>JAUTXW010004453.1:87500-794973 GCA_030620095.1 Kuschelorhynchus macadamiae | reverse complement strand
CTAAAGTAAATATTGTAAATTTATGAAAATTGGATTAATTAACAATAGTACAATTAGTTGGATGGAACGAATAAATGGAAATGAAAATGCAAGTAAATTTTTTAAAATTTTGTATCATTATCCAAATCGATCTATTTTTGATACAAATTGGATAGAAAGGTTAGAGTTTAAAAATAATCAGTTACAAATTTTAACCCCCAACTGTACCAATTATTATGACGGATTCAAAAATTATTACTTTTCCATCATTAGTGTTACATTAAACTTTGCATTATTTTTATACATTACCATTTTAATTATTTATCTTTATTATAAATTTCAAACTGGAAATCTATTTTTTCATTAATCCATTTTAAACGAAACTTTAAAGAAAGTGGGGATGAGAATATTTAAGTACAAGAATAACACAATATGTTTCAGTCTCGTTTAGTCATTATGAACAACGCCGTGGTTCATAAACCTTTGGAAACGCTTCTTAATTCAAAAATTTATTTTTTAAATAATTCTTTGTCAAAATTTGTTCTTGTTGGCATTAGTTTAAATGATTTTTCTCCAAAAATTGTAATTGGTGGAAAAACTGGATTTTCAATCGCACTAACCGAAGAAAATTGGAAAGACATTTGTGTTCATCAAGGAATTATTGTAAACAATTTCTACTTTCCTCAAGTTGATCAAACCAGTGTGAATATAAACAACATTCATCTGCAGGTTCAGAAAATAAATGATACCCCTGTTCTACAAATTACAAAAGGCCCACACTTCATATACTTAGGACAAGAGTCTTTGGACAATTTGTGGCGATTAAAGGAAATTATTGATTATAGATTATCTATACTTAAAAGGCAAGAATTCAATACATATTTCAAAATATTTCAAAATAATATTTCATCTGATTGTGGCGACTTGTGTACGCATGTTTATAATATAATAAGTCCAACAGAAAATCCTAACAGTGAAAATGTTTCAACTATGATGGAATTACTTGCTTTATATCCTGAACAAATGGAAAACAAATTGAAGCAAAATGGAACAAAACGAAAATATTACGAAGAAAACAATGAAAATGGATCAAAAAGAAAATATTACGAAGAAAACAATATCTTTTCTGGAAGAGAACAATAAGGTGCATGTGTTAGTGAAGTGGAGCTTTGCTTACAGACAAGCCCGTAGGAGTAACTTTCAGATGTGGTACTTAGATAGACTCCGTTTTGAAAAAAGAATAAATGATTGTAAACTTATTCTAGATTCGATATTATCTGAGGAACATAGAAATAAAATATATTTGACACGTTTTAATAAAAATTGTATTTGATGTTTTACTTAATAAAATTTTAGTTTAGTAAATGTGAATTTTATTTGAAATTAATTAGCACATTAAGACTTTGTAATTTGTATCAGCTAAAGCATAAAGTGAGGAACAGAAATAAAACAAATTTAACTAAAATTTAATTTCAATTTAATTAAACAATATTTTTTTTATCAATCCATGTATTATATTTTTTATCAAGTCCTAACCATTTCACATAAACTTTGTTTCCTTTCCTTCTCAAAATCTTCTCAATAAGATACACATCGGTATGCTTTACTTTTAGTAATTCTTGCTCATAAAAACCACCCAGAATGTCCTGATTATCTTCGTCTTGAATTAAATATGTCCAAGGGTTTGTCATCTTAACTTCTTTAATGTGGAATATCTCATTTGACCAATTTGGTGTGTAACCTTTTGAAAATGCCTCTCGATGCTTGCTTATTCGTACGTGATCACCCACTTTAAACTTTGGAGATTTTATATCTAACGTTTTAGCATGAGTAAATGCAGATTTCAAGATTCTATTTTCATTTGTTTTATTTACTTGTTTTGGCTTCATTCCTATTGAAGAATGTTTTGTATTGTTATAATCTTTTACAATATCCGCTAATATATTAAACCATTTGTAATTTCCTTGAATGCTAAATATTTTCCACATATTATTCTTTAAAGTCCTGTTCACTCTTTCTACTATACTCGCTTTCAAATTGGAAAACGTGCTATAATGGTTAATTCGAAATTGTTGCATCAAATTTTGAAAATTTACATTGAAAAACTCTCTTCCTCTATCCGTTTGCAAGTTTTTTGGTGGAGTTTTTGCACTGATTAATATTTTTTTCATTGCCGCTGTTACGTCTTTTCCAGATTTAGATTTTAACGGTTCGGCCCAAACATACTTAGAAAATACATTTATGGTAATCAAGATATATTTAAATCCCTTATTAAATTTGGCATAGGGTAACATTTCAACCAAATCAGCTTGAAAAGATCATTTAACCCTTTCACTACCACCCTTCTGCGTTTGTAGTTTTTTCTAGCAGGTTTATGTAATTCATTAACGACTTGCTGTTTAACGGTTGTCATGACAACAAACTTGTTTATTCAATTTTAAGGAAGTTCACTTTCTATGTTTTGTAATAATTCGAAATATAACTTTTATATGTTTTTTCCCATTCATTCAATTTATCAATTTGTATTGTATAACTTTTTTCATTTAAAATTTTACTAATTTTAGTAATCTCCTTTTCTAACGCATTAAAGGATTTTTTTATCTCTCCAGTTAAGAAAGTAGTTGATCTACTATCACTATTTTTTAATTCCTCCTCTGTTTTATTTAATTCTTGTTCTAATTTCTTAATTACACTGGACATTATATTTTCCAAGGAAATATATTGTTGATTTTCTTCCAAAGTGAGTTGGTCAATTGTTCTACTGTTAAGAATGCTATTTTGATTTCTTTTTTTTTCATCATCTAACCTTTTTATAAAAGTTCTTAATTGTTTAATTTTTTCCTTGTGTTTTTCAATTATTACTTCTCTTATATTTGTTTCCATTATTTTATTAATTTTGTTGATATCATCACTTAATTTTTTGTCTTCCTTTTTAACATGTTCATTTAAAAATTGCAAATCTTTACTTATTTGATTTAGCGTTAGCAACTGTTTATTAACGTTTTCAATTGAGGTATAACATACTTTAATCTGGTTTTCATACTTTAAAAAATTTTCATCAAAAACCTTAAGCTTTTTAGCAAAGATTTCATTATTTGTTTCATTTTCACCTAATCTCCTTTTTAAATTATTAATGTCACTTATTCTCTCTTGATTTTGTTTTGAAATATGGCGTCCAAATTTATCAACTGTCATGTTGAGCTTTCATTAAACAATAAATATGATTATATTTGATAGCTGTTATTTATAGTATTACTTTATCTTCTCTTAATTCTTCAATAATAGAGATAATCTCGTTACTATGAGCATTATTTCCCGCATCACTTGATGAAATTAATAAACGTAGCCTATCAACAATTTCGTTTACATTATTCCAGTATACATAGTCTGTATTTGATCTGTTTGTTTTCAAAATTAATCCCTTTCCTGTAGATTTGGCTCTAGTTGTTCTAAACGGAGGTTGTGGTTTGTTAAATGCTGTAACTAATCTTGGCAAGGTTTTTGTCTTTGTAATCCCCTTTCTTTGTAAATATGATCCTATTATTGTAACATATTTGTGTGATGTATTTCCTTGAACTTGTTCATTTGAATCAAAATTCCTACGATATACATTTGTTTTAGCTAGAATGTTCATGTAATTATCTAAATCTTCCTTCTTATAACCTATCGGTTCTTTTTTGAAAAGCAATTCGTATAAACCTGGCGTGCCTGTGTACGTTATTCCTCCCACTTTAATGTCCTTTCCAATAATTTCTACCGGTATCTGTGTTAAACCAAAAGAAAACTTATCCGTTTCGAGGTCATGAACTATTCCGTAATAATGGTCAAATTTATGTTGTGTATCTTTCACACCCTCATCAATATATGATCTGGGTAATTCATGAAAATCTGCTAAGTAATCTTTATATGATGGTGTACCAACATAGGTTTGAATTGTTTTTCTAGTTTGTTCCAATATGTCTGACAAGTTTAAATTTGTTGTTGTGTCACTAGAAGGATCTGAAGTTTCTGCTATAACAGTTGATGACAATGGTTGTACTACAGGAGAGGAAGAAGTGATACTACTGTCATTTAAAAATGTTGGTAGTTCTGTAGGGAGTAACGGAGTTTTTCCTGTTTTCTGAATATTTTTCGTCGGAGTTGATGTTTTATAAAGCTTTGTAGGTGTTTTGAATTCTTCATACTTTGAAACTCTTTCTTCTTTTAAATCGAATGGTTCGGATTTACCAATACTTGAAATTAGCTGTTTAAGTGGTTGTGTTATTGGTCTATAAGTTTGTTCTAATTCGGACTGAGCAGTAGAAGTAGCTAATTTCAAGCTTTGATATTTCTGCTTCACGGCTTGTCTCGATTTTATTAATTCTCGAGCTAAACGTTTATCCATGCTGTACAAGTTTTAAATGAAATAAAACTGCAAATTTTTTACTTTTATAAATATATAAAGGAATCGAATTTACTCCTATATCTGCCGTGATTTACTTCACAATCTTTGTCAATTACAAGAAAGCCATATGGATCCATCCAACAGTTAGCACAAATATTTTTAAACTGATCAAATGTCATATCCAATATACAGTGGTCATTATATATATGTTTTAAACTCAAACAGTCCTGTTTAAATAAAATTAATAAGTTTGCATTTTCTCGAATTAGACGTTTAAGGATTGAGGAATATCCTTGAAAAATAAAAAAACAATCGGTGTTTCTATGCCTTCCATGCGTGAAATAGTCCCTAATAATAGATTGATTATGACAAGGAATATCATCAAAAATGATAACGGAATTTGGCTTTATCTCATGAGGTGAAATAATGTTCTCATCGCTATCATATTCAAAGTATCCAATTTCTTTCATAGGCTTTAACAACTTCCTTAAATATTCATATTTTGGTTGATCTAATGACTTTGAATAAACATAGACATTTTCAAACCTAATTCCATTAGGATGCTCGAGCAGTGTAAGCATAACGTTGGTTTTACCGCTACCACTGCAACCAACTATAAGCCCTCTTTTTGAACCACCGCAAAATAAGTCACCATGTTTTCTCAACTGTTTACTTAAAATTTTTTCGTCATGCTTATTTACTGGTAATGAGAATTTTTGTTTTTCAATCCTCATTCTTAATCACACTAGTAAATATTTTTAGCTGTAAAAGTATTTATACCAGAAAAATGTCAATGTGTTTTTAGTATAAAAAGAACTTCAATGACTGTGGGTCGTCATAAGTTGAAAAAAACTATTAAAAGACGTAATAGAAAAGGCTCTGGTTTAGTAAATAAATTAATTAGTAAATTACCTTTCGAAGTTCATATACCAGGATATAATTATTGTGGTCCCGGCACCAACTTGGAAAAAAGATTAACTAGAGGTGACGTTGGTGTAAATCCATTGGATTCCGCTTGCAAAGAACATGATATATCTTACTCTCAGACTGAAGATTTATCAAAAAGACACATATCTGACCAAATATTAGAAAAAAAAGCCTGGGATAGGGTAAAAGCTAAAGATTCTTCTATTGGTGAAAAAATTGCAGCTTTAAGTGTTGCAGGAATAATGAAGGGTAAAAGAAAGTTCGGTTTGGGATTAAAAAATACAAAAGGGGGTAAACTTAAATTGAGAAAAAAACGTATCATTCGAACACCCAAAAAAATTGGAGGATTTCTACCTCTTTTGTTTCCCATTCTTGGCGCCCTGGGTGCACTAGGTGGAGGCGCGGCAGGAATTGCTAAGGCAGTAAATGATGCTAAAGCAGCTAAACAGCAACTAGAAGAAATACATAGACATAATATTGCAATGGAAAATGCTTCTAAAGAAGGTAAAGGATTATATATTAGACCATATAAAGGAAAGGGACTATTTATTAGACCTTATAAAGGAGGATCCGTCAAAATGAAAGCAATCAGACAAAAAAAAAACTCAAAATAAGTTTTCCAAAAAGAGCACTTACGAACAATGATATTATTAAATATGTAAAGCTGTTAAAAATAACTGGCTTTAGAGGTGTTTTTATGCTCGATGAACTTCCAAAAAAAATTAATCTGAAAGAATGTGGTATTGTAAATTTGGATAAAAAACAAAATAAAGGATCTCATTGGACTGCTTATATTAAAAATAACAAAAATGTAATATATTTTGATAGTTATGGAAATTTAAAACCACCTTTAGAACTTCTCAAATATTTTAATTCGAATGGCAAAGTGGATGTATTTTATACTTATGAAAATAAACAAAAATTTAATTCATATAACTGTGGTCAACTATCCCTAAAATTTTTGCAAAAAAATATATAAACTCATTATTTATTGTAATATCTCATTCATAAATAAACTGCAATGTCTACCACAATTGCCATATCAGGAAACAGTTCTGTTTTGTCTGCTGATTTTAATCCGCCCATATATTTAGAGGATGAAAAACAATATTACCTGGGTTTAGCTGATTTTGAAACGTTTATGACTATCCCCAATATAAAAGAAGGATATAATAAATTTTATATAGATAATAAAGTAATTGTTATTCACCAGTTTTATCCAACTGTAGCTCCAGGGTATAAAATAGTTGAATCTCCTTTGCCCATTTTGTATTTTCCAGTTAGCGTCAAAGCAATTAACAATATAACAGTTAAAATAGTTGATCAAGACGGAGAACTTATCAGTTTTAGAGGAGAAACTATAACAGTAAGGTTACATTTACAAACAAGTGAAATATAAAATGGTTGTTAGATATAATAGAGCCCTTGGGATGAGACTTGCCCCTACTACTATCAACAAAGTAAAAACTTATAAAAAGAAAAAGCCTAAACAACAGTTCAGTATCAAATCCAACACCAACAAGTTAAGACGAGATAATCGTAAATTTCTCACATCCTTGGGTTTCACTGTTTTAAAATAATGAACATATTAAACGTAAACGAAAAGCTTTATGTAGACAATTCCATCGTCAGTTCTGAGCTTCACACATATCAACCATATATTTCTTCAAAATTCGATTACAATGATGAAATAAGGATCCCAATTCAAGAACTCGATGCTTACACTCTACCATCAGATAGTTTACTTTATATCGAAGGAAAATTAACTAATACAGAAGGTAAATATAAGAAAGAATTGCTATTTATTAACAATGGTATAGCCTTTTTGTTCAGAGAAATCCGCTATGAACTAAACGGAATTACTATAGATTCAATAAGAAATGTTGGATTAGCATCAACCTTAAAAAGCTACCTTTCTCACAATACCAACGAAAGTTTAAAACTGGAAAATGCAGGTTGGTTTCCACATCGGAAAGAAGGTGATACAATTTTAGTTGATAATGATGGAAAATTCTCCGTATCCATACCACTAAAAATGCTTTTAGGATTTTTTGAAGATTACAGAAAAATTATTATGAATATGAAACAGGAATTGGTTCTTATTAGATCAACTGATGATTTAGATGGTGTTATTTTCAAAGAAGATCCGGCACACCTTGTTACTGCTCCTGACACTCCATTGGTTACTTTCGATAAAATTTATTGGAAAGTTCCTCACATTCTAGTTGATATGCCACAACAACTTGCTCTATCAAAAATATTAGAATCAAATAAAGATATATTGATAGGATTCAGGAGTTGGGAACTTGTTGAATATTCTTCTCTAACCGAAACAACCCGTCACACATGGCCGGTAAAAACAACTAGTAAACTAGAAGCTCCTCGTCATGTTGTGATTGGCTTTCAAGAAAACAGAAAAGGGAAAATTGTTAAAGATATGAGTAAATTTGACAATATTACCTTGTCAAATATTAGAGTATATTTAAATTCTGAAAGATATCCTTATCACGATTTGTACTTAAATTTCGAAGAAAACAAATTTTCTGCTTTATACGAAATGTTTGCCAACTTTAGACAGTCTTATTATGGTGTTCCAAATGAACCCATTTTTAATCCTGAACAATTCAAAAACATTAGTCCTATTACACATATTGATTGCTCCCATCAAAAAGAAACAATTCAAACGGGATCCGTAGTAATGAGAATTGAATTTGAGACACACAATGCAATTAAAAAAGATACTTCTGCTTATTGTCTTATTTTACATGACAAATTATTTAGCTACAACCCTCTTACTAAAATTGTGAAACAATTATAAACTTTATCCCCACTATTTTCATATTTCGATTTAATTTAAAGAAATTTTCAAAAGCTTTTAGTTTTAATCATGACATCAAAACTACAACTACAAATTGAAAAATTTATTTTTAAAATTAATCAACTGAAAGAAGAAATTGCAAATTATTCAAGTAAAAAAAGTCTCATTAAAAAATTTGCTGCTTTGAAAATATGAGATTGGTTATAGATATTCAAGGATTCAAAGATGAAAAAAATAAATTTATACCGAAAGAGCTTGCAGCTTTTGATGGTTATGAAATGACTCATTACATTTTTAAAAAGCCTTTTCCAATGGAGTTTCTTTCACCTGATTGTCACAAGCAGGCGGTATGGTTAACGAAAAATTATCATTGTATACATTGGAATAATGGATTTACTCCATTACATCATTTCCCAAAAATAATTGAAACACTTACGAAGAAAGCAGATTTTGTTTTTGTAAAAGGAAGCGAAAAAAAGGATTTTATACAGAAATATTCTAAAAAGCATGTGATTGAAATAGATGAACAACCAGCGCTAAAGCTAATGGAACCAAAATGCTTCTATCATTCAAAATCACCTTGTATGTGTGCTTTGACAAATGTGTTATTTTTATATGACAATTGTTTTATGAATGAATAAAAATATAAAAAAAAAATTAATTACCTTTTTATTTTGCATTAACCAACCATGATTGAATACAATTAATATGATACCTTAAATCTAATTTTCTAAATTCATTTAAAAGTTCATACTCATTTTTATATTTTAAATAATCATTACAAAATTTAGCGGCTAATTTACATTGTTTCATTCGATCTATATTATTAACATATGCTGACAAATCTTGTGCTTCTGCGTCTTCTTCGCCTACAATTGATAAATATTGGAAGTATGCAGCAGATATAATAAACTCTTCATACATTTCAGTAACCATTTGCTCCATTGTAAATATTATTAAATTTATTCTTCCTTTTCAATTTCTTGAAGAATAGTATCCTCGTCAATAAATTGCTTCAAGTCTTTTAAATAGTAACCAAAGCCAATATCTTTTAGATCTTGAATAAGTTGAAAAAAATTTAATGTTTCAATGTATTTGTTGCAACAGAGGGCAGCCTTTACGAATTCCTCAGATTGATTACAATAAAAGTCTATCCACTCCGGACCACTTGCCATACAATATGAGAAATAGGTTTTTGAAAGATTACTAAATTTCTCCTCTAATAATTTAACTGCAATCAGCAACTCAGCCATTTCATTTATTTAACATAATATTTTAAATATGTAGGGGGACGTCTCTTGCGAATAGGATTAACTTTCTTTGATAATACCTGTTTTTTATCTTCGTATAATTGAAACCTCTTTTGGGTTGCAATAATAGCAGGTATAAATTGGCAATCTTCTCCTATAAATTCTATTAGGTGGCTTAATTCTCCTACAAAGTATGATTTCCCAAATGTATTGAAAAACGTAGTAAGGCTTATAATTCCTTCTAAATAATCATCACAACAGTCAATTGCTTCCAAATAATCTCGTTTCAGTGGATAAAACAGCTTGGTGTATTCATCTTTCGAAATCACTTCAAAGAAATTGAGATATTTAACTTTTAACTGTCTGATAGTTGTAGTTAATTTTTCGCGATTACACATAATTCACTTATTACTTGACACATTTTTTCTTTTTGTTTTATACAAAATTGGTGGAAAAATTCAAAAATAACTTTTTACGCAACTCGAGCACAGCTTAGTAAATGTGCCTCGGCATACTAAAATGATCATGATGCACCTATTTATAAGACTTAAGAATGCAAAATCAAATGTGGGAGAACAAAGAGAAAAAATTAAAAATATGATGCGAATGAGAATAAAAGGGGAGGAAGTTAAGAATGAGGGACATGAGAGAGAGGAAGAGGAGGAGGAGGAGGCGCTCCCATATTATAACTACTATTACAAAAACTAAACTAACTAAAACTGTGAACACGTCACTTCTTAAAAACACCGCTACGTCTCCTTCCATGCTAACGTGAACGAACTTTCTAAATTTTGGTTCACGTGAAACCAGATGCGACGTTATTAACATTCACGCTAACTAATATAAGCTATTTATATGTTTTTCGTCGAGAAGCTTGGTTGAGCAGCGGTAGGGTTCTCAGCCTGCGTAGTATAGCTTGTGGGTTCGAATCCCAACAATGACGAAAACTTTTTTTAGGTTTTTATTTGACAAAGTTTATAATAAATAGAAATTTGGATTACTTATTTTCTTAAAGTTAGGTTAGGTTAGGATTGGTTAGGTTTGCTGTAAAGAAAGCTCGCCAACCGAATTCCGAGTCTATATTAAAACAAGGATTTTTTTAAAATCTATAATGTTAAGTGAATCCTTCCGTTAGGTTAGTATAAGTTGGTCATCACACGTTTTTCTTATTTAACGTCAACAAACTTTTCGAGGATTCGTTCACATTAGCCTGAAAGAAGCAACGTCCAACACATACTAAAAAATCACGTGCACGATTCGCACTATAATTTAAAAATCATGGGATCGCCCTTCTCTATTTTGGGGCCACTTAGTGCTAGGGATGGGCATTTTATCGTTATGTTATCGACATATTGAATAACAATAGGTAAATAAAAAAATATCAATAGTTATTAGACATGGACAGTCCGGTGTCCCGTGATGATTTCGGTCCATTCGGATCCAATCCGCTCGTGGACCCGTTCCAATGGATTCGTTCACGGGTCCATTTAGTTCCGATGTCTACGTTACGTGTGTTGGATTACTTGTTGTCTGTTTCACGTTTTATATTCATTATTATATAGGAATTATGGGCCTAGCAAAATGTAATTATTGCAAACAACCTTCGGTAATAGAAGATGATTGATTATAAGAAGTACAAATTATAATATTTGAGGTTTATTAATAAATATAAATGTATTTACTAGGGCTATTTACAGAGATGCAGAATTTGTGTAATGACTGTAATGTAAGTAACTAATATATGTATATGTACGTGAAATCAATTTTAAGTATTATGTGTTCCACATATAAAATAGTTATAACACTAAATAAAGAGATTCGGGACAAACTCCTAATTTAAACTAAGGAAACACTGGTGCATTTTTATATTTATAGTATAGTAAAGGTATTAAAAATATTATGTAACTAACGTATCCTTTGTAATCAAAACATACTAATAAAGATGGTTAAGGACGCTTATACAGCGTTTCCAATTTCTTTGAGAGTGAAATATCTATTACTGCTCCAAAAACATCCGATTTTATCCGTCGGCGTCGATTGGTAACACTGTGGAACAAATACCGATGTTGAATGCGATTTGGGAATTCCCCGATTTATATACGAATTTGGTAGTTTCAGTTTGTTTATGTGTGTTTTCAATAACGCTTAATTCTTTTATTTAACCTTTTTAAAATGCCGATTAATTTTATATTTTAGATTGGCTAAGCTTTTATTAATTTTTAAAAATATTATTATTATATTTTATTATTTACTTTAAATTGCTGACGGTTATTAATTGTGCAGCCATAACTGTGATTGTTAACATAAATCTCTCTACATATCTGCTACGTGCTAAACTCTAAAACCACAGGTAAAAGAATATATTATTTTAACTGTGCTAAAACGTACGATTAGGATAACAATTCCCCATCTTGTCAAGATTTTAGATCTACGCGGACCCAGTCCAATTTCAATCGTGGTGCTGCGAAATCGATATTAACGTTAACATTTAGTCAGTGGCAGCTTACTCTTGATGCGTATGGACCCGGTCCAATTTTGATGCTGGATTCGTTCCAACCGGGTCCGCCACTGCATTCGTTCAATCGGACCGAGTCCACTCGGAACGACACAAGTCTAATAATTATCCGATAAGTACTCTTAACTAAAAGTCTATTAGATGGCATCAAGTTCTGGTCAATGGATCGGACATGCAAGCCTAGGGATCCCAGTTAAGAATTAATAAAAAAAACCCTAATAGTAATTTGATAAACATGTTGTTGGAGATTGTGTCCCTCCAACTACTTTTAAACCTTTAAATACATTTGCTTAATACATAAAAGTCATCATTAAAAAAAAAATAGCTAAGAGGCATTAATAAAGCTTTTATTAATTTTTAAAAATATTATTATTATATTTTATTATTTACTTTAAATTGCTGACGGTTATTAATTGTGCAGCCATAACTGTGATTGTTGACATAAATCTGTCTACATATCTCTGCTACGTGCTAAACTCTAAACCCACAGGTAAAAGAATATATTATTTTAACTGTGCTAAAACGTACGATTAGGATAACAATTCCCCATCTTGTCAAGATTTTAGATCTACGCGGACCCAGTCCAATTTCAATCGTGGTGCTGCGAAATCGATGTTAACGTTAACATTTAGTCAGTGGCAGCTTACTCTTGATGCGTATGGACCCGGTCCAATTTTGATGCTGGATTCGTTCCAACCGGGTCCGCCACTGGATTCGTTCAATCGGACCGAGTCCATTCGGAACGACACAAGTCTAATAATTATCCGATAAGTACTCTTAACTAAAAGTCTATTAGATGGCATCAAGTTCTGGTCAATGGATCGGACATGCAAGCCTAGGGATCCCAGTTAAGAATTAATAAAAAAAAACCCTAATAGTAATTTGATAAACGTGTTGTTGGAGATTGTGTCCCGCCAACTACTTTTAAACCTTTAAATACATTTGCTTAATACATAAAAGTCATCATTAAAAAAAATAGCTAACAGGCATTAATTAAAATCAAAATCCAAGTTTAAATAGATCCTCCAATATGCGTCACTTTATGCCACTGATTGTTGATAACTTATGATGATTTTTGGATTCAAACCTGCTTGCTGTATTTTTCGGATGAGTAAATTAACAATATTTGAGCGGTTTCTGAAGTCGTCTCAAGAAAACTTAATAATTTGGTTTGAATTCCTGTATGTTTTCTTAAATGTCGGACAACTAGAGCAAACATTATTATCTCTTCTTTTTCTATGCGTTTGTTGCTAATGAAAATTGACGACTTTCAAGAAGATCAATAATAATTCATTTTGAACATTGGTTAGTTTTCCCGATATTTGAGATCTACTGCAAGAAAATGACTGCGCCATTTTAGAGTCAGAAAATATTGCAGGATAAACTGAGGTATTACAGTTAGGAGAGGTATAACTATGGGCATGTTGTGCTATGGTTTGCTGTCTAAGGTCTGTCAATGTAGCAGATATAGAAGGCCGTTTGAAAAACTGAAGAAATAGTTCTGTATTCGTGTTGTCCGCAGTTGCTTCTTGTGCTTAGTAGTTCTCGTGTGTTTTCTATATAAAAAATAACTTAGTTTGATATAGAAAAGTTTGCGTAACGTATATTTAGCAAATTCCATTTATTTACCCTTACAAGACAGTTGCATGCTTTTTTAGGCCAATCATCGTTAGAACAGTTTATGCCTCTTTTTCTTTCTTTTTGTTGAAATTCATGGGATGCTCAGAAATTTGAACGCGAAAGCATAGATATTTAGCGTCTTGAAAAAAAAATCCCAAACGAACGTGTGTATGTACTAACTGTTCGAGCGCGCAAATATGCTGTGATAAATACGCACCTTTAAATATTGCAAATAATAAAAAAATATATAAATAAATTTGCTTATCTGAATATTCTCAAGTGCAAGAGCGCAGTGATGTAAGTAAGTATATTACCAGTATTGATGCCGCTAATCTTAACAAATACTATACAGTTAGTAATAGTATAATAATAATAGTAAAAACACTAAGGAGACTGGACGAAACACAAAATACAAATGTATTAACAAAATACTTGCCCGATTTAATGAATAGCAGGTGGAAAAACTGTGAACCAAAAAAAAGACAGTGGAATGTGTTTTTAAAGAAAAAAACTTATTTAGTTAACAACTCGAAACACGAGAAATTATTTTTAAAAAATCAATTTTATTTCATAAGCGTACAAAGAGAACTGACTACAAAATGCATTTTAGTTGTATTTATAAGTTCAGTAATGCTTATGTTGCATGAGAACGAAAAGATAAAAGTCTAAGAATTGTAAGTGCATAAATGCAGAATTGCATTTCTCACGGGAACGTAACTCCTCCCCTCTTAGTTGAAAGCACGTTCTTAAAGACGTGTTTTCAAAAATTTCCAAAAAGGTTTAAAGATTATTAATATTTTAGAAAATTCTATTATTTTCTTCAATATCTAAAGTATTAGAGTTTGCATTTAATTGTTTTTTCTTAGACTTTTTTACAAGTTTTTTGTATATGAAAAATATAAAAATTATTGAAATGAATATGTAAAGTAAAATTGACCAAAAACTGGTCTTCTTTACATAAATCGTTGTGGTCATTTCTTCTAGGGCCTTCTTTTGGTTTTCCAATTTGGCTTCGATTTCTTTAGTAGTTTTTAGGTTTACGTAGTTTAAGTCCATACTAGGAGGGTTGTAGAATGAATCTCGGTTTTCCTTAATTAGACTTAAATTAAGGGTAGGTAGATTAATTCCATTAAATGTTAATTGACTTGATTTATATGTTTCAAGCGTAATTGACTTTATCCGTACTTTACATCCTGGGGGTGACTCAAGAAGATAGGAACCATATAAGGGTATGTTATCTTCGGATTTTTGACAATTTATGACGGCGATTACTTGTATTGGTACTGTTATCAGCCATTTGTCGTCGATTATTTTTGTTGTCTGGATCTCGTGCATTTGAGTTTCGAATGGGTGGCAAAACGTAATATTTGTGTGATGTTTGATAAGTTGAACAGCACAGGAGGGGCTGTCTTCGACAAACGTGGTGTGGGCTTCTTTACACAAATATTTTTGTGGTTGGATTTCGTGACATCTTTGGTCCATATGGGCATATTCTGTATTGCTTAATGCTAGGTAGGGTTTATAAGGGATATTTACAAGAAATGATCGATTATTGGGAATTGGTAAAGGGAATAACTTAAAATATTGATATATCTCCGATTCCACAAGAGGAAGTTCAAATATAAATACAATATTAAAGTTTTTTAAGAAACTTTTAATTTCTATAATTTTTTCGAAATTAAGTATATTTTTATAAGTTACTTCTAAAGGGAGTTTATCTGAGCCTAGATGATCGTGTAAGTTCTTTATTTCTATAAATAGTTCATTTGGTTCCATTATTGAATTATAAAGTACATTAATTTTTGCAAAAGTGATACCTATTTCAATCTTATTCAGAATATCGTAGATTGATTGATAAATTGTTGTTATTTGATTGATTATTGTATATATTAAATAAAATTCGTGATTACTTATTTGTTCCATTTGAACTTTATTAATTATTTTTTCTATTTGTAAAATGCGTGACTTTAGTACCATTTGGTTATGTGTGATATTAGATATAATTGTTTTGAATTTATTAATAGTGGATTCTAAAAGTGTAATTTGATTGATAGCATCAATTTTCAATTTATTTTGATTTTCTTGTAATTTCGTGATTTTGGCATCAATTTGCTCTGCGTCATTTTGATCTAAGTTTCCAGTTATACTTTTTATGAATGAACCTAAGGGGTTAAAAAGACCTCTTTTACTACGATAATTTTCTTGATTTGGGACAATTTGTTCTAATAGAGTTTCTATTCTTTTTTCAAGTGTACATAATGTATTAAAAGAATTAAAATATTCCTTATGGTCTTCGCTGTTATTTTGAATGTTTATGTATATTGATTTTGCTTGTTTTTGAATATTTTGAAATTGGTTAATTAAAGGGGTTAGGTTAATATTTTGAACGAATGTCCAGTGATTGGATTTAAGTTTAGCGGTTCCCATTTTGAATGGTAGTATTCCTGGATGTTTATTTAAATCATGGAATTTTACGTAGCCGCCGACGATGGTCCAGCATCTGGAACAAGGGGTATTATTTTAGTTTCGTTA
This sequence comes from Kuschelorhynchus macadamiae, assembly GCA_030620095.1. NCBI lineage: Eukaryota > Metazoa > Arthropoda > Insecta > Coleoptera > Curculionidae > Kuschelorhynchus > Kuschelorhynchus macadamiae. The sequence continues at coordinate 778,948 of JAUTXW010004453.1, read as the reverse complement.
ACATGTATAATTTCTTTGTATTTATTTTTGGGATTTTCTATTTGTATTTTATTATTTTCTAATATAGCCGTTAGTATGAATGGGCCTAAATATCTCTTTTTTATTTTTCCAGATCGATTATCTGATTTTTTATAAATTTGTGAGCCTATTATTAAATTGGTCGGGGTTTTATCCTTGTTTGCCCTATCTATAATTTTTTGTTTTAGTTCTCGTGATTCTTTTGTAATTTTGTCGTACAAAATTTGTGTGTTATTTTTATGATTATTGACATACTCGGTATATACATGAGCGGGTATTAAATCCATAGGATCTCTAGAGTCTGTGTGTCCGAAGACAAGTTCGTATGGGGTAAAATTCGTACTAGAATGGATCGTGTTATTATAGGCAATAATTGCGTACGGCATAAGTTTGGTAACTTCTGCATTGGGGTCCGATTCTCGAAGTAATCGAATGTGTTCGATTAATGTGGAATGTAGCCTTTCAACAGGGGAGTTTGATTCATGGTGGTAGGGGGTAGTGAAGTGTATTTTAATATTATGTGTATTTAATAAGCCTTTAACGACTTCGTTCTGAAATTCAGATCCGTTGTCTGAAACTATTTGTTTTGGAATACGTAAAAAGGAAAAGAAATTAATTAACTGTTCACAGCACGACACTGCATTTCCAGTATAAGGCAAGGCTTGTGCGTATTTGGAGAATTTATCTATAATAGTTAGGAATTTTTGTTTACCTATGATGAAAGTGTCGATATGAACAATTTCGAAAGGTTTGCTTGGCGTTTCGGTTAATATCAAAGGTTGATCTGGTGGTTTTCGATTATATTTTGATCGTTGACAGATTTCACAATTATTGATGTATTTTGTTACATCTGCCTTAAGTGATTTCCAATAATAATTTGCTTTTAAAAATTTGCAAGTTTCTTCTATTCCTCTATGATTTGTTTTGCCTTCATGACGATATTTAATTAGTAATTCTCGTTCGTCAGGTTGAGCATTATTTATTAATTTTGAACATTCTATAAGTTTTAAATTTTTAAAATGGTTATTCATTGTTTGTTGAAAATAGGTTCTTAGTTCTTTGGAAAAGAAATAAACATATGTTGTTTTATTTGTTAAATATTCTTTCAAAAAGTTAGTAATTACTATAATATTAGTGGGTAATGTTGCGTGAATAATTTGATGTCCTTCGAAATTTTCACGTTTGGTTTTAACATATTTGTCATAAGGTGCTTTTTTAATAATAAGTTGATGAGCTTTATTATTAATAATTTCATCTAATATAGTCATATTGGAATGATTTTCGTTAGCATTTGTACTATGTATTGTTTCCGTTACGGGTGGTTTTATTGGAATATTAGAATGGGTTAGTTGTGTTATAGGTGGAGTTATTAGAATGTCAGAAATAATATTAATTTTGGGTGTTGTTTCAGGTTCGTGTTCTAGTCTTTCTATTGTTTGTGACACTACTTCAGAGTCAAGGATATCTGGGTTGAATTGGTCGTTTAGGAATTGCGTTACGTCGGTGTCTATATCGCCTGGGTAATTTATTAATGATTCGGATTCGATTGCGTTTAATTGAATTCGGCTAAGGGCGTCAGCGTTAGTGTTTTGTTTCCCTTTTTTGTAGATTATTTCATAATCATACTCTTCAAGTTTTAGCCTCCAACGTACTAATTTCGAATTTGGTTCTTTGAGGTTAAATAACCATACTAATGGGCGATGGTCAGTATATATTTTAAATTTTTTGCCATAAAGGTAAGGTCTAAAGTATTTACATGCCCAAACGATTCCTAAAAGTTCTTTTTCAATCGTTGAGTATTTTTGTTCTGTTTCATTTAGAGTGCGCGACGCGAATGCTACAGGGTTGTCATTTGGCGGGTTGCCTTGAGAGAGAACAGCGCCTAGGGCTACATTTGAGGCATCTGTCGTAAGGACAAAGGGTTTTTCAAAATCAGGATATTTTAGTATTGGAGCATTAATAAGCAATTCTTTTAAATGGTTAAAGGATTGAATAAAGGCTGGTGAGTGTTCAACTTTCGCTCCTTTTTTGAGACATAATGTAAGGGGTTTTGTGATTTTTGCGAAGTCTTTGATGAATCTACGATAATATCCGGCTAGTCCTAAAAATGACTTAATGTCTTTTTGGGTTTTTGGTATGGGGAAATTTTTAACTGCGGTGACTTTATCAGGATTAGGTTTTACACCTTCGCTTGTAATTTTGTGACCTAAATAAGCAACTTCTTTATGTAAAAATTCTGATTTGTCTAGCTGCACTTTTAAATTGGATTCTCTAAGTCTATCAAAAACGGATTTTAATCTATCGATGTGCTCTTGAAGTGACGTAGAGAAAATTATTATGTCATCAAGATATACAGAACAGATTTCATTTTGAAGTCCCCGAAGGACGTTGTTCATGACTCGCTGAAATGTAGAGGGCGCATTTTTTAAGCCAAAAGGCATGCGTCTAAATTCATAATGACCTGTATCGGTTGAGAAGGCTGTTTTAGGGATATCATTCGGTTCCATTTCTATTTGATGAAAACCGGTTGCTAGATCCAATGTGCTGAAATATTGAGATTTTCCAAGTTTATCGAGAATATCCGATATATTTGGTAAAGGAAATTTATCATCAATACTGCGTTCATTGATTTTACGGAAATCGCAAACGATACGCCATTTACGTTTACCGGACGCGTCCATCTTTTTTGGGACAATCCAAATTGGACTACTCCACGGTGACGTTGAGTTTTGAATGATACCGTTCTCTAACATTTTGTTAATTTGGGTTTTAACCTCTTTTTTATGAATTTCGGGATATCGATAAGTTTTTGTATATATAGGTGTGTCATCGGTTAGGTTTATTTTATGTTTAATTTGATTAGTAAATGTAAGTGGGATGCCCTCACAATAAAATATGTCACGATATTCGTAACACAAGTTTCGAATAGCTCTGTATTCTTCCTGATTACAATGTGACAGTCTTAAATTTTTTAAGTTTTGTTTTTGTGTATTATCCATATATTCATTTATTTCTGTATCGGTTTCCATTTTTTCTATGAAGTTGTTTTCTACTTCGTTTATGGTTTCGATATCTATGGGATTAAATATTTTTATTTTAACTGGGTTTTCGCGACTATTCGTAATTATAGTTGTTGCGTAGGAGTCAATGACTTGTACTAAAGCTTCTGGCATCTCTGCGCAACCAAAATCTGTATATTTTAAAATACCTAATCCATTCGATTGATTTACAGGCAGTTTGATTCTTTGACATGTACGTGGGGGAATTATTATTTCGATAGTTTCAAAATTATGTAAATTTGATATATTATTTTGATAATATAAAGGCAATGTTACAAATTGAGTATCTAAAGAACAATGTTTTAAATTTATATTAGCTCCAATATGTGTTAGAAAATCAATTCCTAAAAGTCCGTCAAATTTAGGTGAAAAATCAAAAAGATAAAACTTATGATTACCTGTATGATTAAAACAAGGAAATATTGGTATATTAATTACTTCATTGTGAATGGACGTAGCGTGGGCCGTCCTTACTGAGAAAGGTTCCGAAAAAATGAAATTTGAATAAATTTTGTATGCTAAATTAGGCTTTATAAAACTTTTGCCACTACCTGTATCAATTAAAAATTTTGCTTTGATTTCGGGTATGAAAATTACTGGTAAATCTGAATTTGTATAATTATTTAAAAGTATTATGTTTGGTTGTTGGTAATTTGGTTCTCCTGAGAATTTTCTTCATTAAAATCAATTTGATTTTCATAAGGGTTATTTTCTAGACAAGAAAATTCGGTATTGGAGTCATTATACGAATATTGCGAATTATCGGTGTATTCCGGGTAATAATATTGAAATTCAGCATTGCTAGTTTGAAAATTTTCATTTTGATCATTATCGGCATTTATCGATTCGACTGATTGATTATATAGTTCTTCTACAACAATATTACGTTGTGAAGAATGTGGTTGTTGGTTTCTTCTAAGGGTTGTGTTCCCTGAAGAAGTATCCATCGGCTCAGGCTTTTGTTGGCGTGATATTCCAGAAGAAGTTGGGCGTTGATTTTGGGGGTTAAAAGATGGTCTTGGGGTAAAAGTGTTTCTTTGCATAAAATTTTGATTTGGGAAATTCGATTGTCTAAAATTATTTGCGGGTTGCCTAAATTGTCCAAAGCCCATAAATTGATTATTTCCATTATTAAAATTTGGGATTGGTTGTTTATAAGAAGGCATAAAATTTGAAAATTGCTGAACGGGGTAATTCGAAAATATTGGTCTCACATTAGCAGGATAATGTGCTTGTGTATGCAAATTTATTTTTGGTTTTTGTGAATTAAAATTTTGGTTTTTTGGTAATATGTTACTACGGTTCTTATAATACATAAAATTTTCTTCTTCCAAGGCACAGCTCATTGCCTCTTCTAAAGTAACTGGATTTTTTAATCTAACCACAAGTTGCATATGGTAGTTTAGACCGTTTATGAAGGTTTTTAATACTAAATTTCCATATTCATTAATTTTTAAAAGTTTTAGAGCTTGCGTTTCATTGCTTAAATTTACTTTGGAAAATAACAAACTGCGAGCGTCTTGCAAACGCAGGCCAAATTGTTGCGGTGTTTCATTTTTTTCCGGTTTGGACGTTATTATATCTTGAATAATACAATCAATCGATCTATGATCTGAAAAAGTCGAAATTATTGCAGCTTTTACTGCGGGCCATGTATTTAATTCTATTCTAGAACAAATAATATCGGCTGCCCTACCTACAAGTTTACTTAATATAGTATCGTGTAAACATACATTTATAGGTGCATTATTGTCCGTTTTATTTCTATGATTATTATAAAAATTATCACAAGCATTAATAAATCTGTTTATTTGTTTTGGATTCCCATCAAATAAGGGAATATTGTCTGCCTGATATCTGACTAGTTGTAAATTAGGTTCAGTAGTCATTATTTTACTTATTTGAATTAAATTAGAAAAAGGTGTTAGATTTCTTTCACAATTTAAATTTCCAAAAGCTAATGTTAAATCTTCCAGTTTGCGGAATTACAAGAGACGTAAATATCAATATTTAGGATAGGATAAAAATAAAATGAAATAAGGAAAATTGAAAGGAAGCACTTACAGCAATGTACTGAAGATAATTCCAATTCTCATTCTTAAACTAGGGTCCAATAGGAGAGGCGATGTGGTCCTTTCCCTGGTTAGCAGCTATGAGGGTGGGACGATGTGTGTTCCCAAACTCGCACCAATAGGACGCTGGACGATGCTGTTCCAAATCCCTGGTCAATTTTTGAGTTTCTTAGTACACCCTGAAGATTTTTTAATTGTCCGATTTTTGCCACGAATCGTTGAGACGAAACCAGAAAATACGCACGATGCGCGACTGTTGGGAATAATCCTACCGACTGCGCCAGTTAACAACTCGAAACACGAGAAATTATTTTTAAAAAATCAATTTTATTTCATAAGCGTACAAAGAGAACTGACTACAAAATGCATTTTAGTTGTATTTATAAGTTCAGTAATGCTTATGTTGCATGAGAACGAAAAGATAAAAGTCTAAGAATTGTAAGTGCATAAATGCAGAATTGCATTTCTCACGGGAACGTAACTATTTCCTAGGTATATGGAAATGGCACTTAACAACACTTTCGTATTACTTTATAAACAAATTCGACGCGAACTAAGATGAAATATTTTTGGTACCCGTTTGGAATATGTAAAAATGGGGTATTGTTCCTCCAAAAGTACCGTCTGGCAGGCCTAAAAGAAAATCTTTGTGATTATTTTGATAAAAGATGCACTGTTATAGAGTGTAACTATAGAGACATGTTAGTTCTGTTGTTCTGTAAAATATATAAAGGAATAAATATTGCGACTAATCTAAATATATTTGCAATTATAGATGTCCACAATTATTTTCTTTCTGATATTTACTTTGAAAGCATACGCTATCCATTGATTATCTTCAAAGCGAACAATCCCCAACCTGCAAAGACTAGACCTGTTATTTTTCTTTAATTTTTTATAATAGCCATATCAAGTTTTTGATTCATTCGGAATTGCGCTTTTTACATTATACTGCCTATAAAAGTTTTTAACGATTATCTGCAAAATAACGTTCAAGGCGATTGTACACTTTGATACTATACCCCTCAATTGGAATGAAATGAATCAATACAAAACATCAGAGTGATGTACCAGCTAAACCGGTTGGTGAACGGAACCTGAGATCTGACGTTTTGCCTCCGGACATGCACTTCTTCTTGGATACTACAGTGACTGCTAGAGGTGAGATGTGACTTCACGAACTGTGGCTTTGTCACTGTGACTCGTCGTCACAGTCACGGTCTGCTCCAATCGCAACCAAAAAGCAGTGACATTGTTACAGGTTGGCACTGAATTGGACGGACCGCTCCGACTGGCGCAGCATAGAAAAGAGTTACAAAATTGCAGTCACGGCCAAGCAGATGACCACGTCAAACAGAAATTGGAAGTGGTACTGCAGAGCGCAGACTGCTATTTATATTTATATTTATTAATTATTTCTTATTCGTGACATGATTTCTCACATACCGCTACTTCGCCGGCAGATGAGATTGATTGTTGTTAAAAAAAAAAGAAAAGTTATTAATTTGCCTAGTCATACATTTCATCTATTAATATGTACGATATTTTTATTAAACCCGACTTAGGTCTAAAAATACATAATAAATTTAAAAAATAAAGTCTATATTCTTTTAACATTAACAAAGAAATTATTGATGAACATGATAGTAATATAAAACAATATAAAAAGAGTCCTTTCTCATTTTAAAACAAGGATAAATGCAAAGGAAAGTCTTGGTAACGTAGCATGTCCCTACTATTGCATAAAACATTCCTTGATTGCTTGAAGTAACTACTTATAAACCTATTCATTATTATAACTAGTTACCCATTTTAGCAAAAAAAAACAACGAACAGGTCTTTTGCTTAATGATATATAGAAAAAACAGATAATAACTTCTCATATTTAAATATTAACCCAAACAAACGAAAAAACATAGCTTTGGCTTAAAAAACAAAATAATACGGTTATGGTATAAGTGACATTTAACCTAAAAAAATACAAAAATTTAAAGTTTGCCGTTAACTTTTAAAAACATTAAACAATATATACATTTCATAAACCAGTGTCAAACCATAAATGTGCAAGCTGAGATGCAGTGAACATCCCTCTGTGGCGATCGCGACCGTGATTTACCCTGTAGGGTTTATGTATAACAGCACGTTCAGCCCAAGGAACGGACAAGGAAAACTGCTCCAAAAAGTCACTGCTATTTGTCACAGTGACACAACTGGAGCAGTAACATCTTGTCACTGTTCCACTAAAATTGCAGTTTGGCCCACCTCTAGTGATCGCATTTGGATATAGCCCCTGTAATATTCACAAATGACGCACACAACATCTAGGGTTGGTTGTCTTGTGAAATTACCGACATGTTTATTATTTCGTCGCCGTGGGATTTCAGTTTCTGGTAGAGTTGTAAACAACGTAGCGTCTTCTCACGTGCTATTAGTTGGGGTATGTTATTCTGTGGAGTGTAAACAAGTAACGTTAAAATTTCGGTGTGAGCCTCATGGCTCATTAGAACCCTACTACAAGTTTCTTGTAGTGGATATGTGTTCTAATCCCGGTTTAGGCGATGATTTCTTTTTAGTTTTTTTTCTTATTAATATATAATTTTGAATGTAGTTGTGTTTGAAAAAAAAATTGATTAGCCCTGGTTAAGCCTTTTATTTGAGGTCATGTCAAAAAGTATTTTTATATTAAAACAAGGATTTTTTTAACAAAACATTATCTTAGATGTTTCTATCCAGTTAGGTAAGATCATATTCGTCGATAAAACCATCATTAAAGCCATAATTTGGATCGAACAGGCATGCTAAAGTTTCGAAAACAGAGCAAAAATTGGCTGGAAAGTATTGAAAAAAATTGTGACTAATCAAGTCACAGGGTCGGGGCTCTTAAGTTTTATTTACAAGAAAGTTCACACTTTGAACCCTCGGAACAACGAAAAATCTAAAAGGAAATCATCATATCTTCATGTTAATTAATCCTTTCATCAATATTTCAACAGCTAACAGGTGAGGGGACCCGGACTCCCTGGATCTTCTCTCAAATACGCACATGCAGAGTGCGTAAAAATTTTGAAATGTTGGGGAAACTTTTTTATTACCGATTTTAGCAGTAAAAGTTATTTTTCATAAAAAGTTTTGCTTGCTCCAAAACTAAGTTTGGCGTAAAACAAATGTAAATATTTTATACAGGGTGCACAAAAAATAATGCTAAAACGTACAAAATAAAATCTTTAAAAACAAGCTTTTATTTATAAGGTGTTGAACGAGTAAAAATGAAACTTACGTAAACACAGAACTTTTAAAAAATTTAATATATTTTCTTAAAAGCTTGAGCCTCAAGCTTGTAAGAAAATATTTTAATTTTTAAAAGTTTATGTAAGTATCATTATGTTTGGCTTTTTAGTTCAATATTTACTGCTTATTTTTAAAAATATGTTTTAAGTTTATTTTATTACTTTAAACGTATCCGGAACATGCATGGTGTTCCTAGCGGGACCAGGAACTCCAGAGCACTGGAACATATGGATTGTGGCGGTCTGTTTAAAATTGATGATAATGAAAATATCGGAGTATAAAAATAGCTTTTTTTTTAATATATATAATTTATGTATGAAAAAAAGTTCGTTAAATTTTTACTGTGAGCATTCTAGGAGTGGGGGCTCTGCTCATATAACGGTGTGAGCTCTGTCCGTTTCTAAAGGCTGTGTCTTTTTTGAAGAAAATATAATTTTGTATGTAGTTATGTTTTAAATATCGGATTTCGTTTTGTTAGCCCTGGTTATTCTTTTTTTTTTGAGTTAATGTAAAAAAGTGTATCTATATTAAATAATAAAAATATATTTTAATTATAATTTCCCTATATAAATTTTGATCTATGGATATTATTATTATTTTAGTTATTATTTTCCTCCTAGCATAAAATGGCACCTTATATTCGGTGGGCGGGCCAGGGTTTAGCCGCTTATGTTAATTAACAGTTCACTGTCTGTGAACTAGGCCAAGAATAGGTAGATTTTAGGATCGATGTATGGCCCTTACTATTCTTTTAACCTTCAAAACAATAGAACAGTCAAAACAAAAAACAACCATAAAGAAAAGTAGGTGGATTTTGGTTCTAGGTGGTTGGTTTCATGTTTTTCGTTTTAATTAAATTCATATTCATTAAGTTAAATAGAAAATAATAACATAAAATGGGGAATAATTACACAATTAATATGGAAGAAAATTTTAAGAAAAATCAGGATTTTATTACTGAAATGAATAATATAAAAGTAGGTTTTAGATTTCACTTAAATTTTGTAATAAAAATCATATTTCTTCTGTACTATTTTTTTTATTTCTGCACAGATAGAGCGACAACTGCAGATGAGAAATCAAATGAGAGAAAGACAGGTAGCTTTTGAAATTGCCAAGCAACGGGAGCTGTTTTACTGGGTTGGATCATTTTATGTCACAAGTGTTATAGGAGCCATTGCCAGGTACAAAAATCAAAAACTCTATTGTCAAAGGCTCGCATAAAATCGTCTTACCTAAAAAAACTTAAACAGTATTATTATAGTTACAGGTACAAACGAAAGCTTTCCATACTTGCACCATTAGTGCCACTGACTTTTATATTTGCTTACCAAGCTGATTTAGCTTATGGAAATAAGCTTCATAGAATATTAGGTTTGTAGTGGTGGTATTTTAAAATAGTATACTGTTTTATTTGCTGTCGTTTTTAGTGGAGGCTGAACATATTATGCAGTTCGAGGCAGATTTACTAGAGCTGCCATTAGGCGTTCCGACTCCTGCATCCATAGACTTAAAACGAATGCAAAATGATGAGCAGAAAAGGCTGCATCCTCATTTACCACCATTGTAACATGTCTTTTCTTAGTATAAAATATATTCTAGTCATATATAAAAAGTCAATATCATGCATGCATCTGTGATTTGTTCTGGCCGTTGTATATTTCACAAGACCAATTTTAGAGTTCTGTAGTGTTGAACAAATATTATGAGTTGACAGCAATTTAAGCTGGATAAAGTTTGTTACGACCTAATTGCCATATCTTAATTATACTAGCCTAAGTATAGTTTAGAATCAAGTGGTGTCTTACTCCCACAAAAATGTGCTGCGATTTCAGAAATCACTATATTATATATACTTATAATATCTATACTTAAGGGAAATGACTCGATTTCAGGGGCATCTATATGATTTTGGTTGGTTGTTTCTTCCAATTTATTTCATAATAAAAAAATAAGAATCACCATATAAACTTTATTGGATCAGAAGACTTAAAAAAATTCAAAATATTCTTTATTATCAAAGTATATTTTGACAAGACAATTGTAAAATATTTGAAAAAAATATAAAATATAATGACTAAGGGTCCTTGCCCCCTCCAAACAAAAATCCCAGATACGCGCCTGCTACTGTGCGTTAAATACAATGTTACCAAATAATTCTTTCTTTAAATTTATGTAGGTTATTATCTCATGTGATGAGAAACGATTTTGTGATTTCGGCAATGATTTTGGGATTTCTTATGTGATTTCCTGATTTCAGTCATGATTTCGTAATTTTGAGGAAAACCTACAGAGAGAGTTAGAAGCCCCACTCTTAGAATATTACTTTAAACTTTACTCTAAACTTTTAAATGTTGCACTGCACAGTCGCAATTTTCTCTGAGAATAGCAATAGGTATCTATATTCAGATTGACCAATCATTATTGTATATAATTAGAAAATTTAAGTCATTTTAATTTTTATTATGTTTAATATAAATAGTTCTTTATATTGTTTTTATAAATATTTTATTTGTCTATTTTCTAATGTTATCTATATTTTAAAGAAGTTAATTATGACCATTTGATATTAATTAAGACCCAGTTTGGAGCTTGAATAAATGAGTTAACAGCTTATTAAATAATCATTGTTTTAAATGTGTCAAAAGGCCATGATTTGACATTGACACATTCAATAGTCTGTGTCCAAACTTCTGTTAACAATTGATTAATATAATCACAAATTGGTACAGACAAGACTGTTTGATATAGAGGCTTGCCTGTTTAGTATTCTGCAAGAGCAGTATAAATAATCAGGTTTTTAAATATATTATCATTTAATCAAGCTCCTAACTATGAGCATAATATTTATATTTTTACTGTATCTTTTTATACTTTACCTAAATTGTTTTTATTTAGATATAAGAAATTAAATTACGAAATAAATGAAAATCTGTTATATTTTTGATGTTTTTCTTTCCTATTTTTAGTGACACATAATTAGTTCAATCAGTAGGTGGCAGTCAGATAATGAGCTCTTGTTTTTCTTCTAATGTATGAGTTTAATAATTTAAATAACCATGTTTTATGTGTTTTAACTGGAGTAAATGTACTACTTTTGATAAACCCCCTATAAATCTTCCTATCACCAATTTGTAATGAAACTGCAAAATTATCGGGAGACAATGGTCCAGGAATTGGATTTAGGTGACTAAAACAATTAAACCTTGCCTTTTGCCAATTTGGGGTACCTTTGCTTTTAACTTATATAATCAATAACTTTTGATCGTGTATTTACTGTCATTATTTTTATTGATCATAGTGAATGTAAATTGTAAAATATTCACAGTAGTTTTGATTAAAAAGTTTGTATTTTTAATAACAAACTTGGCAAGAATGGACTTCTTTTAAGAAACTCTCTGTACATCTTTTAATAATCACCTTGTAAATAAAACAGCAAAATCGTCTCGATATAATGGTCCAAGAATTAGATTTTTATGCACAAGACCTGACAATCGAACCTTCTATTTTGCGCGTTTTGGGGTATGTTCAATTTAATTAGAACTGACAGACGTCGATCAAACATTTTTATCGCTTATTGCAGCCCTATGTTTAAATGCTTTTTAACTGAATTAGGCATTAAAATAACTATATTATCTGTGTTGCTTTTGTTTGTACATTTTACGTTACATTGTTAAGTACTGTATAAATTTAATTTTACCTTAATTAACACCCAGTACGTCCAAACAGTAGGCAGTGGCGGATCGGCTCTTTCAGACCAGCCTGGGCAATAGTACCAGGCAACCCGCCCATAGCCCTTAGGAAAAAAACTTAAGTTTTTCTAGCCACTTCGTGGAAAAATATGGATAAGAAAAAAAATATCTGTTAAGTATTCAAATTCCAAGTGTTCATCATTTAAAGAATTTCGAATGTGTTTGATATATTTTAAAATTGAAACACTACGTTCGCAAGATACTTGTGTAACAAGTAATGTTAAAATAAATTGGTTAGCTAAGGACAAGTACGGGTATGCATTTTGAAACATGTATTTAACTATGGCGAGATAGCAACAATGTACGCCCTTTTTACAAAGAGGTTCTTCCACTCCACGTTGACATTTATTCCCTAAATTGATTTCATCTAAACAATCTTCATCAGTTGAAATTTAGAGATGGCTAGGGAGTGAGTGATTCGGTTCGCGTGATCCGATCTTTGATTTTAATGAATGACTCGAGTCACTCATCTTAAAATCACTCGAGTCTCGAATCTCAAACGACTGCGAAGTTCACTTACTACGTACACTCTCTGACTTTTGTTTCAGCTCTCGTTACTCTTCTACAGCGGAACAATCTGTGAACCGTTCTTTGTTTCATGCCTGGCAGTCGGTCCCGGATGAATTAAATATTATTTAACTGTCAATATTTTTACATAACTGATAGACGGAAGGGGTGTTTTCATTCGCTTATTTTCTATTCCTAATACTACAAAAAACTTAATTTCTTTATTTCGATGCTAATCAATTGATTATAAATGAGTGTAATTCATACTTGCACCCCAGACTTTCATATAATAATAGAATAAAGTTAATACATTATAAATAAAATATAATGATTAGAACATTACAAAATATATTTATTTAAGTATTTATAATTTACAAAACCTATAACTTAAGGAGTTATACGAGTAAGGGCCAAATTATTAATAGGCTGTATAATTTGGCCCTAAAGTATTCAAACACTACACTCGTTTGTTTTTCTAATCTTGACATTGCTATTTAAATTTTAATTTTCAAAATATTATCCAAGGACACACTGTTAATAATTGCAAGTAATACCAATGATTAAAATATCATATCAACTAAACACATCTACGCAGCATTCAGGATCCGGGTATTTACTAGCCTTAATAACCTAATAATCATTAACCAAAAATGCATGAAATTCCAGAAACGTTCATCAAAATGCATCATCTGCTAGTTAGGAGCAAAAATAACGTTATCCGTCCGCATGCAAACCAAGTTGAAACCTGTAAATGCGAGTGATTGACTGAGTATCCAGCGAATCGTAAGCAGTACGTCGTCGCTCGCGCCAAGCAAGAAGTCTTTCTTTCTTTTTTTCTTTCAAAATGGAGTCGGCTGCCACTTTTTTGCTTTCAGCGCCATTCTCCAGCCCAATACTGCGCAACCTCAGGATTGCGAGCTCGTAGCTCCCTAAAAGTTGCTGAAATATAAACATTTTCCATTATCCTTATAGTAAATTGTGACGTAAACATAACCATTCATATACAATAAAGCTATGGTGTGGAGACAGTTAATAGACTGTAGTCACAACAAAGGATAGACTTTTCTCGCTCCCGAGCAACGTGGGAGCATTTTACATTTAAAATGTTGCCTCGGATTTAAGAAGGATGGGGATATAAAGGGGATTTTTACAATAATTATTGTCATTTATTTTATAATTTTATTTTATTGTAGATTAAAAATGTATTTAATAGTTTTACTACGCAAACATTGATATTGAAGAGCACTAATTGAATATTTATAGGGATTTTTAGATCAAATTTCCTTAATTCTTCATATAGGTTTAACTCTGGAATGTCATTAATTGGACACTCAAAGAAAATGTGGTTCAAACTTTCTATTTGTCCGCATTCGCATAGTGGATCTTCTTTGATACCTAATTTATGTAGATGTTCTTTGGTTAAGCAATGACTCATTCTTATTACCGTAGTGAGGTGTCTTCTATCTATATATTCCATATCTGCAAACCAGGGCTTTTGAAGAAATTTATCCTGCATTCCTGCATACCCCTTACCGTCACTTTTAAATGAATCCTTCCAAAATTCCTCAAATTTCTTTTTAATGATATTCTTGATTAGAGGTATAAACTCCTAATTATCTAATTTTATCTATAAGGGGACAGTGAATCTACCGATGTTGGCCAGTATGTCAGCTTGTTCATTACCCGAGATATTAGTATGACTTGGGATCCAGGATAGAACTAGATTGAAATTTTGTGAGTTGGCCTCATTAATTAATCTTCTCGTTAGTAAAGTTATATTATCATTAGATTGAACAATACCTAATTTTTTCAATTTAAAAATAGCACTTGTTGAGTCTGTAAAAATAATTGCTCTATAAATGTTTTTTCCAGGCAAAGAGAAATTGCTTTATTAATTGCTACAATTTCAACCGTACATATGTTCATTTCTTTTGGTAAATTGGAACTAAAATTTAAATTTAGGCTAGGAATATGAACTCCAAAGCCAGTTTTATTACTACCTTTAGAAGCATCTGTATATATAAACGTATATTCTCTATATTTAAAAGTTTCTGTTAAAAAAAGGGATTATTATTATTTGTTTCTTTTTTTATATTTAGATTAATAATATTTATATCTTGTATTTGATTATGAAATTCTATGTCAAAACAGGGGAGTTTTTCGTGTATGTCAATTTTGTGTTGATAGGGGAGGGCCATCGTTATTGCTTGAATTAATAAGTGGGTGTCTTTCCACAATTTCCCTGATGTATAAGAGAGTAACGATAATAAGATTTTTATAAGTGGATGATTCTTAAAGCATATTTTCTTAAGAATACATTTAGAAGCCAGCCATAATCTTCTAAACTTTAGGCTTATCTCTGCTGATTCCGCCAAAAGAACATTAATATGAGTTGATTTCGTTTCATGCATCCCGTTATGAGTCCTTGAAAAAATATATTATTTAATTTATTTATATTTTTTTTAGTTGTAGGAAGAATTAAAAAAGATCCCAAGTCTAACTGTGATCTTACTAAACCACTGAATGCCATTTGGGGGTCAGATCCCCACCATACTCTACTAAAAGATTTAATTATGTTCATACCTTTCCTAGCATTGGTACATATAGCTTCAATATGTTGATCTCATTTTAGATTATACTGAAAATTATTTCCAAGATATTTTACTTTATCTTTAAGAGGAATGATAGAATTATTGATTAATATATTAGAAAGGGTATCATTTCTAGGACCTTTAGTAAACCATATCGCTTCTGTTTTACCATATGATATACAGAAGTTATGTGTGGTAAGCCATACATTTATTTTTTCTAGGGCAATATTAATCACCTCAACGTGTTTTTAATATCTTTATCTTTGTAAATTAGAATTAAATCATCTACGTAACTTAATAGGGTTGCTCCCTTTAAATTCAATTTGAATAAAGAGATTAACAATATATTAAAAAGAGTCGGACTACGCGGTGAGGCCTGTGGAAGACCCATCGAGGACATCTTCGGACCTACAGTACTATTAGTATTATTTTTGAAAGCAGATTAAAAATAAGGTTAGATAATTTGATGTTCACACCATATTTTATTAAGTAATCGTAGACTTGATATATATTAACATGATCATATGCTTGTTTTAAATCTACGAACACTGCCACTAACTGTAAATTCTGGCTGAATCCCAGCTGCACATAAGAGGTAAGGAATGAAAGGTTATCATATATACTCATACCTTTCCTAAACCCTGTTTGATAAAAAGAGAATATTTTTTATTTTCCATATACCATTCAAGTCTATTTTTTATCAGATTTTCAAGTGTTTTTCCTACACATGACCCCAAGGCTATAGGACGAAAACTGTCTAAAAAATTTGGATCTTTTTGACTTTTAAGAATAGGTATAATAACCGTTTCTTTCCAATTATCTGGAATTTTTTCCCCAAGTAAACATTTGTTATAAATGTTCAATAAACTAATTAATAATTTAATGGGTAATTTTTCCAACATTCAATAAGAAATATCATCTTTTCCGGTAGCCGACATTTTCTTTTTGTCTAAAATTATAAGTTCTTTTAAATTAAATAATTCTATTTCTTCATTAGATAGTTTAAGGGTGAAATCTGGATGGATATTGCATGGGGTAAGGTTACTTAATATCTTTTCAGCTATTTGTCTGTCTGGGAGTTTAAGTTCCTTACCTACAAATTTCATTGAAATTTTTTTAATGGTTTGCCAAATTCTTGAAATATTTAAATTTCTATTGATAGTGGATGAGAATTCAATAAATTTTTGTTTTTTCTTTTTTTTTAGAAATCTCTTAGTTTTAGCCTGTAAATGTTTGGCACAAATAAGATTGACATCTGAAAGATTATCTTTAAAAACACGAAATGCAGTTCTTCTTTCCTGAATTTGGACTGTACATTCTAATCCCACCAGGGGTTTTGAGGTTTATGAAATTTGGGATTAAACTTTTTTAGGAATGGTTTCTGATGCAACTTTGTTCATTAAATCGACAAGCTCTTGATAACTAGATATTTCATCTATTTGTGATGAGTATAATATTAACTTATCTGTATAATTATCCCAATCTACTTTCCTAAATTTTTTTTTGTTATTATCACCAATGTACATGGACGTACTGTGAAGAGTTGTATTATTAATTCTAGTAATTGTAGGAAAATGATCACTGTTTTCACAATCCTCTATTACTTCCCACTGGGTAAGGATGCCAAATCCGCACAGACCAAAGTAATGTCCACAGAATTGGGATTTAATTCAAGTTTTTGGACTCTAGTTGGAGATCCATCATTCAATATGACCAAATTTTCTCTATCCAGAACCTCTACTATAGCTCTGCCACTACTGTCGTTGTTATGACATCCCCATAATGTATGATGGGCATTGAGATCACCTGTTAACAGTATCTTTCCCCTAGTATTATTTAAGATGTTGTCTAGAAAGGTTGTAGTGATTTGATTTATGGTGGAATAAATATTAATTATATTAAGATCTTATATCCTTATTATATTATACTGAATATGATTATTTAGATTATTGTTTAAAAAAATCTCTTTGTAAATTAAATGTTTTTTGATGAATGTGGCTACACCGCCATAGTCATCTTCTCTATAATTTCTGATTATATTATAATGTTTAAGAAAAATAACATCTTTATCATTTTTAAGCCATGTTTTGTTTAGACAGATTATATCAGGATTATATATATATTACATAAGTTAATCAAATTAGTTATATTAGTTTTAAAACTTCTGATATTCCACTGTATAATATTTAAATTATCAGTACCCTCCATTGATATTTTTTATTGTTAATATTATTATATATAATTATATATAAATATAATAATATATTATAAATAATCATTTGTGTATTATTTCTTTAAAAATTTAATTAATTCTGATAATCATTTAAAAGTAGGATTAAAATTTGGAAAAAAGTCTGTAGCTTTGTCACCTTTCGACTGATTTTTTGGCCTATCGTAGTCTAAATGTGTCTTACTTAGTGTATTAATGGTATTTAAAATATTAATGGCTTTCGCTCTGTCTTGATTACTTAACTGTAAAGCCTTTTGAGATCGAAAAAGTCAATATTTTTGTCTAAATTTTGTCGTTATGATTCTGAAGATACACCTGCAGTCTGACTGCTAAGTAAACTATTTTTTTGGGTTTTTTCAGGGCGAGAATTGGGATAGTTTAACTCATTGTTATGGGCTTTGATATCATAGCTTTGTGAATTAGATAGTATGTGGCGTCTTTTTGGATTGTCACTAACTACCTGAGTAAAACTACGTTTAGTTTTATTGATTTGTTTACCTAAAATGTTCCTCCTTTAATTAATTAAAATAGAGTTTTTTTCTGCACTTGTTGATGCTTCAGGGAGCGAGGGGAAGTCTGATTGATGAAATGATGGTGAATTAAAATAAATTCTGCGATTATCCCTAGAAGTTTTATAGTTTTCTGAGCATCTATCGCTTGCTTCAAAAAAACTTATGTTTTCTGTTGCCATAATATATTTTATTGATTGTTGCCTAGAGTATTCGGGGCATTTTTCACTAGTTGATTTATGTTCATTGCTTTCACAATGATAACATTGTGTATCGCATTCAATATCTCTGTCATTTTCATCATGAAAATTTCCGCAACTAAAACATTTTTTTTTACCTTTACATTGTAATCTGGTATGTCCAAAAAGCAAACAAGAGAAACATTGAGTTACTGGCGGTATATATATTGAAACTGGAGTAGATAATCCATAGATGCTAATGAATCTTGGGAGAACAGTCCCCTAGAATGTGTACAGAATAGTACCTGTTGGTACATATATATTTTTATTATTGGAATCGATTACTTGCCTGTTCAATCTTTTTACCTCTGAAATTTTAAAGGGAGAGACAGTAAAATTTAGTAATTCCTCCTCTGAAATTGAGGTATCAATATACCTTACTATGCCCTTACAGGAAGCAAAATAAAAAGGGATGTATAGAGTAAATCTTTACTTTTTAATATTTCATTATCTTTAAATTTATTTGCTGATTCGAAACTATAAAATTCTACTCCCAATCTATTTCTACCCTTTATCGAAATTTTTTTAACATCGCGCAAATTTAAATTATGGATTTCCTTTGCAATTTTATAAACGTTATTAGCTCTACCTGTTTGACTAGAATTATCTTTATTACTTTCTACGTATATCATAAACGGACCAATATCGGTATTTTTATAAAAAAGTTGTTTACGCATATTTTGATTAGAATGACTTTTTTTTTGTTCAAATCTACCTCGTTGGAATTATTCTGAGAATGCCCTATAATTTTATTAATTTCATCTGGACCTGGGTCTATTGTAATGGGGGGATCCTCCCCCATTACATCA
Source organism: Kuschelorhynchus macadamiae (assembly GCA_030620095.1). Lineage (NCBI taxonomy): Eukaryota > Metazoa > Arthropoda > Insecta > Coleoptera > Curculionidae > Kuschelorhynchus > Kuschelorhynchus macadamiae. The sequence continues at coordinate 759,874 of JAUTXW010004453.1, read as the reverse complement.
TCCATCCTGGGGAGTTTCTTCTTTGATGATCTCTTCTATTTATTTAATTTTTTATGGTGACAAATAATGAAAAAGATTTAACTTACCAAAAACAAAAGGGATAAGGTACAACACAACAAAGGATGAGTTAGTATCACACCAAATTACCAATATTTTTCTAATTTTTTCACTAAAATTCTTTTCCGATTCTCAACGACGACCTTCTCTCTCAGAAGTTCAAACAAGAATCCAAGCAAGAAATCACAGGTATGCTCTGAACTCCCCTCCGATAAATGACTCGAGTCATCGAGTGACATGATTCATTTAATGTTGATAACTCGACTGACTTGACTCAATAAAAAGACTCGCTTTTGCCACCTCTATTGAAATTCTCGAATCTGAAACTGTCATCAGTCAGTGGCACCTTTTGAAAAGATTCCTGTAAACTCATTTTATAAATGGGACAATTCCTTATAAAATTATTTAATTCTTCTTTTATTTTTGATGGTTGGATTTCTTCATGGAATTGTCTAAGTTTACTTCAAATATCTTTTAAGGTATTTTCGGGTACACCATTGTTTTTTAGGTCAGAAAAATTAATTGGATTAAATATTGCCATATCTGAACATAGAGACATATTTTTTTCATACCGTTTTTCAATTGATGTAAGCATTGTCCATTATAACATAAAATACATCGATTTTGAATTTTTCTTTTGTATTACGAACAGCCTCACCGAACACTTCATTGGAACGCTTTTTTAAGTATCTGATTCTATTAACTATATGCCCATGATAAAAAAAAATCGAAGAGAAAGGGTTCGAATGTTTCAGTCACGTTGCATCTTTTTTAATTCAATAATTGAAGTATTGATCATAGAAATTGATTGTAATAAATCTAATCCTTTAGTTTGTAGGTACCTTGAGAGCGGGCCAGTAATTTAAAATATTTTCAAAAATACTCAAGAAAGAAAAATAATTTCATACTTTTTATAGTAGAAATAAATCCAAGTTTTTTGAAATACTGGACAAGGCTTTCAGAATATCTAAGCACAACGAACAATCCTCAAAGTCATTTTCTAACTCGTGTTCCTTTGACCACCACCTTGTTTGTTCAATAACCCCCAATTTTCGATGTTTTTGGTCATGAGAAGTCGAAGACCAAATATCCATTCTCTTATAGGATGAACAACGAAGATGTTTTTAGATTCCCCCTAAAAATATCTCTTAGCACGAGGTTCAAAATTTGACCAGAGCACAAAATATGTACATGTTATTTATTTTGATTTTGCAGCTTAGTTGCAAAACCATTATATTTCACCTGCATATTTGCCGCTCCGTCTGTGTAATCAGCTATGCAGAGATTTGAGTGGTCTATGGAGATTTGGCCACTAGCAGTGCGGCTCGTGGGAAAAAATTGCTCCGTAGGCGAAAATTTTTCGGGGTGCCAAGCCCAAAATGACTAATTTTTTACCTTTTTGTTTTTTTTTAATAGAAAAAATTATTAGTTACATCCATTATATACCATTTATACTACTTGCTAAATTAGTAAAAAAATAAACATTATAAAAAATTTAATAATAATCTTGAGTTCCTTGAGATAATTTATTCGCCTTTTATGTCTAGTTACATATGTGTTTGTAAATCATATAGATTCTTCTATTCTCGTGTTGGGGTGAATTTTTTTAGGTATTTCTACTTATGCGATAACGTGTGCATATATACCATTTTTATAAAGTAATAAACAACATAAAAACCTCGAAAACTTACCAGAATAATTAGTCGTAATGAATAAGTAATACACTTCAAAACTATATACAGTAAAAGGAAGAATATTTTACGATGAACTGCGGTATTTGAAATCTAGTCTTCGTTCTGCTTTACTGGCGAAAAGGTCAATGACTCGTTTATTAAAGTCTTCAATATTATTAAGAAACACTTTTTCAGCTGATAACATTTCCAAGGCACTTAGTCTTTCTTCTTTCATAGAGTTGCGCAAAAAAGTTTTTAGTCTTTTTAACATAGAGACGCATCTTTCAGCTTCAGAGATTGACATAGGTGTTGTCACTAAATTCCAATAACTTAATAGTTTCTTGAAAAGTGTACCTCATATCTTCCTGTGAAACCAACGCAACGGTAAAAGAGGAACGGCTTCAGAAATGGTTTGCAATTCTATCATAAAGTACTTGCAGTTCTGTTTTTAGACGATTTTTCTCTAGCAATGGATATAACTTAACTGTATCAGAGAGCAATTTGTCGGGAATTTTTTTTTGGTATTCGATAAAATGTTCTTTCATATATAATGCGGTAGCTGTCAGATGTTCTGTAAAAGAAAATCGAGCTTTAATCTATTGTATTATGGAATCGCAAACTTCCAAGGCTTCAATTTTTTTACTTGTTGAAATAGATAGATCGGAACGAGGGTAATGTCGCCTTTTTTAAGGAACATTTTCTTCTTCGTTTTCTAAAAGCTCCAAGTCTATTTGGTCAATAATTGTGTACATTTCATCACGAACTTTTTGCATTGCGTTTGCGAAGTTTTGTAGATCTTGTTTAGCCTTGATAGGGTAGGTATTAATCATCTGCAGTTGCTTAAAAATTATTTCAACATGTGGCACGATTTCATGAAAAACTGTCAACCAAAATATAAAATCTTTGTTCTGCAATCTAAGTTTATATGCACCAGCTTGTTCAATCGTTGAATTCAATTTAATATTTTTGTCGTTCTCTAAAATATCCATAACGTGTATCAGCTCATTTCGGCATTTATAAACTGTATTAATTCCCCGAGAATGAAAATTCCATCTCGTTTGTGACGATCGTGGTAATCGTCTATGAGCTATATCATCCAATACTTTTGTTCTTTGAGGTGACGTAGAAAAAAAAAGAACAAATTCCAGTCAGATGAGCAAAAAAAATGCGAACCGATGCATTAATTGATGCTGCACTGCTCGTTATAAGGTTAATCTGATGAGCATAACAATTCACATAATTAGCTAAAGAATATTTTTCTTTAATTATTTTTTATACCCCATTTACACCTCCGCTTATAACTGACGCTCCGTCATAGCTTTACGCTATTAACTTATTGGGTGACACTAATGAAAGGATCAATTTCATTTAAAATGCAATTTGCTATTGAAATGGCATTGTGTCCGGGAGGATTTACAAATATCCAAAATTTTCTATTGGCTTACTGGAGACAACGTATCGTAAAATAATGAAAATTGAAATTCGTTGGCGACATCTGTAGTTTCGTCGGCTATTACCTCTACATAATTCGCTTTTTTAATTTCTTTAGTTACTTCTTCACGGTAAACGCTAATCATGCAGTCCAATAATTCGTTCTGTATCGTCTTAGATGTCCCTTTAAATGCTGCTGCTTTGCTGAAATGTTCCTTTAAATCTCTATCTAGTTGAGAACTAAAATCTATCAGTTCTCGGAACACTCCTTTATTTCCGGATTCTTCGGTTTTATCATGACCTCTCAATGCCAATTCTAATGCACCACAAAATCTAATACAGATGATAATGATGTTTAAAATATATCTGTTTTTATCAACTTGATTGTTGTGCGTAATAATATTTTGTCTATAAGCCGAACTTAATTGAGTCATTATATTTGATTTTCCGAGCAAAGAAAAACTAAAAATATTATTTATATGTACCTTGCTGTTTACATGCGTTTTAATTTTCTCATAAATATGCACTAAATCAGTAACCCCATGCCTTGTCCATGTAGAATCGCCACCAAACAAAACACAAACGAAACAAAAAATGCATTTTTTTGATCGTATCCACAAATCCAGTTATTTTTCGAATACATATTTCGATTAAACTTCCTTACACGGCCTTTGAAGCTTGATGAACTAGAGGTGGAAGCCTTCTGCGTTTTGGTTGGATCTAAATCGGGGAGAGGTTTTCCAAGCTCCTTGATTTGATTTTTGGAAGTTGGAGAAAGTGTATCATTCTAAAATATTTTCATAAATGAGGTGTTGCCGATTTTAGTTAAAGCTGACAACGTCTATGTTATGTTAAATGGGACACCCTATATATTTTTCAATGTTTAAAAGTGTTATAAAATCTAATGAAATTTGATGTATCAAGTTGCACTCTAAGCTCAATTGTTTTCGAGATATTGACATTTGGAAATCGACCTTTTTGTATGTGTGTCATGCTATAAAATCCAAACGATTTCTCCCCTGGCAAACGGTTTTCACTTTCCTGTTTTAATTTTCTAAGGGCAATTCTCTGATATAAATTGTAGATGCTGCTATCTGTCATCTTTTGTCATGAATGAAATATTCGATAGCTTTTAAAATGTTAAGATAGGAAAATGAAAGCCATGTTGCTTTATCTGAAACGGTTTAGATTTTATAGCACAACCATTGAAGTTAGAACAAATAGACAGACGGTAATTACCAGAAATACACACACGGCACACAAAATCAATAAAACGCTACGTTGCCGATGCAAAGAGACTACGGAGGCGCGACGCGGCGGCCGATTCCACCTAAGCAGCTGAGCACATTATCGATCCGCATTGGGCATCGCCTATGCTTGAGAAAAATTGCGTAATAAATATCGATTTAATATAATTGATTGAAATAACTGATCTAATGAATTGTTTAAGATATAGTGGTTTTCGTGATTAACAATAAGTAGCAAACTGATTTATTTGGTATAAATTAGACAGACCCGATGGGCCCATCCGCCCCTGACAGTAGGTATATGATTGACACTGACGCACTTTTCTATAGATGAACTTAAAATAGCATTTTGAACGTCTGAGTGAATAGAGAGAAACATGCGTTTGGTCAGATTGCAGATATTTATTCTTTGTTCATTAAACCGTAACCTGTTTCCTTTAAAATTTTATGACTTATTACATAACAGTGCTAAATATAGTTTTTATTTGTATCCATCAACCGCAGTGATAACGACAGTAATTGTTATTTAAAGCACGATGAATATGAATATTTGCATCTCTTAAACCGCGTACTTATAATATGCATACGTTTGGTTTAATATACACTTTGACGTATAAATACGTAAACAATGGACAGCATGTAACGATTTTTCTCTTTGAAGTACCGACCAGCGAGCGAACCTATTCATGTAAGGGTATGCATTCGCGGCATATATACATTATGTTCACATTAAGCATGCGTTTCTCGCCGTTCGGCCGTATTCGTTTGATAAGTAAATATGCGGATTTAGGTGGTTTCCTTCCAATTCAGCATGTCTACAATGTAACAACTACTGTATAAAGATAAGTATATATAAATAAAATGTTTCGGAAAAAAATCCTATGAAAACTATCAAGAAACATACAAAATACTAAGTATGTCACACGTGAGCTAAAGTTTATTAATATATGTTACAGTCTAATCGAAAGTTGGTTTTCTGAAACACCCCGCATGAAAAAAACAATGGAGTTACTTCTTCATTTTTTTTTCAAATATTGTGGGTGCTAGATGTTAATAGTTCTGGTATTGGGTTTAATATACTCGTCAACGCTTATTGCATCAACTATTAATACCGTTAATTTCAAAACCCTAAATATTTTAAAACTCTTTTTCTCTGCTGAGAAGTCGTTTTTTTCTCTTCATACCACTTAACCATGAAACAAAAATCAGACCACGGAGTTTTTATTTTTTAAGTGTTTAAGATTGAAATTTTTTTTTTCTATTTTTTGTGACATCCAATTGGCTCAGTCAGTAGGTGGCAGTCAGATAATGAGCTCCTGTTTTTCTTCTAAACTATGAGTTTACTAATTCAAATGCCCATGTTTTATGTGTTAATAATTTATTCATTAATCTGAAGTAAATTTACTACAGTATTGTTATTTTGTATATAGTCAGGGTATAAAAGGTAAGAAGCATGGATAATGCACTACTTTTGACAGTCCCCCTGTAAATCTTCCTATAACCAATTTGTAACAAAAACTGCAAAATTATCAGGAGACAATGGTCCAAGAATTAGATTTAGATGACCAAAACAATTAAAAACCTTGCCTTTTGCCAATTCGGGGTACCTTTGCTTTTAAGTACCTTATATAATCAATTATTCTTGATCATATATTTATTTGTGACTATTTTTATTGATCATAGCGAATGTAAATGTGAAATATTCACAGTGGTTCTGATTGAAAAGTTCGTATTTTTAATAACTCGGCAAGAATAGACTCCTTTTGAGAAACTCTCTGTATGTCTTTTATTAATCACCTTGTAAGTAAAACAACAAAATCATCTCGATATAATGGTCCACGAATTAGATTTTTATGCACAAGACCTATTTTGTCGATTTGGGGTATGCTCGATTTAATTAGAACTAACAAAAGTCGATCATACATTGCTTATTGCAACCCTATTTTTAAATGCTTTTTAAACGTTAGAAACTAAATTAGGAAATAAAAAACTATATTATTTTTGTTGCTTTTATTTGTACATTTACGTTACATTGTTAAGTACTGTATACATTTAATTTTATCTAAATTAACACCCAGTACGTCCAAACAGTAGGTATATCATTGACAGTGACGCACTTTTCTACAGATGAAATTAAAATAGCATTTTGAACGTCTGAGTGAATAGAGAGAAACATGCGTTAGGTTACATTGCAGAGTTATTCTTTGCTCATTAAACCTTAACCAGTTTCCGTTAAAATGTTACCACTTATTACATAACAGTACTAGATATATTGTTTTTATTTGCATCTCTTAAACCGCGTATTTACAATATGTGTTAGTTTGGTTTCATATACACTTTGACGCATACATACGTACAGAATTGACAGAATGTAACGATTTTTTTCTTTAAAGTACCGACAAGCGAGCGAACGCATGCGTTTCTCGCCGTGCGGCCGTATTCGTTCGTTAAGTAAATACGCAGCTTTAGGTCATTTCCTTCTAATTCGGCATATATGCAATGTGACATAACTACTGTATAAAGATAAGTATATATAAATAAAATGTTTCGGAAAAAATCCTATAAAAAGTATCAAGAAACGTACAAAATACTAAGTATATCACAAAAAAATATAGCTGAGCTAAAGTTTATTAATATATGTTACAGTCTAACCGATTTAAAACAGGGTGTTTTAGACATTTCATGTATTAAATTGAAAATACATTTAAGTTGCTTTTCTGAAACACCCCGCATGAAAATTTTCTTTTGGAATTCATATAACTAAACAATGGAGTTACTTCTTCTTTTTTTTTTTCAGATATTGTTGGTGCTGGATATTGATACTTCTGGTATTAGGTTTAATATACTCGTCAACACTTATTGCATCAAATATTGACACCGTTAATTTCAAAACCCCAAATATTTTAAAACTCTTTTTTTCTGCTGAAAAGTCGTTTCTTTCTCTTCATGGGACTCATTTTCTAATACCACGTTTTGATCCTGAAACAAAAACCGGAGAACAGAGTTTTTATTTTTTAAATGTTTCAGATACCTTTAGGTCCAATATACAATCAATCTGTGGGACACTAGGTATTCAAATTCAAAGTATTCAAAAAGGAGTTCAAAGATTTTCTTTTTGAAGTGTTTGAGAAACGTGTACGCTTGTTTCAATTACCTAGGCTCAACACTAGGCCCAGATATTCAATACAGGGTGTACAAAAAGTGTTAAGTTTAAATCAAATTTAAAAAGAGGCCCTTGAAGATTTTGAAGTGTTACATGTCTCTCCTGTATCCACAATTTATAAAGAAATACACAAATGTCAGCTTTCGAGTGCTTTGCAGGATCTACGCCCCCACTCCCACACCCGTAGGCATATACAGTAACAGCACCCGTGCTATGTGCGCTAGACTGCTAGAGGCAGACACCTCATAAAATATTAATCTGTTAATTCAGTTGTTTAGTACCAATCGTACATAAAAAATATAACAAATGGCATGGAAGGAAGAAGATTGCCAGAAACACGGTGAAAGTTATAAGTAACAGTGAGAGAAGGCTAAAATTATGCAACAAATTTGATGTCGAGGTAAGGAGAACGTAATTATTTAATATAATAATAATACATATACAAATTCATATTGAACTTTGTTTTCGATCCGGCGCGCGGCGATATAAAGCCCGTGACGCAAACACAATGGAAATGAAAGCCCTAGAAATGAACAATCGCCCCAAGAAATAATTAAATAGCATAAAAGAACACTACCTTGATATACAGTCTCCTTGAAAACCTTCGCATATTATGGGATATTTTTTTATTAGGCCATTTTTCCAAATTTAGCATAGGCAATAATTTTTGCTTCATTAAGTATCAAAAATGGCTTATTTGGGAATAGTCACATGACTTGGTTACGTGTCAAAGTTGACATTTGTTAATAGAACTCGCAGAAAAAGGGCTTATTTGTTTAATTGTAAAAAAGTGTTTAAAAACTTGTTTATTTTTTAGTTTTACATAAGTATACGGGATTTTGGTCGTCAATTTCAATTTTTAATCTTTATTTTTTTCACTCCGAAGTCAGTTTATTGGTATTTTTATTTTTTGTATTATGATTGTGTGATTTTTATTTTACTGGGAAAAAGACAGTTTTTATGGATAGATATAAGAAATGAGGTAAGTTTACTTAAATACATTTTATTCAACTTAAAAAATTATTATTTTTTTAGAATTTTCGAAAAACAAGAAAGTTATAAAAAGTAAATATCGGAAATTCTGGCCAAAATTTTGTATACGTATTTAAAACTAAAAAACAAACAACTCTTCTTAATATTTTTTTTTATATTTTAGCAAATAAGCCGTTTTTTGCAAATTTCATAAATAAATGTCAATTTTGACAGCTAACACGAGTCACGTGATTATTTTCGGATAGTAAAACAATTCTTGAGTAATAAAAATAAGTATGAAAAGAACAATAGGGCGCATTGCAGTAAAGTTGCCCTACGACATGGTGTAAAAATATCTAACCAACTCCTCTGTCGAGAAGAAAGACCAGTATGGGTTGAAGAGGATCTCATGTGGTGGCTGGGAGAAACACCAAAGAACATTCAGTGGAGAGAAATAGAATTCCTCATGCGTTTGCTAAATACTTTAATGAATGTAAGGATCTTGACTTTAATAAATCTAAAAAATAATAGGTGTATGTGTCTAATTTCGAATTTTTTTCAGTGCCTTTCTCGAATAATCATAAATATTTAAACTGAGCTGTAATATCAGTTTCCTTTTGTATTGTAATTATAATTTTGGCCATTTATTTGTCTCATTTTTAAACGTGTTCATTAAAAGGTTAGACATTAATAATACTCATTACTCTTTTATTTTAAAATAAACTATAGTTATTTGTTTAATAAGGCACTAAATTACCGGATTTACAGGAAGACAGTAAATCAGTTTAGCGCCGTATTGAACACATTTAGTGATATTCGGAGAAAAGTATGTTATAATAAATAAAACTTCTAGTTGAGATGCTCTTACTGTGTGCTACTTCTAGCACGGTGGGTTTACTGTTTCGAACATCGGCCCGGAAGATTCATCTAGCACGGGTGCTGTTCCTGTATATGCTACCCGGAGCGGAGCCTATGGGTGTTTTATACGTTCAAACATAAAAGCAAAGATAAAAAAAGGTCCTCAGTTTTTGATCCGCCTCTGCATCATTGAGCATTCTAAAAAGGGAGTCGCCAAGGAGAGGATTGCTCTAAATTCTAGATCACTGGAACCTAACTTTTCAAATTCCTGAAGTTTTACAAAAATTGTGGGTTTATATACTGTGAATAATTTGGCAGAGAAAATCCTGTCTAGTAAGCGAAATAAACGCACGGCATTTGCCACCCTGGAAAGTTACAAATATTTTATGTTACATATGTATTATTATCACCACCACTGTAGCGCCGTCCATATGTGCAAGCAAGTGCAAGCTTTTTTTTTCGTCGATTTCCCTTACCAAAATTTTGCCCCCCTAGACAAAATCCTGCGGGCATCTCTGTAGTTTCAATGTTTCCTCCTATAATAAAACAAAATATGTGATTTAATACAAAGCCCCCTGAAAAGAGGGAAATGACCTCTCAGCAGAATTTTTTTCAATTAACGATGTTAATAAAGCTAATGCAAAATTGCGCGTTGACCGGGGTATTATAATTAGTACAATTAGTGTTAGCTCCATTACAAACGGATACAACATGATACGTAATATTACCCTAGCAAAACTTATTTTGCAACTTCATCTTATGAAAAATACATTTCAGCATTTTTTTAAAATTTTTGGGCTTAGTTTCTGCCCACCTGTACTGTATAAGTTAGAATTAAATCATATTAACATTTTTATTGATATGACCTTCGAAAGTGCTGTTGCAAAATGCCAAATTTCGAATATATATATATATATATATATATATATATATATATATATTGTTTGCCAAGGTACAACTCCATTGTTGGTGTTACAATTTTGGCACAAAATTTAACTTTCTATAGTACAAAGTAAAAGAAAAAGAGATGTCCCGCTACAAATTGAGCAAATGAACAGGTGTTTTCAAGAAAAATAATACTGACACTGACAAAACGCTTAACAAACTACATACATGATATTGTCGAAGTGGACTTTTAATATATTTTCTTAAATTGACAGCAAATTGTGAACGTTTTTAAGTTTCTGAATAAACATTTTTGTATACATGGAATGTTAAATTGATTTTGTTAAATTGCTCTTTCTGATTAAGAAAATATATATATTATACATATAACATTTATAGGTGGGGCTCTGTTTTGTCTGCTGGACAGAGTGTTATTCTGTTAAAGCTATTTTACCACAACTGCCGTTTTGGCTTTTACATATATTACACTTATAGTCCTACAAACTAACACATTAACTACTATTTATCGACAAGCACAGTTTTCTGCCCGTACATCACATAATTTCTCATTAGCCTTCTTACCTACCAAATATGTGTTTACCTATTTTTTAACATCAAAATTTTGTCCATGTGTCACGTGCAGTATTTTTCTAAAGATCCGGGCTAGTAATTGCTGAAATAGTTTTTGGAGTTTCCCTTACTATAACATTTTCAGATTGCCACTTCAATTAATAATACTAAGAATTATAATAGTAATAACGAATGAGTTAAGTACTAAACTTGCATTTTTTAAAAGCACTACACTATTGAATAACTTTAATAGATTTCTAAAAGGATATTCTGAAGAGGGTAAAAGTTAATTTTGAAGAAAATCCATTAATATCTTTTTTTTTTTAGACTCTAACAAAAGCGAAGTAACAGAACAAAAACAGGAGGCAGCTGTTAAGTGGGAACATTCAGAAAGAAACAACTGCGAAACATTAATGATTTTTAAAAAAAAAACTGTCTTACCTGTCAAATTGATTTCTATGAGATCGGATCTTTTGATAATATCGATTTGATCATGAGATCATCAGTGTAAAAATTATGAGGTCATATATATTTTAAGAATTTTTATTTGGGGATCAGTGGAATATTCTATATATATTTTATTTACTTGGCCTATAAATAATTTCAACCGTTTTCGAGAAAATACTCATAAATATAAATTCATTCTAGGTTCACACGTTTGGCCAGTAGAGGGCCCTAAAAGGTGCAAAATGGCAATTTTTTCGAAAACAGTTGAATGAAAGTATATGATGTAATATAACATGTGTTTAGAATATTTAACTGATTGCAAAAAAAACCCGGTATTTCGTACTAAAAGAGATATGACGTCATAATTCTTACACAGGGGAGGTCACCATCCACAATCAATATTGCCAAGATCTGGAGTCAAGGAAATCAATTTGTTGGTTAAAACAGTTTCAAATTATGAATAGTTTTCAATAATTTGTTTCAGTTAAATGTTTTCCCCTGTACAGTGTGATCAAGTTATCTTGATAAAATTTTATCTTGCCATATCTCCTTTAGTTTAAAGGTTAGCGATATGAACCAAAAAACAAATTGTAGGGAATTTTTTTTTAATTATTAAAAAAAGCAAAAGACTACAGTTTACAAGATATCACCATAAATTATATTTTTTTAAATGAGACAGCCTGTATATTATATGACCATCAAATTATAAATATATATCTGGTGTGATAACTTTACCTTTAAAGACACCCGAGAAATTTGCCTCTCTAACACACTGCTTCTTATGGTAGGATTTTTCTTAAATTCCTTGGGTGCCATTGAAGATAACCAGATATAATTATAATCTGCAAGAAGAGATCTATTTGAGGCACATATAATATATAGGGTCTACTATTAAAAAATGCAGCTTATGGGGATATCTTGTAAAATTACGAAGTCTTTCGTTTTTTTGAATTATCAGAAAAAAACTCGTTAAGCAAGCCTATAATTTTTTTTGTTCATATGGCAACTTTAAAACTAAAGAAGATATAGCAGATTAAAATGTTATCAAGATAATTTGATTACAATGTACAGGGTGTCCCATTTTCGTGTGTTTTATGGGGTTTCTCGAGTAGAGACACAAAGATGCGGTTTTCATAATACGAGCTACTTTTTTATGAAACTAAAGATGCCACACACAGATTTATCCTAGCCCTCTTAGTTTCTGAGATAAAGGGCGAAATTGAAAATGTTGCATTTTGGACTCTCCCCCCGTAACTCAGTTATCGCTTCACTTATCGGAAAGGTAAAAAATGTTTCTTAGGCAGTTTTTTTACGTACAATCCAGTGACGTACTCAAAATGGTTTCAGGTTTTTCAATTTTTGAGATATTAACCAAAGTTACACTTTTTTAAATAGAACGCCCTGTATATTATTTGTCTCATTAAGGAGTTTCTGAAATCTATACTTATTTGCATAAATAGAACGGAAAATGCATTTTTGACTTTTCAACACAGACGGCTCTGGTTTAATTGAGGTAACCATGTCAATTAATCAATTTATTCAACGTCAAATGTTAGCTATTGAATTTTCCATGCTAATTTTTCCATCATTTCGAAAAATATACCAAAACTCAGTACCTAGCACTGAATTCCGGTGTTCTTTCGTTTTCATGTCCAGCGCTGTCTTAGTTTTACCTAGGCAAGGGTGTTTTGCACTTTTTGACAGTGCATATAAAAACTCGGAGATCCATCTTTGGCAAGTTGTTCAAAATGTTAATATCATGTCAGAGTAAATTTTTTTGAAATGCATGTTGGTCTGGGTTAAGGTGTTCTACTTTCTAAGTCGTCACTTTTATGCAAGATCTATAATGGTTTACACGTGAGAAAGAAATTCCTGTATAGCCCCACCGTTTCCGCTCAGAATAACAATGGTGTCATCTACATATCTTAACCAAAACATTGGTGTTTTCTTAAACTTTTATGTTGGTTTCCAAATCATTTAAGTTAAATATGTTATGTTAACAACGAGATTTGATTTCGCCAACGTAAATGGTGCAGAGATTATAGTTGGCATGCGAAAGAAATTCCTGTACTATCTCGTCGTTTCCATTTCAGATTACTTCTTCGCACCTTCAGTTGCTTGGATCTTAAATCATTCGATTTACAAATTTGCTATTATCGATTGAAGAGACAAGTCCATTAGCAGGTATTTCTCTCTCCAATTGTGAATTTAAGCTCAGCCTATAGTTGGTATGCGAAAAAAATCCTGTAATGCCTCTTCTCTTCCAAATACTTAGGGAGTTGCCAGCGTATTTAAATTAACAGTTTGGCTTTTTTTCTTCTGTTGTTTTAGCGTCAAATTATTCCATGTACATATTTGATATTAACAGCAAGACAGATCGATAATTGCGTTGCACAGTACTTTCTGCCTTTATATATAGTTGGATGGTTTTAGTGAACGAATCAACTTATTTAAATTTCCTTATTCAACATCTGCCAGAGAACATTTTCTGAAATGTATGTGGGCCTGGATATGTTAGTTTTGTCAATTTTCTCAACCAATACATCTAGAAAAAGGTGCACAAACAAGGTCTATAACTGTTCACACGTAAAAAAATAATAATGGTGTCGCCTACATATCTTCGGAGAGCGTCACAGTATTTTCTTGCAATTTCTACTGGTTTCATCTCAAATGATTCAATTGAAATATGTCATATAAACGGCGAGATTTGAGCTTTACGGTATGTCCTTTGCCATTGTAAATTTAACGCATATTCTATAGGTGATAAAATAAAGAAATTCCTTTATCTCGTTGTTCATATTGGATTTTTTTCACAACCTCAATTGCTTTGATCTCGGGCTATCTCTATTTATAGATTTGCTATTATCAACGGAAGAGGTTTTGGCTTATTTCTTCTCATCTTCAGTTGCTTTGATCTTAAGCCATTCGATTTAAACATCTGCTATTATTGGTTGAAAAGACGAGTCCATTGGTACTTCGTACTTCAATCGTAAGTTTAAGCTAGGCCTATAGCTGTTATGCGAAAAAGTCCTGTAATGTCTCTTTTCTCCCAAATATGTCAGCTTAAGTAAAAGTTTGGCTTTTTTTCTTCTGTTGTTTTAGCGCCAAATTATTCCATGTATATATTTGATATTGCAAACACAGTTCTTTCTGCCTCTTTATATAATTGGTTGGTTTTAGTGAAGCAGCTTATTCAAATTTCCTTATTCAACATCTACCAGAGAACAGTTTTTGAAATGCATGTTGGATGTGTTGGTTTTGTGAATTTTCTTAACCAGCATATCCAGAAAAAGGTGCATATGCAAGGTCTATAACTGTTCACACGTAAAGAAAAAGAAATTCCTGCACATCCCCACCGCTTCCGTTCCAAATAACAATGGTGTCGTCTACATATCTTAACCAAAACATTGGTATTTTCTTACAACTTTCTACTGGTTTTATCTAAAATCATTCAAATGATATGTCATATAAACGGTGAGACTTGAGCCCTATGGTATGTCTTTTACCAGTGTAAATTTGACGCATATTCTATAGGTGAGGTTTCCATTTTGCATTTTTTCACATCTTCAATTGCTTTGATCTCAGGTTATTCCATTTAAAGATTTCGTATTATCGACGGAAGAGGTAAGTTCTGTGGTACCTCCTTATTATGAACACAGTGTTTTCTACTTTTTTATATAGTTGGTTGGCTTTAGTGAACTGGCTTATTTAAGTTTCCTTAACTCTGCTTTTTGCCAGAGAACGTTTTCTATAACGCATGTTGGCCTGGATGTCAATTTTCTTAACTAGTATATCCAGAAAAAGGTGTCAATATCGTGCTTTTATGTAAGGTCTGTAATAATGATCTCACGTAAAAAAGAAATTCCTGCATGTCCCCACCGCTTCCGTTCCAAACAACAAGGGTATCATCTAGATATCTTAACCAAAACATTGGTATTTTCTATTGGTTTCATTTCAAATCATTCAACTGAAGACGGCGAGATTTGAGCCCGGAGGTATTTCTTTTGCCATTGTAAAGTTGACGCGTAATCTACTGTTGATAAGCGAAAGAAATTCCTTTATCTCGTCGTTTCCATTTTGGATTTTTTTCGCACGTTTAGTTGCATTGATCGCGAACTATTCCATTTAAAGATTTGCTATTATCGACGGAAGAGGTAAGTCCAGTAGTATTTCTTTCGCCAATCGTGAATTTGATCTAGGCCATAGTTGGTTTACTAAAGAAATCTTCCTTTTTACACTTTTTTATTGGTTTGACCTCAAATTATTGATTTAAACATGCTATTTATGTTATTGTCATCTTAAATTTGGCACAGAGCCAGATGCGAAATAGGAATTTCTCCTATATCTCGTCATTTCGATTTAAGTCTTTTTGTTCGCATGTTCTATTGCTTTGATATCAAGCTATTTCATTTAAATATTAGCTATTATCCGTGGAAGAGGTAAGTCAATCGGTAATTCTTTCTCCAATCGTGAATTTGAGCTGGGCTTATAGTTGATATGCGAAAGAATATCCTGTAACTCGTCCTTATTTTCATCCCAAGTAATAGGTGAGTTGTGCATCTCAAACAAAGCTTTAGATTTTTTTTCGTCTACCGCCTTGTCTCAAATCATTCTTTGTACATATCTGATATTAACAGCGAGACAAATCGATACTCATTCTTCTATCATTAATTTGATCTTACATGATCTACAGGTGTATACTTCTTCATATGTGGAAAATTCGTACTAGACTTACTAGAATATGATCTAGGCTAGGAAGTAAAAAAGTCAGCATCATTTAATTGCTTGTTCTCATGAGCAAAACCTAACAAGAAGCCGTTAAACATTACATAATATAGTTCCAAACAATAGTAGTCCCACAATTCTGACCACGGCAATTTAAGATGCCTTATGCACAGAACTTGAAATATTTGAATCTTTTCTGAGAATGGAAGAATGACCAAAAGGGCCAAACCAATGATGTAGGACTGCCAGTCCTTTTTATTCGGTAAGGACTCCCTCCTGCCAGAGATCATGCTTTGGTATGTAAATATGTGGGACCGAACAAACCCACGCACTTTTAACCTAACCCCTTTTTAAACCCTCCAATTATATATATATATATTATATATATATATATATATATATATATATATATATATATATATATATATATATATTATATATATATATATATATATATATTTTATATATATATATATATATATATATATATATATATATATATATATATATATATATATATATATATATATATATATATATATATATATATATATATATATATATATATATATATATATATATATATATATATATATATATATATATATATATATATATATAATCGGTTTAGAACGTCTTGCGACGTTGTCCGACACCCAAACTCCACTCCTTCCTTTGCTGCCATAGGTCTTCCCTAAGGTTTCTAGCACTTATCGCTTTCCGGATATCGGTACTCCAGCTTGTTTTGGAAGTCTTTCGTTGTTCATTCGATTTACATGTCCATACCAAATCAGTTGCTTTCTTTCAATATCCAGTGTGATTGTCCCCTCTATTCCCATGCGGTTCTTCACATCTTCATTTCTTATTCGATCTCTTTTAGATATCTTTAACGATCTTCTAACTGCATCCATTTCCACTGTCTCGAGTCTTCTCTGATTTCTTTCCGTGATTCTCCATGTTTGTGCTCCATATAGAAGACTACTCTCAATCATGGTTTCATATATGTTGAATTTTCTTTTCTTTGATATTTCTTTACTCTATAAAATGATATTAAGGCAGCGTATTGCTATCTTGGCTTGTATGATTCTCGAGCTTATTTCTTTTTCATCGGTGCCTGTTCTATCGAACGCAACTCCGGTATTCCCGGCAGAAGGTTGTTGTTAACAGTAAGATTTATGTCATGTCCTGAACCAATACAGAGATATTTTGTTTTCTCGATGTTTACGCATCATGTACTCCATGTCGTCTTTATCATTTGCGATTACGAATTGGTCGTCTGCAAACTCGAGAGTATATAGGCAAGTATTGCTAAGCTCCATACCCATTCTATTTATTTTTCTTTTCCAATTTTTAAGTGCGGTTGCTATATATATTTTGAATAGTGTTGGAGATATACAGGATCCCTGCCTTAGTTGCTGCGAAACTGTTGATGAGATAATTTCCAATCTTAATTTTGGAGAGTGAACCCGCATACAGATTTTGTAAAGCTTTTGTTAAAGTATAGTTTATTGGCGATGAAATCCGGATGTCCCACATTTTGTTCAATGGTATGTTGTCATAAGCCTTTTTCAAGTCTACAAACGTTAGATGTACATCTCTATTTCGAGCGGTTTTTCTGTTACTTGTTTTAGGAAGAAAATGTTATCCGTACAGGAACGGCCAGCTTTAAATCCGTCTTGTTCTTCTTCTTCGTATTAGCTATATTCGGTCTCTATTAAATCTCTAAGTATTCTACCGTATAGCCCACTTAGTGTGCTGGTCACTGAGATTCCTCTGTAGTTTTCACAGCTTCTCTTATCTCCCTTTTTGTGGATTGAGGAGATGTATCCCACCTTGCACTGGCTGGGGAAAGGACATCCATTCAAATAATAGTTAAATACTTTTGTGAGCATTTGATAAAGCTTATGTGTTTCACTTTTAATTAGTTCTGCAGGAACACCTTCTGGGCCACAAGCTTTGACGTTTTTTAAGTTTTCCACTGCTTTTGCCATACTTTCCACTTCGACGTACTGTATGCAGATATATTTCCTCAATTTTTGCCTATAAACTTAATTTAAGGTCCTGCAAATTGTCTGTCTTTTAATGAGACTTTCCTCTTGTATGTGCCTGGGGTATCAAGAACGAAATAAACGAAACCAAAATTTATTTTTTCAAACGGATTTTAAGGCTTTCTCAAGGATGTAGCAAGAAATATAGTCTCAATTAGAATAAAAACTCGGTATATACATGGCTGAATATGTAACTAAATGGAAGTAAATTACAGTACTTAAAAATGTTTGTCACTTATTTTAGACTGTTATTTTTTTCGGTACTATTATACAGTGTGACTTTAACATATGGGAAACTCTTATTACTGATTTCTCAGAAAATTTTATTCTTGATAAAAGTTGGTGCATGAATAAAAAATATGTTTGAAATTATTAAACCTTAGGTCAGAATAAACAGGGGTGTTGAAAAACGAACAAAAATCCGAAAAACTTTATTTGTAAGAAGTGCTTACAAAATTAATTGGGATGATAATATTTTTCATTAACAATTTAAGGAATGTATGTATTAATAAAGTATCTTTTTATCCTAGTAGTTAATTTGTTTTAATATTTTAGTGAAGGATTTAACAAAAATTACTAAAAACGTCTCAAGGGTTTAAGAACTATTTTAATAGTAAAATCTGTACTTCACATGGTGGACAATGTGGAATTTCTTGATTGTTCAAGTTTTGTAGACGGTTAATACAAATCTAGGTATTTTTTTTCGAATACATTTTTTTAATAATTTGTCATCTAACCCCACTTTTTACATAGGCATGTTGGATTTTTGTTCTTTTTTTAACATCCTCTATATCTGACCTAAGGTTTAACACTGTCAAAACATTTGTTTTTTTACGCAATATTTTTTATCAATAAGTTTTTTTTTAAGATATCAATAATATAAAAGCTTCCCATATATTCCTAACATTATGGCCCATGCTGTATATGGGTTTTAAATGCTTATTCAGTTTTTCGTTGTATTTGTCTAGGTGTGTTCGAATTGTTTTTTACCGTTATTTTTAATTGTGTCTTTTCTGCTATTTCTTGTAGAATCATAAAAAAAAACTTAACCAAAGATGAAACGATGGGAATCTATGTTTAGTTTACTCAAACCCTCTAGAGCTCTGTACATTTTAAAGGCTGAGATGCTACAATAATTAGATACAAATATTTACGTATTAAGTTTAAAATATAAGCTAATGTGCCAATCGTTTGTACGTTAGTATGAGCCAAAAAAATCTCCATACACTTATTATTTAATTAATTATTTCACAATTCTTCTTCATAACGTTAAATATGTAAAATTGAACAACAGCAATATATTTTGAAAAGTTTAATTGTGTATTAAAACAGGAAGCATTATTACTTATTGAAAATTACGTGAAAAAAGCATTTCTATCTAGCATGAAAGTAAAACAAAAAAAAAGTTAAAAGTGCATGGAGACTTTTTTGACTCACTATATATACCAAAATAAGAAAGCTGCTTTCTCTTATTAACCTATTTATAATAACTTGTAAATATATTACAATTTAGCATTGCATTAGCTACGTATATACGTGTGTTCGTCAGATAGTTCGAAAATAGGAGTACAACAACCCTGGTAGATGCCTTTTATAATTACAATACAATATTACAATAAAAATTTGACAAGCTAGATATGTAACTTCCCTATTCTCAACTCTATAATAAATCTCTTATGTATATAACATTTCTCTAAAATGTCAATATTGTTTAGTATACTCTGTTATAGACTTTATTCAGTCACCAACAAATTATATAAGTGATTTTTATCCCTATAATATATTTATACATCCTCTCTATATTTTTTCAAAGAAACTATGTCCTATCACTTAGGCCTCAGGTATTGTAAAGTTTCTTGTTAAGGAATCGCATAGTAAATTAATATAATCTTAAATATAAACAATAAAAATATCACAGAACTAGTTTTCAAAAAGTTACCTTAACATAAACTTAAATGAATTATTTCTAGATTTTTCACCGCATCTGTTTTCAAACTTACTTCCAATCAAATTTCAACTTTTATACGTGTTATAAAATAATCCATGTCCACATCTGAAAGATGATTTAATTTATGAAAATAGAAAACAAAGTTCATGTAAACAGGAATACGCAAACGCTTCGTAAAGGGTGTTGATATGTTAATATATTTTTTTCGATACACCTAGTACATTTCTAGAGATTTTTAAATCAAATTCGCTACACAGTATACTAATGGGACTAAATCGACTGAAGAAGTTTTAGAACCATCTACAGGGTGTTATT
The DNA here is from genome assembly GCA_030620095.1 of Kuschelorhynchus macadamiae. NCBI lineage: Eukaryota > Metazoa > Arthropoda > Insecta > Coleoptera > Curculionidae > Kuschelorhynchus > Kuschelorhynchus macadamiae. The sequence continues at coordinate 739,535 of JAUTXW010004453.1, read as the reverse complement.
TTCTACCGGAGATTGCGACCCTCCTGAACTTTTTACCACGACGTCTCTGGTCATCATACAAAGGGCCAGTGACGTAGTAAAAAGTTCCGGGGAGTTAAAGGAGGTGCAATTCGAAAGAAAATAACACCTTGTTTGTAAATTGGCAGTGGCACTCAACAATATAACACTACCTATATTATTCTCAATTAAACAATAGAAATCATGTGTTTAACACTTTGATATAAAATTTAACTCCTAAATTATATAGAAACTAAAAAAATTATACTATTATGTACAAGATTTACTAATTTATTTAGCTTTTTTATTATCATATTCACTTTGACTGGAACTCGGTCTCATATTCATCTATTACTTGATCTGTTTTATTGATTTCGCAAATGAGCCTTTAAGTATGTACAATACTTGTTTGTCGTATTTCCTTGTTAACTTGGCACAGTGTTTCATTCCATAATTTTAAAACACTTGCTCCGTCGGTGGTTTTAGTGGCATGTTTATCATAAACATTTTTACATATCCCCACATTATATTAATGAGGTTGAACTGGCAATGGTAAGGCCGTAAACGTCATTTTTCATGGCCATACAGTTGTGCCAGGTCAGTTATTACATACTTAACGTTTTCTCGTGCCTGATGCATTTAACCTTTGAAAGTAAGTCAGCCTTTAAAAATATATTGGCATTATCAATGTTTTTTTTTTCGACAGCCATCTTTGGTGATTTTTCTGTAACTCTTGAGTAATATTATATAATATTGAGTGATGCAATATAATAATCGAAGGTTCTTCTAAACTCTTCAGGACCATTTTTAAAAATATTGTCGAAGTAGCCTCCTGAGTTTTTTTGTGGTAAAAATGAAATGTGCGTTAGGTATAAATCCACCGTTATTCCCAGCGCGCACTATAACATACCTTTTTCAAAGCTTGCATTAGTATAAGAATAAAAATGTTTGGTTCCATTTTGCCAAGAACTCTTTAACAAGCTACCTTTCTCAAAAATCCAAGTTTCGTCTAGAAACACAACTTGTCGAAGACTTTGAGATTCCACATTTTTCACAAAGCTTCTTAAAACTGCCATTTTTTCACGACAATGTTCGAAAGGTCGCACTGCATATAATAATAATAATAATAGTAATAATAATAATAATAGTAATAATAATAATAATAATAAATGAATGAATAAGAAATGTCGACAAAATGCAGCGTATATAAAGAAAATAACAACAAAAAAAATCGACAAAGGCAAAGTTCGCACTCATCTGGCAAGCCAGTGAGCTCTTACACTCAATCTAAAATAATATAAATTAAAAAGACGCATTAGCCTATGACCGCTGTGACAAAAAGTAAACGACAAAACCTAATAAACTACTGGAGCACATAATAGTAAGAACAAGAAAACATTATAGTTAGAACAAAAATATAAAAAAAAAAACAAATAATTGTTAATACAGTAGTACATTACCGCCTAGGTTAAATGTAAAACAGAACAAAATAAATAGTCAATAACAAAGAAATAAGAAATCATGGTTCTTGGGATTAGACCGTGTCAAATTGGAATTACTATCCGACGTTTCGCCTTCGATTGCACGAGGCATCTTCAGGGATCTTTACTCGACGAGATCTGAACACTGAACACATTCAGTGTTCAGATCTCGTGGAGTAAAGATCCTTGAATATGCCTCGTGCAATCGAAGGCGAAACGTCGGATAGTAATTCCAATTTGACACGGTCTAATCCCAAGAACCATGATTTCTTAATTGACCAAAGCCGTGAAAGCTTCCGTTCAACAAAGAAATAAATCAAATAATATTGCTATTTTTAGCCATTACATAGCATAGCATAAACGTAAAAAATATTTTATTTATTCATCTGTTGGGACAGAGGTTGAAATTGAAAACTTTATATTTGTATATATTTAGATGTGATTACCCAGAAGCATTTGATAGCATATTTAACTTTTTGTTTAAATATATAAATATTATAAGATTTAACGGAATCAGGAACCCTGTTGTATAGCCTAGTGACGTTATATGAAACTTATTCACGGCACTGAGTGGTTGTACGCTGGGCAGGAGTCAGTATGATTTTAAATTGGATATTAAGGTTATGTACTGATGTTCTGAGTCTAAGGTTTCGAAATAAATAGTCAGATTTATGTGTTTTTATTATTTTGTGAAGACTTAATAAGCTGGAGTCTACGGGGCTCACTCCGAAGCAAATTAGGCCCATAGACTCTCCATAATTAAGTAGAGACACTACTAACGAATCACAAAGTAATATACGAAATTTTTTATTATTTTTATTTATTTATTTTATATTATAGTAAATGGCGTACGGAGTAAATGAGTTTTAGATTATAAAATGCCTTTTTGGTAGTACTGGAAACTTTTAGCCTAAAATCTACAACTCCCAGAATTTTTGCTTGGTCAGTGAGGTGTAGTCTTTTGTTATATCTATCGACACTATTTAAACATCTAAAACGAGCGGCCGCCCTTCCCAACATGACTTTAGACTGAGAAGGATTAAGCTTTAAACAGTACTTACTTGAGATGTTGCAAAGTGATTTAATGTTGCAAAGGTTTAAGTTTCTCATTTACATGTAGTGATTGGCATGAAATAAGGCAATGATCAGATATGTTGGCGGTATTTAGGACTTTGACATTATATTTTCGAATGCTATTTGACTGTTAGTCATGGCCATTAGAGCTAGTGGGGCCGTACCTTGTTGCCTCTCCAATTATTTGTAATAGATCAAATGTTTCAAATAAATGTATACGTTTTTTGGAGTTACAATTATTAAAATCTAGCAGATCAAAATTTAAATCGCCCATGCAAATTAAAGAATCGAACTTAGGATCTAAGGTAGACAACACACTTTCCAGCGTATCAAAAACTTTCCCGTCCGAGAAAGTCGGAGGACGATATAAAGTCCCAATACCGTAGTGTTTATTAGAATGTTTACCCAGAATCCATAGTTGTTCTGTGCCACGAACATCGAGAAACGTCAGCGTTCGGGACACGGTAAATGGCTTACAATAGATGCGGACCCCCCCACCTCTATCATTACCCCTATAGCGTTGATACAGTTTATAACCGGTCAGTTGTACCAACTCATCAGGAATGTCAGCGTGTAGCCAAGTCTCAGATACACCGATTATATCGTATTTATTAAGAACAGCGTTCCTGAAACCATCAAAATTCGCTACAAGGGAGCAAGCATTAACATAGCAGATACTTAAGGTCATAAAGTAATATATAAATAACAATTGTAAAAAGAGGATATAACGAATATAAAAATAATATATACAGGTTAAAGAGAATATAAATATAAATTAAACAGATAAGGAAAAAAAATGAGACTAAGTACAGAGGTTAGAAATAAGTGTAAATATTTATAAAGTATTTATTTCCGCTCGCAGAGCGAAGAGAGAAAGCTAATTGGTTCGGTTTTCTTTTAGAAACTGCGCCCAAAACTTTAGAAGTTGTGTGATCCAGTTTTCTTTTACCTACTGATCTGCAAGCTTCGGAGTCAGGTTTCTCGTAACCACTATTCGCCGTTGGTACGTGTGAAATAAGGTGGTCTGTGTTTGGCTGAGCTGTGTGATCAAGAACTTCTTTCTCTTCAAGTGGAGAAATTGTGGGGGTGGTAGGCGCACTGTTGGTTAACCTGTTGGATAGAGTGGAAAGCGAATCTCCAGTGGGAAAAGTGATTGGTCGAATTGTGTTGAAATCCGAATATTGGTATATCTCCCCGACCACTATCAATTAAATTGCCCCTAAGACTAGCAACACAGTTATTGCTTCTGGCTTGCTTAAGTTTCCCTACAAGAAAACTCCTCTGGGATAAGATCATCGTTAATAAAGATATTATTACCCTTGAAGCTTTCTATTACCAAGATGTCTGGTTTTTTCTCCTTTTTTTCACAGGCGAAAACAGTTTGAAGCCTCGGACTTTGAAAGTGAGATATTAAGTTTTTCGGCGGATATATTAATTAGAGCCTCTAAGATATCTGTAGTAGTTTCCTCGGACTTTTCAGGAATACCGTAAATTATAATAAATTGTAAGGTTGTTTTGTTTTACACAGCAATCTCGTTGCTAAGCTTGCATGTCAGCAGCTCTAGATCCTTCCTAATACCGTTTATTTTTTCTGCTATATTATTCTCTAGATTCTGCTATATATGTCTATTGTTTGATGCTTTATATCGAAATCTTAAACTGTAGGATTTTTGACAAGCTGAATTTTTCTATATCACAAATTTGTTTTTCTCGTAGGTTTTGAAGAATGGAATTTAGAGTAACAACTTTTTACGTTTATACATCTAATACATAAGTAGGTCAATACGTTTTGAAAACAACCGTCGTCTTTTATTAACTTTTTCAACCTGACCGTCTTCTTTCAATTTATGTAAGTTTCGTACTGTTTGCTCAGAAATTTCGGACAGTTGACTAGTTCGTTATTGTACCGCCGAGACATGAATTAAGGTCCACCATTTTACTTTTCAGAATTGAAGTAAGTTCTTAAAACAAATCCAAGGTCTTCTGGGGTTAAATGTTTATCTTGGATTAAGAATTAATGTGAACTGCAAGGAAAATTTGTAACTTTTACCTATATTTTATTGTTACGGATCTAATTACCGACAGCCATTAGAGGTGCCTTGGGAGAGGAGAGGAGCAAGTCAGATACACGTAAGATACTATCGGAAGATATTTTAAAATTAATTGCTCAATTTGACATAATTTCTGTGCTAAAATAAGAAAACAGTTGTTGCAATCAATGTTTGGGAACCACTGGAAAAAATACCGACTATAATTAAAAAATCTCTAGAAATGCACGACGTGTATACAAAAAATCAACATTTTTAACATCCTGTAACTAGAAAAAACAGAGCTGTTGCGGACCTCTATGTTGAAACATGTTTTGAACATAATTAATTTACATCCTGTTTTTTAGCCAATATTACTACAAAAAATTACTTGAAATGAATCATGGGTGTGTGATGAAAAATCTATAATTTATACAGTGTTTTCTAAATTACTAATATTTACGAGAGCGTTCTAGAGCTAATTTATGTATGGAGGCTTACTGGCTTATATAGTGCCGCCACTAAAATCCGCATGACAAGAAAGCAAACATACTAAAGATCAAACATGGCAAGAGTATAAAAATCAAGACTTGTTTTTTCTTGACACTTGCCAGAACAATTCACTAAAGCTAAAAAAAATACAAAGTTGAAACTTCACGTAATGCCATATCTGCAAAACAGAGTGTTTTTGGACCCTTGCTTATACAGGGTGAAACATTTAACTGGAATTAATTTTGGCCCACTCAGAGTCCTCTGTTGGCCAAACCGTTAGACTTAGAATAAAGTGATTTGCACATTTCTATATTAACTATTTGTAATCTATTATACAGCGTCTATTCAGTTTTAGTTAACAAAAACACTTTTTTATTATCAATTTTAGCAAAAAGTTATTAAACATAAAAGGTTTGCTTATTAAAAAAAATACGTAAACGCAAGTAGGCAAAACATTCTACACTTCCGTTCAAACCGGAAGTTACAAGACAAGAACTCAAAAACGGCTTAAAAACGAAAAGAAAACTTTGTTAATGCCTACAGAAAAGGTCTTGAGACATTTAAGAAAAAAACTAATGTTATATTTTTGAAAATACGCTGAATATATTTTACAAAATTAAGCAATTCCGTTCTAAGTTTAACCGTTTGGTCGACAGATAGGTCTAAGTGCCCCATTATAACAACAGTCAAACTCTCTGATGTCCAGTGGCGTATTTACAATTCCTTCCTGGGGGGGAATAAAAAATGTAGCTACTAAAAGTCTTTGCTTTTGGTTTACACGACACAAGAATATAACCACACTATCTATGAAAATTAGCGACACCTAACTTCTTGCGAGCGAATTGCCCCTTTTGCCTCCCCCCTAAATACGCCACTGTTAGCGTCATAACTCTTACACAAATGATGTCAAAGTAAAATCGAAATAACCAAAAGATCCGGAATCAAACAAATCAATATGACGGGTCAAACAGTTTTTAAAAATTATGAACTGATTTCAAGTTAACTCTAAAATTACCCCGTTAAGTATAAAAAAACACTCTGCATGTGTAGGAAACAAATGAGAGCATTACTTGCATTATTTAGAAAACATTATCAAGACTTTCATAAAAATCTTCAAGAATACGTCATCTAAATTTCTCCCACAGTACTAAAGGAAGTGCTTACCCAAAACCGTAGCTTGCTATAAATACTCTCTTAACCTAACATCTAGTTTATTTTATCTTAACACTTAACATTCACTGTTATAATTACGTTACATATAAGTTTATAATACTTTTTGCGTATCATTTTAAATATTTCCACACTTGTTTTAAAATAATACGCCCCATAATGCTAGTCAAACTATAGTATTCTTTTAAATATAGAATGGAAAAATGCATGGCTTTTTTGAACTTAAGTATTTTTTCATTTAAGAAACAGTCAGTGCTGACTGAAATTAGACCTGCCAAAATTAGTCATGAGAGACCTAAACTACGGTATATACCCAACATGAAATCTACAAACCACGGTATATACCCAACATAAAATCTAATGTCTATTTCAAATGTAATACTTACGGTCCTTAAATTGAATAAACGTCAATTGGACTGCAATACCTAGTTTTTAATGTTTTCAGTATGTATGATAATGTTTGCGTCTTTGTATATAATTTTCATGTTTTTTTAATGAAAAAAAAAGATAGAGATCAAGCAGACCTAAATAAAGTCTTGAAATAGCTCAACCTAACAATTAGCGACACGTTGACTTGATATGAAAAATTGTGTTTTACTATTAACCTAGGCCCAAGAAAACTAGCTCTAAGCTACACATGAATAAACCTACCTTAAAAATCTCAACAAATATGAAGCAATACACATAATGTCACTTGATAAAAACTACTCGTAATTACTCAGCTTTCTATTTTAAACTAAATGGATGCCAGAGAAAAATCAAGGGTTTTAAAACAGTTTAATATAAATAAACTTGTAATTTCCAATTATTACCAATAGATGTCGCTCATTTTGAAGGAGTGACAACTACTGGTGTTTTCTGAGACCCTTATTGATTTCAGCTAATAAAAGATGGAACACGAAAAGAAAGGGTTTTTCAAATATTCTCAAGAACAAATGAAGCCGTCATGGAAGCATGTAAAAGTGGAATGCCATTTTTAAGAGCCAGCAAAACATGGTGTGCCAAGAACGACTCTAAAATACAAAGTATGCACCCTGTTGAAAGAAAAATTAGACCTGCTACAACTTAAGTTCAAAAGAAGAAGATAAGCCAGTGTCATATCTCAAACGAATCTCCAGACAAGGTTTTCCATTAAAGAGGGATGATCTTTATGACTGGCTGGTAAAAAGTAATGTGAAGTTTCGGGTGATCCTTTTCATGGACCGCCATAAATCACACCTGACCATGCATTTGAGTGAATTTTGCACAGAAAAAAATATATCCCAGTTGCACTACATCCTAACGCTACACATATTATTCAGCCATGCGACGTTAGCGTTTCTGGGCCTTTAAAAGCACATTGAAAGACCACAGTTCATCAGTGGAAATTTGAAACAAATAACGAAAGTGTTTCCAAAGCCAATTTCTCAGAAGTCTTCAAGAAAGCCATTGACTCTATCACCCCAGAAACTGTCATGAATGGATTCAGGAAATGCGGTATTTTTCATCAGATGCAATCAATAACTTTAAATGCATTAAATCAATTCACAAATCAGAAGACAATCTTTTGAAAATCAAATCTCAGAGATATTCCGCAAAAATCAACAACAGAGAATAAAAACAAAAAAATACGTCATCTTAAATATTTTGAAACATTTATTGATGATGTATTGTTGACACAGTTTCATGAATATTTCGAAAACGGGGAATGGATTGGCCAAGAAAAGTCACAGGATTTATTCTTAACATGGCGAAGTATCAAGATTGACAGTAAATCGAATGATAATCTGACTAAAAGTTGCAGTAGAACATCCGATAACATTAGGAAATCACCACTTAATATTCCTCAACCTAATCTAGAAAATGTTCAAAAGACTTCAGAAATCCCAACAATGACAGCTAGTGATATATTAAATAGATCACCTGGAAAAATTGTAGACAAAATCTCGAATTCCAGTGTTGGTACTCCTTTTAAAAAAACCTTATTTTGGCCAGACAGTTATACCAAACAGCCATTGAAAAAGAGAAAAACTGAAATATTGCCATTAATGGCTACATCGAAGGAACGGAAAAATATTTTACCAAAAAGAGGAAGAAAAATGGCAAAAGAGAAAGAAAAGGAAGAAAAAGGCAAAAGAACTTAAAAAACTGGAAAAAAAGAATCTGAAGAGTCAGGTATCGAAGAAACAGAAAAGTATATCAAAGATACCTTGAAGATCAGCCGAAAGTCACCAAAACAACTGGAATTAAAAGTGGAGCATTATTATGCCCTTTTCAATGAGGAACAGTTCTTTATTGGCCGCATTACGAAACTTGAAGGAAAAGTTTGTATGACATTTTTAAAAGAGGTTACACAAAACTGATCTGTTTGGCCATTGCATTCAGATGTCAACACTGTCTGTAAACAATTTATTTTTTATCGGCCTATAGAGATATTTGGAAATGAACCGTTTTCCATAGAAAACGAGGAACTAAGAAACATAAGAAGTACTTCCCGCTAGATGAAATCCAATTTTAAATTAAGTAATGAATAAATAGTATTTAAAATGTGTTCATGTATTTGTATGTTGTGAGGTCATTACCTGTTATTATTTGTATCAAGGTATTTCTTTGCTATCTTCTTTAATTTTGGTCAGTGACAACTATTGGTAATAGTCTATGACATCTTTTAGATATTTAATTTTTTTGTTGGGAACATAACATGTGATAATTAAAAAATAATAAGTAAGAAATTGTGATTTTGTTATAAATCTAATACATCAGTGTTTTAGATAACATGTTTATCTCTAGTTTAAGCTGAATTGGATATTAAAAAACTCATATTTACGATAAATCTCTAATTATTCTAAAAACATTCTCTAGTAATGACAACTACTGATGCTTTTACCCTATATATAGAAATATATATATATATATATATATATATATATATATATATATATATATATATATATATATATAATCATCAAGAGCGTTTTCATCCACTGCTAGTGATTTCGATTGTATTGCATAAAAAGGGGTCTATGTGTGAACCCCGATATTATCACAAAGGGTCTAAGTGCCAAGAACGGCAACAACAATACCATACTGTGGCTTCATCATATGTTAAATCTTAAATAAAAGTGTAACACAAACTGTAGGTATTAAATACCTGAATCCATCCAATTGTCATGTTTTGCATTCTTTGGTAAAATAAATTAAGTGGAAATTGTAAACAAGTGTTTTCGTTTACTTAGTTAAAATGGATTTCCATCAAGTAACGGCTAGTTTTGTTCAATACCATCACTGTCAACAGTTAGCTCTGGTTCTAGGCGCAGTAGATTATTGTGGGGAACATGGGTCTATGTGTTAGCTGAACGTAGACATTCAAGTTAATAAGTTGTTATTCAGTGTTTTTTTCTCTTTTTCTGCCGTGTAATACTATCAAAATGGATGAGGAAAATAAAATGAAGACAAAAAAAAGGGTTAGAGAGTTTGAAAAAAGAAAGGAAAATAATAAGAACAAGTGGTATTGAACATAAATCACAAACTGGAAAAACCATTAAAGCAAAAACCGGTCTCACAACCATTGTAAGTAAAACATAAACTCTTTAAGATTTCACGTGGTTTTACAAAATAATGTTTTTTGCTTTTTAGTCAACATGCAAATGCCGTTACAAGGCAAAGATGTTTCTGTAGGGCCCAAGACGATTTTGTTTAATGATTATTATAAAGAAGTGTAAGAATGGAAATGAAAGAAGATGACGTTAGATATCAACCAACGCATTAACAGTGTGATAAATATTTACTTTCAACAAGTTCTCTTCATCCCACCTTAACACACTTTCAGATGTTCTATGGTTCTGCTACAAGTCTGCACACGTCTATGGAATGAGACCACAACTGATAGAATTATATTTCCTCTGTTATTTTAGAAATTTTGCAAGATCAATGTTTCGCATTAAAAAAAACCTTATAATTTGGTCAGATAACTGTTCTGGCCAAAACAAAAATCGCATGATATTTTTAATGATCTATCTTGTAGCAACAGAAAAACTTGACAGCATTCATCAAAAATTTTTGGAGAGCGGTCATTCATATTTACCATGTGACCGCGATTTTGCACAAATCAAGAAATGCAAACGTGTTACCAAGACCTTTTCCCGAAAGATATAAAAAAATTGATAAGACTGAGGATTTTCAAATGGCATTTGATTTTCTCTTGAATACTACGAAATTAAATATTGCATCCGTTTGTTGGATCCAGATTTCAAAGGAAAACCAAGAAAACGTTTAATGATTTAGAAGAATGGACTATTTGTAATGTGTAAAGAAAAGAACAAAGCTTAAATGACATTAAAAATATAGAAATCCCCCAACTTCAGTGCAAAAATAAGATTTCCGAAGTAAAACTGAAGAATTTGGAAGACATGTTAGATGATTACATTCTTCTTTAACACTTGACTTTTTATACAAACGTAATAGATCAAAGTAGAGCAGAGAATAGCTGAAATAGAATCTGCGTATGGACTTCTAGGCTGAAGCGACTTTTGCACATAGACCCTTTTGGATTGTAGTGGATAGATATCTTTCAGAAATATTTGATAAAGTTTTCATTTTTCTGTGTTATTTTATTTACTTATTTTATTACAGTGAGTATTGTATTGGATTAAAATTACTGGAAAACAATATTTGGTAAAATACATCATTCTTTTTTTCATAAAAGCAGTTTGTCTCAATTGTCTTTGAATTAATTTTTTGGCACTTAGATCCTTTGTAACTTATGGTCTTCAATTATTAGTCAACATTTAAAAATTTAAAATGACAGCACAACATGACTGAGAAATTCTATCATTTGTGTAAATTTAACTGAAAATGGCATTTTAAGTATTTCAGAGCGCGAATTATGAATTCTGCACTTTTAAAAATTCATTATGGCTCCAAAGGAAAATGTTTTCTTTAATAACTTACTTTGGCTCTCGGTGACATGGCCTGACGATATCGGCCGGATATCTTTTTTAAGTTTCTGACATTATGGAGTATCAAGACGGTTTTTTCTAGCTTGTTTTTTGCAGTGACCTCGCCTAAACCTTTCAAGATTTTCAACTACACACAAACACCAAATAGTCCTTTCTTCTTCTTGTCAGTATTTTAACCGAGATGCCCCAAAAAATGTAGGTGCCCGTGCCCTTTCAAGAGTAGAATTTAGAAAGATTTTTTTTTTAATTGGAAGGAAAACCTCATTTCTGTTCATACAAAATTCTTACCAACAAATCCTCTTTTATAAGCATTTGCTCCACACCTTAAAGAGTTTTACACCAATTTTTATTCATATTGGTTAAAGGCTTTGCCTCATATTTTACATATTATTCCTACTGTCTGTCCCTTTAAGTTTAACAAAGTACGACACAAATAAGAAATCTTAGAACAAAATAAATGTTGGTAAATGTCATTCAAAGAGACAAGGAAACATCAATAATAAAAAATCAGGAAACAACAAAAATATGATCTTCCGTAAAAAACATAATTTTGACATTCATATCTTTTTTTTTAAGCAACCCCGTATATTTCAAATTTATTTTAAACTATTAAGCTACAAGTTATAAACAAATATAAATGTTAACAATAGCACGTGAAAAAATCAAGGCCATTTTAGTTCAGATTTTCTGTTTTCTACAAATACATTTTTATTAATTTATTTTTGGGATTTTTTTTTGTAAATATGTAGATATTTTCCTCTCAATTGCAATGAATGTGGCACAAATTTGTTTAACATTTTGTTTGTTTGGGGGGTTTTTTGAAATCAGTTTTTAAATTATATAAATATATATACGGGGCGTTGTGCGTTTATACCCTATTGTATATTCAAAGTATTCCACACTTGATGGTATATTAAATGTAATTTCTAGAACAAACTAGATAGCTTTCTGAATTTTTGTCAGTGGCCATGGTGGATGGTAACTTGCCTCGAAAAATAATTTTAACACTACAGTTTAATTCTAAACGCGGTAAGCTGTATGCATGCAGGGTATCCGTAACTGAGTATAATCTAGGATTCTACGTTAAAGGATATTTTAAAAACTTGGTTATTATATAGGTCAAACAGTAGTTTTTTCGTGGAAATATCTAAATCAAGAGAAATGAGCTTTTGGCCATAAGTTAATATTATCAGAAGCCAGAATTTAAAGATATTATGTAATCTATATTACGGCCAGTAGCGTGCGAACATCATTAGTTCCAGACACTTTGTATGTAGTATAGTTTTTCTTGTTTTTGATATATTAAAATACTGACACTTAAAAAATGATAATCTCGGAATACAAGAGGCCGTAAAATCTAAACGGTTTAATTCATGGCAAAACGGTGGACATTTCCGATTCATCTACATTTCAACATAAAAGTTTTTCCTGCCATGTCTTAAAAAATAAGAAAAAATCTGGAATTGTTACCATATCTCGATAACAATTAAAATTGTGTATAGGACATGTTACATAAAATGTACTTCGTTTCTTGAATAAAATTCAAAAATTAAATAATATCGGGATATATTATTTTAAAGTGACTACTGAATTCTATAGATCTAACAAGAGCGCATTTTAATTTTTTTTCCAAAGAGGCCATGGTATGATATTGCAATAGTGAAAATTTCAGCAAACAAATACGTCTGATATACCATCGAATTGGAATACCCTCTATATATACAATATAAAGAAGAAGTAACCAAGGCAAGGTACGAAAAGCATAAAAAAACCAAAATATTTGTTCCATTTCAGTTAACAATGTAAAACGTTTTTATTATCGATCAAAAAAAGTTAGTTTTTCTAACAAGCTTGGCTTATTTAAAAAGAAAGTTTGACTACCGAAAATATATCATATAGTGCAGTGCTTACCAAAAAGTCCGCACCAATATGGGATTTTTTTATTAAATTATTTATAGTAAATCTAACTACGGCGATCATCTCTGCTTATCTAAAGACCAAAAACGAAATAAAAAAAAACGTGGCATCCTGTATATGTCAAATTTGATAATATTTTTGAGACAGCGCAAAAATTGCAGTTTGCGATAATTGTTTTGAAAAAAAGTATAGCAAAAAGTTGTTTCCAATTAGATTTTATGCGGATGTGCAAATTTTTAGACCAAAATTCGGAAAAATTGGCACATCGACACAAAATCTAATTAGAAAGAACCTTTTCTTATAACTTTTTTCAAAATAATGATCGCAAATATCAATTTTGGCGCTTTTCAAAAAATAATGTCACTTTGACGTATGTCGGATGTCACGTGAAAGTTTTTATTTTATTTTCATATTTGGCAATTTTATACATCATTTAATCAAAAAAACCAATATGGTGCGGGCTTTTTGGTAGGCACAGGTGCAAATAGTGCCAAAAAATTGTAAAATCAAAATTTCTGAGATAACCGAAGTAGAGATCGTAAAAATATGATTTAAAAAGTAATTTAAAGTTCTTTTGTACCGTGTGTAGTTTTTTAATGGACAATAAGTCGATCATAAATTTTCTCAAAAACTGCATCTATTACAAAGAACTTTAAAAAGATTTTTGACTTGTATTTTCAAACTTCTATTTTTGTATTTATTTCGAATATATTTCTTAAATAGATATTATTTTTAAAATGAGCACTTTTTATGAACAATGATTTTTTTTCTAAAGTCGATGAAAAAAATTCCATTTGTTAACTAAAACTGAACAGACCTTGTATACAAAAAAAATGTAAAAGCTGCGGAAAATTACAGTGAGTGTTTTTATATTTTGAAAGGGGGTTTACAAGCTTTATTTTAAAAGATAGAAAAAAATGTTGAATACACAATTTTTAATGTTTTATCTGAATGGTTATTTTTAATAGAACACCCTACATAATACGGTTTAATTAAATGGGTTATCTCTTGCCAATTTTATTAATATGATTATAATACTCGAGTTATATATCTTTTAGCTTGAAAAACAACCAAGAAAATTGATAAATTTTATATATAAAAATAAGTCTGCTATAAGAGGCAGTGTTAGGTATCCCCAGGCATTGCTTCTTATTGCAGGGTTTTTGTCAGTTTTATCAGTAGTTTTTAAAGATAAAGGTATCAAACCTGGTATATTTATAATCATCAAGAAAACACCCATTTAATGAAACAATATTTTACAGAGTGTTCCATTTAAAATAATTATATACGTCAATAGTTTTTTTATTGCAAATGGTGGTTTAATTTTTTTAACAAATCCTGGTGGTTCAGATGACACCTGAAAATGTGTGTATTTAATATTTTATTCTGTCTTTTAAAATAAAGTTTATACAACCCGTTCAAAATATAAACAGAGATCCCTTAAATTAAAAACAATAAAAACACAAAAAGTAAAAAAAAAAACTTATAGAAACATATAAAAAGATCAATAACCCAAAAATTAATGCTAATGAAACGTATTTATACAGGGTGCTCCAAATTGGTTTTTAATTTATATAAAAGAATTCTATACACACGTTTCGATATGCTTAGTTCCGGATATACACGCTGTTGGCGTTATTCTTGTGACAATTTTTATTTTTAGCTACAGAATCTGCATCGAATATCTGTCACCTTTTTGAAACGTCCTGTATATACACGAATTCGTTTTAAAATCACTTTATAAGAAAACAAAATATTAAGTAGATAGAAGTAATCATAGTTTAAGGCCTTTCAGCGTTTTTTTTTTGTTTCGTTTTCTACAATTATATTTTTGCTGTTTCCTAATATACCCACAATTCGTTTTAACCACCGTGCCCAAGGGATCCTGGTCCTATTTATGAGACTCTACTGAAACTTGGTATGGCGTCTCTGGGAAGAAGAACTGTGTCAAGATGTGGCCACTGCTTCTTAAAAATCTGAATTCTTTATGTTACGAGATAAAAATTACACAAACATGTTATCCTTATTTTACGTCAATATATCATACTTTTGGGGACGACTTGTATAGGCAAAATAACAAGATCTGAAAACCCACTGAAACGAGTGGGTATGATTTCGAAATTATTTCTTGCTTGTTGTATTTTGTGATTCACACACATATAGTAAAATTTCAAGTTGGGCATATACGCTGTTCAGTTAAGGTATCTTCCATAAAACCTTTACTCACAGCCAATGAAGATCCTTTAAGTAATCCAGAGTAGGTCTGATCTCATCTCAACATGAAAAACATTTAAATCAAGTTTAAATGATGCATTTTTCCATGCTGTTTAATTCTTTAGAGAGTTGTTTGATGATATATCTGATGATTCTGAATTAAACAAGACTTTGTGCCAATTTTAATAAACATTTTTAAAAACCTGTTTACAAGTTTCCAAATACTTACCACAAATTACTTCAATCAGATATATATCATAAGAATAATTTTAAATGTTTAAACTGGAAATTATTTGAAACATGGCTGGACAAAATACAGGTTGTTTTAAAGGCATTTTCTTTTTAACATGCATTGCAAATTTTTATGGTGGTTTAACTCTGTCTGATGGTTTTTGTAAGACACGAAAAATGCATTCTACCAGCTTTTACTATACGCACGCTACTGTTTGGTAATGTTAATATTTTTTTATTTATTTAATTTGAATTTTAAATTGTCATTTTTTCATTATGTACATAACCAGAATAAAAAGTATTCCTATTTTTAGATTGCAAAAAAAATAAAGTACATCCTTTCTTTAGATAAAAAATCGATTAGATAAAAATGTATTAGGCTTAACTGGTTTCAAATGTTGTTTTTTTATTAGAAAGTTAATTTAAATAGTTTGATGATATGGCTTAGGCAACAAAACATCAACATTTTAGTCTATTGATGCTGGTTTATGATTTTCGTGGATCAAAAGGTTTAAAAACCTGTATATTAATTCCAGGCCCGTACTTAAAAAATCAATTTTATGATATCAAAAAATTAAGAGGTAGCTTTGAAAATCATAAAATAACAAAGGACCACGCACATTTTCTGAATTTTACTTATAATGTTGCTTATGATTTCTAGTTTAATTTTTTGAGAATTTTTTTGTGGGGTGATGGGCTATTTTTCGAATTAAAGGGACTCATAGGCGTAGATGTTAAAAATTCAATAATATTTATAATATTATCTGTTATTTACATTACTAGAACCCCTATGTTGTAAATTATATTTTAAACTAAAACATTTTGTTCTGTGAGATAGGTGTTATTTTTAGTAATATTACACAGGGCGATTTTTAACATTTTAAAATAACTTTATCATTTTATAACTATTAAGTCTGAAATAGAGAAATATCAACTTATTCATTTTTCATGTTAGAAAACTCCATAAGAGGGCACAATACGGTATATTTTATGTACAGAGTGTTTAAAATGATTATATGGCTTTGCATTCAAAATTTCAGAGGTATGCAGTGAAATAAAGGATTTAAACACATTTATTTTGATGTATCGTACTTAAAGAACTTATATATTATACAGGGTTTTGCATTCAAAATTTCAGAGGTATGCAGTGAAATAAAGGATTTAAACACATTTATTTTGATGTATCGTATTTAAAAAACTTATATATTATACAGGGTAGGTATTTTCTCCATAATAAAGATTTCTAAACGAAATCAAAAAGTTGGTATAACAGTCGCAGTTTGCAACAAAGGCGTTTTTGAGATAATGTTAAATGCTGTAAAAATATTTAAGGCCCACAGCTTTTCATATATTTTTCGAAGTAATGTTGGAGCGTCACTGATGCAGATATTCGTACAGGAAAATATAGGGTTGGAACACCAGAACAAAGTATCTGAGACGTGTAACTTTCTTCGCTAATCCTGAGCAGCGAAAGGCTATTGTTTATATTGAAGGCATTTACTGCGATATTCCTAAAAGTGAAACCTTTCAGGTAATTTGACATTATTCTCTGTGTTTATAAGGGACATTTCATTAAACCCCTTCTAGTCGTTGCACCAGATGGGTACATTTTGACTCTTTAAGGATCATATTTCTCATATTCTAAAATAACGATAACTAAATGAATTTCAACAACATGCAGAATTACATCGAAACTGTTTGGGGTTAGCGTGACGCTACTTCTATGGTATGAAAATTAGGCATAGTCTACAGGGGCTGCAGAAATGAAAAGGAAGGATGAAAATAAAAACTTGGTTCAAAGACATGAAATGAAATTATTAGTTTAGAATAACACCATATATCCGAGTTTCCATGAATTCCTTTGGAAGATACTTCACGTTGGCACATACTATTTAAAGCGTGCACCATCTTATATTTAAGACAACAACGTGGCCATGACAATGATATTTTAAACCAAATTCTAAATATTGTGAGGCTAAGACTAGATTTAGCAATAGGGCAAAAAACCAAGTCTGGATCCAATTTGGCAATCAAGATCAGCTTATAAAAGGATATTACTGCACTCAGGGGTAAGAATAGATGGAACTTTATTGGAATAATCGAACTATCTTGATATCATTTTAAACGTTAAAAACTTTTTTACTTTTCAACTTTTCAAAACAGGGTTGCATGATTTTTTTTCTAGTTATTACAAAAACAAAAAACTGTCAATTTTACAAGATCGCCCTAAGTTGTATTTTGCATATTACATGCTAATAAAATAGGTCTCTTCTTGCTGATTATAAATTGTACTAGGTTTGATAACTTTAATCTTTAAAAATACGCTAGAATTTTGAGAAAAATCCTACCATATGAGGCAGTGTGTTAGAGATAGAGCCCGAAAATGCTTTAGTACATAGTGGAGCTGATGGCTATAAATCAGCAAGAAAAAGCCCATTTAACGAATATGTAATATACAGAGTGTCCCATTAAAAAAAAAACTTATGGTGATACAGTACAGACTCGAAAATCCAAATTAATTAAAACACGGTATTATCCTGATTATTGAAAAATTCGGATTACCGCGGTAAATGTATTTATTTTTATAAAAACCCTTCAGGATACATATCAAAAAAATAAATTTACTGGGAAATTTACATAAAAATATATTTGCATTGCACAGTGAACATAACTTGAATTTAACTAAATTTAAATAAAAAAAAAAAAACAAAAATGAACTCATAAATAAATTATATAAAGGTAATATACATAAATAAATATGTATCTTTTAAGGCATATATGTAGTATGGAATTTTGGTATGGTTAATTTTGTTTCGCTCAAAACAAAAGTTTCTTAGTCGATAAAACCTATATTTACAGTAAAAATATCATTCACACAACACTTCGTAATTAACGGCCTTATTTTGGTGTAAACATTTCTTATGAAACAGGTGCATGCCTATTTTTTGCTTTAAAAACCGACAATACTATAGCTTTTTTATTCTAGGATATTCAGATTTTTTCATTGTTTTTCTATAGCTAGGGCCAGAGTCCCAGTTAATAATAAACTTGAAAATAATTCACTTATTAATTGCTGAAAAAAATACTTCCCTTTTACGAGGAAAGTAAAAGATTGTAAACTTACTGTTGAATAGTTCTTTTCTTTTCCTTGGTATCGGAGATCGTGGAAATACCCACTCCTTACAAAAACTGCTTTTTATTTTCAATTTTCGCGAATATATTTAAAGTACTGGGCAATCGGATTATCAAGTTGTACACTGTATCTTGTAAAATTGATTGATAACAATTATTAACATTCAAAATACCATCAAAATAGATTGATCGCACTGTATATGTAGCCAGTAATATTTGGTTTCTGGGTTACTCGCGAATCGAGAAGGTCATATATCCATCAACCTTGCCTTGTTGCAAAAAATTACCGATTCATCAAATCGTTATTACAATAATGACGATCCAATTGTTGTAAATTAAGAATTAGGCAGTGTTTTTTTTAGTTAGCATAGTAGGTAGGTATATTTTTTTTACGTTGTTAGTAGCACAAACTTTCAATACCAAGTTTTTATATATTTATTTTTGATAGAAATGTATTTTTTATATATATCTTTGTTTATTAAGTAATATATACCAGGGTCGTGGACATGGCTGTGCCCCCCCAATAGCCTGTCTAAATATATTATACGGTACGCTCATACAAGCACAATATTTTTAACGAAATAAAATTCTCAAACCACAACAACACAAAATATCTCTACTAGTAAGAATCCCAAATATAAGCTGACTCTTTCCTAATTAAAACACAGAAAATATAAACAGTAATAATCGCTGTAACAATCCCGGTCTCTAGGCTTCATGTGAGCGAACTTTCTCTTCTTTAAGAATAATAAAATCATTTTTGAGAAATAGAATTGGAAATGCCAGACTATCAAACTTGGCTATTTTATCAATTGAGAAGTCATTGGTAAAAACATAGATCCTTCAAATAGTAATAGATATTTTCGCGGAAAATAAGAGAAAAATAAATTTAATTTTGTGAATTGTTTTTTTTTGTATTTTTTAGTTAACGGTTTATATTATTCATGTTTATTTTTTATCCGCTTTAGTAATACTTCCACAACTGTACATTAAATAAAATTGAAAAACAGGTTTCTTCAGATGTGTTTAATTAAATTACTTTTGTATAAAATTTGTTATTTAATTCAAAAACCTAAAATAAATGTAGAAAATTCGTTTTAATTGTTTTACTGGCACATATTATTTATTACAGTATCCATTATTAATGTAAAAAAATCTTTTGTAGGAAAGTATGCTACTTTGACACACTAATGACAAACCCTGTATATAGGCCTCTAGAACTATTTGTGCCCCCAACTGGCCTCCCCCAAAATGAATTTTCTGTCTACGTCCCTGATATATACTAAAAATAAAAATTAATAAAAAAAAATCAAATATAAAAAATTTCATCCAAACCTATTCCATTTCCGACAGCCCCTAACACAGAATTACCTCTTTGAATAGCGAGGCTGATCCTTTGGGTAATGAAGCTTTTTGCTTGTTTGCACGATATTCTTGTGCTTATTTCATTAAGAAGCTTTATTGTCTCATTACCCCAAGGACCAAACCTTTCAACTGCGGAAGGTACAAATTCAAAACGGTCTTCCGGCTCATCATATTTCGGATGTTTTTGTAATTCTCCGCTAAGTGCAGCGTTCTCTGCTCTTTCAGATGTTTGTTTAATATAATAAACAGCAAGTACCTGCATGTAGCGTCTCATAGCCGCTTTTCGACAAATTCCAGGTGGTTCTAAAACATCGGGAAATTCCGCAGTTATCAGAGATCTCTTGATTATGTAGTTTATTAGCCTATGTCTGGACATACGCCCCACACTTTTTTTGCAGCCTAGCCCATGTAGACTCTAGATATCTACTGTGTCGCCGCAAATGCAGATATCTTGTTTACACACAGACAAACCAACTCTCAAAGCAATGGAAATCCAAAAATTCCCCAAAGAGGAAGAAAACGTGCCCTGTCTTTGATGTCCTGACTACTTGATATAAGGTTACTGAGGAGAACCTGACAAAATTTCAAATCTAAATTCTTCTGTCCAATGGCCGGTTGCAGAAAGCTCAATTAAAGTTTAGAATGTTTTAACGGAATGTCAAGTTGTAGATGATCCGGTTATCTTTCCTAGATTGCAAAGTGAAAGCCAAGAATTCAAATCAAATTTGTTACATCGTTAACCGAACCTAAAAACAAAGTGTAGACGATCTCGAATAACAAGACCACCAAGCTTAACGGAAATTTTACTTTGTTTAAAAGAATTATAGTCAAAGTTGCAATTTGTTATATTTTGAAGAGTATTTTTTAAAACTGAATCATAGTCGGAAAGAGAGGTTGGTGTATTGCAAATAAATAATTATTTTTTGTTATTATACAGGTAAAGAAACTTCATAGTTCAAAAAGACAAAAATCTACATATTTGGCATTCATCAAGCAGATTAGAGAGTTAAAATATTAATTTAATTTAATACATGGGCTGTATTAAATTAAAAGTAAAATAAAATACATTAGGGATTATATCAATGTAATTATAGATATGTACCGTGATATATTAATATGAAAAAAACCAGAGATAGGTTATTATTTGATGATACTGTTTACTATTATACTAACTTTCTTGATTTCTTACCTAAGAGTAATGAAAAAATAGTAAATCTAATAATCTAAGGGGCTGTTTAAATTCTAATTTTCAAAGTATACGCTGATGAGTCCCCGTAAAACAAAAAATAGCCAAATTTTCTTCGGAAAATTAAACTAGAGATTATAAGCTACTTTATATATAAGGCCACCGAACATTAACAAGACAAGGAGCATAGTCCGTCGGAAGTTTTAGGTTGTGCGTACAATAAGGCGCCGACAAATCCGAGAATTCATGCAGCTGGGCAGGGGCCCGTGCTTTTACGAGGTTCATGCAAACCGCTATTAAAACGAATAAACGTTGACTTACCGGGGTGATTTAAAAATGAGTTTAAAAACATCTAGCCATAATTGTTATTGTGACCTGTTTTGCTTAAAAGTATTAAAAGAAAAAAGTGGAAAACGTCAAGTTGTTTAACTGATAGATCTTAATATAATTATAAAAAGTACTGTTTGTAAAAATTAAGGCAAAAAGGAAATCAACTGTTAAAACATAAGGACAATTTTAATTCAAGATGACGGAACAAAATGGCGGCTTAATAAATTACTTCAAAATTCAGCCTAAAAAACGAATTGTGGTATAGAGATAAACTAGTAAAACTGTGGTATTAATTCAATTAATTCAATTATATCAATATATTATCCGATTTTCTCAAATTTTGCACAAAAATCAAGTGTTAGAAATGAACTGGTAACATTTAGTATGAATATAAAATAGCAAACCAAAATGGTGGCCTAATAAAATATTTAAAAAATCGGCCTGAAAAAAATTACTTATTAGATTAATTTCAAATTTTGTGCAAGCATTAAGTGTGATATAGAGATAAACTGGCAAAGTTGTAGTACGAATTCAACATGGTGGAACAAACTGGCGGCCAGTAAATGTTTTTAAATAATCAACTTAATTATTCAATTGACATTAAATTTTGCAAAAAAAAATAAATGGTACGAATTCAACATGACGTAACAAAATGGCTGAGTGTGTCAATGTAAAAAGTACTTTTTACTTGAATTTATTTTTAATTATGCCCAAAAATCAAGTGTGGCATAGGTAGAAACTAGTAAAGTATTGATAGGAATCAAATATGATGAAAAAAAAATGGAACCCCATAAAAATGTTTGAAAGGATAGTAATTGGGCCACTCTTCACTATTCCTAATAAAAGAAAAGATTCACAATGACGCAACTTCCGGGTAAAGAAAATTTACCGATTTTTTTAATTGATAGGCACTACAGCATTGCCGTCCGTACTTGAAAGATTTATATAGTCGCATGGAAACACTTTTAAAGAACTCTTTTTTCGTCAATATTGGGTTTATATTCTTCGATCATATCGGGAGTTACATTAAACAAAACTTTATTAATATCTTGGATACAATATGCACCCTCAACCTCATTAAAATATTTTTGAGTAAATAATTTCTTGAATGTGTTACAAAACCGTATTTGGGTTGGATTTCTCGAGTTTCCGCAACAGTTTATCAGGCCAAAAAAAAATCGAAGCAATCCTGATTAAGGTCTCTTGTTAAAAGAAATGAATCATTTTGGCATTTTAAAGTTTCCTATAAAGATAGAACAGAGTTAATGGTAATTTTCCAGCAATTTACCAAACACAAAACACTAAGTAAATTGGTAAATGCTTGTTTTAATTTTTAAAAAATAAAACAATACTTTACTCTACGACGGACAACCGGTTTATGCATCTCGCCCGGCAGCGACTTCGAGGGATTAAAAAAGCATAGCATCCGATATTCGAGTGAGATAGGCATAACAAGGGGAGGAGCTTCCAGTGATCCTTCTTGTCGTGATAATGTTCGGTGATAAAACTTAAAAAATTTCACCGAAACCACTTTTCATTGCATTTTGTGTGTTGTGATTTTCGGATATCTCCGGAAATGTTAGTGGTTTTCAAATTTCTCGACGGCATATTAATGACTCTTAAATTACCCCAATTTAAGCTACTTCGTATCGCATCTTTTGTTACATATTTTTAAATTCTGACTTGAGTTAATTGTTTTATAATAAACGCCATTTAAAGAAAAAAAAAATGAAAATCAAAAATAAAAGTTGCCTTACTTAAAAATATTTTGCCCGCCTTTAGTTAGACTCCTGGCTAGGACCCTGTGTTGCTGTTTGCTGTCAGGCGTTTCCAAAACCTGTGTACCTTGACCCATATTGCATTGTAAGTCTGATTATGCACGTGAGACTTTTGATATACATCCTCTATATAAGTAACTGTTTAAAAATAATTATATAGCCTCGACTCTTATCAAGTAAAAACGGTTTTAGGTTTTAAGTAAAAAAACTTTGAACCATTATTAAAAATGTTCCACGCATGTAAAAAAGTAATTATCTAAAAACAACACCGGATAGAATATTTATAAAAGAATCGTTCTAGAAACAGTTTACGAATGATACCATATACAGGGTGGCACAGGAGACATGCAACATACAAATTTTAAAATGTTAATTATCATAGTAGTCAAAATTTGTAGATTGTTGAATATCTTCTTCATGGTATGAGGTTTACGAACCGTCTAATTTGCACCCAATATATGTTAAACTAAATGTCCAGGTTTATATTTGCAATACAATTTTAAAAAACATAAAATGTTAGTCGTATAGCAAGGAAAGTGAGTTCCAATTATATTTTTAGTGTAAAATATGTAAGTAAAAGAATGAGGTGAGGTTAGAAAAAATTCGTTAACATTGCTTCTGACAAATTATTTGTAACGAAAAAAACCGCTACGTTGTATCTACTTTTTAATAAAAAAATTAAATTATTCTTACCTTACGACAAATATAAAAACGTTAATGCAGCCTAATGTGGTGTGCGTCTTGCTAATAGAATAATAAAAAAATAGTTTTTTGCTACCAATTTTGGTTTCTTAAACGGGACAGCCGATATTATTACGTTTTTAGATTCTAATTTAAATTCTAAACACATTTTATGTTGCATGTCCTATGGTTAAGTGTTTTCGAGAATGCCGTCTCAAAATCATCATTTTGGAATTTTACGAACCAATTTATTACTCAAACGGATAAACTTGAAACAATATGATCTGCAGTTTCCTCTCTTAACTTTCTGAAGTCTATTAGATGACATCAATGATACAATTTGACACTTCCGGTCAAACCGGAAGTGGTGACCTTATGATAAGATTTAAAAAAGCTAAGACAGGAAAGTGCAAGCCATTTTGTTCAAAGTTTAATGACGATTTTGAGACACCATCTTCACGAAAACAGTTAAATTTAGGTATACAACATATAACATAAAATGTGCAGAATTTAAATGGGAATCTGCAAAAACTAATAATATACGGTGTTTCCAGTGAAGTATGCAACAAGTGGAAAACTTTTTCATTTCCCAGAAAATTTTATTCTTGTTAAAAGTTGGTGCATCTAAAGAAACTATAGGGGGGATAAACTTATTTCTAAAATATTCATCAGTATGGGGGGGTATGAGGGACGATCAAAAATATGAAAAATTATCAAGAGTTGTTGGCATGATTTTTCAAAATAGAAAAAAATTGTATTAAGAAAAGTTGCTTAGAATTAAAATACATGCCCAAATATGGAATTGTGTAAGAAAATCTTCAATTTTGTTTTTTTTAAATTAGGTGATACGCCACTGGAATTAAAAAAAAAATTCATTCATTTTCGAGCTATTTACTAAACGTGCATATAATGAAAAATAAAAACTTTAAAAAAGTACTGTTCATAAGAGAATTTTTATAGTTGCCGTACGATTATCAACTTCATATTTAGGGTTGTTGCACACTTCTTAAAAAAAAACAAAACTACATGGTTTTACATTATTGCTAATCGTATGTTCTCTGAACTCCCTGAAATAATTTTGATTTTTTTCAATATTAGCATCTTATTTCATGAAAATAAAATGAAAATTGGTATAGCATTAAAACACTAGAATTAAAAAATGCAATACTACTTATTCTTATGAAATAGGCTTTCCAAAAACAAAATACATAATTATAGATGTCTATTTTTCGAATGTCAAAATGATCAAAGTTCGAATTTTTTTTAACCCAATGAAAAATGGCTGCAAAACAAATTTAAAAGAAAAAGCGGAGTTAGTACTTATTATCGGAGAAAATTGTAAATCATTTCGGAAGGCTGCAATAATTTTTAATGAAAGGCATCCTGGAAAAGTGTTCATTATAGTCGGTGTCAAAAATTTACAATCATTTTAAGAAAAGTGGTTCACTAGACTGGGATTATAACAAAGCTCACCAACAGTTGGCCAGAAATGAAGATGCCGATATTGAGGTGCTACAAACATTTATTGAAACTCCTACAACATCGTTAAGCACCGCTGCAAGGAATTCCGAATACGGAAAAAGCAGCATACGTAAAGTTTTGAAGTAAGCCAAATGTCATGCTTACAAGCGGAAATTTATTAATTAAATACTGGAGAGGGATTATGATGGGAGGCTAGATTTTTCATTTTGGATCCATGGGGAAATTGAGGACAATTGATCATTTCCAAAGAAAATACTGTTCAGTGATGAGGCGACATTTAGTACTAACAATCGAATGTAAAAGCCAATATTCAAGGAAAACGAATGTATGGTGTGGAATATTTAATAACCAAGTTGTGGGTCCTTTTTTCTTCAGAGAAAATTTAACTTCTCAGAGATACTTACAATTTCTAGAAAGTGATATTAGCGATTTTTTGGAAGAAATACCACTGGAAGTGAGGAATGAGATGTGATGTGAGATTCAATAGGATGGGGCGCCTATCCATAGCACCCAAAATGTTAGAGAGTACTTGGAAAGAAAATTCAATGGCAGGTGGATTGGAAAGTATTCGAATTATCCATGGCCGCCGAGGTCGCCCGATCTGGCAACTCTCGATTTTTTCTCTGGGGCTTTTTTAAAACAAAAGGTTTATGCTAATCGACCATTTCAGAACCTCGATGTGTTTAGAGAATAAAATGCGAAGAGCAGTGGCCCTTGTCACACCGCAGATGTTGGATAATGTCTTGAGGTATTTTTCAAAGAAAACGTGTAAATGTATGGAAAGAGATGGAAAGCATAACGAAGAAATGATATATTCCCTTTCTTGTTGTAATTCTAGTTATAAATTATTGAATTTAAAAAGTCCTTGAATTTCTTTGTGTTTTACTATTTTAATATACCAACTGGGAGAAATATTGTTCCGGGCGTTTAATTTTGGTAGGTTTTACGAGGTTTTTCCAGGGCCGTAAATGGGGGGGTTCAGATTTTTTCAACTTTTTCCCCTAAAGCTTCAATTTTTTATTGGTTTTTGTCCCCGAAAACCCCACCTGAAACAACCCAGGATGCCTTAAATTAAAAATTATTGCAGCATCCCGAAATGATTTATAATTTTCTCCAATAATAAGTACTAACTCCGCTTTTTCTTTTAAATTTAGTTTTGAAGCCATTTCTCGTAGCGGTAAAAAAAATTTCGAACTTTGCTCATTTTGACATTCGAAAGGTAGACAGCTATAATTATGTATTTTGTTTTTCTAAAGCCACCTACCTTATTTCATAAGAATAAGTAGTATGGAATGTTTTACTTGTAGTCTTTTAATACTATACCAATTTTGATTTTATTTTCATCAAATAAGATGCAAATATTGAAAAAAATCAAATTAGTTCAGTGAGCATAGGAATAGCAAAAGTGGAAAACCATGTAGTTTTGTTTTTTTTTAGGTAGTGTGCAACAACCCTAAATATAAAGTTAACAATCGTACGGCAACTATAAAAATTCTTCTATGAACAGTACTTTTTTTAAAGTTTTTATTTTTCATTCTATGCACAAAATGCCAAATTTAAAAAAACTATAAAAAAACAAAATTGAATATTTTCTTACACAATTCCATATTTGGGCATGTATTTTAATTCTAAGAAACTTT
Organism: Kuschelorhynchus macadamiae; assembly: GCA_030620095.1. Taxonomy (NCBI): domain Eukaryota; kingdom Metazoa; phylum Arthropoda; class Insecta; order Coleoptera; family Curculionidae; genus Kuschelorhynchus; species Kuschelorhynchus macadamiae. The sequence goes on along the minus strand of JAUTXW010004453.1, from coordinate 712,401 downwards.
TCTTAATACAATTTTTCTCTATTTTGAGAAATCATGCCACTTTACTTTTGACATTTTTTTTCATATTTTTGATCGTCGCTTTATATGTGACGAATATTTTGGAAATACGTTTACTCCCTCTGTAGTTTCTTTAGATGTACCAAAATTTTCTGAGAAATGAGAAATGAAAATGTTTTCCATTTGTTGCATACTTCACTGGACACACTGTATAGGGTAGCCCATGTAAAAAACAAAAGTTAGTAGCAAACCATCTGAATTTATAACAAGATATGATAACGCCGGAAATGTCAGAAAAATGCGAAATTTCTCTAGATTTAAACTTTCAATAATTAAAAACTTCAAACGAAAAAAGTTATAACGGTTGAGGCATTTTTTTGGCACCCGAAACATGAAAGTAAGATTAGGTACCTGATAATATTGCTAGTTAAACTTCGAGATATAATAAGGTTGAAAGACATAATAAGCTGTGCCAGCTTAAATTTATTAAGAAATTAGGTTTGAAGGGCCGCTAAGAAAGATTTAATTTATTGATGTGTTGTCTGCACTTCTGACCAAAACTTCTTCAATTTGTGCTCTAGGTTCTTTATATCCTTTTATTTAGAATGACACACTCCATTTATTTGGCTACACTTACGTCAAATATATTATATTTTTACATCAAAAATTAATTAGTTCTGTAAGCTAATGTGTGTGATGTGAAGATACATAACACTTTTATAGGATAAGGCAGATTCTCTAATTCAACAAGATATTCGACATTGAAGGAGTCATTACAAAAAGTTGCTCAATCCTACAAACTGAGCCACTTTTTACAGTTAATTGCAGAATCCGTGCGCATTATATAAATCGATATCCACTTTAACGAAAGTTCAAAATGTCATTGGCTTACAGAGCCGCTCATAATTGTGATGTTCAATAACGTTATTGTACTTTAGTTCCCTGTTTTATTAAAAAAATTAACCTATTCTACAAAAAAATGATTGTTCCGTAGATACAGGAAAAATTAAATACCGATTTGGAAAGTGGTAATTAGGAAGTTTCTATCTGAATCAAATGTCAGTTTCACATAACAGTTGCAAACTAAAACAGTACTAAAAGGTTTATTAGAGAATTTTAAATAATATGCTGCCGCTATGACGTCACGCGGCACAACGACGATGATATCAATTACTACCTACTAGGTCACTGAACAGATGCTCTGGATAATTGTTTCTATTATTATCACCGTTAAAGAGAAAGATATAGTAATAATAACTTGTTTCAATGTTCTGCTACTATCTATATTTAATCATAAAGTGAAAGTGGTGATGTACTTTACTAGTTACTGTTGTGGTTTTGAAAAGCTCAGGGTCAATTTAAAAGCTCGCAATTCTAGGTACAAAACGGCCTAAAAAGTGCTTTGGAAAATAAAAAAGTCATACCCAGAACACCAAAAACTTTAAGTTTTTAAGAAAAAATATTTGTATGTCAAATTTTGCTTATTGAAATTCGCCAGTGCAGTTATGAGTTTTACAAAGCCGAAATTGCAGAAAATAATAAGTTGCGACCTTTAAAAATATTTAGGGTTAATGCTCCTAGTTAACATACTAAATGTCCCCACTCATCTGAGAATGGCAAAATGAGAAAAACATGGCGGACATCTTGAAAGTTGGTACTTTTTGGATATTATCGCAATTAACAATTCGTTTTTTAGAAAAAGTGTAGAGATTAAAAAAGAAGAGCATAAGACAGTTTACTACATGGCGTTCTTAGAATTGGTCTATATTGTTTATAAAGTTAGAATTTTTTGAAAATATATGTATTGTAAGTTCTAGCCCTTTGCGGGATAAAAACCAAGAAAAATCGAAAATATATTATATAAAAATACGAGAACCTATAATTTTAAGTCAACAGCAGTTAAAAATTATCGATACATGCGTAAATTTATCATTTTAAAGTTTCAGTGAGTGCATTATTTTACTTTGCATTATTATCATCCTAGTAGGTCTTAGGCCCGTCGAACATAATTATTTTGTTTTGCCTATGACTGTTAAGCGCTAGCTAGTTATAGTATAAAGTGTTTGGTTCTTAAAAGTAATTAATATAATCACAACTATATCTCACTTTTAAATTTTTTAATTGAGATTGGAGATTCAATTACTATTTGATTATTATACGGATGCTATTAATTATTATAGGAATAAATTAATAAAGGATTATATTTCGTTGATGCATTGATGTATCCTATCATAGATATTCTGTTCATATCTAGTAATTGATTCTTCCAACTTCCCATTATGGAGAAAGTCGCACTAGTGGCCTCATAGCTCTTTCACAGCCAGACATTCTTATCTTTTTTGCTTAAATTGTCTTTAAAATATACAATAAACAAATAAAATACGCTTAAGAAGTTATCAAAAAGAGTTTAATTCTAAAACTCAATGTTTATTTTGTCAAGTTAATAAATCCTAATCAGCTATTTAATCGTATATTGTGCAGCTATAACTCTGAAGAAACCTTAAAAGAATGTTTTGCCCACAAGCTTTCTTCTTTCCCACCTTCTCTATATGATAATGGATTATCAAGAAAAAAATGTTACAATCGTTTTTTGACAGATAACAGTATTATCTGAATTATTGAATAAAAATGAAAAACAAAAAAGAAGAGTGTTTAATAAATCAAAATCTCCTACGATTTTATTTAGTGATCAGACAGTTGCTATTTCTACTCAATCTAGTTTTCTTTCAAATACAGATAATAAGATCAGGTTTATAACTACAATTGCCGAAAAACTCAGAGAATATGATATAAAAGTAATTCTGGTAAATGGCGAGGCAGATCAGCGATAGTTCTGTAACTTTAGTTGGAGAACATACCGATTTACTCATTTTACTACTCCAACATACTGAAAGAGAACAAATATTTCTGTCACGACCAGGAAAAGGTAATTCTCCCGACAAACTAGATATCACCCAAATGCAAAATTATTTGGAAATATGAAAATTTCAATGTTATTTGTACAAGCCATTTCAGGGTGCGATACATCGTGTCTTTATAAAAAGGGAAAAATGGCTTGTTTTAAGTTATTGCAAAATGATTCTGACCTAAGAGAAGCGACTTCAATTTTTTTAAATCCAAATGCTACCAAAGTTAGTTTAATAAAGCAGGAGAAGAATTCTCAATGGCGATATACGGTAAAAAAAATTTTAATTAATTTAGATATTATAAATACAAACTTATACCAGTCCGTCATTTTTTGACAAACAAATTTAAGCTGGCCACATTGCCTTCAATCAGTGATGCTGCAGAATTTAATTTTTTTCGGTGTTATCTACAAATTCAAAACTGGCCAAAATGATACTTACATAAAGCCAACCGACCGGGGATGGATTTAAAAAAAATAATAGTGTGGTTCCGAAATCTATGATAATCCCAGTAACACTACATTTTGTATTGCAAATGATATATTGCAACTGTAAGCCTAGCTGCAATAAATAATGCAGTTGTAAAAAGTCCAACATTTATTGTTCCGACTTATGTTCCAATTGTAATGGAGATTCTTGTGCAAATGAGGCTTTTGATGACTCTGACGATGAATAGTTGTTTTAAATTATTATAAATATGCAGTATCAGTTTTTTATTATTAAGATTTATTTGTTTTAAACTAAATGTGTGTAACATAAGAAAAAACGTAAATTCGATTCAATTAACTAACGAGTTTTGAATAAAATCAACAACCAGCAAAGTATATCCTTTTATTGTAACTAAACAAATAATAGTAGATCAACGAATTTATTTTTAGGTATATTTTTGTATTGTTAATAAATTTTCATTCTTCATTTTTTTTTGATATTTTTAGCCATTTTTGAGTTATTAGGGGTTATATCCAAAAAGTACTAAATTCCAAGATGGCGGCCAATTTTCTTTAATGTTACCACCCTCGGACGAATGGGGACTTTTAGTATGTTATTTGGGGGGTATACCATAAATAATTTTGAAGGCCCCATCTTATTATTTTTTGCAATTTCAAACCGTATCTGAGCTGGTGTAAAAACACTAGCCATTTTATGAAACTTTTATTTTTATATGGCACGCTAAAACAAAAATAAAACGAAAATATCGAGCTCAGTCAAAACTAAACTTGCCTTATTTGTTATTTTTGAAAAATCTTCTTTATAATGTTTTAAATTTTATAAACAGTACGACCTCAAAATGTTACAGGAATAAACCTAAATTTTCACCCTGTATGTTATAAAAGGATTTGTTAGAGATTATATTAACATTTTTTATGAAGGTTTTTAAAATTTACTTCCGGTTCACCCGGAAACGACACTGGAAGCAAAATTTGTCTGTATTAAATTTCTTTCAAAAACGTGAAATTATTTATTTATGTTTCAAAATTTTCGAGATATTCACATTCGAATATTACCACTATTATTGGACTAGTAGATTTTACAATAATATCAAACGCAAATATCTCCAAAACTGTATAAGATAAATGTAAAATAGCATATCTTTTTGAAATCAGGAGAAAGAGCTATACGAATCTAAGCTAAAATTTCGTGGGTTATGGATATAACCTTATTGTCAAGCCTCCTCTTAATATAAGGGGTTACAGTTTCTTCAAAAATTAGGTTTTTTCGTACCTTTTTTTTTGACAGTTCAACTGTTTCCCAGAATATGGCGTCGTAAAATAGTCTTTTTGGACCTTTTGACTTATGACCAAATGACTTACTTTCACTTTCCTATCTTTACTTTTTGAAATCTACTACAAGACGCCAATTTCCGGTTTAGCAGAAAATGGCAAAAATTGACACTTCGAGGAAACCGGAAGTGGCGAACATATGAGGCATTTCAAAGAGGGAAGATAGGAAAGTGCAAGCCGTAAAATAATATGTTTAGAATTTAAAACACAATGCAATTTATGAGGTTCCCATCTAAAAATCAGAAGTTGAAATTTTGCTAATTTGAGGCCATTATTTTCTGACACCCGGTATAACTATCATAACCTCGAAAACCAGAGAAAGGTACTTGTATCTTTAAACACTGTAAAGTACCAATAATTTTGTAATTCAATTTATATCGACGTTTTTAAGGTGGCTGAGGCCTACTTGAACTTGACTTGAATTCTAGTTGTTTATATCCTAGGCTTGAACATTGGCTTCACGCCGAAATAAATACGCTTAATGATTAATGATTAACGATAATGATAATGTGAAAAAAAACGTTGAGGCGACTTTCTGATTTCTCTTTATGTTTTAGTAAGAGAGTTATAAATAATTATGAGATTCAGGTTCCTTTTCAATACCAAATAAACAAAAAACATTTAAAACGAAACATCAACAATTATGGAACTTGACAATCATAACATGGGAGCATACTTCAAGTTGAATATCAGCTGATTCTAAGCTGGCTTAAAACGTTTATGTCACAAAACAAAACGTCTTGCTTCAACTCTGCCCTACGCGCTTGAAAACGCCAATATAAATGTAGCGGATAATTATAATTTATAGTCGATCATTGATTGAGTACTACCTGAAAACTGGTTAAACTAATCCTATACAGGAATAATAACAAGGGAGGCTAGGTCGTGCCGAGGGACGTCACTAGAACAGTAAAACATTTAAAGGTTCTGAGGACATTTTCAGAATTATAGTTAGTAAATATAGAACACTTCCTAATTATTGCCGTTAAATTAATCGTTTACGTAATTAAAGTTACAAATATTCGATACAAATTAACTGTTCTCTGCTATTACGTCCGTCGTTATGATTGTTACATTGCTAGTTGGGGATTGATCCGCGTGACCTTTATTTACAGTATAAAGGACAGATGCTTCTTTAAATTTATTCTTGACAGGTAAAGGTGTTTCGTGTTTAATAAAAGATACCCTATCCAAGTCACTAATGCTAGAACTGGCTATCGGCTCGTTGTTTTCATGTGTTACGGATTCATTTCTGTGGCGTAGTAAACGACGGCGTAATGCCCTATAGCTGTATTGGCAGCCATTTTGGATGGGGCCTATTGTCATTAAAAGAGACCCCAAGAAAAAGGTTGCGTAACACCAACTGACTCCCATGATTAACATCAAGAAAACCCCGATTTGGATATATGGCAAAACTGGTGAAAATACCATAAAGAAACCAGCGGCTGCCGTAGTTAACCCAGCCATAAAAGATGGACCCATAAGACAAGAAAGAGCGTACCGAGTAGCCTCTTGTCGGTTGTAAGCCATTTCACGAGGGCACAATTTATAATTAATGCAATAATGCAGGCTAAAATCGACAGCTAGCCCGATAGCTGTCGAAATAGCAATAGATTCCAATATGTTTAAACTCCAGCCGCATAACACTAAGCCACCAATTGTAGTTAAAATGCTAAATGTGATCGTAAGAATCGCTAAAATAGTGAGAATTGGGTCGAGGGTGGATAACAACAAAACTCCCGCTGCTAAAACCATAGATACGGCTATTGCTATTTCCGTACCTTGGCTTAGCTGACGTTGAAGATCATAAAAACCGAGATCACTTATAAAGAATCCCTTCTGCATATTGGGCGGGGCAGTTAGTAATTGTATTCTAATCCAATCACTCATTTCCTTATAGAATTTATCAGTGTCTTCATAGGCCATCGAGAAAGAAATGTTGCTATCCACCTCTACGACGACAGCTTTTATTAATGGATAATTTTCTTTAGAAAGCATTGCACCTGCTGTTTTTGGATGGAGAAACCTCGTAGGACCGGTGTATACTTCATCCAGCTCGTCCAGTATACACATGTTAAATGTACTTCGTTCAAAAGGAAATGGTGACGAATTGCAACATGGGACTATGGGTCTCTTTTTAAAATCATCGAAGCATCGCCTGTCCATGGTTGCAATGAAGGATTCAATAAAGCAACTCGTTAGGGAGACCCCGTAGTAGGGTTGGAAAAATGTTTGCATTTTAAGAGTGCTGCAAAAGTTTCTCAACCATACCTGGGATACTGGATCCAACATATCAAATTGGGGATCTAATACCAAAGTTCCCAAATCTGCTGGGTTCAAGTAGTCACCATTATCTATTGGTAGAACACCCCACACGTATCTTAATGGCATTCTATATTCGTCAATAGTATTCTCGCCCTGTAAAAAGAATTTTTATAATCAATTGAAATGTTATAAACAAGGTGTTGGTGAAATGAGAAAAACTAAAGTTTGTACTGGGCGTCCAGTTTTCGTTGATATTATGGCGTGTTTGCCATATTAGCAAAAACGTCGTTTTAAGTTATCCTACCTGAAGCAATTAAGACAATCAGTCTGATATATATATATATATATATATATATATATATATATATATATATATATATATATATAATATATATATATATATATATATATATATATATATATATATATATATATATATATATATATATATATATATATATATATATATATATATATATATATATATATATATATATATATATATATATATATATATATATATATATATATATATATATATATATATATATATATATACGGTATATATATATATATATATATATATATATATATATATATATATATATATATATATATATATATATATATATATATATATATATATATATATATATATATATATATATATATATATATATATATATATATATATATATATATATATATATATATATATATATATATTCACCGGAACTGATTCCATTTTCAATTTTTTAACACTCTGTAGATGTTTTGTAATGTACATTTTTGGATTCCTGAGACAATTCTGAATCAGAACGTGACATTTTAAGGACCTGAAATGATGACAGAATACAATCGCTAAGTTTTATTGATTAGTCTGAGAGCTAGGAACAAGAGAAAATTGATAAAATCAAGTTTTTGTGTCTAACTATTTTTTTTTCAAATGGCGACCCTTTTTAGACAAGCACTTTTTGAAAAGAGGATTTTTCTGCGAATCTAACTATACTAACTTTTTTGCGATTGGTTTAAAAAAAAGCTCAAAAATTAAATATTACTAAGAAAAATAATCGATAATCAATTATTTACTTTTATCAAGTGTGCCATCGATAGCCATGCTGGATATTAAGCAGGATTTCTTGTTTTGACAGTGACACTTACCTATTCTTTCAGACATAAGATTTCCTTATTTATGTTGATCCAGATTGATATTTTTGTTTTCAAAAGTCAAAATAATGTATACTCAAAGTGAAAAAGTCGATATGTTATTAATATTTGGAGAATGTCATAAAAATTCAAAGAATGCTGCTGAGTCATATGCTCAGAGATACCCCGACCGGCAACATCCAGTCCATCAGTATTGTCCATATCTCGAGAATCGTTTTAGGCATCAAGAAGGAAATCAAGTGGCGGAAGGCAGATTTATTATAAATGAAGAAATGGAGATTAACGTTCTTGTTATGGTTGAAGTTGATAAAACTTTAAGAAAAATTAATCACGAATTGGGTTTAAGTCATGAATCAGCTAGAAAAATACTAAAGAAACAACGATATTGAGCTTTTAAGTACCAGTTACACCAACATTTGTATCCTGACGATGGCGATAGACGGGTATTGTTTTGTGATTGGTTACTCCAAAATTGTAGAATTGACCCAAATTTTATCAACTTTGTCTTATTTTCTGACGAATCCAGATTTACTAATGATGGTGTGTTTAACAAGCAAAACACTCGTTACTGGGACCAACAAAATCAACATGAAATGAAAGTATAAAATTTTCAAGATAGGTTTGGTGTCAATGTCTGGGCTAGTGTCGTTGGTAACAGAATAATTGGCCAATTAACAGGGGTTAGGTACTTAGGTTTTCTCCAAAATGAAATTGAGCAACATCTTAATGATCTACCTTTAGAAGTTTTACGCCGAATTTACTTCCAGCAAGATGGAGCACTGCCTCACAATACCAGAGAAGTTCTCAATTATTTAATTGAATATTTTAATAATCAAATTATTGCAACCATGGCCCAATACGGTGGCCCGCCTGTTCACCGGATTTCACCGATTTCTTTATTTGGGGATATGTTAAAGAAAGAGTCTATGTAACAGCCCCAGCCACTCTTGAAATTTTAGAAGAAAGGATTATACGTGTATTTAGAACTATTACGTCTCAAATGCTGCCCAACGTGTTGAGAGAAGCAATTGAACGAGCGGAAATGTGTCGTGAACAAGGAGGAATGCACTTTGAACAACTACAGTGAACTCGAATAGTTTGCTTTTACATTTTACAGCGTTATTGAAGTTAGTTGAAGTTATATTTTTGTTTAATACTCTGAACTATTTGTTAGCCAAAGATACAGATTTGTTTGAAAATTGTTGACGATATCTGAAGAGGGGCAGCAGAAAACTGTATAAAAAATGCTGTTCCGAGCCTTAGGCAACATGACGCATAGATAGATTCAACGTCAGTAATCTTGATCAACCAACTGTCACAATTAAAAATCCTACTTAATATCCAGCATGGATATCCATGGCACACTTCATAAAGTTAAATAATTGATTATCAAGTATTTTTCTTAGTAATATTTAATTTTTGAGCTTATTTTTAATCCAATCGCAAAAAAGTTAGTACCGTTAGATTCGCAGAAAAATCCTCTTTTCAAAAAGTGCTTGTTTAAAAAGGGTGGCCATTTGAAAAAAAGTAGTTAGACACCAAAATTTGATTTTATCAACTTCTCTTGTCCCCAGCTATCAGACTAATCACTTAAACTTAGCGATTGTATTATTCTGTCATCATTTTAGGTCCTTAGATTAATTTGCGTCCGGTCATGGCCACCTAAATGCAATTTTAAAAATAGCTATGAAAAAATCAAGTAGGCGTTAAAAGTTTTTAAAATGTCACATTCTGATTCAGAATTGTCTCAGGAATCCAAAAATGTAAAAATATACAGAGTGTTCCATTTAAAAAATCGAAACTGGAGTCATTTCCGGTGAAACTGGAAGTGACCGGAAAGTGAGAAATATGCGAAAACTCTCCTCTTTATGTACCATTTACCTATACGAAATTTCGTTTTGATACATCAAATACTTTAAAAGTTATGGCCTGTCTAATAGATTCGTTGACACCCGATATATATATATATATATATATATATATATATATATATATATATATATATATATATATATATATACTATTGTTTGTTGTTTTTTGTTCCAGAAAAAAATGTCGCGATATTTGAAGATTCTCAATTTGGCAATATTACAAAGTGGAGAAATAGCAAGAAGCAAAGATTGTTATAGTAGTAACAAAAACGAACCAGAATTAGAAAATCAATGTAAGTTAATATCGGATTGAGCTGAAGCATTAAAAGAACGTTCCGACAAAGTAGATGAAGGCGAAATCTCACAACTGCACGAATTGCCAGATTGAGAAACTTTCAATACCGGCCCAGAAGATATTCTTCGTCTTAGTCCCATACCAGTTGTGTTACAAGATGAGAGTGGAAACGAAACAATTTTGCCAAATTACGACGTAGCCACAAAACCTGCACTAGCACAAACAAATACAAATATAAACGATCAACAAGTCTATAATATTAATATCCAACGTCTGCGTCAGTGGAAAGTATTCTGATGTTTCCAGGTGAGTTAAATAACTTGCCTATGGTACAAAGAATGGGACCTTCACAAGGCACAACTACCAATGTTCAAAGTAATCAATATCTTTAAAATTCTTGTTCAAAGGTTATCGACGACGAAATATCCGAAATTCTGTCGGAGAAAAACTGTTCCACAGGAACACCCGAAGCTAAGTTAAAGCAAGAAATTAACGATCCTTCTGTTTGCAAAAGACTAGATAGAACAGCGATTAGACAGATGTTTAAACAATGGAAATGCCTATCATACCATTATACCAGGCCCACCCAATACAACTGATGAAGTTCCAAAGGACTCTATGCCCAGTACAGCCCTGGTGCATATTATTCATATGATGGACTAAACAATAGCAAAACCCAAAACGACATTCTCGTGGATAGCTATAGCTGATAGAACAAAATGACAGAAAGGTGAAGCATATAACTGAAGCAAGAAAGCGGATGACAATATATGGCAGTGCAATATTAAAAGTAATAAACGGCAAATGAAGGGAAGATGCAACTGTAAACAGTCTTTACAAAAAGGAAATGAAATGTTGTGCAATAAATCAGGACCAAAGAAAACATAATTTTAAAAGATTTTGGAATATGTCATGGGAAGAGAAGCGTCTTTATGTACGCATGTTAGCAAACATTAATAAAACCGGAAAGGGAAAGAGATAGGAGACGTTCACTTCTATACAATCTAAAAGTTGGAAATGACCTTTTGTGCGTTTGTAAGACGATGTGCTTAAATACTCTTGCTCTTGGGGAATGGAGTATGCTTAACTGGTCGAAAGAAAATCTGGAAAGTCTTCAGGAAATTGATGACAATAAGAATCCCATAGAAACAAAAAATATATCCCGAATGCAACTTAAAAAAAAAACAAAACTTAAACGATTTTTTGAACCAATTACCAAAAATCGAGTCCCATTATTGTAGAGCTTCTACAAAAAAATTATACCTGGAACCACTATTCCACCACTAGAAGTCAAAACCGCTTTGTTTAAATTGTGTAAAAATGATTGGTGTAAACAAAAACAAATAAATGCTGTGTGTAAGACCAAATATAAGCAAATATTTAAATCAAATAATCTGAGTCTATTTACTCCAAAGAAAGACGAGTGTAACATATGTGCTGCCTACAAAACAAAAAAATGTAGACGAAGTAGTCTATTAGTGTCACATAAAAAAAAGCTAGAAAAAAAGCAGAAGGACAAAGATTTTGAAATTAAAACTTTTGAACTCGACATGCAAGCAGTTCTACTGGCTTCTAAGAATAATGTATCTACAATGTACTATAAAACAAAACTAGCAGTCCGTAACTTAACATCTTTCGACTTGCAAACAAAAGACGGATGAATGAAACTGAGGGCAATTTAACGGCAGATGAATTATCATCTATTATCGTTCACTTTTTGATTGATATTAAGACTCACTTGAAGACAAAAAGATGTAATTCTTTTTAGTGATGGATGTATTTACCGGAACAGGAATTCAAGTTTAGTGAATACACTTCTCAATTTTGCCACTACTTCCGGTATTACAGTGTTTCAAAAATATCTGGAGAGGCCAGAGGGGACACCCCAGATGGAAATGGATGCAATGCATAGTATAATCGAGAAAAAGCTAAATGGTGTTGACATTACTGTACCTGCTAATTACGTAGCAATTTGCAAAAGAGCCCGTGAGTCACCCAAGCCATATACAGTAACGTATCTTTCTCATACGTTTTTTAAAAGCTTTCGTGATCTTCATTATTTATCGAATGTTAGATCAGGAAAAAAAAATAGGCGATCCCACTGTGACAGACCTACGGGCGCTTAAGTATAACCCAAATGGTTCTGTTAAATATAAACTAAGATTTAATTATGATTGAAAAGACCTACCAGTTCGAGTAAACAAGGAAAATCCCACATCCTATGACAGATTACCAGTCTTTTATAAGAGAAGAATTTCGATAAAAACAGAAAAATTCAATCATCTGCAAATTTGAAAAGAGACGATTGAGCGAGATTACCACCAACTTTATGATAATATCCCCATCAGAAATAATCTTTAATTTTAACTTACTTGTGTTTTGTCAGTTTTGTTTTCGTTTTATGATTTAATTAAAACTTATTTTTTTTTATTTCAATAAACACACAAACAAAATAGTTCTAAGCATAATTAATAATTGTTTATTTGTTATCAAACCTTGTAACTCCTTATTATTTGCTATTAACATTCTTAAACCTCATAACTCCGTTTTTATTTAAAATATTGACTGTAAATGGGATTAACATTAGCTAACTTAATAAAATCATCAAGTTTAAATAAAGCACTTTATAAATTTAGAAATGTCTCCTGAAATTTTGGCAATATGGAGTTACGAGATTCTCTTGTGTCGACATATATATATATATATATATATATATATATATATATATATATATATATATATATATGGAATATTTTGTTTGTGAATTTTTGGTAGGCCATAAATTTTTGGAGGTAGAGCATTTAGGATTTTCAGGCTCTTGGCGGTATTTGATAATATATATATTTTGTTGTCCCACCGGGCTACTAGGTCGTTATTATTTCTTTGAAAAATGTTAGCCGGGTCGTTCTTTAATTCCTTGTAAGTGTTTGTGTCATGTAATAGGTCAGTCATTTTTTTGTCATATTCGGCAGAATACATAATAACAGTTTTGTTTGATTTGTCAGGTCTCAAAATTCTTAAGTTTTTGTTCTTTTTAATAAATAGTTTAGTTTGTTTGACTTTGCTCAAAAGTTGTTTTTGTTTCCTTGTTTTTGTTGTTTGGCTTAATTTGTTTTTATGATTAGTTATAATGTTGCAGCATGTCGATCTTAACTGATCTTTAGTTTCTGAAATCAAGTTTATAATTGATGTTTCAATATTGCTGATTAGATCTGGGATTGGTATGTCCTCAGAAGATTCGATAGGAATAGCATAGTTCGGACCTAAACTAAGAATTTCGGCCACGTTTTCTGGAATCTCAACATTAGTCATATTGTGTATCCATTCTTTCGATTTTTTGTTACCAACATTATTATTCCCCCTTGTTATTAATTTTTGAATTTTGTTAATGTTATTTTCCCTAATTGAAAAATTTTCTCGGTTTTTTTATCATCTTCTTTCAAGAAAATATCGAGTACCTGTCGCGGTACGAGAAGTTCTAGGGCTCTTAATATTTTAATCTTTTCGTTTTGCAGATGTAGTATGTTTTTTGTGGTGTCAGTGATAAGGATGTTTAAAGTATTAAAACGGAATTGCTTTAAAACGCAATCCTCAAATTTCTGTTTTAACGTGGTAGAATTAAATAAAATATGATTAGTTTTAATGTTGAAAAATGTAGGCTTTAGATGTTCGTCCTTACATCTTAGGAGGAAAATTCTTCTGTTTACACAGCTTTTGGTTGGTTTTGGAAAAAGATTTAATTTTGGTTGCGGCTGTACTTTTCACATGTTGTACAGCAGCTTTATATATGTAGGAATAACTTGTTTTTTTTGGACCTTCCTTTATATATGATTACTTTTTATTTTCTTGGGTTTTAATAATGTTGTATTGTCTTATATTGACATAATCTTCGGATTTTGGTTTTAATGAGGTAAGACATCGAATTGTTTTTCTACTATCTCCTGATTTTTATAAATTTCTTTATAGACCAAAAATTGTATTCTGATGAAGATCACCAAGTTGATCGAAACGTCAAAACTTTGTAACATGAGTTCTGTCAAACGAAATGTGTTAATTTAATTCACATGCCCTAACCCAAGAAAATATATATATATATATATATATATATATATATATATATATATATATATATTTTTTTGCTTTGTGTTCTTTGACCTTTTTTTTCAATATATATTTATCCTAATTTTTCTTGGTTTGAGGTCAATACATTAACAACAAAATTAGTACATATTTTTAAACATATATTTCGTTTCTAAGGTGACGTTTCGACCATAGTTTTGGTCTTTTTCAAACCTAAAATTTGTTTAGCACTATTTTTTTAAGTTTATAAAGTATTAAAAATTTTAGGACTTACCATAGAACGTAAAATAGTTGACTAAAAAGTATACATAATCCACATATCTGACATATACTACACATATTTAATTTACATTTTACAAATATTGTGGACGTTTATTACAGACAAATTACAAGCGACTGAGCGAACACTGTTATAGTAAAGATATATACAATTTATTTAGGTTGTTTATGTCTTTTTTGTCATTTATGGCGTTTTTGTTTTTTTGAATTTCAGCCATCTCAAAAAATTCTCTTTTTTTCAACTGAGGTTCGGATTTTAATACTTTCACTTGTTCGTAGTTGAAAGTATGTTTTTTGGACATCTCATGGTGTGTTTATGCGGTGCTGTTCTTTTTATCATATTTGTGACTTTTCAGTCTATTTTCTAAGTATTGGCTTGTTTGTCCAATATAAACACCGTTACAATTATTGCAAGGGATCTGATAGACTATATTGCTTTTTTTATTAATTGGCGTTTTCGATTTTAAGTTGCTGAAGTTCTTTGATAATAAGTTATAGGCTTTGTGACTTGTCGTGATGTTATATTTTTTAAAAAGGTTTTGAAATTGCTGGGATAAACCATTTATGAAAGGCAGAGAAATGTATTTTGTTTTAGGTAGATTTGATGTAATAATGGCATTTTCAGAATTATAATATTTATGTATTCTGCTTTTGAATAATTTATTTACTAATTTTTTAGGGTATTGATTTAGAGTTAATGCTGCTTTAGCCTTTTTAATTGCTCGTTCTCTGAATTCAGAGTCGGACAGCTTAATTGCCCGATCTGCCAGACCAATAATTACAGATTTTTTTTGGGACATTGGGTGACAGGAGCTGAAATTTAGGTATCGAGAGGACCAAGTTTGTTTTGTGTACCATTCCGTTTTAATTTTATTTCCTATATGATGTAATGTTAGGTCTAAAAAATTGATTTTGTTGTTCTCTTCGCTTTCAATTGTAAATTGTAGTCTTTTATGGTATTGATTAAATTGCTTTAAAATAATTTCTGTTTGGCCAGATGGGATTGCAGTAATACAATCATCGACATAACGATAAAAAAATGGTATATTAAATTCCACATTACTTAGAACAGTCTCCTCTAAATCTTCCATAACTATTTGGGCAACGACGCTTGATATAGATGCTCCCATAGCACAACCTTCTATTTGTTTATATAACTGATTTTCGTATATGAAATATGTAGAATTTAGTGTTAATTCTACTGCTTTAAGAAATTCATCTTGAGGAATATCTGTGTATTTTTTTATTTCAGATCATTTCTTTTTAATTATTCTGGTAGCCAATTCCAGATTACGCTATAGAAATTTTAAGCTTAGGACCTAATTTTGCAACGGAATTAAATAATGATAGACTATTGCCAACTACCGATATACTATGTAACATTGAAAACGGTATAAATCATTTGAGAGGTGGAGAGAAAGACGAAATTAGAGCAAAATCTTGTAATATATTAACAAATTTTAAAACTAAACTGAAAAATCAAACAAACAAAAATAAAAAACACTCAATAAACTTAACAAAAACTAAAAGTTTTTTAAAAAATAACCCTTCTATAAAGGTTCTAAAAGCCGACAAAACAAACAAAACAGTGTTAATGAGTTCTGCTAACTACAACATAAAAATGAATGAAATATTAAATGACACTAAAACATATAAAAAAATTAAACAAGATCCCACAAACCAGTATCAAAAAAGAAATAATGAATTAGTTAACTCTTGGGAAAAAAATCTTTTTATATCACCCGACACTGCTAAAAAACTAAAAATCCGCAATAGTGTACCACCCAAAATTTACGGATTGCCTAAACTACATAAAGAAAATATCCCATTACGGCCAATTGTCTCATGCATTCAATCCCCGTTTACACCACTATCAAATTTTCTAAAAAAAATCTTAAAAAATATTGTACATAAAAATAATTACTATATCAAAGACTCCTATCAATTTAAAGAAAAATTAAAACAGTTAGAAATTCCGGAAAATTACCAACTGATATCGCTTGATGTTGTTTCCCTGTATACCAGCGTTCCAATCTCATTGGCTACCAGAATAATTAAAAAGAAATGGTCTGAAATAAAAAAATACACAGATATTCCTCAAGATGAATTTCTTAAAGCAGTAGAATTAACACTAAATTCTACATATTTCATATACGAAAATCAGTTATATAAACAAATAGAAGGTTGTGCTATGGGAGCATCTATATCAAGCGTCGTTGCCCAAATAGTTATGGAAGATTTAGAGGAGACTGTTCTAAGTAATGTGGAATTTAATATACCATTTTTTTATCGTTATGTCGATGATTGTATTACTGCAATCCCATCTGGCCAAACAGAAATTATTTTAAAGCAATTTAATCAATACCATAAAAGACTACAATTTACAATTGAAAGCGAAGAGAACAACAAAATCAATTTTTTAGACCTAACATTACATCATATAGGAAATAAAATTAAAACGGAATGGTACACAAAACAAACTTGGTTCTCTCGATACCTAAATTTCAGCTCCTGTCACCCAATGTCCCAAAAAAAATCTGTAATTATTGGTCTGGCAGATCGGGCAATTAAGCTGTCCGACTCTGAATTCAGAGAACGAGCAATTAAAAAGGCTAAAGCAGCATTAACTCTAAATCAATACCCTAAAAAATTAGTAAATAAATTATTCAAAAGCAGAATACATAAATATTATAATTCTGAAAATACCATTATTACCTCAAATCTACCTAAAACAAAATACATTTCTCTGCCTTTCATAAATGGTTTATCCCAGCAATTTCAAAACCTTTTTAAAAAATATAACATCACGACAAGTCACAAAGCCTATAACTTATTATCAAAGAACTTCAGCAACTTAAAATCGAAAACGCCAATTAATAAAAAAAGCAATATAGTCTATCAGATCCCTTGCAATAATTGTAACGGTGTTTATATTGGACAAACAAGCCAATACTTAGAAAATAGACTGAAAAGTCACAAATATGATAAAAAGAACAGCACCGCATTAACACACCATGAGATGTCCAAAAAACATACTTTCAACTACGAACAAGTGAAAGTATTAAAATCCGAACCTCAGTTGAAAAAAAGAGAATTTTTTGAGATGGCTGAAATTCAAAAAACAAAAACGCCATAAATGACAAAAAAGACATAAACAACCTAAATAAATTGTATATATCTTTACTATAACAGTGTTCGCTCAGTCGCTTGTAATTTGTCTGTAATAAACGTCCACAATATTTGTAAAATGTAAATTAAATATGTGTAGTATATGTCAGATATGTGGATTATGTATACTTTTTAGTCAACTATTTTACGTTCTATGGTAAGTCCTAATATTTTTAATACTTTATAAACTTAAAAAAATAGTGCTAAACAAATTTTAGGTTTGAAAAAGACCAAAACTATGGTCGAAACGTCACCTTAGAAACGAAATATATGTTTAAAAATATGTACTAATTTTGTTGTTAATGTATTGACCTCAAACCAAGAAAAATTAGGATATATATATATATATATATATATATATATATATATATATATATATATTTATATTACTTCACATTATAAAGGTGTTGGTTTTAACGCTGTCAGATGTGTGCTTTGGCCAATGTTCTTATAGAAAATAATAACGAATAAAAAAATGTTTTGTGTCAAAATATAGTATCGCATATAATTCGTTTATAGTAATTTTATTTCGCAAAACAATAAAATAGAAAAACACTAATATCTCAAAAAATTAGTACCCTAACCTAATCTAGTTTAAATTTGTAAAAGAAAATGTAAACAGGGTTTTTGGTAATAAAAGTTAAATACAATGTTCAATGTTCTAATGTAGTTTGCAGATATACGGGGTGTTCAATTTTTCTGAAATCAACATCAACTCTGGGTTCTTAAATGTAACACCCTGTATATTATACGTCCATCAAACGGGTGTCTTCTTGCTGATTATAAATATACCAGGTTTGATACCTTTACCTTTAGACTCCCGAGAAGTTTGACAAAAACCTGCCATAAGGAGCAACATGTTAGAGAGAGAGATGAAAAACGTTCTTCTACATAGGGGAGTCAACAGAAATACATTGCTTCTTAAGGCCGGGCTTTTCTCAAATTTCTCGGATGGCTTTAAAGATAAAGGTATTAAACCTGGTATATTTATAATAAGCAAGAAGAGGCCAATTTTATGAACGTATAATATACAGGGTGTTATATTTAAAAAATTAAAGTTGATGTTGATTTCAGAAAAACTAGACACTCTGTATATTTGTAAACTAAAATAAAAAAAAATCCTATAATTTAAAGTAACTTTTGTATTTAACTTTTTTGATATCTAGAAAAATACGAAAGTTAATAAGGGGGTGCATTTATAACCAAAAACTCTGTACAAGCGAAATGTGACAATGCCGCCAAGGCCCAACGTAAACAAAATAGTTAAAAGGACAACAGGTTGTAGTGGCATATATTTGGCATTCGTAGCTGTGAGTCATTAAAAGTTCTATTTTTATACATTCCAAGTGATTCTCTTTTGTGTTATAATTAAATTAATAAGAATTGTATTTTTTTTATCATTATGGTTCTCAAGTGTGTGGTGTGAAAAAAGCTCGAGTATAATTTCCACAACCTTACAATACATAAATAAACCATTTTAAACAAAACCATCTTTAAACCAACTACGAACAGTTGCGTATTCCATTGATGAACTCGAGCCAGGCGATACGACATGTTCTCTCGTTTTATTTCGTTACTTATGAATGGGTGGGTGCATATATTATTGATTTAGTCTGAGCGTAATCAAGGACAGATAATACTCCGTATAGAATCCTAACTTTGCATTATATTTCCTATAGTAGGGATCCACCGAGCTCGGCACAATTTCACGGAGTGTTGCCAGTATGTAGTGCTTTCGTACCTCCGAACTGAATTACGCACACAAATATGTCTTAACAAATAGACCTTAGTCGGGCTCTCGGCAATTCCGCTCCTAATCTTGTTGCGTGCGAATTAATATTCCCCTGCGTAATCGGTCTTAAAAAACTTGCACACATGCGAAATTATGAATGATCTCAAAACACGTGTAACAATGCTATTAGAATGTGCGGCGTTCAATACAACTACTTTCACACAGTGCCGCAGAGCATATCCTATAAAGTCTTTTCTTAAATTGGCAGGGCCTAAGTGACGTTTAGGGACCGGCCCATCCACTGACGTCGAATTTTTCGTCAGCTGTCAGCAGATAACGAACTTGCCAGCTGGTTTCTCCTAGCCATATTTGTTTTGGTTGGTGTTCTCTGTTCGCTAACTTCGTATATCAATTGTACGTGATCCCCTTTGTTTATTAACTAAATCATTGTGTTAACTTAATACTGTTAATTGTGTCTGCGAAAAAATGTTGTGTTCTGGGTACTCATGATATCATTAAAAGAGATAGTTTTCATATAGCTACACTATAAGTACTTAAAAATAACAAATAATAATTGAAAGCAGTGTACATCCAACCTATTTTTACTGCATGTATATACAATTATGTATATTGTATTTTAATTAAAAAAATATTACCTTTAAAATGTTTGTCTTTCGTGTTTGAAACATATTTATATTTGTAAAAATCAAAAGTAGAAGGTTAGGGATATTCACAAGTTACGACTTTACAAAGTCTGTAGAAATACGTTTTACAAGATTTAGTACCTCGTACTTTGATATTTGGATGTGACCTGCCCATTTGTAGAAAAAGTATTGATTTTTCAAAAAGCCCGCGCGCGCCCTGCTTAAAAATTTAGTTCTCGGTCCAGCCATTTTTGGCGCTAGCAGCGCAAATTATTATTTAATCAATTGATTGTGGGTTGTCACTCTATAGGATATTGTGTACAACGCGGACGGAATTCTAAAGCATTCTGTGAAAGCAGTACAGGCGCGCCATAAGCGAATATGTTATATGGCAACACGAAAGATTAAAAGTGGTGAATTTATTGTGCTTATTACTGATGGACCATTCTATGCGAAGTATTATTGGTCTTTGGCATAACATACCTTTTGTCTGCCAAACCAAAATTTGTTCTTGTAGATCAAATCGTATTTTTCAAATGTGTGGCTGGATTTCAACAGTTGAAATTCGGTAGAGTTAGGCAATTTCAATCCAGGTTTATAGAAAACAACGACTGTGCTCGCTATAGCCACACCAGTAAAGATGAGTATCCAAAAGTGTCGCAGTTTTATGACAGCCAGTATTAAGAATTCCTTTTTGCCATTCCATAGAGCAGCTGGAAATAGATGAAGCAATTAACAATTATCAATACATCAATACAACTTAAAGGTACTATACAACTCTGGGATATAGATTGCCATTTTAAAAACATATAGAAGTTATTAAAAAAACTATTAAAATATTTATTAGCTATTACTGTTTAAGCATTCGATACTATGCCGTTTTTTTTATTTTATATATTGTTGAAAAGTTCATATAACTACTGAAATATTTAAGACGACTTCATAAAAATTAAAGTTACAAAATGGGCATTCTATTTATAGTGGTGGAACACGGCTCATTAGAGCCATAGTACCTCGGCCTCCTGTGCAAGGTGTCCAAAATAAGTTGCCCTAATCCCCTTTTCTGAACAACTATAAAAGATATAGGAAAAATTTAAAGTCAAATATTTCCATGACTCTTTTGAAGTTGTAATTGTTTTTATTTATACAGGAAGTTGTATTTTTCCTGGGTTGATATCAACTTTTTAAATCGGACACCCTGTTGATTATTGCAGATTATGATAGTGATAGACTGTGATAGACGAACATTATATATATAGTGCAATGTTTCGGAATTATTGGCATTTTTTTAAGTTTTTTATCATTTTTTAAATTAACTGAATTAAAGTGGTTTTATATATATATATATATATATATATATATATATATATATATATATATATATAAACTTGTTACAAAATCTCAAACCACAAAAAACAAAAAAAGCAATGTTATCTATGAAATGCCCCCTAAAAATTGCAGCAGTGTGTCTATAGGTCAAACCAGCCAACACTGGGAAAACCGACTGAAGGGCCACAAGTATGACAAAAAAAACGCGACGGCTCTAACGAATCATGAAATTTCAAAAAGATATACTTTTGATTATAATAATACTAAAATATTACATCCGCATACTAAAAAAAACGGTAAATTTTCTTTACCTGGAACTTCCCTCGTTATAAATTATTACTTTTATTAGGAAAAGGGAAGTGTGATCCAATTTAGTTCAGTAGATAGTCACAGTATATATGTGTTACATATACCGTCTCTTCATTTTTATTGGACGACATTTTCTTCTATCATATTGGATTCCTCTCAATATATTTACCATTTCCGTTCTACCTATGCCACACTTGGCTTTTGGGTATAATTTAAAAAAAATTCAATAAGTATCCTATTTTCACGTTTATTAATTTTTCTGCAAAATTTAAAATCAATTTAACAAGATTTTTTTACGTTGATTTTTTAAAAAGATTTATTTGGCCGCCATTTTGTTATGCCATCTTCAATTGAAACCCATATTATCAGTCGTTACCTACTCCGTTGGTCCGCAGATATACCAGATATTAAGTTTCTAAATGGTCTTCATTAACGATCCTCTTGTTGTTATGTTAAAGTGGTGCATTATTTGGGGTTGGGATCCTCAGGACACGCAGATATTTCCTAACCCCAAATAATACACCATTCTAACACAACAACAAGAAGATCGTTAACGAAAACCATTTAGAAATATAATATCTAGGAAATATATGTGGACCAGCGGAGTAAGTAAATACTGATAATATAGGTATCATGCAGGATATAAAATGTATGTGTCCTGAGAATGCAACAATAAAGTTGCGAAACGTCGACAATTTAAAAAGCTTTGGATTGTTTTTACTTGATCCTAACCCCAAATAATACACCACTCTAACATAAAAACAAGATGATCGTTAACGGAAACCATTTAGAAACTTAATATCTGGGAAATATTTGCGGACCAACATAGTAGTTAAAGACTGAAATTATGACTTTCATGCAGGATATAGAATCTATGTGTCCTGAGGATGCAAGAACAAAATTTCGAAACGTCGTCAATTTAAAAAAAGTCTTGTTTTTTTCCTGGATCCTAACGCCGGATAATACACCACTCTAACATAACAACAAGAGGATCGTTAACGAAAACCATTTAGAAACTTAATATCTGAGAAATATCTGCGGATAAACTGAATACGTAAAGACTGATAATATGGATTTCATGCTGGATATAGAACCTACATATGCGTCCTGAAGATGCAACAATAAAGTTGCGAAACGTCGACTATTTAAAAATAGACTTTTATTTTTTTCTTACTGGATCCTAACGCCAAGTAATACACCATTCTAACATAACAACAAGAGGATTGTTAACGAAAACCATTTAGAAACTTAATATATGCGGAACAATGGAGTAGGCAAAGACTGATAATACGGATTTCATGCAGGAGATAGGATCTGTGTATGTGTCCTGAGGATGCAACAATAAGGTTGTGAAACATCGACAATTTAAAAAAGACTTATCTTATTCTTATCTTAACCCCAAATAATTCACCAGTCTGTGTTTGTTTTTAACATTGTTCCGCCATACTGAATTTTTACCAAAATATTATCAGGCCATTCCCATATCACCCTTAGTTTATGGTCAAAATTTGAAGTCAATCGTGTAAGCAGTATTTTAGGTATGTCGCGAACTGACAGACAGACCGACGGAATTGATAAAACATGTTTTTTGGCTTCTAGGGATGCTAAAACGTGAAAATATGTAAATCCTGAGAGGGTGATTTTCTTCACGATTACAAAAATTTTATTTGGCCGCAATTAGTAACAGAGTTTTATTAGTTGAGCCCTATACCACAAATAGTTATGGCACACAATTTGAAATCAATCCAATAAGTAGTCTTTAAGGTATGTCGGGAACTGACAGACAAACAGACAGACAGACCGACTGACGGATCGAAGGAATTGATAAAACATATTTTTTGGGCATCTAGGGACGCTAAAACGAAATGACGTGTAAAACCTGAGAGGGTAATATTTTCACGATTACAAACATTTTATTTGGCGGCCATTTTGTTCGGCCATCTTGAATTAGTTCCAGTATTTTACTAGTTGATCTCTATACCATAATTAGCTATGACACACAATTTGAAATTAAACCATAAAGCAGTTTCTTGGCTGAATTTTTAAATATTTTACTAAGCCGCCATTTTGATCCGTCATCTTGGACTCGTACAAAATATTATCAGTTGATTCCAATATAATCCTTGATGTTTTTTGCGAAATTTGAGATAAATAAGACGAGTAGTTTTTTAATATTTCTTTTAAGACTTCAGATTTTGTTTCGCCGTAGTGGATTTTTACCAAAATGTTACCAGGTCATCCCCATATGATCCTTAATTTCTGACCAAAATTCGGGTAAGTAGTCTTTAAGCTATGCCGTGAACTTACAGACCTCCAGACAGACAGACAAGACCGACAGACGGACCGACGAAGTTGATAAAATATATTTTTTGGCCGACTCTAAAACGTGACGAAGTGTAAAACCTGAGAGAGTGATTTTTTTACGATTACAAACATTTTATTTGGCCGCCATTTTGTTCGGCCATCTTGAATTTGTACCACTATTTTGCTAGTTGATCCCTATACCACAATTAATTATGGCACGTAATTTGAAATCAAACCATTAAGCAGTTTTTCCAGGCTGAATTTTATATTTTATTAGGCCGTCATTTTGTTCCGCCATCTTGGATTCGTACCAAAATTTTACAAATTGACTCCAACATAATACTTGATGTTTTTTGCAAAATTTCAGATAAATTGGGTGAGTTGTTTTTTAATATTAATTTTTTTAACATTTCACTAGGCCGCCATATTGGATTTTTACCAGGTCATCCCCATACGACCATTAATTTTTGACCAAAATTTGAAGTCAATCGGATAAGTATTTTTTAGCTACGTCGCGAACAGACAGACAGACAGATCGACGGAATTGAGAAAACATGTTTTTCGTCATCTAGGGACCCTGAAACGTAAAGATCTGAAAAAATCTCGGAGAGTTTTTTATTTATATATTTATTTGCACTGTTCTTAAACCATACTTTATACTAAAAGTTTTTGTTTTTCTTGGGTATAGGTTTAATTAATGAAACTTTTTTTTTCTCCAACTAGCTCGACGTTTCGCTTCTTGTTTGAAGCATTTTCAAGAGCATTTTATTGCATGTCTTGGAAACGACAATATTATTTACAGTAATAATTTTGATGTTCTGTGAAAACTGTGAAAACATCAAAATTATTACTGTAAATAATATTGTCGCTTCCAAGACATGCAATAAAATGCTTCAAACAAGAAGCGAAACGTCGAGCTAGTTGAAGAAAAAAAAGTTATATATATATATATATATATATATATATATATATATATATATATAACCTATACCCAAGAAAAATAAAATTTTTAGTATATATATATATATATATATATATATATATATATATATATATATATATAAAAAACATTACATCTAAGTAATTGTTTTAAGTGTATGTATGTACGTGAAAATGTGGCAATTTGTACTTTTTTAAATAATTTTACGTTTTGAGGTAAGATAGAAATAATAATTTCATGAAAGAATAATTTATATTTATTCTCTTTCCATTTTAAAAAAATTAACAAAAAGACCAAAGTACACATAAGAATACCACCAAAAAAATGTACATTTTTTAAAAACAATTTAAAATTTAAGTATCGACCTGACCGCTAATAAGAAACAAAGTTGATAAAAACATCAAAACTAAATGTCCAATCTAAAGTAATAATAACAAAAAAACTAAAATAAAAACAATTTAACGTTATCGGACTTTACTATGTATTTGACAAATATATGATTTAAAGCGTATCTGTCAAGTTTTTGCAATGACCTTAAATCAAGAAAATTAAAATTCATATATATATATATATATATATATATATATATATATATATATATATATATATATATATATATATATATATATATATATATATATATATATATAAACTAACATATATACTCAAATTTTAAAACAAAAAAAAGTACAGCGCTGCTATGTTTCGTGTATCTTTTTTTTTGCAACCCCTGTGTATTATATGTACGATATATAACAATATGGGTCTACAAATCACGGTTTCAGACGTATGCACGATCATCTCCAGCAAGTAACTTATTTTTTCATAACAAAGCTTTCAAATTGTGTCACGTAAAAATAAATATTTACACACTAATAGCTATTTCAGATAATTACTTTATTCACCCTTGGTCTTCTTGACCATTATCTTAACAAAAGCTTAACTTAAATCAGTAAAGAATTATAACTTTAAAATTTTATATTGTTTGTAACTATCTACTTACATGAAAAATTAAACTTGCCTTTTGGGGTGACATACTTTAATTAAGATATTTTGGCCTAATATTGTGGGGCCACAAAACCAAATAAAAAATATTTTTTGGATTAAATTTTTATTAAATGTTCCTTCTTAAATCTACGGTTATTAATTATTATAAAATAATTAAGCAATTAATTAGATAAATACTTAATGTTTTTGAAATAAACATTTCATTGTTTATTTGGTCTATAAAGGGTAAGAATGTAAAGTGATAATTATAAAAATTGAAAACATTAGAAATACAGAAGAGAACTTCCTCCCTAAATGTGTAATATAAACACAGAATGAAATATAGGTTTTTATACTAAACGTTTACAATCGCATATAAAAGTAGTTAGAAGACTACTTGAAATTTTAAATACTATTAATAGATAGTATTTTAACTGTTTTTTTTGAAAGAGCAGTTTTACTGCCAAGTATTTCAAACATTTTTCACTTAAGTAGTTATTGGTTATACTCAATTATTTTTGTAAGTAGTTTGCCCAAATTACATGTGCAGTACTTACTGAGGCATCTGCAGAGGGCCGGTGATAGTGACCAACTAGATACGCAGCAAAGTAGTTGACTGAGAGCCATGAAATAGCAAGGGTATGATGCGTTGGACAAACAGGTCTGATCCCAAATTACCAAACATGCCGGGAACCAGGTAATTGTCAGCACAAAATTTACTATTATAGCAGTTCCAGCGAAAATACTAAAACATGGTATACTGTTAAGGCACTAACTGACGATAAACTAAATGCAAATGCTTAGAACTAAGCTAATAAAACAATGTAACTAAACCACGGAACAGACTAACTTATACATGCAAATTTCTGGACAAAAATATGATTTACTTGGGAATCTTATTTCCTTGCCTAGTTTAAATATCGATTTAAATATTCTATTTTTAGGTGATTTTAATAGGCCCAAATAATGTACGAATGTTTGCATAAGTGATATCATGTGTGGCTAAAAATTGCAAGCCGTTCACAAAATTTCTATAATTTTAGGAAATTGAATACGATTAAAAACTGTAATAATAGACTTGATTTAGTTTTTTGCAATCTGAAATTCGCTTGTGTATCTGGATCTGATGCACCAATGATATCCGCTGACTTACACCACCACATTTTCTTTTTCGTTATACATTATAGCAAAATAATAAGAATCACAGTGGTGTAGGTATAAGCGTTACAAGCTAATGAATGACTATGAGGCATTTAAAATAATCTGAACTATAAAAAATCTTATTAACATCCTACCAATCTTACTTAATTAAATAGAAATAAAATTTAAAAGTAATCCTAAGTCATTCTGGTCCTACATAAATTCTAGAAAATTTTGCTTCTACAATGTCTTATCTAAATTCCCAACTAAGCAACCCCACATACATTGTTAATGCATTTGGAAACATGTTTATTATTCTGATCCAAACATTAGTCACGTTCCTTTTTCATTGTTACAAAACTGCAGTTTTCCAGATATAAAGAAAGAGTCAAAAATCTGTCCACCTGTTTTTAAAAAAGATGATAGGAGTAAAATAGAAAATCGTCCTGTTAACGTGTTTGAATTTGTCATTTTGTTATTCACACACAGCTGTTTTGTATCTGGCAGGTCTACTGTAACAAATCTTTGTACAATTGAACAATATATCTCTAACAAAAGTATTTAATCTTCTTAATCAGGTTATTCTACTTAATAAATTATCCAGTTTTGGCTTCTCGGGAGAACTTAATAAAAGCTAATGTTTGCAAAGTTATTTTTTAAATCGGTCTCAATTTTATTTGTCATCGAGGTCATAGGTTAGACACTTTCGTTGCTACGTCGGGTGTCTTCTAGGGATCTGTTCTGGATCCATTATTTTTTACCATCTTTACAAATGAGATCGCAGTGTTACGCACAACTAACTGCCTTGATGAGTGCCGAAGCTTGAGTCTTAATCTTTTAAAACTTAGTCAATGGTGTGGAAAAACATACTGCCCCCTCAACATTAATAATATCAAATAATGTTTTGTCATTCAATAGGAGTAGAACTTCTATGCAGTTTGACTATCACATGGATGGTGTTGTTCTGAGATGGCAAGAACACTTCAGAGACTTTGGTGACATAGTAAGATTTCATTTATTTTTATTATCATACTGACGACTGTTGCAAAGTATTATCGAAATTTAAGATTTCGTATACGATTTAGTCAGGAGTTTAAGTTACTTGAAACCTTATGTACGCTTTTTTATTCCCTAATTCGTAGTAGGTTAGAGTATGCTCCTCTGTTTGGCACTCTAATTAACAAGTACATATTGATAAATTGCACAGGGTATATTACATATTTTTAAGATCCTAAGTTTTAAAATTGATGGGTCTTACCCACCTTTTATACTTTCCGACAAAGATTTAAGTGGGACACTTTTGAGAAAAGAATATTAATCTACTATCTCAGGTTAAATTTCACGTAGCCGCTAGGTCAACTCGTCATCACCAATATTGTATCACCAAAGCCTAGAACAAACATTAAAGTTCTCACAACTGCATACTATGTGCTCACTTCACAATCACTTGAAGGATTATTTGGATATTTTCCATTGCATCTGTACAAAATTTAAATCTATTTGTTTTAAATATTTATAATTATATGTTAGACATTTGATCGAGGAGGGTTTTAAATGTAAAAGGAACTAATTCATGGTTATTAGTCATTAAGATCTATGTGTCTATCATCCGAGTGCATCGTCGACATACAGCGATTTCAGCAGAAATCGAAGCAGATCTCT
This sequence comes from Kuschelorhynchus macadamiae, assembly GCA_030620095.1. Taxonomy (NCBI): domain Eukaryota; kingdom Metazoa; phylum Arthropoda; class Insecta; order Coleoptera; family Curculionidae; genus Kuschelorhynchus; species Kuschelorhynchus macadamiae. The sequence continues at coordinate 683,545 of JAUTXW010004453.1, read as the reverse complement.
GAATAATAATATCAAGCTGGACTAGCTTTTACATTGTAATTTGTTTGTTTCGACGGCTACAAGAATATGGGTTAGAGAGAGAAGGTTAGTTGTTAGAGCGTTCAGCTGGAAAGTGAGAGGTCCTGGGTTCAAATCCCAGCGAAGACAAGTTAATTTGATCAATTTTAATAAACTTGTCTGAAATGGCAATTTTTAACTACTACAAATTGAAACTTGAATTTTGTTTAAACATTTGCATGTATGATCATCGGCCCAGCGGTTTATTATAATAATAATTGTTACCTAAAGCAAGAAATTGCCGTGACCGAGCTCACATATGATCCCCAAAAGGCAACCGCAGTGGTCAAAGCAGTAACAAACATCGATTTAAAAGCATGGTCGAAGGTACCATCCATTATTTTCATAATATCATTATCATTGGATTCGTCGTTTTTCTTGATGTTCCAAATTTTGCACAATATAAAGGCATTGTCCGCCCCGATACCTAAAATTTAATAACATTTGAATTAACACTATGAGTAGCCTTCCGGTTCTGGTATTTTTTACATTTAGGTACCTATTTTATCTACCTAACTGGAAATTCACATCAACGTATGATTAAAGTTCTCGGAAACAGCGAAACCCAAGCTTTAAGAGAAAATGGATATTGCACTGAGGATACTAGACGGTTTAGAAAATGTAATAATCCTACTCCACGACAGGGAAGTAATATGGCGATACCCACAGGAAGTGTAGTTCTTCCATTGAAACACGGAACCACAGACAAGATTGTAAGGTTACTTCGCCGGTATATATATATATATATATATATATATATATATATATATATATATATATATATATATATATATATATATATATATATATATATATATATATATATATATATATATATATATATATATATATATATATATATATATATATATTCTACCAAGGAAATCGGAGAATGTCTGTGGTCCCCAAAGGACGTAATTCATTTCCAAACGGAAGGAGTACAGGCAATTCCTTGTACCTGTAGTGATGATAGGAGAAACTGGACGATCCATGTCCACTAAGTTTAAGAAACATGAACAATATATTAAAAAAAAATTTTACGATCTGCTTTATTTGAACACCAACATTTCACTGGACATGTCATAAATGTAAAAGAAGTCAAAGTTCTTGCGTCGGTCTCGGGATTCTATAAACGGAAAATTAGAGTGTCTATAAAAATTCATAATAATTTTAATAGAGACATGGGCTGTGGTCTACATCACACGTGGAAGCCGATGATTACACAGGTCACGGTTCGGTGAACATAGGTCGGGTATAAATCTCTCTGAGCTCATTAATAGTTCCGATCTCATGAAGTAAAGATCTCCGAAGATGCCTCCTGCAATCGAAAGGGAAACGTCGAACAAGGTCTAACCCCAAGAACCATTTCTTAATTGGCTAAAGCCGTGAAAGCTTCCATTCAATATTAAAGTTATAAAAGTATTTCGAGAACCAAGAATTTAGTACAATAAAACAAACACATTTTAAAGAGAAGAGTATACATTTTGTTTAAAGAATTCTAAAATTGCCTGAGCAACAAGTACCATGTCAACAGTTACACTTATGTAAAACAGCTTTTTAAAAGCAATTTTTTTATCATTTCAGAAAATATTAATTGTTTTTTAGAAAATGACAAAACACGTGAATTTTATTATATGCTTTGTATATAAACCTGAACTTGAGAAAAACGTTGATGTACATACATATTCGTGTAGTACTATGTTTACCATTTTTTTTTCTTAAACATACAATTATTAATTAATTAAGGAATCTAATTAACTATGTTAAATAAACAAAAAATACACATAAAAATCTCTTACCTATTAAAATGATGACAGTGAGCATATTCATAAAAGGGAAAAACTTTATTTGGAAAATAAATTCATAGAAGAAGAACGTAATAACCATTACAAAGAATATAGAGAGCAATTCCATCGCAGTTAAAAATAGGGATCCTGTGTATGTCCATACGCACATCAATATGAAAATCGCCCCCAAACCCATAAACCAGGCGTCACGTATTAAGTATTCGTCGAAAATGATGCTCTTTATTCCAAAATCCATGGCGACAATTGAGAGCCCCTCAAAGTTCTTGTCTAACTTTTCTAATTCATGGTACAAAGGTAAACTAGCAAAACTGCAGGCGACTGGAAGGAATATCATAGTTTCCTTCAATTTTTGCTTCAAGATGTTTAAATTCTAAAGTAAAAAAAAAAACAAAATGTTAGTCTATTAGCATGTGGTAAATAATGATTATTTAACGCCAAAGTAGTGTAGTATAGGGTAAATAAAATAAGATGTCCAGTTCATTATCTGAATAACCATAAAAATACAGGAAATATTTAAACAAACATTTCTTTGGTTCTTTGAAGTTTAAATTTTTTTTGTTTTTATTTATCCAGGTGGTTGTGTATTAACTTTATTCTAAAGGTTCAAACATTTATTTTAGCTCGTATGAAACACCTATGCAGAGAGTCGTTTATCTTGAATAAATTATAAAAGGCACCTTAAAGGTATATGTAAGAATTCTGTAATCAGGTGACCTTTTTATGCCAACATTTTCATTATATTTTTCCTCTTGTTTTTTGCCTTTGTACGACCTGTTTGCCAGTGAATTTTTTATTATTTTGAGCGGGTGGAAGAGTAGGTCGATACTCCAGACTTTGTCATCTTGTCTTAAAAAAAATAAAAACTGTAGTAAATAGAGACATGGAAATTAAATAATAAAATTAGGTGGTTTGTAAACAAAACAAAAAAAAATAAGACCCCTATGATGTGCGTTTACCACATTCACACCAGTTCAAAGATGTACAGGGTGGTCCAATTAAACGTATGCATCTAAATCTAAATCATTTTAATTGAATTTCTCAACATGCATCTTTAACCCCATAGCAGTGAACTATAATTCCCTTAAAATTTCAGATGGAAAGTGGGGTTGAGTGATACATTATTTCTAAGAGCACAAAATTACTTTTTTAATGATACCCTGTTAGTTGGATTTTATTTGAACAGTTAATGCGAAAACGGCTTTAGAAGTCAAAACTACAATCTATAATCTAAATTACTTATTTTAATAAACAGTTGTAATTTAAATGCCAATAAAACCAATACCTTTATCAGAACTAACTTCCTTATTTTGTTGAGATAAATAAAATACTGCAGCTAAGTGTGGGAAAAGAATTTAGGTAAACGTTTATTGTAGTCTCTCTCAGCATTGATCCAGTTTGGTTGCTTTTGAAATTATGTCAATTTTACTATAAAAAATTGTTTATTCCATTCCAGAACGAGTTGAAATTGTTAAACATTATTTTCAAAATAATAGTTGTGTTAAGTCAGGTTAACATTAAAAATGTGAATGATTCGTATGTTGTTGCCCAATTAGTTTAAAAGTTTGCTGATACTGGATCTGTCGGTAATGTGAAACGCCAGCCGCAGCGAGCCATCAGAAATGAAGCTGTGGAACTCGTTGTTTAGGGGCATGTTGAATTGGTTCATACTTAAAGTACCCGTCAACTAGCTCAAGCCTCAGGTGTATCCCGTTCGTCCATAATAACAAACTTCATCTATACAAAATTAGTAAAGGAACTGAATGAAGATAACTGCAGTTTTGCGAAGAAATGAGCCAGCGTTTAATTGAAGATCAAGACTTATTATTAACATTTGCTTTTCGGATGAGTGTACATTTTATTTGAATGGTGCTTTAAATAGACATAATTCCCGTAACTGGGATTACAGTAATGTTTTGCTAGGAAGCCCTATTCCATAGAAGATCTTCGACAACGGATTATAGCTGAGTGCAGAAACATAACACCTGATATATTTACTACAAACTGGTCGAAACAGATTTGAACAAAATTGTATTATTCCATGGAAGCAAATGGGTCACATTTTCAAAACTTGATAAATTAACGTGTTAATAAATCTTAAAAAAAAACAATTTAACAGTTTATTCCTCCTTTAGAAAATAACCTTAAATAACTAACAAACCTTCAAACGTAATTGTAGTTGTTGTTTTGACTCCTATAATTAAAATTTACGTGCGTGTTTCATTAATACAAAAACTACAGGGTTGAGGTTCCTAAAGACGTTTTCGCATTAACTTTTCAAGTAAAACCCAGTAAATAGGATATCATTAGAAATGTAATTTTGTGCCCTTCGAAATAATGCAGGTATCATTTGACACCATTTTCCATTTGAAATTTTAGGAGTGTCATTGTCCCCCGCTAGAGGGGGTCTGTCCGACTATTTTTCTGCTTTAAATTTCACGTACAGGGGAGCATACGTGCATACTTTTTGTCGGACTACCCTGTTTATTAATATGGGACTTTAATACAATGTTTTGAATTTATTGGCATTTTTGTTCGGTGTTGTATCAATTTGCACATTAACAAAATTTAAGTAAGTAAGTTTAAGCTTTTTTAAATGTTGCTTGAGCCAATAAAATATAGAATTTAACGTAGGCACTCTATTTACAGTTTCAAGTTTTAAAACTTAAAATAGTGACAAGATTGCCATGTTTGGCGTACCATATATTTTGTTATTTTCAGACTTACTGGCGATCATCTTTAGCACGTGACTTACTTTCTTATACCAAAGCTTTCAAATTGTACAATTAAAAAACACTACACACTAACAATTATTACAGATAATCCTTTACTGACAATTTTACTACAGGACCATTGAGTTGTAAAATAAAAGAGTATCATTAAATAAATAAATACTTAAAAATCAGTCATAGAAAGTGCACTTACGTCTGGAGGCAAAAAAGTGGAGCTAGTCAAATAATTCATAATATTATAAACTATATCATGTCTTAGACAACGTATAGGAACTTTGCAATCTTCCGGTGAACAATTTCCATATAAGGCGTTTCTATGAAAGAAACCGGCACAGTCTGCTAAAATTTTTCTTGTTTTGTCTAAATCCTTCTCCTAAAAACATAATAATAGAAAGTTGTTATATTATATTAAGAAACTAGTAAACATTTTAAATGTTCAGATGTTTCGACCTTGGTGTGTTTTCAAACAAAGATTTGTTTCATGTCAATCTCCAAAACGAAATGTACGTCAAGCGTATACGTCGCTTTAGATATTTAGTATACAGTCAGCGTTAGAGCGGGGTATACGTAGTTTGGTCATCTACAACTTTTGGGGCCTTAGACCCGTTTGAGATTACGAGCCCCTAACGGCCGTATCCCCTAAAAGCATTGTAGCCAGTGCCGGATTAATTATTTTTGCACAAACGTATTTACGGGCCCCAGGCTCGTGGGAAAAAGTGACGACCAAAAAAAGTTATGTCTTCTATATGCGGCCCTGCCTTCGGGCATAAAACAACCTAAATTGCGTATACAATATAAGAATAAACTGTCAGCCAGTGGATTAGAATGGTTTTTGGACAATAGTGATGAAAAAATGGTTCCATAGGAAGACAGCGGCAGCAAGTGGTCAGATGATAGCAGTGATGCAAATTCTTTGCATGAAAAAGAAGTGGATGAGAATAAAAATAGAGGTAAATATTGTTATTGCTTTTTTTATGTTTTTCTTAAAACAGTTAAAATGTTTAGATGGATCCAGATGATGCCGATGATTCAAATAGAGACATGCCACCTGCACCAATCTTGATACCAGTTTCTGGAGTTCCAAATTGGCAAGCTTCAACTGCGGAGTTGAAAGATATTGTAAATGTCCCTGGAAATGAGCCAATAGACTATTTTTTACTATTGTTGGACGAGAATATTTTAAATAGAATTGTAGAGCAAACTAACAATTATGCTGTGGAAGTGTTTCGCGACAAAGCGGAAACAGAGCGTGCTCGTATTTCTAGGTGGAAAGATGTTACTGTAGCAGAGCTGCTAAAGTTCATAGAGCTAATTTTACATACAGGAACTATAAGATTAAATAGATTCAGGACTACTGGAAAAAAAGACAAGCTCTTTAACACCTAACATGTTTTTCAGAACAAATGAGTCGGGATCGTTTTTTGTTGATTTTACGTTGCCTACATTTCGCAAAAAATCCAAAAGCAACCGATCCAAAGCCATCGTCTATATAAAATTCAAGAGGTAATAGATTATTTTTATCAAAAAATGTGTCAAATTTACTACCCAGGCAAGCAACTATCTTTGGACGAATCGGTGGTCTTGTGGCGAGTGCGGTTGGTATTTCGCCAATATACTAAAAACAAGAGGTACAAATACGGCATCAAATTATACATGCTTACCGAGCCAAACAGTTTAGTGTTAACACCGGACAAATGAATGATATTGGGGGCACGGGTTATGTGGATAAAGTGGCGTTGAATTTATTACAACAAAAAATGAGCTGTATTGATAGACAGGATCAGATGCTCGCATATTATCCGAAAACACATAAAACTGTCAGATGGTACAAAAAGTTGGCAATACATGTATTCTAAATTGCATTGCTAAACTCATTTCATTTGTACAAGTTTTCTGGGTAAAAACTAAATTTGTATGATTACAGGCTAGTTCTGCTTCCAGAGGCAGATGCTACACCTCGTACTAAACTCAAAAATCCAACTCAAGTTAATTTTCCTAACGAGATAACAACAAAAAATACTGCTATTCTCCCAGCAGAAAACGATGTAAGATGTGTCATCAAAACAAAATTAGAAAACAATCACTATATTGTTGTGAGAATTGTCCAGATAAACCTAGTTTGTGTACTACAGAATGTTTTTGTAAACTGCCACAAAAGATTGTAAAAGGTGTACTTTATTTCTATCCTTTTCTGTATTTTAGAATATTTGTATGTTAGGATATCCTGTTTTTTTATCTTAGAATAGGTTTTAATGTTTATGCAGCATAGTTGTGATATCGATGTAAGCACATATTACTTTTTGTTGTTTTCTTTTAATAAATAATACTTTGCTGCCTTTCTTTTCATTAATATATTGCATTAAATAAGGTGTCGCCCATAGGTGACATCAGCTCTATAGTGCAAACATCGTCCTACAGTGTTACTGCCGCCTATTGGTGATATGCCATTATTGACAGGTACAGACCAAGAAATATGTTGCTAATAATATTTTAATACTTCCTCGTAGTCAAAACTAGTATTAGTTCAGCTCCTGGCAAAAGTAATAAATTTTAATGACGCAGCGAACGTGTTAAAAACCTTACTGGAACCAAAAGCAGTGCCTTTGTAAGAGGTCGACAAGAATATTAAAAGAATTGTAGGCATAGAATAGCAAGAAACGCATGAGCCGAAATATGTCGTAATATTGATTATAATCACAATATGGATTTTTATAATCAGTTTAGTCTTTCTTTCTCACCCTGTTATGTATAAACATATAATAAATTATAAAAATGTCCTGAAACATTTTTAGTTGTTTTAGTATAACTTTTTCGTCCTAATATTCTAAACTAAGTCCATATGAAATGTTTAAATTTTGTGAAGATAAGAAATTGAAAATGTGCAGCTGATTGTTATGTACCTAACCAACAGGGTCTGTGTCATTAATTTTGTTGTCTATACACGTTATATAAAAAAACTTTATAGGTTCTAGCAGTTTGGAGGAAGTCCGTTTTATATATGTAAAAGTCGTTTTCCATAAAGTGGGTCGTCACTTTTATGGAAGTCAGAGAGTGGGTATATACAGCGTGTCTCACTTTTCATGACTCCAATATTCAAAAAAAAAAATAATTGTGTAAAATTCACATAAGAAACATACAATAAGAAAGTACAAATATACACAAAAGGGCAAGGTACACTGTCTCCAGTGTTCTCTATAACCTAGCCCTGCCTTTAAAGTCACCACCTTTAAACTAGATATATACGCAAAAATAGTCATTCAAACAAATTAAAATCAAAATCACGACTTATTATCACAGGCAACAGAATTTCCTGCTTCAATCTTGCTTTTAAAGTAGCTTTTGTTACAATCGCTCTATTTTTCAATGCATCAGTGACAAACGGAGCCAGAAATGAAAAACTGGATTGAAAAGCCATGGTTTTATGAGACGGAGTACTAAGAGTTTCGCGCACCCTTCTCAGTTCTCTTTGATGGATATCAGACCGAAGTGCAAGTGTTTAGGAATTGGTTTAACAAACGCGAGTTTCCACTAGTCTGGAACAATCCCGGTCAAGAGGGATACATTGATGATATGTGTCAGCGGAGCCGCTTCATAGTTTAGCGACAACTGAAGCATCTTAGCAGAAATACCGTCAGCACCAATGGTATGTGGCTTTTGCTTTAAAATAAGTGATTTGATCACATCGATAGAGCAAGGAGAAAAATCAAAATGAGAATCTAAGAATATCCCACACTTAAAACTGTTCATGTACGTCGGGTCAGCAGGAAGAAGTTTTACTGAATCAATAAAAAATTTATTAATTTTATAAGGGTCACAAAGAAGGGAAGGTAGTATTTCTGAAGGTTGGCCAGCACCGTGAATATCCCATTTACGCAAATAGGACCATAGCAATTTGGGACTATTTCTACATGCCCTGAGAGTTACAAAAATATGTTCTTTGTTCTGTTCTAAGAGCGGTGTTATAAGATTTCCTCAAAGAACAGAGATATACCTTGTGACTGGCCAATCCAGATCTTTTGTACCTAAGCCATGCTCTTTCCTTAAGGGTCTTTATCCTGGTCAGGGTATCAGTAAACCAGGGCTTTTTACGCTTCCTAGGGTTGTCCCTTATGCAAATAAGGGGAGCGTACTTATCGAAGTGGTCAAGTATATGCGTTTGAAAGTATACAAATTTGTTATTTATATCCCTCAGTTTGTACATTTCAGACCAGTCATTCAAACCAATCTCATGATAGAATTCAGTTTCATTAAAATTTTTAAAATCACGAACAAACTTAGCTACACTTTTAGGTTTTTTTAAAAGACATATCTATAGTGCATTGGACCATGTTATGGTCAGCGAGAGAAAAGCAAGAAACGTCTGCGCTAACAACTTTAAAAGAAGCATTTGTAACAATCACATCAATAAGAGATTCAGAAAACCTTAACCTGTCGAAAATGATTACTGAGTTATTCGTTATACGATTAAAACCAAATTTGGAAAGCAGATAAACCATCCAGAGATTGTTGCGAAGTTCTCAATTTCACTTTTTTCCATTGGCTTTGTTGCTTGATAGAAAAAATTATCGATTTTTGAGAAAAACCTATTAGGCAACCCCCAGACACCTAGTTTTAATTTTATTTAATGTTGATATCTCAGAAAGCTGTATTATAGTTTGCTTGTTTGGTGCTTAAAAAAATACTTTTTAAAGAATCAATCGTAAATTCAAGTAATACGGAGTATTTAGAAAAAAAAAATGTTTAAATTTTAAAATTTCCAAACATTGAAGGACCATAACGAGGAATTAAAACCCATATAAATGTAAAAACAAAAGTCACATAATATGGCCTATCAATTCCTTATCACAGACCTTCAATTTTGGCTAAATGGCTTCAGAAATGTGGCTGTAAACTTCGAATCATACTCTGACGAAAAATAAGTCTTTACCCATATTTGTTGTATGTACTGTAATTTGTTTTGTAGAGCACTACTTATGAAGGTATTTTTTACAGAAGGGAAAACTGATATTTTGAAAAAAAAAACTTACGTTAAATTTACTTTTATTATTTCTAAACGTAAAGTTCGAAATTATTATTGTTCACTAGAATTAAGTATGTGAGAAAATACATTGCATTGTTCTAGCAATCTCATAATATGCATCTATAATACATCAGCGGCGGATCGCGGGTGAAAAAGTAAGTGAAGTACAAATGAAGCAAGAAAATATCGCAATAATTTTTTTTCCAAATTTTTTTATATGTGGAGGGGGTACAATATTTTTTTACCACTTACCTAAATTTTGTATACTAAATCAATTCTCCTATCCTTCATAGCAGCAACTTGTTTATAACATCCTCATAAAATGGATGAGTTGCCCTAATCTCCTCCAGAAATTATTGTTGAATTGAAATATTGCCAAGAGAAGTAAGTTCTTCTTGAGATATTGTATTTCTTAAATAAGTTTTTACACATTTGAAGCAAGAAAAGCTTCTTTCCACTGAAGCACTTGTCGACGATATTGTCAAAATAAGGGAAAACAATTTATATGCTTGGGTAAAAATATATTTATTTTTATTATTTTTTTCACTTGCTCTTGCAGCGATATATTCCAATTACTCTCACTGGCAAAAATAAGATCAAGCTCATTTTTAAGTCGTTGACTTTTTAAAAATATTTCCCCATATAACTGTAACAAATTTTTAAACGGCCAGTCGGAAAATTTAAACTATATTCGGAAAATTTAGCAGAACCTGCGAAACATGAAAATGTAAGTTTTTCACAGTCTTGAAATCTGTCATTTCCATTAAAATATGGTCCAATATTTCATAAAAAAGGGTTCTATACTTAGCCCTAATATCTTCAGGTGAAAGCTTAGCAAGCTCACGTTTGTAATGATTTATTTCTGTAATAGAATTTGCTTTATCAAACATGGTATTAAAAAAATGTTCATTTCTTTTTTTACAAAGCGCCTCACGACAGCGTTTTATATTGGATATGCACAAATGAATGTCAAGCGATTTTTTTGAAGAACGTCAAATAGTATGTCCGTGATTGAAAAAATGTCATTAAACACTAACGCCAGAAACGTGAATTCAAAATCGTTCATCTCACCTAAAAATCCTTTCGCAAGGCGGATCGATTTTTCATCAGATTTGTGACAGTTTGTAATAAAGTCAAAGCCGTCTTTTAATTTATTCCAGTCTTAAACAATCAGATTTACTAACTTCGAATTTGAAGTTGTAACAACACCATAAATAAATATAACACAAAACGACACGTGGGTGTAGTGTACTGCGCCTGCAATTCACCGAGAGCGTTGTATGGCGCTGGGCTCGACGTCATCACGTACGCGTTGTCTTGGCAACATAGTAGGAAAATCGTAAACTAAACATAGCACCTCCAGCAAAGTCAAAGCGGTTTGCGCCACTGTTATAGTTGTTATAATAAAGTTCGATTGAAAGTTTTGAAAAGACATGCCGCCAAAGGTCAAGTAAAATATTTATTCGAGATGTACAGTTTATTTTTACCAATTAGGTGAATAAATGAATGTAAAAACTAAAATTTTAAGAGATATATAATAAATATAGTTAGATGTTTGCTTATTTATTTTTCCTGATGAAGTAGCACTTCACCTACTTCACCTGAATAGCCGCCACTGTAATACACCCAAAAGAGACAGGTATATAAATCTTAAAATGATATACGATCCCAACTGCCGAGCAGAGTTTGAGCTAATTAGAGTAAGGTAAAAAATTCAAGGGTGTTCGCGGTGAATATAGCTTCTGGACTCATTTAGCCGCCATGCTATCATAACGTAATTTAAAAGAAGATAATTACAGCTATAACTGGATTCAAAATACAGAAGCCTTTTAATAGCTTATTATAATATTGGAAATATATTAATGATGTTTTACCTACAGTATACACAATTAAGGTAAGTGTCCGTATCTTCGGCAGTATCCTAATTCTCGGCAGTATAGACGATCCATCAAATGTTAAATAAAACCCCCAAATAATATTAATATGAAAATAATGATCATCAAAAAAGATAGACTAAAATGATTAAATTGATTTTAAATATTTAACAATTAGATTTGCAAACATAGCAAAACATATTTCTTAAAAACCAAATGTATAAAAACTAACGGAATTTAAAATTGAATAGACATTGCTTAACCTGTCGAAAATAGGGACATTTACCGTTCCTATTAATGACACAATCTGTACATTTACTACTAAATATTTAATTTAGATTGTTATGTAAACTGGATACTTTACCGTAATGCTTAGGCAAGAGTGTCGATTGCCAAGTAATGCTACATAATTAGGCAAGGACCAGGGTTTACAACATTTGCCTTCTGTCGGGGTATTCGAAATACACAGACCAGGAATATTCCTTGAATTCATGAGGACGTTTTCTAGCCGACATAGAGATTGCAAATTTTCCAACGTAAACAGATTTTCGTCTCTATTTGATTCAACTACTACATGAACATATTTCTCATCTAAAAAAATATATGCCCAATAACGTAATCCATAATACAAAATTTATTTCAATTAGGTTTCACTTTTCTTGCGAATCTACTTCTGTTTTTAAAATTTTTGATCCAAAATTTAGGGTGTCTCACATAAACGGGCCACTCGATTTTACTCCGGTGCAGTTTAGCTAGAACTAACTCAAAAACCTGTCGGATTATGACATAAAATAAAACAATTGAAAGACAAATAAAAAATAATAAAAAATAAAAAAAATATGGCGAAAAACTGTTTTTTGAAAAAAAATCACCCTGTATATTATAAGTGGAATTGACAAAGAAGGGTATACGAAATATTGTTATGTAGTCAGTTTTTAAATTTCACTGGTTTAACAAAAAACGACAACGGAAGCAAAATTCGTGTGCGTAACCCCATTGAATTATTCCCAAGTCACCATGTGCCAATTCGACACGGCAATAAAACTTATGCCAGTTCTGCATGCCAACTGGCCATGTTTTAAACATTCAGGACTACTGGAAATTCTCCAGTAGAATCAAAACATCAAGTGAAATATGGGGTGTTCTATTTTAAAAAAATGCAACTTTTGTCTGTCAATCTTTTTTGAGACACCCTGTATACATAAAAATATATGCGCTAAAAACAACTTATTAAATCCTACAACTTTTGTATTTAATTTTTTTTTCTAAAATGTAAAACCTTGTGTAAAGCAAAAAAGTTAAATAGGGTTGACATTTATAGTGGATCACCCCGTACTTAACATTTTTTCCTAATCCAAAAAATACGGAACAACCATACTTTTGTGCACAGAGCCGCTGGTATAATAAAGTCGCGAAAGTTCCACATTAATAAAGAGAGCACATAGAAATTTGTAATTTCTAAAATTCGGATTTTTTGAGAACACCTTGTAACTTTTTCATAAACAAAAAAGTGCAAGACCGCCATACTTTTGTGTATAAAAAAGCTGGGATAATAAAGACCCGTAAGTTTTATACTTAATGTAAGAAGAAATTTGTAATTTTCTAAATTAAATATGTGTGTTGAAAATAACCTGTAACTTCTTTTTCTAAACAAAAAAATGCAAAACATCTCAACTTCTGGGTATAGTATAGTGCAATAGTTATTCTAGAATAACTATTGCACGAGGTGCAGAGAGTTAAAATTTTTCATAATACATATATTTTTTCACACCCTATGTAGGAGATACGGTCTCCTAAAAATAACGAAAAAATTTGCTGTGCCGACTAATTTTTTGATCAGTTTAGAATGAAGAAATGGGATTCCATGGCTCAGTTTCTTCTTTTATTTAAGAAAACCAGCGGCGGTAAGTACGCCCACTTTTATTTGGCAGCAGCGGGTAAAAAACCGGAACGATATTCGTGTATGGTATAAAGTTGTGTAAAATCCCTGCAGCAACTTTTAAACGTCCAATCACCAAAGAAAACGTTTGTTTGTCGCATGCTTTCCTTTGCTTTTTTACTAGCAAAAGCTAAAATTTGTTCTCCAACTACGTCATCGAAAACCAGAAAGACATCTTAATTTATGCGGAAGTATTATGTCCACACTGCTTTTATAATTCACTGTCCACAGCGCTTTACGTCTATCCTTATAGAGACATGATTTTTTAAATACAAATAATGGAACTCGGTAACGCACTCAAAAAAGCCTGCGTCTTTATGGAAGCCAAAAATATATCAAAAATATTTGGAACTGGTGTTAATTTTCTCCTAACTCGCTTCATTGACGTATAAATTTTTCTACTTCAACATTAGCATAATCAGAAACATATATGTGAGGTGTTTGATACAGAACCTCTAAATCGAGAGATATTAAGTAACCACTATATTTTCGAACAATGCCTCCAGGAATTTTTAATACCTCACATTCGATAAGATTTAATACACTGGCATTTAAAGTAGGTGAAATATTATTTTGACGTATTTCGGAGTTTAGTTCATGACATATATGCTCGATTGGATTAAATATGCAATGATATGGTGGAAGTCTAATACCGAATGCATTAGACTTTCTGCACAACCGTCTCAGAATACCAACTCTTTTCTTATATTAAAACATCACATCCATTAATTGCTTTTATAAATAATCTTTGTCAAAATAAATATCATCATACATATAGTTTTGAATTTTGGCTTTTGTGTCTTTCCAGCACGAAACTTTATTTAACTGCCTACTTTGGTAATTAGCGTTGACTATTACAATAACGCTATTTGGGGGGATATTAAAAACCAACTTACGTTTGAACCGATCTTCGAATAATTCTGACGTATCCTCACGATAATCAATACAAGAATTTTTAATACTTTTTGATGACAAAAGAAAGCATTTGGAACCCATACGTCTTTAGATCCTGTATGCAAACTGGTAATTCTCTTCCTTCAAATCCTTGGTTTGATGGGGCTTTCGTTTTACATTTATCGCTGGAATCAACCTAAATTTCTGAAGGAGTATCGTGAGTGTCATACCAAGTCTCATCCAAATAAATTATTGACCTATTTTGATTTCGGCACCCTTTAATTTTGGTCAAAATATCCAGACGCTATTCCTGAAGGCGCCTGGATTCTATCATAATTTGTTTTTTATTGATTTTTTTTTTAAATTTAAAGCCATTTCGCTTAATACACTTCCACAAAATAGTTCAACCACATTTAATTTCAGTTTCATCTTTTTCAAGTTTCTGTAGTAAATTGTCCAATGTGGGTACATTTTGTTCTTCATATAAAGCTCGTAAATTTTGCGCTTTATTACTTCTCCATGACCTTTGAAAAGTTACCGCTATCATTTCTTATTTTTCTCTCTACAATAGGATTGTTTACAATTTTCCAAATAGCTGATTCTGGTATTTTCGTCAAGTCAAAATAGAGGTCTCTTCTAAAACCTTTTGTTTGTTCATAATCCCGCGTTCTATGGCATCCATATACAAATGTTTTCTATTTTGGCAATGGGAAGAAACGCCGGAAAAGACTTAGGAAGAAACACTCCGTTCACATCATGGGCACCAAATATTCGGCAGTTATTTGAACACAAGTCCTACGCACGAATGAATACAAATAACTAAAGCTTAAAATAGTTTAAGTACGTACCACGATAAGTACCGTCCATAGCTGTCTTTTTACCTATGCAATTTACAATGCACAATCTCTTTTATTGCCCTTTAAGTAAGGGGGCTTACTTGAAGGCAGGTAGTAACTTGCTTATATCTCTGAATATACTTTACCTAACGTTTTTGGCTTTTTCCTACCACATTAATTACTTTCCTCGTAAAAGGGAAGTTTCTAATTATGAAAAAATCACCCTCCGAGATTTTTCCACATCTTCACGTTTTAGGGTTCCTAGATGACGAGCAACATCTTTTTTCAATTACGTCGGTCTGTTCGCGGAGTAGCTAAAAATTACTTACCCGATTGACTTCAAATTTTGGTCAAAAATTAAGGGTCATATGTTACCAAAAACTACTGATCCAATGTATCTCAAATTTTGCAAAAACATCAAGATTATGTTGGAATCAACTGGTGACATTTTGGTACGAATCCAAGATGGCGGATCAAATGGCAGCTTAATAAAATATTTAAAAATTCAGCCTGAAAAACTGTTTAATGGTTTGATTTCAAATTTTGTGTCATAATTAATTGTGTTATATGGATCAACTAGTAGAATTGTGATGCCAATTTAAGATGGCCGAACAAAATGGAGGCCATATAAAATCTTTGTAATCGTAAAAAAATCGCCTTCTCGAGTTTTACACATCTTTACGTTTTAGCGTCTCTAGATGCCAAAAATTATGTTCATCAATTCCGTCGGCCTGTCTGGCGCTCTGTCTGTCAGTTCGCTGCATAGCTTAAAAACTAGCCCAACTGACTTCAAATTTTGACCAAAAATTAAGACTCATATGAGGATGATCTGGTAATAGTATCCGTCTATCTGTCTATTTGTATAAAAAAATAAGGGTCACATGACCTGATAATATTTTGGTGAACATCCGAAATGGCGGCCTAGTGAAATGTTAAAAAAACATTATTAAAAAACTATTTATCCAGTTTATCTCAAATTTCGCACAAACATCAAAGTATTATGTTGGAATCAACTGGTAACATTTTGGTACGAATCCAGGATGGCGGAACAAAATGACGGCTTAATAAAACATTTAAAAATTCAGCCTGAAATACTTAATAGATTGATTTCAAATTGTGTGCCATAGTTGATTGTGGTATTAGGGGTCAACTAGCAAAATTGTGGTTCTAATTCAAGATGGCCGAACAAAATGTCAAATAACCCTCTCATGTTTTACATATCTTCACGTTTTAACGTCCCTAGATATCAAGAAATAGGTTTTATCAGTTCCGTCGGCCCGTCCATCGGTCTGTCTGTCGGTCAGTTCGCTGCATAGCTTAAAACTAACCCGAATTACTTAAAATTTTGACCAAAAATTAAGAGTCATATGGGGATGATCTGGTAATAATATCTATCCGTCTTTCGGTCTGTCTGTCTGTCGACATAGATTAAATACTGCATACCCGATTGACTTCAAATTTTGACTAAAAATTAAGAGTCATATGAGGATGACCTGGTAATATTTTGGTAAAAATTGAATATGGCGGAACAATGTTAAAAACATTTTGTTAGAGTGGGGAATTATTTGGGGTGAAGATCCAGTAAAAAAATCAAGTATTTTTTAAATTGTCGATGTTTCGCAACTTTATTGTTGCATCCTCAGAACACATACATAGATCCTGTATCCTGCATGAACCCCATATTACCAGTTTTTACCTACTCCGTTAGTCCGCATATATTTAATTATATATTAAGTTTCTAAATAGGTTTTCGTTAACAATCCTCTTGTTATCTTAGAATGATGTATTATTTGAGGTTAGGATCTAGTAAAAAAAAACAAAAGACTATTTTTAAATAATTGACTTTTCGCAACTTTATTGTTGCATCCTCAGGACACATATATACATTTTATATCCTGCATGAAACCCATATTATCAGTCTTTACCTACTACGTTGGTCCGCAGTTATTTCCCAGATATTAAATTTGTAAATAGTTTTCGTTAACGATCTTGTTGTTATGTTAGAGTGGTGTATTATTTGGGGTTAGGAAATATATGTGGATCAACGGCGAAAATAGATAGACCGATAATATGAGTTTTATGCAGGATATAAAATATGTGTCCTAAGGATGCAACAATAAAGTTGCGAAACGTCTACAATTAAAAAAAAGGCTTTTGTTTTTTATTTACTGGGTCCTAACCCCTAATAATACACCACCTTAACATAACAACAAGAGGATCGACAAACAAAAATCTTTTTTGGCTTTTTCGGAACTGAATAAAAAAAAAAGCAAAAGCCAAAAAAGATTTTTGTTTGTCGATCTAAACGCAACAAATAATCTGAACACATTTAAAAATAACAAGAGGATCGTTAACGAAAACCATTTAGAAACTTAATATCTGGGAAATATTTGGGGAAGAACGTAATAGGTAAACTGAATATATGGGTTTCAATTTAAGATGGCGAAACGAAATGGCGGCCAAATAAATTTTTAACGTAAAAAAATCTTGTTCAATTGACTTTAAAGTTTGCGGAAAAATTAAATGTTGAAAATGGGATAAACTGGTACGTGACGTGACAAAATGGCGGTATGTGTCAATGCAAAAACTACTTATTGACTTTATTTTCAATTATGCATAAAAGTCAAGTGTGACATATGTAGAAAGAAAATGGTAAAATATTGGTAGGAATCCAATAAAATGGAACAAAATGGCGCCCAATAAGAATAAAACGACAGTATATGTAACACATATACTGTACTAAACTGGGTCTCACACACACTACTATTCCTAACAAAAATGGAAAAAAAATCATAACGAGGGAAGTTCCGGGTAAAGAAAATTTACTGATTTTTTTTATTTATATTTTCCAATTAACTGTATCATTACCTGTGCGGTTAGGGATTAACACTGGCGTAGCAAATTGGTATTTTAGCAAGTAAATATAAAAATTGCATGGCGAGCTGTCACAAAACTAAGTAAAAATACCACAACATTAAATTTCAGAACAAATCGACAAAGCTCTTTTTCCTGATTTCAAAAATATATGAATTTATATATTTATCTCACAAAGATTCCGAGATATTCGCATTGGAGTATTACACCACAGCCTAGCATTAGACTACTAAACTATATGGTAATATTCAAATGCGAATATCTCGTAAACTGTAAAAGATAAATATATAATATTATATATGTTTGAAATCAGCATATAAAGCTCTATCGATCTGTGCTAAAATTCCATGGGGTTATACACGAAAAATTTCTTTTCGATGTCGTTTCTGGTTAAACTGGAAGTGAAATTTAAAAAACAACTACATAAAACTATTTCATATAACCCCAACTGTCAAATCTCCTCAAAATATACAGGGTGAAATATTTTTCAAAAATCAGATTTTCCGCCATATTTTTTGATTTGACTATCAATTGATTCTTTTATCTCATAGCCCGGAAAAAAAACTACGTAAGTTAAGTTTTGAATTTAATTCTAGCTAAACCATAATGGATTAAAATTGAGAAACCGCAGAGTGTTCCACAAAAGATGACGTAGTAACTAAAAGTAATCGGTTGCTGCCAGCACACTTGTTATTTTAAGCATCGCACTTTTAATGATTTTAAATTGTACTAAAATGTTAATTGGTCTTTGATTTTAAATGTATATTTTCATTCCTAGAGATTGTAAAAATATGGCTTATAATGCTCGCATCATCTTCATTGATGTCGCCTTGTCACTTTTAAATGATCTGTTTCGAAAATAAAGTTTATCTCAGAAACTGTATGATGTAGAGAAAAAAAGTTGAATACAAAAATGTTTTGGTTTAATTTAAATTATATTACTTTCATATGCATTACCCCCATTTTAACCCCAAAACATCCGTCTTCTATTCCATTTGTTTTGCAAAATATGGCAATACAGTATTTTTTGCTATGTTGCCAATCGTGAAAAATAAATGAAATAGAAGACGGTTATTTTGATAATAAAATAATATTGGTTGGCATGGACAATCGAGAAGAATAAAGCTAGGCATAGGATTACATTTAAAAAAACTGAAGTTTTTTATCTTTTTAAAAACCAGTAAACTTGACAACGTTGCAAACATTATTATGTGATGGGACATTATTAACAAACTTTATGTACAAAATACTTTATACAACAAATGCTATATGGTCATGTTTTGAAAAACAAGGAAAAAATTGTAACGTTATGTTTTGGGATTAAATTAAAGTTAGCGAGGGCAATATAGAGCCATGGGGTTACATAAACATTTTATTTAATTTCCGCAAACCCGGTAAACTTGCAAATATCCTTATCAGACACATCACGCGACCAATAAACCCTAAAAAAATTTAGTATATTTAAATTGGTAAAACTGTAGTATATTTAAGTTGGTAACGAAATATTTAATCGTTCCTGTACATTTCACAAAAACACCGCGTTGTCGTGGCTTGAAAACAAAGTGAAACAAAGATTTGATATTATGGGTTCGCATTAAAGTTGACAGACATAATAGACAGACACAAAATATATAGGGGTTACATTTCAAACAAGAAATCAAACATTTACAGTTAACCCCATGTACCTAATTTGGTGTTCCTCCGAGTAGTTACTGGAATATTCGAACATTCTGATACTTTTTACAGAAATTGCTGAGTTGTTATATCGAGAAATGGAAAAGTGATAATTTGGGATCTTAATAAATTTGGCATGGGTAATCGAATGCAATCGAAATTATTATAGGGATATAGGTAAAACTTGGCAACATTGAAAATACTATTATAAGATTAGTTATGGTCAATAACCCACGTATACCATCTAGGTGTAGTATGTTATAAGATATTTATAAGGTTACATTAAAAAAAATTATCAACACGCAAAACTTGGCAACGCTGTGTATAATTTCTTTTGTTTAAAAAAATAGATATTTGAAATCTGAGAATAAAAACAATATACCTATTTTCGATGTCTTAGTTACATCAATTTAAATATAGGTACAACACTGGAGATAACATATGACATTTTTGTATATCAGAAACGCTCTGTGAAAAATTTACTTAAATTCTCCATCAATTTATAGGGGTCCTATTTAAATTAGCCATATACACAAGACGGTATTAAGTATCATTAACAAAATTCAGATTAAACCAAACAAATTTAGTTTAAAACTTTATTTTAAATGTCTTATAAGCACTGAGAAGTAATACATTGGACACTCTTTACAAAAATCTTACTTATTTTGTTTGGTACTTTAACCAATTTGTAGAGTAAACAAGCTGCCAGCTAAACAATCTTATTTAAAAAGACGTTATTCTCTGTAAAGTGTGAAAAAGATTGTTAGGTTGATCACAATATTGTGCCAAAAAATTTCAAATACTGGGTTTAGAGCAGAACTACGGACAGTCCAGGTCGTAGCGTTGATTCTACGACCCGTTAGATAGTTTTGTACAATACGAGCCATGTCGGGCTTCGCCATTCACTTATTTTCAGTTGTAGCAATGGTACAAAATGAAAATACTCATAATACATTTAAAAAAGTTATAAAAAACTAATATTAGAGTGTTTGCTGGAAAGATCCTGAAATATAATGATACGGTACTGTCATCCATGGAAACGTCTTCATAATATTATGAAGCTTTATATCACTCATCGTAAAGAATGTGACCAGAACCATTTACTCTGACTTAATAAGTGGTTTAAACTGCTTAAACTTGAGATTGCTTAAAATTTCAGGTACCTAGTTTACATTGGACCAAGCAATATAAAAACAGAAATAAATGTCCCAAGATTAAAGCTTCGTTAAAAAAAAAATAAGGAAACTGGTTAAATAGATCCTGTAAAAATTTAGCATAGTGCGATAATTTATTGGAGCAATGTGGTAATTGGGTGAAGTTTCAACTAACCAGGTGGACCACAGAACAGCTTTTCGTAATTAAGATATTTAAGAGTAGGGTTGAATTCAGTTAAATTTTGTAAAAATTGCCACTTATTCGCATATTCAGGTGACTCTGTAGTTGCATTTTTTTCGTTTGTGATGACCTAAAAAATAAAAAAAAAATCATTTCGTTTTTAACAACAATTATTGTAACTGAACCTCTAGATCACTTCCACGACTGGAACCGGAACAACTCTACTAACCTTCCCGTATACGGTTTCATTCTTATATTCATGTTCTTCTTCAATTTCATTTGTCCTAAGTCTGCCTTTTCTTCTATGGTGTGGCCTTCTCAGCCCTTTCGTTTTAATGTGCGGTTCAGAAGACGCAGCCAACAAGCCTTTACTTATCAAATATTCCTTGGGATTTTTTATTAAAGATCCGGACGGTCGTAATTCATTTTGCAGGTTTTGCCAGGCAGTCAATCGGTTGGAAATTGATGTCTTTCTTGTTGTAAAACCCTGGAAAAATAAATATTAACTTATAGAAACTACGCAGACAAACAAAATCAGTTTAAACTGGAAGATAATTTTGCATATACCAATTTCCCGAGAATGTAGCAACTTCTGTGCGTTGTAAATGAAAATATTTCCATGAAAATGGAAATATTGGAAATTTCCGGGAGTGTCTCAGAAATATTTCTAAACATATTTAAATCTTGTCACAAACGATTCAAAATATATATATATATATATATATATATATATATATATGTATATATATATATATATATATATATATACTAAAAGTTTTTATTTTTCTTGGGTATAGGTTTAATTAATCAAACTTTTTTTTTCTGCAACTAGCTCGACGTTTCGCTTCTTGTTTGAAGCATTTTCATGAGTATTTTATTACATGTCTAAAAAATATACATAATACATGGATCAGTACTTTTCAACAACATACGCACATATTTAACATGTACTATACGTAACAAAACAAACATTCATAATACTTAACTATTAAACAATTAATTAATTAAAATATTTTTGTACCCACAACATTTAATAAAACACTATGGCCTAAATTATTAAAATAAATTTTATATGTACCTTACCTTGGAAACGACAATATTATTTTAGTAATAATTTTGATGATCTGAACGTTTTAACCGATGGCTGAGATCTATATAAATTCCGTAATTATAAAAACCATTATCTTGGTTTTTTTATCTTATTAAAAACCTATGTTTTTTGGTATACAGTGGATTGCTGAAAACATGTATAATTGTTTATTTACAGGTGTTATTTAAATTGAATTTTAGTGTTTTGAAAATTATTATATTATTTTAGGTTATATTTTTATTATTAAATTTAATTATTATTTGATTAGGTTGTGATAAATTTGACTTAGATTTTGTATGTCCTTTTTGTCATTTACTGCATTCTGATCTTTCTTTATATGAATCATTTCTTTAATTTAATTAATTTATGATAATTGCTGTCTCGACTTAAAATTCTTGTTTCGGAAAAGTTGAATTCATGTTTTTCACTTTTTTCGTGTTTATGTAAGGCCGTGGAAGCGTTCTTTGTATATTTATAGCCGTTTAACCGATTTTCTAAGTATTGTGTGGTCATACCTATATAATTTTTAGGACAATTTATGCAAGGCACAGAATAAATTACATTTGATTTTTTCTTTTTTGGAATTTCACTTTTTAGAGGAATGTATAAATTGTTAGTAAATTATGTGATTTATGACATATAATTATGTCATATTTGGATAAACTGTGTTTTAATTTTTCTGACAAACCATCTGTGTATGGCACTGATATGTATTTAGTGTTTGTGATGCTGTGTTTGTTATTCTGTTTCTGGCTCTTATAGAATGTCCGTTGTTTAAAAATTCGTTTAATTTGTTTTATAGGAAAATGGTTTTTTTCTAGGATGTCTTGAACTTTTTTTAGAATATCTGGTATAAATTTTGGAGTGAGAGTGAGAGCAATAGCCCGATCAGTAAGTCCAATTATAACACTGTTTTTTTGGCTGTTTGGGTGGTGGGAATTAAAATTTAGGTATCGACTTGACCACGTTTCCTTTTGTTTTAATGTTATTTTTGTCCCTAATCAATGTTAAATCAAGAAAATTAATTCCATTATTTTTTTCTAATTCAAAAGAAAATTGAAGTTTTGGATGAAAGCTGTTAAATTTATTAATGATATCTTGAATTTTCTTTGATGGAACTATAGTTATCATCCACGAAACGTTTGAAAAAAACAATTTGAAAATCTAAGTTTTTTATGACATGTTCTTCCAAGTGTTCCATTACTAACTATGCAATGGTTGACGATATTGGAGAACCCATGGCGCAGCCGTCAAGTTGCTGATAAAAATTATTTTTGTATTGAAAATAGTTATTATTTAATGTAAAGTTTATTGCTTCTATAAATTCGTTGCAAGAAAGAGTAGTATGTTCTTTAATTAAATTCCACTTATGTTTGATAATTTCTGTTACTAAATCATTTGGAATATTTGTGTATAATGAAATTACATCCAATGAAAGTAGATTATGATTATCTGGAATATTTACAGTGTCAATAAACTTTTTGAAAGAAAAATAATCTTTTATATAATAATCGTTTTTACCTGTAACGTTAGATAAACATTTTGACAGATATCTAGATAAGTTGTAAAACGGAGACTGAATTCAAGAAACTATTGGTCGAAGAGGTATTCCCGGTTTTTGCAATTTTGTTAGTCCGTATAATTTTGAAGCTGTTGCATTGTGAATCATTAATTTTTTAGCTTCTAGGTCACTAAGCGAATTATTGTTTACTAGTTTTTTTTACAAAGTTGTTATTTTTTAATTGAAATGTGTTTGTGGAATCAGTTCTTAATTTTTTATAGGTTTTGGAGTCATTTAAAAGTTCATTTATTTTTTTCTCACAGTCTGTCGAATTCATGACTACAGTTTTATTACTTTTATCTGGTTGTAAGATTGTTATTTGTGGGTTAGCTTTAATAAAATGTTTGACTTTGCTTAATTTTTTTTTGAATATTTTTTGCATTTTATTAGATTTTATTTTGTTTTGGCTAACTTTTGATTTGTGGTTTGAAATAAGGTTTACAACATCGGCTCGAATACTGTCTTTTATTTGATCGGGTTTATCATAAATTGCTTGTTCTATTGACGCAATGTATTCAGAATGAGGTAAATGTTGTTCTTTTATTATAGGAAGCGAAAATGTTTTTCCTAACGCCAAAACTTCGGCAATATCACTTGGAATATCTGTTTCAGAAATGTTTTCTAACCATTCAGATGTATTTATTTTTATTTTATTATTACCTTTGGAATTTAAATTAGAGAACTTAGTGATGTTTTTATTTTTTACATATTCGAATGTTTTTTCATATTTATTGTTTTCTAATCTTAGAAAGTCATTTAGAATATTTTGGGGTATATAAGTATTCGCTTGATTAATTTTTTCTTTTAGAAATATGTCCAATGAATTTATGTTTCTAACAGTTTCGGTTAAAATTAAGTTTAAAATTTTTAATTTTGTGTCATTTAAAATATCATTAAATTTATTTCCAAGGTACGTACCTGAGAACCTAATATGTGGAATACAGAAAATTTTGGTATAACATTTGCATGTTTACATTGTAATAAAAAAATTCTCCGATTTTTCTGTTTTGCTAGTTTATCATAAGTTGCTGATATTGATTGAAATGAAAACTTTTAGTATAAAGTATGGTTTAAGAACAGTGTAAATAAATATATATATATATATATATATATATATATATATATATATCATATTTTGTAACCCTATAAGCATTAAACTTACTATAAAACAATTTTTACAAACATAAATAGTGAATATCCCGAGCTCGACGAATCGACTATTTACCAATTTATTGGCAACATCGGATTTCTACGGCTGGCGCCTGGGAAGTCCCGTCCGGTTAACATAAATATCGTATTATTTGTTAAAGCAAGAACGTGAGTGCTGCAGTGCGTCACTAGAGTATATTTATTATACAATATACGTTGTGTAAAATATATTTATAAGATTTGGAAGTTTATTTTTGATTTTTTGATAGTGTCGATCGTTATAGTGAGTTTTAAAACGGAGAAAACAAAAGACATGGTTTGGAAGTATTGCATTTCTAGAGGAAACAATATTTACCAGTGCGTGTATTGCACTAAAACGTTTTTTAAAAAGGCGTCCAGGATGAAGGCATATTTAAAGTTTGTAAAGCATATTAGAAAAAAATTATGCAGCGTGACGAAGAAGTAAATGCCTCATCAATTATCATCACTGATAATTCCACTGTTGAAATACTACCACCATAACCGTCAAGCTCAAGTTCTACAGCTACTTGTAGTACTATTACTAACTCTAAATAACTTTTCATTTGTGTTGATGTATAAGCGTTCTGTGTTTATGTTTTTTATGATTAAATATTTCCTTTTTTCTTATTTTTTTTCTCATTTATATATTTTAAATATATTTCACTGTCTGATCACTATTGGTCATTCCTTAACGAGGAACTTAACGCTAATAACGCTGTCGCAGCATTTTATCAGCATTTCAGACAGAAGCGACTAGACGACTATGAAGCTTTTAAAATTAGACCGACTGTAAATAATCTTATTTACTTAACTAATGTAGAGCAATTTTCTCTCGTAGCACGAAACGAAACGATACGAGAGAGTGGTCTTCTCTCGTCGAAGAATTTCTCGTTTCTCTCAAGCTCTCTCGAGCAAAAAAAAATCTGTTTTTTTATATATTTAATGTTAAATAAGACAAACTATTAAAAAAAAATCCGGATTGTTTTCGTAAACTGATCTCAAAAAATTAAGAAAATAATGAAAATGACGTTCCTTTGTCTTTTATGGTAATCGTTTACAAGGGCTTTAGATTGAGCAAATGACAATGTACAGAGTGTGTGAAAATGGCTACACATATGGAAATTAGAAAAAAAATTATAAATTATATGGTAGACCAAGGTATAACCTTTGCGTACCCAGTTAAGAGGAAATTTTCTCTGTTTTGCTCTTTCACTTTTGCAAATTTTGTTTTTATTATGGGGGAACTGCACGCAGTATTATGGATCATTTGTAAGCCTTCCACCGCTGCAATATTGTGTTAAAGCTGAAAGAAATATTTAGTAGCTCAATGCAATTTAATTAGGGAAATATGTATAGTTGGGTGCTAAATTCGAATTTTTATAAAAAAATTAAATCTAGAATTATAAAATAGAAGTAGATTTGTCCATTTTCGACAATTTTTTGACCATATTTTGACGCAAATGCCATCGCATATATTTTTTTTTCCACAAAATGGCTCTTTACCGCCTTGCTTTGATCCTTTGTCTACATAACTGCAAAATTTGATATGGTAAATCGTACTCATGTCTTTGTATTTCTGCCGCGCGTGAACTCTTTTGAACTCATTTTTAACAGAAATTTAAATTGCCTATACTACACCTTTTTTTAAGGTCGGACGTGCAGAAAGTTTTGTCTAATACGTAGGTACCTTTTCATCTTACTTTGAACTTGACTAGACCTTGCCGCTGATTTTTCACATTTTGCGTGCAGTTCTCCCCTTATGTGAGATCTATTTTAAAAATATTTTCGACATCAAGTTCAATTTTAGATCTGATATTTAACAGGCTAAATGTTACTTTTGGTAATTTATTATACAGGATGTATATAATAAAATACAAAAATCTATAAATAAAAAAAAGATTCCGCTCTATACCATTACAGAGCCAGTCTTGTATGCATGAACTTTTTATCTATATTTTATTCTAGTATTTCGAGGCCTCCACAGACTCGTACCGATCTTATGTCAATTAATAGCTCAAACCGGCTATATAGAATATCACATAGTTCCATTCTACTCCCCAGTTAAGCAAAAAAATTAAAGATTTTTGTATTTATTTCTACAGACACCCCATATAAAAAAGTTACAAAATAGCATTCAACATGTTAAACATAAAATTAAATAGATCTCAGAAATAAAATCCAAATTTTCAAAAAAAAGCTTAAAATGTTTAATTTCTGTTAAATATTGTTTTCCTTTTACCTAAGTAAAAGTGCTATCTAGTTCTACCAAACAGTAAAAGAAAATTTTTTTGTTTCCAATTTTCACAAAAACACAAGATAATTAATTTTGTTATGTGCAGAGACATTTTCACACACTCTGTATATTGAGATTTGGTCATTCTAAAGCCTGTGTAGATGATTATCATAAAAGACAAAGCAACGCCATTTTTATATATTTTGTTTTCAGAAAGCTAGAACATTGAAGTTATTTATTGTTAGATATTGTTTAAGTTTTTGGGATTAGTTTATTTCAGACCTCCTAAGCGAGCTTTTTGATCTATTAACCGTCATGATGAAGTTGGATAAAAAATTGCGAATTTCTGTTCCTTGACACATGGGATTTTTTTAAACAACTGCGCTAAGTAACATGTGAGTTTGCAAAAAGTGTTTGCCCAAATAACAAAAAAGGTAGTCACCGAAATATTTTTTGGATTTCATTTTCAGAGCCCTATTAATTGTCCTAGGACCACCCTGTATAATTGGAAAAAAAGGTCTTTAAATACAAAATAATAAAATAAATTTGACGTGTTTCACTGTTTTCTAAGCATGGTAAATGATTTTATTTCTTATTTATTTTCAGGTGGCGGTTTCATCCTGCTGGGGCTACCCTGCATAGTTGAAAAAATAACTTTTTATAAACAAAAATTAAAATCAATTTGTCGTGTATCACTATTTTGTAACCAAGATAAAAGCTTCTGAAATATATATATTTTTTTATTTTCAGGTGGCTGTTTTAGTACTATTAGATTTTAGTACTATTAGCTGTATAGTTCAAAAAAATAGATATAAAAAATAAAAGAAGTCTTACATGTTTTCCCCTTTTCTGAATACTTTTTTTTCGTATTCGGGGGGCTGCCTCATTTTTTTTGGCTAGTATACGGCACAAAAATTATTTTTTTTACAAAAAAATAAAATAAATTTAGCGTATTTCAGTATTTTTCGAAATATTATGTTTTTAAAATATATTGTCGAACAAAACATCAAGTATCTACGTCAATGATTTCTATTTTTTTTATTGTCGGAAGATATGATTCTTTTACGTTTTTATACCCCTTAAAAAAATCAGGGATGTATGCCCATGGACCCCAAAAATCTAATCCGGCGAGACACAGACCTAGTGGATTTTTGGTCCAAATTTAAAAAGAATCGGTTAGTTCTCGTTCTCAAATTATCGTTCGCGCAAATTTTGTTCCCATACCCACACATCCTTACAGATATTTTTTTTTAAATATGTTTTTTCGAAAATTTTTGGGCTTCCATTACCACGTTTTAATGAAAACAAAACTGAAATTTTTTTTGTTAGTTTTATATCGCTTTGTGGCCCTCTCTAAAAAAATATTTTTGTTAAAGGATTGGAATAACCAAATAAAGCCTTAATTATAAAGTAGTTTATGTAAATTTCAGTTAATAAAGTGCAGTAATAGATTAATTCATGTTTACTTACATTTCGTTATCTCTAGGTAAAAAACCATGAATTAAAAAATATGAGAAAAATGTATGTTAACAGTTACAGTTGAATTTTGGTATAAAGGTATACAATTAAAAAAGAAACAGCATTTTCCTCTACCATCGTTCAAAATTAAAAATATTTTTTAAAAAGGTTAACAGGTAAAATAACTCACGTAACTTTTTTATTGTCATTTTGCATTGTTTTTCAAGCAAAATTTTCTGTAAATTCACTTTTTAGTTTGGTCAAATTTAAAAAATATCTTTCATGATGATAGTACTAGTCGTCTGAAAATTCTTTAAAAATTAGTTAAACATTTTTAGAATTGACAATTACTCTTCTTAAATTGCTTTTTTCTCTAGTTTTTAGATTTTCGTTAATTAAAAAATGACCCTCATATTACAAAATTAAATATAAAGCTTTTAATGTTAATATTATATCGTCTGTTAACAAATTAGGAATAGTTTTCCTCATTTTTATACCATGAGAGAAACGAGAGACGAGACGAGAAGACCTTCTTTCGTCTCGTGGCATCACTACCCTCTACAATGTTGTATCTAAATTCTGAATTGAGAAACCACACAGACATTGTTAATTCATTAGCAAAAGTGTATTTTTCCAGATATATAGAAAGAGTAAAAAATCTGTCCAATCTTTAAAAAGGATGATAGGAGTAAAACAGAAAACTACCGGTGTGTTGCTATTAGAATGTAATTTTAGCAAAGTGCTGGATTTTGTCGTTCACACATAGCTGTCTTTTTATGCAACCCCTTTTCTAATTGATCAACCACATGATTTTGTATCTGGTAGGTATACTGTAATAAATCTTTTACTATTGCACAATACATCTCTGATAGGTTGGATTGTACTACTCAGATAGACGTTATTTAGACGGATTTTTGTAAAGCGTTTGATTACTAAATCATCCGGTTTTGGCTTCTCACGAGAACTGGTTGAATTTCCGTAAAGTTGACTTTTAAATCGGTCTTAATTTGTAAAGTATTGTGGTCATATATCAGACACAATTGTGTTGCTACGTCGGGTGTCCCCCACGAGTCTGTCCAGGGTCTTTTATTTTTTTAATATCTCTATAAATGACATCGTTATCGGTGTGAATAATAACTTATTACTTTATGCTGATGATTTAAACACACTACGAGAAATTAACTGCCTTGATGATTGCCGAAACTTTAGCCGTAATCTAAAATTTAGCCAATGGTGTAAAAAAACAAAATTGCCCATCAACGTCAATAAATATAATGTCTCTCATTCTGGAGAAGTAGAACTTCTATGCAGTATGAGTAGGACGGTATTGTTCTGAAATGGGTCGAACACTTGAGAAACTTAGAAGTCATATTTGATAGCAAGTTTTCATTTATTCATGACTGTTGCAAAGTCTTATCGAAATTTAGGATTTCCTAACTGATCTAGTCGGGAGTTTAAGTCACCTGAAACCTTATGTTTTTTTATTCTCTGTTTTGTAGTGGGTTACAGTATGCCTCTTCAATTTTGCACCCTAATTAAGTGCATATTGACAAATTGGAGAGGATACAGCATACATTTTTAAGATTCCTGAGTTTTAAAATTGATAGGTCTTACCCATACTTCCCAACAGAGAGTTAAGTAATTTTTATGTTGTTATAGTTAATAGACTTTATTTTTTATGATTAATATCGTTTATTAATGCCAGGTGTGTGAAAAATTTGATTACAATTTTTCTAACCTTATTTTTCTATCAGTACAAACAAACAACGAGGCAGTGGAGTTTGGCTGAATCAACAACGGTTGATTTGGAAATCTAAAATATTTTTAATAGTTCTCATTTTATTCCGTTTACAGATGAAACAAAATACAGAAAACATAGTAGTCATATTAAATATTTTGCCGCGACTTTGTTCCTATGTTTTTTTTTAGTTAACGAACAGTATTTAATTTTTTACATGCTAGTACTAATTCAATAAAACAAAATATATGCTGCTGTACTATATCATTTGAAAAATACTTTAAATACATGCCAATAACATATTAATTCCAGGCACATATATTCAGTTCTAATAATAATCTTTTTTTATTCATGTTTGTTTTATCTAAAACGTGGGTTAAAGAGATTGTAGCCAACTTTTTTAGATGCCACGTTGTTGGCGAAAAATCGGGTTTGTACTTGATTGTAACAAAAAAATTCGCCGATAAAAAGCACACAGAGACCACTTCGTGAAGTAATGGCAATATAGACGCAACAAAAAAAAATAATTCATATTAAGTCTTATTATTTCGCTCGTAAGTGGCAAGTTTTGTATTCGTGAAAAAATCCTCTTCAAAATTTTGGCAGATTTTTGGCATTTTAGGTTTCCTAGATAAGACATCGTGTTTTCTCATTTCCGTTGGTCTGTCTGTGCGCGGCTGGCTGAAAAACTACTTTTTCGGTTGACTTTAAATTTTTCTGAAAAATGAATGGTCATATTATGGGAGGACATCTAATAAACGTAAAAAAAATAATAAAGAAACTAACTTAATCAAGGGATCTTAGATTTTGCACAAAAATTGAGTGTGATATTAAGGATTACCTGTTAAAATTTTGGTAAGAAGCCATTATGGCAGAATAAAACGGCGGCCTAATGAGTTGTTAAAAATAATCAGGGAAGAAACGTTACTTATATAATTGATTTGACATTTTACACAATAATCAAGCGTAAAGCAGGGATAAACTGGCAAAATTTTAATGCGAATCCTATATGGCAAAGCAAAATGGCGGCTAAATAAAAAATTCGGCGACATTGCTTTCTATGGAATAAAACCTTTTAATAGAGATAAATCATCTCTATTTTATTACAGACTGTGTTAATAAAATTATGAAAATTAAACGTTCATAATAATAGTAATGATCTAAATAATAGAAAAATAAATTAAATATATAACAAATATGTAAATTATCTTTACCCGAAACTTCCCTTTTTATGAATTCTATCTTTGGAAAGGAAAACAAAAAAATGACGGAGTTTAGTTCAACACGTAGTTATTCATCAATATGTACAGTATATAAATATACAGTTTGTTATATTTCCTTCTCTTAATAAATAAAAGAATTCATTACGAGCGATGTTAGGGATAAAGCTAATTTACAATTTACGAACAATAAATCCAAATGTTTTTTGATTATTAGATCACTATTATTTTATTGAAAAAATCACCCTTGGAAATTTTTACAGATCTTATACCAATACGGTGGAACATAATGACCAAATTTTGCACAAAATTAAGTGTTACATACAACTAAACTGGTAACAATTTAGTACGTAAATTTTGGCAAAATAAAATACTTATTAAATTGATTGATTGAAACTGGTAAAATTGTGGTACGAATTTAAGACCAAATAAAAGGTTGAAAAAATCAACGTCAAAAATATTATTCAAATGACTTCATATTTTGCACAAAAATTAAATATTTTAAAAACTAGTTATTTAATTTATTTATAAATTAAGCCCAAAAATCAAGTGTGGCAGTACGAATCCAGTATCGTAGAACAAAATGGCGCCCAATACAAATATTTGAAGAGACAGTACATAAGTGTTAATAAAATAATAAATGACTATGTGCGGAACTAAACTGGATCACACTTCACTATTCCTAACAAAAGATAAGATGCATAACGAGGGAAGTTCCGGTTAAACGAAATTTACCGATTTTTTTTTTACATGAGTTGATTAAAAATAGAAAGGCACAGTACATTTTTTCGGCCACATTTTTATTATTTATAACACTTCTGTTTTGAAACACAATTTTAAAACCTGCACAATTCTACAGAAAAATTTAAAATTTAGGTTACTTTTAAAAAGTATCGAGATGTTATATGCTGTAACAGTTTTACGCTTTGCCTCCATGTGGTTAATTTTTTAAGCAGAACCCGGTTTATATTTTTTGATGAATTTTGAATTTGTATATTTCCATATATATAAACAAATTTAAGATGGTTCTAGAAACGTACATCGCAATATTCTTTACTCATTCAGTTTAAGATTACCTATATTTTATTTAACCAAGTTGACGAAATGCAATTCTGTTTAACTAATATTACATATCAATAAATGATTTCATATTTTTCAATCCTTAATTGGGATCTCTGAATCTCTTAATGTATGACCCCCTACACGCTACGCCTGTGTTCTACAAGGCTGAGGCCATTTTCATTGATCAATTCTATCGAAGCGGGGCCAGACGTTTGGGATTGTTGGCGCAATATTTTTTACTATTCATGAATGGTTAGCGTCGTCTATGTTTTATTAGTCTAAGATTTAAAATACGCACCCACTCTGAAATAGTGTGATTAGTACGAGTCGCAGCGGATTTCCTGTGTCGAGCGATGCTTTAACCACTTTCGAAATCTGACAACTGAAATTTTAAGGTTAGAATAGAAATTACGCCAATTTTAGGAGACATTTCAAATTTTTTTTAGGGTCACTATACTGTGGAAAAGTCGCAATTCGTGCATACTTAAATAATAAAAAGAAAATATAAAAATCGAATGATATCTTCGGATCACGCATATCGTCAAAAAATTTAACTTGATAAGTTTCACTGTTTTTAATTTATTTTTAAATACATTTTTAAATATCGAAACTTGTCATGCTAAATGATAAAAATAATTTAAATAATTGTTACACTATTTAGAGCATATCTTTCGATCGCGCAATACGTCTGAATATTCAATCAAAATCGTGAATTTTTCAGTTTTTTCACTATTTTTTAAGTTTTTTCTGTAATTTTTTTAATGCTCTAGTGCCAAAAGATACTGGTAGTTCTGAATAAGAAAATACATATTTCTGCATATTCCAGAGGTAGACAAAAACTTTTAAGCAAAGATCAAATAAATTTAATAGTACCAAAAGGTTGCTACTGGTACTTCTGAACAAGAAAATATATATTTCTGCATATGCCAGTGGTAGACAAACACTTTTAAGCAAAGATAAAATAATTTAAAAGTGGCAACTTTAGAAAATGTTTTATCAAATCGTGATTCCGACCCAAGATCATGTCAGATGACTCACTGTTCAAACAGAGTCCTCTTTTAAAATTATAAATGCCCGTGTGGTTTAAAATAAAGTGCAGTAAGTAAGTAAGTACAATACCCACGGGCTACAATACAGAGCAATTGAAACATCTTGATACTTACTAGATGAACGAAACAATGTGGTATTCCCTGTAATCGAACGAAACTATTTCTTTGCCAATCCAGAAAACCTATTGATGGCCATGACCTTTGATAAAATGCGGCACAAAGAAAATTAGGATTGAGAACAATGTTATTCGCATTCTGTTTCGAAAGGTAAAAACATCAAGGAACTTTATCACCTCTTTGAACTCTAACGCGACAGATTACCCTGAAATGATAGATAGGAACATAGAAAACCATCATCACCCCACCTCATCTCCGTTCACTAACTGATGAAGAAATTAAAGGCTTCATATAGTCAAGTGATGTACCTGACATGGATGTACAACAAATCCCTGCCCCATGCAAGCCGCAATACAATAATAATCATCAAACAAAAAACAAACTTCAGACGCCTAAAGAATCATGTTTCTTGGGTGCTGACCAAATAATCAAATAACTCTAGATTTTACAACAACTGACGTCAGAACTAGTCAAAACTTGGTAACAGGTCAGCAAAGTGCTATTTGGGAAGCTAAGCCCGTGACATTAATTAATGTAGCCATTTTCAAAATACGTGGGAAATACTAATTATGTTATTAAATTACAATTCGTTCGTTTGTTTTAAAACCCAATGTAAGTTTACTGAATAAATAATTTTATTGATGAACAAAGAAAAATTGCCCTTTCATGTACTATAAAAATGATCCCCATAGAACAAAAAGTGATTAATTATTTTGTAAAAACAGCCAGTGAAATTTAAATCTTGTGTGGTTATTATCGAAATGGTAGAAAATGCAAAATATTCTATTACACAGGCCAACACACATTTTGGGCCTGCGATTTTTTAACTGTTCCTGGGTAATTTTTGAATGCAGAATGTGAAAAAGTTCTCAGATTTTGTCTATCAGATCTAAAAAAAAAATTGTGTATATATTTTACGTTATAACTGTTATAATATATAATATTACTATTGACAGTTAAAAAAACAAAGACACTTGGATTTAAGTATTTATTGCAAAAACTTAATTTACATAATTACATTAGTCACTAATCACATACAAATTTTCTTTTATACGACTTTCTAGAATGGAGTTTACTAGGGCAGCCTCGCT
Source organism: Kuschelorhynchus macadamiae (assembly GCA_030620095.1). Lineage (NCBI taxonomy): Eukaryota > Metazoa > Arthropoda > Insecta > Coleoptera > Curculionidae > Kuschelorhynchus > Kuschelorhynchus macadamiae. Next base: position 648,716 of record JAUTXW010004453.1, on the reverse strand, counting down.
GAAGGCTCCAGCAGTAGTCCGCCATCATGTGGCTATCCCATCTTCCTTGATAACGATCTTCCATAGTTTTAATATCATGATGAAATCTTTCCCCCTGTTCTTCACTACAATCACCTAAGTTTTCTAGAAAACGATCTAGGTGGCTGTGGAGGTAGTGAACTTTTATACTCATATTACAGCCGAGAATATTAAAATTTGAAAGCATAGTTTCCACTAATTCTACGTAATTATCTGCTTTATGATTGCCAAGAAAATTTTGTACTACTTGAACAAATGAAACCCAAGCGTTAGATTCAGTCTTGTACATTGATGTGGTGAATTGTGGATCTTTAACAAGTTACCTTATTTGAGGACCATCAAATATACCAGCAATAATATAAAGCCTTCACAAATTGCTTCATTAGGCCTAGCTTGATATGCAAGGGCGGAAGTAAGATTTTTTCTCTTGAAACCAAAGGTTCGTTGATCACCTTTTGTCTTCCTTGAATCATGACATCTCTTGAAGGCCAATTTTTGTTAACCCAGTGCTCATTTTTAGGTCTGCTGTCCCAAAGGCACAAAAAACAAGGATATTTTGTATAACCACTCTGCTGTCCAAGGAGGAAGTTAACCATTTTTAAATCAACACAAATTGCCCACTGATGTTCTTCGTATTTAATTTTTCTCAAAACTAATGCAATTGTTTTATATTCTTCCTTCATGGTAGTAGAATGACCAATAGGAATTGAGCCATATTTGTTACCGTTATGTAAAAGAACACATTTTAAACTACATTTTCAACTGTCAATAAAAAGGCGCCAATCATTTGGAGTGTATTATTGTTACAGAATACCAAGTCATTTTCCTGAGCGAAAAAAGGCAGCATTTTCAGCCATTGTTTCAGTTTAGTATCTTAATACTAGAAAACGACCAAGATTTACACAAAATGATAGCACAACTTTACTTGGGAAAACTCAGTAATATACTAAATCGAGTACAGCCAAGTAGGTATAGAAGGATCGGGTCATAGGCAATTACAGGTATAAAAGTACAGTGTATTGAGTAGTTCCTAGTATAGGAACATTGGATCAGGGACAATTCCAGGTATCCATTTGGTTAATTAGATTCTGGGAAATTTCTATTTCGACGATTAAGTACATATATATCTCTTTATTTGTTGTCCTTTATCAGAAAAAAAAAATCAATTAACCTGTAACCTGTATCTCAAAAACTAGAGCTGATAGAAAAAGTCTGGTGGCATTTTTGGAATCAGCACATTAAAAACATCTAAAATCACATGTTAGATTTCCGGCACCAAATTTTTGTTTTCATTTTGTTACCCTGTGTTATTGTTAAACATATTTATGTGCGTTTTTAGACCTTGCATTAAGATATTACAAGTGTATGAATATATTTTTAACTATTTTAGGAATACAACAGTAACTTGAATCCAATTTATTATTTTATACTGATTACCTTCATTAACAATTGGATAATAAAGTACAGGTGGACTATACACCGATTTCAGCAAGACATTTAATTATATAAGTCATAATATTGTACTTACTTGGTCTGGATGAAGTTGGTGTAGGTGGCAGCCTCCTAAAATAGATAGGCTCCTACATTAAATATAGATCACTCTTGGTGTCACTTCAAGACTTTTGCTCAGACTCTATTTTTCATTACATAATACATAAGTAGGAAAATATTAACGCGGCAAGAGCTAGTATATAGTAGAAAATGGATTTTGAATGGAACTATAGACACGTGTTTCTGACTTAAGGTCTTCATCTGTATACTAGTTGAACTAGTTGAAAGACGAGTACAACTAGCGCCAAAATGAATACACAAAACAACACCAGAGTCACCAACGGCAGCAAAACCGACATTTGTGATTACCCAGAGAAAATCCGAAATCTTCGCTGGGCTTGATACTCTATTTACCACGGAGCAACATATAGCCACCTGTGGCGAAACTCATAACCCAAGAGTAGTAAATCAAAAGCAGGAAAATAGTAACGCGGCAAGAACTAGTATACAGTAGAAAACGGATTTTCTGGGATGACCGCTAAAGCAATGGAATTTGGCCAACTATAGACACGTGTTTCTGACTTAAGGTCTTCATCGGTATAGTCAACTAGTTAAAAGACGAGTACAATTAGCGACAAAATGAATACACATATGGCTTTAATGGTCATCCCAAAAAATCCAAAAATATTATATATATATATTTTTTTTTTGTGCCTTTGCCCTACACGGGGCTCGCTAGTCTATGGCGGCCCGACGAGCTCATCATTTTCTTGTTATCGCGTTGGTGTACGTGGAATGAAAACATACTATCATTTAATGCTCCCAACGAAAGCCAGGAGTCACAATATAATTCAATGCCGGTCGTGGTATTAGCCAGCGGAGTAGTTGTTTTTGTGATTCCATTTTGTGCCTTTGCCCTACACGGGGCTCGCTAGTCTATGGCGGCCTGATGAGCTCTAACAAGAGCGAAATCGCGATCGTCGTTTGACTAAACTGGATTATTGTGTCTGCTGTGATGCAGAACATATTCCAAACAAGGAACATTTTCTTGTTATGACGTTGGTGTACGTTGAATGAAAAGATACTATCATTTAATGCTCCCAACGAAAGCCAGGAGTCACAATGTAATTCAATGCCGGTCGTGGTATTAGCCAGCGGATTAGTTGTTTTTGTGATTCCATTTTGTGCCTTTGCCCTACACGAGGCTCGCTAGTCTATGGCGGCCTGATGAGCTCTAATAAGAGCGAAATCGCGATCGTCGTTTGACTAAACTGGATCATTGTGTCTGCCGTGATGCAGAACATGTTCCAAACAAGGTTCATTTTCTTGTTATGACGTTGGTGTACGTGGAATGAAAAGATACTATCATATATATATATATATATATATATATATATATATATATATATATATATATATATATGTTGATTTTTACTCCTTCACGGATGGAAAAATACAATGTGTTTTGATTCCGGGTGTACATCCGTTCACTACTGTCGTTCTGAAAAGAACAGTTTTGCTGACGTTTCGCCAAAATCACATTTGGCATTTTCGAAGCCTTCTTTCTCGCGTCCGAATAGAGACTGTCCCTATTCGGACGCGAGAAAGAGTCTATTTTTGAATTTAAATAAATGTTCGTCAATAACCTTTTTGTGTAATAGGAATGAATATCTGTTTGATTACAAGGTAGGCGTCAAAACCCTTTCCCAAGTTGATTACGTGCGTGATTTGGATATTACATTTGACTCAAAATTAATCTTCGATAGACACATCGAAATAATGTCTCAATCATCCAGAATGTTGGGTTATGTTCTTCGTAAGTGTGTCTTTGTTATTCTCTCGTTTTGGGCCAATTGAATGTTGGTAGTGTTATTTGGAACCCGAGATAGCTGTTTATATAAAATGTATAAAGGTCATCTCAGACATACTGTTTTTAAATAAAATCATTAATTGCAAGATAGATAGTCTGGATGTTCTTTCGCTGACATACAAATCTCTCCAGTTTGTAGGGTGGTAAAAAGTATAAACACTTATTGTAATTTAATAGATGTATTTTCTATATCAGCAACTATCATTAAAATCATTTTAAAAAATAATATGTTAGATAATTCATTATAAAAGTGTTAGTATATAGGTTTATATACGAGCTATTGGATAGTTCTAGCGGATCTTATATATTATTAGTTTATGTAAGCCTGTGGATACTGTATTTGGTAACTTTGTATCTGTTTGCATCCCTTATGTCCACCAAATAAATAAATAAATAAATAAAATTTTAAATAATACAGTTTCACAAGGATATATGTATATATTGATAGAAATACACCCTTATTGGTTGGTTGGGAAGGGTGTGGGTGGAACTCTAAGTGCAGCCACCTCCACGTGGTGAGTTCTGGATTGTTAAGATATTCTAAGCAAGCGAAGAGCTGCACATTTATACCTTGACAATTAGGTTAATATGATTTGAGCTAAAAAATAACGAAACAACTGAAAAATTCTCAATTTTATTGAATATTCATATGTATTGCGCGACCGGAAGATATGCTTTACATAGTGTAATATTTTTTTTATCATTTAGCCTTATATGTTTCGACCTTTGAGCGTTATAAAAAAATACGGACACCAAACTTTAAGAATGTTTTAAAAACAGTGAATTTCATCATTATGTTAAATATTTTGACGTTTGTGCCATCCGAAGATATAATCCGCTATTGATATATTCTTTTATTATTTAACCAATTGCATTTTTTCCGCGGTAAAGCTAGTCAAAAAAATGTTTAAAAAATTTTCGCACCTCCTTAGTGTGAAGATACGTCACCGATATTTTTGGGAATTAAGGAGCGAACAAAGTGGGAGGTCCTTGGTCTTTGCAGTTGAACGGTGAAGAAATGCAAGTGGGTCGATGCTCGTGTCTCCCTTGTAGGGATAACTAAGCGCATGATCGATCATTCATCAGAACAGAATCCGTGGTATTATCTGTAAATCAGAGACAGATCGCCCACAATTCGACGATGCTCTAGTGATGCAAGCTCCTTTGTCATATCTGGATAATCAATCAGGTGAATAGACTCTTCTTTGGACAGAGTCCAGTATATTAATGATTAAAGGAGAGCCTGCTCTCCATACGTGCGAGCAACACTCAAGGCTGGATCTGATTTACGAAGAGTAAAGAGTATACAAAATGGCAGAAGAAAAGTATTTTCGAGCTCGGAAAAAAAAACCCAATTTCTTGGCGGCTGCTGTGGCAATTGGGGTGATGTGATCATGTCAGCGAAGTAAAAAGTGATATCAATAAGGCTAAAACAATTTTTAGCATCAAGCATTTGAATACTCATTTGAATGGTATGGGTACTCCAAGATAATTTGTGAGATAGTAAACACGAGTATGTCTTAGTGGTGTTAAACTGGACTAAGTTCTTTGCTCTCCATTCTACGATTATATTGAGGACCTCGGTTAGGGATAAAGTCAATACGCCTATCATCAATTTCAGTCTTGGAGACAGGTTTGGGAAATTGTATATTGGAGCGGAGTGTACTATCCTCTGAAAAGCTGTGAATATGATTTCTGGTAGACATCTGATCATACGTCGTTCGTCGACGTAATATATTACTGACTACCGGAAGTCAGAAACTAGAAGTTATACAACCTCAATAATATTACAAAATTTTTGTTCACTTTAATCCGCCGTTTTGACGCATCATGAAGACCTAAATTTGTTCACGGACAATAACGTCATGGATGAGATAATTTGAGGTAAAATGCTGACCAAATAATCAAATAACTCTTAGAGTTTACAACACCTGACATCAGAACTAGTCAAAACTTGGTAGCAGGTCAGCGAAGTGCTATATGGGATGCTACGCCACTGACATTAATTAACGTACCCATTTTCATAACACGTGGGAAATACTAAGTGTTATTAAATTACAATTCGTTCGTTTGTTTTCAAACCGATTCTAGTTTACTGAATAAATAATTTTATTGATGAACAAAGAAAAATGGCTCTTTCATGTACTCTAAAATGTATGACAAAACAAACGGTTGAATTTGTATTTTAATATTTAACAAAAGCTATGCCCCGCAGAAAAATGATCCCCATAGAACAAAAATGTGATTAATTCTTTTGTAAAAACAGCCAGTGAAATTTAAATCTTTTGTGATAATTATCGAAATGCTAGAAAATGCAAAATTCTATTAATTCTAAAAATATTCATGTGCGTTTTTAGACCTTTAGACGTAAATATATTACAGGTGTATTTAACTACCTATATGTAGTGATACCGCGAGACGAGACGATATTACGTCTTCTCTCGCCTTTAGGTAATCTCGTCTAGTCTTGAAAAATTTCGTCTCGATTTACAGTATATTAAACTGTTAAAGGTTAAATATAAAAATATCGTTAATATATTATATATTATAATAATCTTAAAATATAGTTTTCAAAATTGTATTTGAAATTTGTTTAAATCGCGAAGAGTCAAGAAACATTGCCAAATACTAATATAAATACTTACAATGCTTTTGTAGGCCACACTAATAAAGTAAGTAACAAGTTTGAGAGTTAAATAGCAAAGAAAGGCCATTGAGGTCAGTTACGTTTTTTTCTCACCTTAATATATATATATATATATATATATATATATATATATATATATATATATATATATATATATATATATATATATATATATATATATATATATATATATATATATATATATATATATATATATATATATATATGTATATATATATATATATATATATATATATATATATATATATATATATATATCTCTATCAAATGGAAATTACGTGCATTTTCATTAGAAATCCAATTTATGTCTTGCAGGAAAGATAGAATTTTTGATATATTTAATCATTTTTATACCAGAAAGCACTGATACGACTTTACGAAGGCCCAGAGAATGGCAGCCAGAATTCGTGCACGCTACAATTCAAAAATTTCTCAAAATTCACCCCTAACACTGACCAAGCTGATTTTTACACTAATCTCTAGAGAAAATACAGACGTTTCTTTGTGTATTTACTGGATTCACCTAGGATCAACCATTCATATGCTACAGGGCCAAACGTAAAAACCATAGCTGAATATATGGATAGAACATTACAATTTAATTTCTAAATGGTTCGCCCTGTATAAACCGAAAAGTAATTTTAGCGATGTGGTTTTTGAATCCCTCGGAGGAAATTTGAGATCTCATGAAAAATTTCGGCACTCGTTACTCTTCTCGAAAAAAAAAATATTGAAATAGGGGAAAATCGAAAAGTCGGAAACAGCTTTTGTTACATTTCGACCGCTTTTTCGGCATTTGAGTTATAGGTATCCTATATTGATTTTAAATATACTTTATATTTCCCATCAAACCCCTTTTTTACCTTTTACTACAAAATAGTCAGGATTTCGACTCCGCAAAATGCCTTCAAAGTTACCTCATTGTTTACCCCTTTTTTTTTCAAGCGACACCCCGTGCTCCGATATTGCCGTTAAAGAACTTGTCCGAGAAAAATTAACCATTTTGAATCATTGAGGCTTCTAAGAGTGCTCCTATCGAACGCCACTGTCAGTTTATTATAAGCCCCAACGAAATCGCGTTTTTTCCAAAAGAAGCGCCCATTTATCCTCTTCGGTCGACCCTATAGAAGCGTATTTCCCCGACGTACTGTTACCGAGCTAGAGCACTTCGAAGGTCAAAAAAACACAAATTTCAAAAATTTTCGGTTCAAAATAGAAATGCGCGCACAGTAACAATAGCCGCATACGGCTATTGAAACACAAATTGTCGGTTTTTTACTATTAGGAAATAATTACAAAAAAGTCAACTACACTTTAAGGAACTTACGGTGTTTGTATAGGTTGGAAAAGCTTCTACACTAAATTCGGTAAAATATAGGTAATCTTTTATAAGGTGGTCTGTGTTTTATTAGTTTTAAGGGATCGCATCTCTCAGCTGTAAGGTCTTGTGTGAGATTGGATCCATGGATGCCAAAAAAAAATAAAACTTCTCCAAAATTTTACCTACAAATTCGGAGAGTTTCTGTTCCCCTCAGGACATGCATGTCTATCACTTTAGAATATCTCCCAGCTGAAAGAACTCCCCTCAGTGTTGAGGGGACTCATTCTGGGACCTCTGGAACCTATTCTATTGAGAATCAGACATAATACACTGGACAGGGGCTTCCTATGTTAACATAGGCCTTATAATTAACATATAAATAAGTAGCTTTGGGCTAAACACGGAATTCGGTTATATGATGGGGTATAGCTTTTGCTGCACTGCAAAAGTTCTGGAGAGTACATACTATGATATATGGAATCTGAAGAATCTTCTTTCATCAAAAATGGTAGCCAGGAACAAGGTTTTCTTGGATGGTTGTATTGGGACTCCTTTAACAATAAGGGGAGTCAAAATTATATTGCTGGTAAACTTTTTCGTGAAAATCACTACATTAGTTTTTACCAGCATTCACATCCAGCTTCCACTTATTGAAATAGGGCATAAGAAAAGTAGTGTTATTGGAAATTTGTTGTGATTTAGAAGCTAACTGTAATAGTCCTATCGTAGCCCTCGGTCACACTAGCTATGTAATAACTTTTGGAGTTGGATATATTACAACCTGACAGTATTTCTTAATATTTTTTGTCTTGTATCTTTTCATTGTAAAACCATCTGTGTATAAATTTTAGTATTTTGGACCTTCTAGTTTTTAAAATATATTTATTATGGTAGAAAACATTGGAGTTAGTAGGGCAGATTGTATAATGAAAAGGGCAATTTATTACATATCTAAAAGTTATTTTGCACCCTTTATATCATTAAATTTATTTTTTTAACAATGTGTAAAAACGCACTTAATTTGCATAAAAGTAAGATAAATAACAACAAACATTTTCAGGTTTAATTTAAAATGTCTGGCTTTTGCATTATTTTCACTATGTTTAATTTTTCTTAATATTATTTAATACATTTCCAGTACCGTATAATATATACAAAGACATTTTCGGCGCACACTTGCTTTAGCTGACAAGTAGCAAAAACAAACGTAAAAGAGAGCTTTTTTGTTTTTCCACGTATGAAAAAAATACCAAAAATAAATAGATTACACTTATGTACAAACAATCTGGGCACCAAACATAAACAAGATTTGATCCTTATTATCATCATACAAAACTCATACAAGAATTTTGTATGCTCATTGTATATATGACTTTAACAATGACAATAAAATATTTTTTGTGCTTTCGGGACTAAAGTATATCCTTTCGTCCCGCCTAATAGGGACTAAGGAGGTTCCCAAGGGACTAAAATGCATCTTAACAACACATAATTAAAAAAGGGTTAAATTGAACAAATTTATTTATTTATATATAGATGAATATTTACATTAGTACAATTGACAATATTAAATAATCGATTTGTTTCGTCGACAGTATGTTCAATAACGCTACTTGTAGAAGTACATCCGATAGTTGTAGATACTTCATTAGGACCTTGTCTGGAAGAGTTCCTTAAAGCTCCAATTTGGAATGTATTCACATCACCACGTCCAAAAATTATTTCAATTTTTCAACTATAGTTGTTTTATTATTTACGAAGTACCCCTTGGCGACGGCCGCCGATTTCCATCTTCCATGCCTTTTTAAAACATCCACAGATGCACTAGCGTCAGCTAATAAAAAGGCAGATGTTCGTCGAAAACAATGTCCAGTATATAACGACGGATTTGGTAGATTTAAGAATGCTGCTACTTTTTGGGGTGGTTTTCCAAACGTATTTTTACCAGCTGACTGCGTAGTACATTCATTGTTTTGATAGCTTGCGGCAAATTTCAGCCACCTGAATTTTTAACAATAAAATTTTTATCAATTTTGTTTTTGGTATTTTTAATATTAACCATAATTGAGTGATCCAAATCAGTTACATCTTTCACCGTCAGCTCAACTAACTCCTAACCTCTGCAGGCACCTGCTACACCAAAAATAAGGGCTACCTTCATCATTAAAAACTGGTTGGCTGGGGCATCCATTATTATTTTTAACGTTCAGCATAGTCTTCAGCATGGAATAATGTGTCCAAAGCGTCGAAGGTGATAAAGTCCTAGATTTCTCCGTAAAAATCACAAGTAACGTATCTTCGTTGAAATTTTCCACGTTTCGCTCACAGCACCATCTTACAAATGTCTGATATTGCGCTGATATTGACCTGGACGGCAAAATATCTTCTAACGCCTCTTCAGCTGTTTTTTTTAATCAAAAACTTCCATTTCGATTTATAATCACGAAATTAATGACAGTGACTTCATTATTTCAAAGTACACTAATCAAATTTGTTACCTGCAATAATATGTAACGTTATGAGGTGTTTTAAACTAGCACCTATACATTACATTACATAATAATATTGTACCCGAAAGTGCAAAAAATAATGTTTATTTTGCGGGACTTAAGTGCCTTGATCCCTTGAAACTCCATTCGCGGGATTTAAATGAATCACTTTAGTTCCTAGTTATATAATGTACTATTTCAAGTTTGATGTTCGGCAACAAATAATAAGATCTCCCGATAAGAAGGGGTCTAGACTAGGGATGGGTTTTTTATCGATAATTATTGAAGTTGAGCGCTATAACGAATAACAAATAAAAAAATATCAATAGTGATCGCTATCGATAGGTAGGCCACAACATCGACAGTTATGCATAAACGGATTACATACTTACAAAGACGAAAGAAGATACTTACATTTACTCTTCAATAATTTTTGGCTCTCGATAGGTAGTAGCGAAAACCGATATGTAGCGACGAACTATCGATAAGTAGGAATACCTATCGATAAAACTATCGGCATATCGATAAATAAAATCTAACGATTGGTGATGTGCTATCACCTATCGATAGGTAAAATCTAATATAGCCCATCCCTAGTCTAGACCCAACATAACTGTAAGAACGGTCCTTAATAAAATACCTACACAAACTCGCAGAAAACACCTGATACATGTCATTCGGTCAGATGAAAAACGCCTGAAGCTGAACATTCTGTTTTCAGAGAGTTATTTCATCTCTAATTCAAAATTGAAATAGGCTGATGGCTTTTTTTCTCTTTCTTTTAATATCCTTACTAGCGAATCACCCATTCGTCCTTTCTAACCGACGTACTTCCTTTGGGCCATTTATACCGTAACACGAAAAGCAAATAAATACCAAAGATTTTTGGGGGCAAATTAAAGGAAATATGTTTTTTTATTTAACATTTTCAAGTGAATGTGGCTTTTGTAAAGGATCTTCTTTTTGAAAAGGGAGATATAAATAAGCGGATTTTAACGATGGAGCCCCATATTTCGATTTTCCTACAAATTCTAAACGTTTGCCTGTCTCTTCTAGGTTTTTATGACTTTATTAAAATTATATATTTTGTACGAGCTAATAACTGCTAATCTGTCTCTTGCACATCGCCCAGTATAGTTTGTGGTTTTTGAAGTTGATTAGTAATTGTGCTAGAGTGTTAATTAAGTAATTTTACTCTGCGCATTTCCTTAAATCAATAGTTGTCAAAATGCTGTTCCGCAGAAGTAACAAGAACAGCGAATCCGATGATATCGAAAAATTGATAAACAAAATGTGTTCAAGTTTTGTATAGATGGAAGCAAAAATTGATTCCAAACACAGCAAATTAGATGACAAATTATTTTCCCTCTGTACCACTTTAAAAATTGTCGAACAATCTACAATTGAAAATAAAAAGTCTAATGGCAACTTACAGATCCGCACGGATAATTTAGAACAGAATAATAAAAGCAATTGCTTACGGATTTGTGGGCTTAGATTTGCTGGTGGTGATGATATACCCAAATGTGTGGCTACCTTTGTGAGGGATAACCTAGAAATCTCTTGTTTAGCTAGCGAATTGGATTATGCAATTCAAATGCATAATAAGAAGAATGATCCTAATAATACCACGATTTTAGTGAGATTTGTATCCAGAATCAAGAAGAGCGAAATATTAGCATCTAAAAAACTTCTTAAAGGCTCCGGGGTTGTTATATTTGTGGATCTCACTCGCACCTGGTATGAGCTACTAATTTCTACCGAGGAGAAGCGTGGCAAAGATGTTTGGTCTGCGGGAGGTGAAAATCTATATGTGGGACTCAGTTAACAAATGTAAAAAGTTAATTTCACCAGATAATTAATACATTTTTTATAAATTAAGTTTCCCAGCAAATAAAAATGTTTGTTTTTTTGGGTACCTCTGGATTAACATAATTTCATATTTTATTGTATAGTTTAAGTGCTTAATGGTAGATAACAAAACGGTACGTTTTTTTCCGTTCGGTCGTTTTTTTTGGCATGTACGAAATTTACTCTTAAATAATTATTTTCAATATATCCCTGGCATTTGTTTTTTTTCTGCTTGTATTACTTTATGTCTGTATTTTGACAATATGTAAACAAATATTTGAAAATATAACAGTAGGGTTTGAAAATATGTTCGAATAGAAAATACGTTTATTATTAATCTTTAAGCTTAGGTTTGGGTAAATGCATCTGTATGCTAATGGATATAAACAGTTGTAGATACTTCATTAGGACCTTGTCTGGAAGAGTTTCTTAAAGCTCCAATTTGGAATGTATTCACATCACCACGTCCAAAAATTTTTTCAACTATAGTTGTTTTATTATTTACGAAGTACCCCTCGGCGACACAGATGCACTAGCGTCAGCTAATAAAAAGGCAGATGTTCGTCGAAAACAATGTCTAGTATATAACGACGGATTTGGTAGATTTAAGAATGCTGCTACTTTTTGGGGTGGTTTTCCAAACGTATTTTTACCAGCTGACTGCGTAGTACATTCATGGTTTTGATAGCTTGCGGCAAATTTCAGCTACCTGAATTTTTAACAATAAAATTTTTATCAATTTTGTTTTTGGTATTTTTAATATTAACCATAATTGAGTGATCCAAATCAGTTACATCATTCACCGTCAACTCAACTAACTCCTAACTTCTGCAGGCACCTGCTACACCAAAAATAAGGGCTACCTTCATCATTAAAAACTGGTTGGCTGGGGCATCCATTATTATTTTTAACGTTGAGCAGTCTTCAGCATGGAATAATGTGTCCAAAGCGTCGAAGGTGATAAAGTCCTAGATTTCTCCGTAAAAATCACAAGTAGCGCATCTTCGTTAAAAATTTCCACGTTTCGCTCACAGCACCATGTTACAAATGTCTGATATTGCGCTGATATTGACCTGGACGGCAAAATATCTTCTAACGCCTCTTCAGCTGTTTTTTTTTTAAATCAAAAGCTTCCATTTCGATTTATAATAACGAAATTAATGACAGTGACTTCATTATTTCAAAGTACACTAATCAAATTTGTTACCTGCAATAATATGTAACGTTATGAGGTGTTTTAAACTAGCACCTATACATTACATTATTTAATAATATTGTTCCCGAAAGTGCAAAAAATAATGTTTATTTTGCGGGACTTAAGTGTCTTGATCCCTTGAAACTCCTTTCGCGGGATTAAATGAATCACTTTAGTTCCTAGTTATATAATGTACTATTTCAAGTTTGATGTTCGGCAAGAAATAATAAGATCTCCCGATAAGAAGGGGTCTAGACTAGGGATGGGCTTTTTATCGATAATTATTGAAGTTGAGCGCTATAACGAATAACAATACGTAAATAAAAAAATAGCAATAGTGATCGCTATGGATAGGTAGGCCACAACATCGACAGTTATGCATAAACGGATTACATACTTACAAAGACGAGGACCTTTCATTTACTCTTCAATAATTTTTGCCTCTCGATAGGTAGTAGCAAAAACCGATATGTAGCAACGAACTATCGATAAGTAGGAATACCTATCGATAAATCGATAACTATCGGCATATCGATAAACAAAATCTAACGATTGGTGATGTGCTATCACCTATCGATAGGTAAAATCTAATAATAGCCCATCCCTAGTCTAGACCCAACATAACTGTAAGAACGGTCCTTAATAAAATACCTACACAAACTCGCAGAAAACACCTGATACATGTCATTCGGTCAGACGAAAAACGCCTGAAGCTGAACATTCTGTTTTCAGAGAATTATTTCATCTCAAATTAAAAATTGAAATAGGCTGATGGCTTTTTTTCTCTTTCTTTTAATATCCTTACTAGCGAATCACCCATTCGTCCTTTCTAACCGACGTACTCCCTTTGGGCCATTTATATCGTAACACGAAAAGCAAATAAATACCAAAGATTTTTGGGGGCAAATTAAAGGAAATATGTTTTTTTATTTAACATTTTCAAGTGAATGTGGCTTTTGTAAAGGATCTTCTTTTTGAAAAGGGAGATATAAATAAGCGGATTTTAACGATGGAGTCCCTTATTTCGATTTTCCTACAAATTCTATACGTTTGCCTGTCTCTTCCAGGTTTTTATGACTTTATTAAAATTATATATTTTGTACGAGCTAATAACTGCTAATCTGTCTCTTGCGCATCGCCCAGTATAGTTTGTGGTTTTTGAATTTGATTAGTAATTGTGCTATAGTGTTAATTAAGTAATTTTACTCTGCGCATTTCCTTAAATCAATAGTTGTCAAAATGCTGTTCCGCGGAAGTAACAAGAACAGCGAATCCGATGATATCGAAAAATTGATAAACAAAATGTGTTCAAGTTTTGTATAGATGGAAGCAAAAATTGATTCCAAACTCAGCAAATTAGATGACAAATTATTTTCCCTCTGTACCACTTTAAAAATTGCCGAACAGTCTACAACTGAAAATAAAAAGTCTAATGACAACTTACAGATCCGCACGGATAATTTAGAACAGAACAATAAAAGCAATTGCTTACGGATTTGTGGGCTTAGATTTGCTGGTGGTGATGATTTACCCAAATGTGTGGCTACCTTTGTGAGGGATAACCTAGAAATCTCTTGTTTAGCTAACGAATTGGATTACGCATAATAAGAAGAATGATCCTAATAATACCACGATTTTAGTGAGATTTGTATCCAGAATCAAGAAGAGCAAAATATTAGCATCTAAAAAACTTCTTAAAGGCTCCGGGGTTGTTATATTTGTGGATCTTACTCGCACCAGGTATGAGCTACTAATTTCTACCGAGAAGAAGCGTGGCAAAGATGTTTGTTCTGCGGGAGGTGAAAATCTATATGTGGGACTCAGTTAACAAATGTAAAAAGTTAATTTCACCAGATAATTAATACATTTTTTATAAATTAAGCTTCCCAGCAAATAAAAATGTTTGTTTTTTTGGGTACCTCTGGATTAACATAATCTCATATTTTATTGTATGGTTTAAGTGCTTAATAGTAGATAACAAAACGGTACGTTTTTTTATTTCGGTCGTTTTTTTGGCATGTACGAAATTTACTCTTATAATTATTTTCAATATATCCCTGGCATTTGTTTTTTTTCTGCTTGTATTACTTTATGTCTGTATTTTGACAATATGTAAACAAATATTTGAAAATATAAGAGTAGGGTTTCAAAATATGTTCCAATAGAAAATACGTTTATTATTAATCTTTAAGCTTAGGTTTGGGTAAATGCATCTGTATGCTAATGAATATAATATTGTTTATGTGTTAGAATAATATTTTATATCTCGTGCCTTGGTCGAGTTTGTATTCTTTATTGATTTAAACAGCGCCATGTTTATATTTTTTTTTATCAAAGAAGTACAGAGAGCTTTGGAGTTTGGTGTATAGCGCCTACCTTATTCACAAAGATACTTGAATTTTTCGTGAATCATTTGTTTCTGGTTTGATTGTTAAATAATTAGGTATTATTACTTGCCATTGTAGAAATTTTAAACAGCTTCTCGTTTTTTTTAATGATTTACTTAAAATTGCTGCACATTTAAACATAAGGTCAATTTTCACAGGTTTCTTAGAGTTTAAAACAATAGTAGAGGATCATGATTTTTATCTAGTATTTCTCACAGAGAGTTGGCTCTCGGATGGTGATGACGTGCTTGCATTTAACATTCCGGGTTATCGCATGATTTGGAAGAATAGAATAGGTAGAGGTTGAGATGTTGCCATATATATATATATATATATATATATATATATATATATATATATATATATATATATATATATATATATATATATATATATATATATATATATATATATATATATATATATATATATATATATATATATATATATAAATATATAAACTTCAATATTGAAGTTTTAAATGTTCAATTTGTCAATAATTCTTTGGAATACTTACTGTTAAAAACTAAGATAAAAACAACTTTTATGCGTTTTGTATTTTTTATCGTCCCCCTAATTTGAATTTTAATTCTATTATAAATGATTTTGATAATATTAGTCATAATCATATCATTTAGGTGATTTTAATGTTAATTTGCTTAATATGGATAATCCTTTGGTTCCTTTATTTGAAAATTATAACTTGGAACAAATAATAAATCAACCAACAGAATGGCTAGAACCTGCATTACTTTCTTAGATCCAATATTTCTTACAGATAGCAGTTTACTTCATGAATCTGGTACCGGGCCAGTGGGAAATATATCGGATCATTGTTTGGTATATTGTACTTTAAAAATAAAAAAAAATATGTTAAACCTAAAATAATAACTTATAGAACTTTAAACAACTTTAATTTAGAAACGTTTAGTCGTGACCTTCGGCTGCTTCAGTGGAACGATATACTATATGAACCCAATTTAGATACAAACAATTTAACTGTTTAATAGTCTTATTCTTATAATTTTCGACGCTCATGCTCCATTTAAACAGGCCCGAATTACTTAACCCAAAGCTCCTTGGTTAACACCAAACCTAAAATTACATATGAGACAACGAGATAATGCTTTACTGGAGTTTAAGGCAACAATAACAGATTGGGAAAACTATAAACATTTAAGAAATGTAACTGTTATATTGGTAAGAAGAGAAAAGGTCAGTATCTTAATCAAATCTGTGCAAAAAGAAATACTAAAATGACTTGGAAATCTTTAAATTTATGTTCGAGCAAAAATATAGATATTCCTAGTAATCTTTCTAGTCCTAATGATATTAATAACTATTTTGGTCAATATTTGCAAAACATTTCTGTTGTTGTTCATTAAAAGAAATTTTTTATAAACAACATAGTTTCAATATTATTATTTTTAGTATCTTTTTCCTTTGGAATGGCTTAGGTTGGCGTGGTTCATGATGTTATTCATTCAATAAGTACTGAGCTGCTGGGGTGGATGGTCTAAATTCGTCAATGTTAAAATATAATAGTCCTTTTATAGACAAATATGTGACACATTTAATTAATTGCTATATAGAAGTGGGTTACTTTCTGGAACAAAAACAAAAGATCCGTTAAATTTTTCTGATCTTAGAATAATTAGTATATTGCCTATTTTATCATATCGGAAAATCAGTGTGGATTTAAAAAGGATTTTAACACATCTGTGGCATTGGTCGATATTACTGATGACATTATTACGGCAATTGATAAGCAACATTGCATTGGTTCTCCTTAATTTTTTCAAAGCTTTTGATACCGTTAACCATGATTTATTAATGGTAAAATTAAAATACTATGGTATTCAGGAACAATCACTTCAACTTTTAAAATCATATTTGTTTAATAGATTTCAAAACATTTCTTATAACAATTGTTTTTCAGATCAAATAAAAATTTAATCGGTCGTGCCTCAAGGATCTATCCTAGGGCCCCTATTTTTTATAATCTACACTTCTGATCTTTTAAAATCATTAAAATATTGCAAAAGTCGAGCATACGCCTATTATACACAAATTTATTTACATTTTAATAACAATGATTACATTAATGCATCAAACCTGATAAATGAAGAATTAAATATTATAAAAACGGCAATCTTTAGCTAATAATCTTAAATTAAATCCTTTAAAATCAAATCTGATGATTTTTGACACCCTAGCTGCTTCCTGTGGTGCAATCCGCAAAAAAATTGGGAATTATACTTGATTCAGAGTTGCGTTTTAAAGAATACGTAAATACCCTGATCCAGAAATCATATTTATTATTAAAAATTTTATATAATAGCAGACATTTTAGTTTTAATTTACGTAAAATGTTGTGTTCTAGTTCATAAAAACCGTATACAAAAAGTACAGAATACATGTTCGCGTCTTATTTTTGGCCTAAGAAAGTTCGACCATATATCCCACACCTTCAAAGAACTTCATTGGCTAAAAATGAATAACCGCAGAACGTTACATTAGGCAACTTTTTAGTAAACATTTTAAGAAATCCAGTATTACCGTTTACTATAAAAAAGAAGTTTTTGATTCGTGTAAATATACATTCACGTAACATTAGGCTTAGCATTAGGATCACAATGACACATCACCAGAGTGCCATGTTTCAGAGATCTTTAACGTACAATGGTATCAAGTTGTTTAAGTCTCTACCTTATGATTTAACTTCCCGTAATGAAAAGGAATATAAAATTCAGTACAAGAAATATGTTCGCTGCCTGCAGGACTCATGAGATCCTTTTACAAACTTATTTTCAACACGCTAATTGCGAAGTTTTTAAATGGCAAGTGTTTTAGTATGTTTATTAGTTATTAATCACAACATAATTTTGTATTTTTTTTAAATGTAACTTGTTTTCTTTCCTTAAGCACGGCAGCGGGGTTCAGTAGAGAAGACTTTCTGACTAGTCTGCGCCCTACCCCTGTGTTGCTAGTGTAAAATATATATCGTTTTCGAAATATTAAAGACAATATCAAGTATGTGATGGGCTAACCCGTAAAATGTATGATAAACAAAAAAAAAATACATTTTCGATTTTCAAATATTTCTGATTTACTTGTTAAGCTAAAAAATCATTATTATAATAACATAAAAAAACTAATTCCACGGACGAACCACTGAATTTCGAACGACACCCACACATTGTCGCTTAAAATGCAATATGTCGGATTGCAATTTCAAGCCTATTCGAGTTAATTAAGTTACCAGCATAATTTCGACAAACCGCATCCCCAAACATAATATAGTTTCTCGTTAAATTGCGTATTACAGAAAACAAAACCGAAATACTTGCGAATTTTCCTAAATAAAATTTAACTGGGACATATGATCATGAATATATTATCTCGCCAGTGGCGAAGCCAGGGAACTGGGCGAAGAGGATGTCCTCCTTCATAGGGCAGTTCCTGGAGTAGTTGTCGCTCGTGTGCAAGAATTGTTTTGGCGTCTCCTCACAGAGAGAGAAATCGCTATATTGATAATTATTAAATAGGTTTTTTTATTTAATAAACATTATTTAATAATAATTATTGATTATGTTATTTTTTGCTAATTTGGATAACTAAAGACAAGAATAGTTTACTAAAAAAAATCTCGGAGTCACTCTAGAAAATGCATTAATAAATATTTCCTTATCTTTATAAATAAGATTAAAATTAAAGATAGCGTATCTCAAAATAATATTTTTCTCTTTGCTAATGACACGGCCTGTGTTTTAAAAGATGTCAAAAAATAAACAATACACAGTCATCCGCTAACGAGTGGTTTAGTAAAAACGATCTTAGTTTGAATCCTGAAAAGACCCAAATCATGATTTTCACATACCGAAATCACCCATATGATAATCCTCCGTCTAGTATCTAGGATTACAACTTGACCCTAGCATGACCTGGGAACGTCATATTGACGCTTTGTCTTCCAAGCTTTCCTCAATCATTTTTCTGATAATGTCGCTTAAGCAGATCGTGCCTTCAAATGTTCTTCTTATGGCTCACCATTCCTTGTTTGTGTCCAGGTGTAGTTATGATCTATTATTATGGGGCCATCCCCTCCATATGTCGAGGATTTTTGCTTTATAGCGAAGACTGGTGAGAATAATAACTGACTGGGTTTCCGGGATGATGTTAGAACTCGGTTCGTGTCTCTAAAGATTTTCACCATGCCATCTCTACGTTCGTGATATTCTGGAACGGTATGTCTCAATCTTAGATTGTCACCAGTATCCAACTAGATCAGCGGACTCTTTGAGAATACCTTACATACGCCTTCAATTACGTTGGCCCTATCTTTTATAACAAGCTTTCACCATATTTTAAGAATCTAAATCAATCCCAGTTAAACATCAAAGTAAAACAATTTCTACAAATAAACCTATTTTACATCCTGAATGAATTCTTGAAACTTTTGATTCTTATTTAATTTAGTTTTGTTTTTCTTTTTTTTAAGAGATAAAACATTGGGTCCCCCTAAATTCCCCTAATGTAATCATAATGTATGTGAGTTCGTTATATTCTACGTACTGTTATATAAATTTATACTACGTATACTGTGACGAGTGAAAATCATTTCTAATGTTACCCATAATAAATATTTTGATTTTGATTTGACTTTACTTTGTGTAGGTACGATTGTATAAGTATATGAATTAAATTTCCTTTGACAAAATTGAAACAACAATTCCCGGAATAAATATATAATCCGTTCTGGACTTTACAAGTCCTCGTGAGAAACTGGATAAAGCGAGTTAGTTTTTTTTAGTAGAAGTTTTTTGAAAAATTCCTTGTTATCGAACTTCCACATCCTGTATGGCAAAATTAAGCCTTTTACATCAAGCTGTTTGAGCAGAATCGTGATTAATCAGTGGCCCGATTTTTTGAAATACCCTGTATAGATTTTTAAAAAATTTTAAAACATGTAAAATAATCAAACAAAAGTCCCTTCTTATGAACCTCTACATCCTACTATCAACCTGTGTGCCAAAACGCAGCTTTTTATGTTAAGCGGTTTGAGCAGAATCGCATGATTAATCAGTGACTCGATTTTTTGAAACACCCTGTATACATTTACAATATAAAAAAGAGTGTCGAAAGGTCTTGGTCAACAGACGACCATTTAAAAAAAAATCATATGAGTCGATCCAGTACACTCTCTCACGGACTTGCTGAAAAATTTGGCTTAGTGTTTTAAATAAATAGATGAATAGAAACATGAGGTGTTGTTTCAAGTGATTAAATGTAATTTTATGCAACAATGCATTGTTTATCGGCATTTTTTTCCAGAGCATGAGGTCCGCAAGAGCATGAAAAATGATTAATCTTCTGCTGGCCCTTCGAAATATTGGAACGGAAATTCCGGACAGCCTGTATAATCATAAATATAAGTGGACAAAATTTTATTACATGATAGAGGTGCAGATATTATGTTTATCATTGGACAACTATCTGAAGACCTCGAATTCAGGCACAAAGAATACCGAAAATATCAAAAAAATCACTATCGAAAAATATCTCGAACAAAGGCAAATGAAAATTTATATGTATGCTCCACACTTTTTCTGATCTCGAAATCAGCAACCTATTCCACAAAAAATCGGTAAATCTCCAAATAAGAAAAAATTTTACGTTGTTTTTATTTGGCCGCCATTTTGTTCCGCCATCTTGAATACGTACCCCAATTTTACCAGTTCATCTCTATATCAAACTTAATTCTTGCACCAAATTTGAAATAAATCTAATAAGTAGATTTTTAATATTTTTCCTCTCTCGTAAAAGGGAAGCATTGTAATCGTAAAAAGATCACCCTCCGAGATTTTTTAGATCTTTACGTTTCAGGGTCCCTAGATGCCGAGAAACATGTTTTCTTAATACCGTCGGTTTGTCTGTCTGTTCGCGGCAATGCTAAAAAAACTACTTACCCGATTGACTTCAAATTATGGTCAAATATTAAAAGTCATATGGCGATGACCTGGTAACATTCTGATAAAAATCCTATATGGCAAAAGAAAATGGCGACCCAGTGAAATGTAATAAAAATTATTACTAACAAACTGTTTATCCAATGTATCTCAATTTTTACACAAAAATCAAGTAATCTGTAAGAATCAACTGGTAAAATTTTGGTATGAATCCAAGATGGCGGAACAAAATAACGGTTTAATGAAATTCAGCCTGAAAAAAAAGCTTAATAATTTCAAATTGTGTGCTATAACCAACTGTGGTATAGACATGAACTAGTTAAATTATAGTTCTAATTCAAGATGGCGGAACAAAATGGCTGCCAAATAGAATGTTTATAATCGTGAAAAAATTATCCTCTCAAGTTTTACATATCTAGTTAAATATGGCGACTTAATGAAATGTTAAATTATTATTAAAAAACTACGTATCTAATTTATTTCAAATTTTGAATAAAAATTAAGGATTTTGTGGGAAACAACTTGCAAAATTTTGGTGCGAATCCAAAATATAGTTCTAATTCAAGATAGCAAAACAAAATGACGCCCTAATAAAATATTGAAAAAGCTACTTACTAGATTAATTTCAAATTGTGTGCAAGCATTAAAAATTAAAAAAAAATTGGTAAAGTTGTGGTGCCAATTCAAGATGGCGAAACAAAATGGCGACTAATATTTTGTTTAATCTTATTTAATTGATTTTAAATTTTGCAGAAAAATTAGATGTGATATAGGGATAAACTGGTACCAATCCAAAATGACGTAACAAAAAGGCAGTGTGCGTCAATGTACTTATTGAATTTATTACTTTCCTCGTAAAATTACTCTCCGAGATTTGTTCAGATCTTTACGTTTCGGGATCCGTAGATGCCGGAGCACATGTTTGTCGGTCGGCCTGTTCGCGGCACAGCTTGGTCAAAAATTAAAAGTCATATGGGAATGACCTGGTCATATTTTGATAAAAATCCAATATGGCGAAACAAAATGGCAGCCAAGCCAAATGTTATGATTACTAAAATACTACCTAAACAGTTTACCTCAAATTTTGAAAAAAAATCAAGTGCTAGTTAGTAATTAACTAGTAACATTTTGGTACGAATCCAAGATGACAAAATTAAATGGCAATATAGTATTTGAAAATACCGTCTGAAAAAAAATGCTTAATAGATTGATTTCAAATTTTGTGCAAGAATTAACAGTGGTATAGAGAAGAAACTTACAAAAATATTTAAAATAAGAAATGATTTTTAAGTGTTTTGTTTTAAACAATTCATGGTTATTGCTTTTAACAGTTTCGAATTTTGTGCAATAATTAACAGTGGTATAGAGATGAACTGATAAAATTGTGGTACGAATTCAAAATGGCGGAACAAAATGACGGCCAAATGAAATGTTTGTAATCGTGAAAAAATTGCAGGTTTTACATATACTCACGTTTTAGAGTCCCTAAATGCCAAAAAAATTATTTTCTCAATTCCATTTGTCTGTCTGTATGTCAGTTCGTGGAGTAGCTAAAAACTACTTACCCGATTGATTTTAAATTTTGATCAAAAATTAAGTGTTATGTTGGGATGACCTAGTATTATTTTGGTAAAAATCCAATATGACGGAACAAAATGACGGCCTTGTGAAATGTTGAAACTAACAAATTATTTAAAAAAATAGTCTAAAAAACATGTATTAAGTGTGATATAAAGATTAACTGATAAAATTGTGGTACGAATTCAAGATGGAGAAACAAAATGAGAGCCAAATAAAACGTCTAAAAAAATCAATGTAAAAAATCTTCTTATTCAATTGACTTAATATCTTGCAGTAAAATTGAATATGATACAGGGATTAACTGGTACGAAATCAAAATGACGATACAAAATGGCGGTTTTAAAAATCAGTGTAAAAAAATCTATTTATTTTAAAGCATGCTAAAAATAAGTTTGGCATAGGTGGAAACTGGTAAAATATTGGTACGATCTCCATATGGTGGGATAAAATAGAGCGCAATAAAAATGTTTGAAAAGACAGTATACTAAATGACTATGTGCAGAACTAAATTGGGTTACGCTTTACTATTCCTATTGGATGGAAAGATTCATAACGAGGGAAGTTCTGGGTAAAGGACATTTTACCGATTTTTATATTTTACCATCTTGGATTCGTATCAAAATTTCAGGTAAATTGGATAAATAATACAGATAGACGGAATTGAGAAAACATGCTTTTTTGCATCTAGGAACTCTAAAACGTGAAGGTCTGTCAAAACCTAGGAGGGTGATTATTTCACGATTACAATACTTCCCTTTCTCGAGGGAAATAAAAAAACAAATCGGTATTATAAAACTACGTTTTATCTCCTAAAAACACCAGAAGAATCCTCAGAATGTTCTCGAGCGGTTAAATAAATCAATATCCTAACTTTTTATTTTCATTTATTAGAATTAGGATTGTATTATTGTTATCAGAATAAATTTGTTACTAAAATGACGTTTTTTATTATAAAAGTGTAATAATAAGATTAAAAAAACTACTCCAGTCTTTAATTTCCAGTATACAGAAAAAACACCTTGAAAACTATATGCACAAAATTTTGTCATTCTAATTTTAGAAAATTCATCATTGTGAGTCATCCATATGTGCAAAATCGAGCAAGGCACAACGGCGCCAGATCCTAAAGGCGCCCAGACGACGGATCCTAATCCTATCCTATCCAAATAAGTATAAAATAAACGCACACTTTTTTAGTCGTCTATTTTAATGTCTTGCAATAAAAAAAAAAGAGTACTTTTTTTAGTAGCCGAAATAGAAGCACCCATCAATATTTACACGAGGGCGTCAATTTGGGTTGGCGCGGCCCTGCCTACAGGGTCTTAAAATATAACAAATTTTATTAAATTCCTTGGACTTTTTGCACAGTTTTGAAATAATCTAGAAAAATGTGTTTAAAAACATGGACAGGTTTATTGGTTCTAGCATAAGCTTTTATTATCAAAATTACAAACTAAAACCGATTAAAAATGTCCATGTTTTTAAACTATTTTCGATCGGAAGTTTGATACAAGTATTAATACTAGGTCAGTGTTGCCCCAGCAACTTTTTTGGGGCGGTCAAAGGGGTGGTGAGTCAAAAAAAAATTATACCCAGTATAATTTTCCACAATATAATAAAGCCAATTTATACAGATTAATTACAGTGTGCCGAGCACATCAAAAAAATTTAAAAGTATTTAAAATTTTAACAAAACACAGGGTATTTTGAAAACAAAGCTTTCTGGACACCTTGCGTAATTATTTATACAAATTACTATGATTGTAGTTTTACATTTTTCTCTAATCACTAAGTATTTTGTACATTAGTTAAATTGAACAAATTATTATTATGACTCACCAAATATACACATTTTTAATTAAAATACTACATCATACGAAACGTACTTCCTTTCTTTTGATGCAAAGTATTTTTCAGTTTAATAATTCCAGATATCTAATAGCTCGAAATCATTTTAAATCGCGTCAAACATAATCAAGGGAATTGCAAGCTTAAATGCCTATTTTTCATCCGGTTGCATGGAACCTAATTTCAAGTGTGAAAGATGACGAGCATGTCCATCCATTATTCAGACCGGAAACTGAATGTCCTAAAACGTTATTCAGATACGTTTGCTCTTTATAGCAGACGTGCTTTCAAGGTTGCCTTGACTAGGGATGGGAGATATTAGATTTGACCCATCGATAGGCGATGACACATCACCTATCGATATATTTTATTTATCGATATGTTGATAGTTATCGATAGGTATCGATATTTATCGGCATATCGGTACATATCGATATATTAATAGTTAGAGATAAGTATCAATACAACAACAATTATCGATAACTATGGATTGGTATCAACATATTGGCAACTATCGATAGTTATCGGTATACCGATAGTTACCGATAAGTATCGAATAGGTTTTGATATTTATTTTTTTCAAATTTATTGTGGCATTTTTCCTTTCTCTATTGCTATCATGCGTGCAGAAGAAACAGTTCATCGTAAAAGGTGTCGGCAGCATAGAATTCGAATTTTAACATTTTTCCACATAGTTAAATAATATGTTATTTTTACGACTGGTATAGTCAGGCAGAAGATATTTTAAAGTGGTCCATTCGTTGCATAGTTTCTTTCCTTGTATAAAAGTCAGACATAACATATTAAAATACAGTACAAAATCGGTAACGTGAACACAAAAAACCAACCGCTGTTCATACTAGCCATTGTTCACATTTGCGAGAACTGTTTAAAATTTTACTGATTTATTACTTTAAACAAAATATTATTACATTCATTAGAAACAACAAGAAAACAACTTTAAAAATTATTTAAAATAACAAGTGATTTTTAATGGTTTTGTTTTCGACAATTCATGGTTATTGCTTTTTCATAAAAGTTTTCTTAACACACATTCAAGATCAACTGAATTTTTTTTTCGACCATTGCATTTAGCGCTTCCATAACTTCACTATATTTTATTTTGGGCTTGAATTATTCAATGATTGAGCAGTCATCTTCTTCATCATTAATATCAATTTGCACATCATTCCGATTCCACCCGGCTATGCCGTTTTTCGTATACTTAGCCTAAAATAAAATTTTATTTGCAATAAACATTACAATAGATAGTTTATTCTGAAAATTACCTCTTGAACCTCCTGCAGTAAATTCAGTCTCCAAAACAACTTGGTCAACCTCTTCGTCTTTCCAGAATCTTTTTAATTTGCTTAATGGTATGAAGTCTTCATCTGTATATTTTAAAGTTTTTGGCAAAATAGGATACCAACATTTAGGCACAATTCTTGGAGTAATTTTTTGCCAAGCACTGCACAATCTTTTAATGAAAGCTTCGTTAGTGAATCAAGTGCATTTCATCGGCCGCTACCATTGAAGTTACCAAACTTTTCTTGTAAAAGAGTTTTGTAAGTCTTAGGACTTCTTGATCCATTGGCTGGATTAATGGGATTACGTTTGGTTTAGTGGAAGAGGTTGTCCTTTTAAATATTCACCTAAAAAGTCGCAAAAATGAAGAATCTAATATTCAGTGAACTTTATACTACACGACATTGTCGACAATACAAATCGCCGTTCACATACATGTAAACATCAAAATTTTAGCCCATTAAAGGTGGAGCTTGTGCTCTATTGTCGTCACTGTCCCTGTAATCTAAATACATATCGTAGCAGTCATAGAAAGTGGTGAACTCAGTAGTCATGCTTACCTATGGTACAAAATGAAAGAAAAACCAGTCTCTAAACACAACTACAGTGATATTTTTGTAAATGAGCGGATTTCGAAAGTCCTTAAAACAGTGAAGATTTGTGGTTTTCCAAGTACCAGATAATTTGAAACCTGCGGCATCTGCACATCTTAAAAATGTCACTTGTGTTGCGATTTTCATTCCAAAAGCAGTTTTCAATACAAGCCCGTTTCATCGCCATTAAAAAGTTGATTTTCAGTTATCCTTCGTTTATCAATAACATTTTTTAATTTTTCTTTAAACGGTCCAACCAATTCCGGCTGATGTGGCACTTTTTCTCCTGTTATATTTAGAAATCTTATTCGGTGGCGTGCTTTAAAACGTAGCCATCCATCCCTTACATTAAACTTCATTGGCGAAGGATATTGTAAATTGGCAAAAATTTTGATTGCCTTTTGTTCTAAAATGTCACTGCTTATTGACAGATTTTCTCGTTGACCAAGAAACCATTTGTATAACTGTTTTTCCATTTCCGGGTATTCGCATGATTTTACAAGTACATTTTTTGTCAGTTTTTACTCTATTCGTTTCAAGAATCCTACCACTTTTCCGTTTTATGGAACACATTGTTGATTTGGCAACCCCGTATTTCCTAACCAGTATAATGACTGATACCCCTTCACGATGTTCTTGGATAATATGTGCTTTTTCATGCGGAAGAGAGGAGAACTTCGTGGTTTGCAATTTTTCTCATTTTGTAAATACGTAAATCTAGAACCGTCAGTACCCTTGGAAGTTAATTACTGAACTAAAATTAACACCTGAGTCGTACTTAAAATCTTTTGCAACCGAATTATTTGATGTTCACGTTATCGGGCAATCTGCTGTTCACGTTATAAGATACCCAGTACAAAAAAAATCTGTTCACAATACCGCGTTGTTCACAAAAACGAGTATTCACGTTACCGAGCTTGTACTGTAATATAAACATGTGCTATTGTATAGGGCAGTACCGTAATATTTGTGAACGCAAAACTTTTTAAAAAATGTAAGTTTTTTGCGACGATTTTTACTCACTAGAATCCGCGAGTGTGTATGTAGTTTTTCTATATTTTCAAGGAGTTAATAGTTGAATGATTGTTGTGATTTTTTCTAAAAATATATGTTCACAGTGTTGAGACATAGACAAATAAATTGGTCAAACCGTCACGGAATAATCGGCGTACATACATAAATACATAGGTCGATGAAAAATTAACCAAATTTGTCGTGTTTCACTGTTTAATTTTATTAAAGGCGAAACATTGAATCTATAGTTGATAATATTCATTAGGTAAAATAAATTTACTCATCACTTACTACACACTAATATAGACGAATGTGGCGGATGAAGCCGGAAAACCATTAAGCGGGGCCTCCGGAAAACTTTGAGAGAGAGAGAGAGAGAGAGAGAGAGAGAGAGAGAGAGAGAGAGAGAACTATTCGTAAATTCGCACGAAAACACCTGCTACCTAGTTTAGAGTCACGAATCACTCGGAATCAGGCATATCCCAAAACACAACCGAATACACTGGCAAGTCACAGAGGCACATTATAACTGTTTCTTTATGTTAAAAAATTGTTCCGTCTATATTATCGTTTTAAGATAAAGTTTTAATTAAACCAATGAAATAAGTTGTAGTTTTTTTGCTTTTTTTTGTTAAAAATTTGTTTTGTTTATGATTTTATGCAGCAATAAATTTACTCGAATTGGAAAAGCGATTATAAAAAATAGATATAACTACACAAAGTATTGTATGGAAAACCAGTGATAACATTCTTAATTTTGACAAATCACTACTCTGTATATTTTTGCATTCTACTAGACATTCTACCGTAACCCCGTAACTACTAAATGGTTATAAGGTTAGAAACGTTCCCATCTTAACTAAAAGAGAATAGTGCACTATTTGATTCTATTTCTCTCACATTAATCTTTAATAGTTACGGAATACCAATCAAGTGTTAAATGAAATATAAAAACTGCTTGCCTTTTTGGAATATCTATGAGAATTCTAAAATGCAAAAGTAAACATCGAATGATGACAGATAACATAAACATCGATGTTTTTTATTATATTATATATATATATATATATATATATATATATATATATATATATATATATATATATATATATATATATATATATATATATATATATATATATATATATATATATATATATATATATATATATATATATATATATATATATATATATATATGTGTTGATTTTTACTCCTTCACGGATGGAAATATACAATGTGTTTTCATTCCGGGTGTACATCCGTTCACTACTGTCGTTCTGAAAAGAACAGTTTTGCTGACGTTTCGCCAAAATCACATTTGGCATTTTCGAAGCTTTCTTTCTCGCGTCCGAATAGAGACTGAAGTGTTGGTGACTGCGACGCTTCCTTTTATACCCCCACTCGGGGCCGAAGGTTATATCTGCGCAGGCGTTGGTCGTTATTTATGTTTTCCGGATGGTGCTGTTGTTGTTGCGCTAATTGCATCATCAGGAAACCGGCCATAAAATAAATTTCGATGGGTGTAGGAAGATTGCCAATATAGAACATTATAAGACCAGAATAATCCGAGAAGCCATAGAAATTGAAAAACAAGGTGATTTGAATAAAAGGGACGAATCATTAAAACTACCAACAGTATGGAAGACAATAATCGACAAATCTAAAATCGCAAAAACTCAAGCGCAATTAGCGCAACAACAACAGCACCATCCGGAAAACATAAATAACGACCAACGCCTGCGCAGATATAACCTTATATACAGGGTGTATACTTAAGTTCTCTACATATGGGAAACTTTTTATTAGTAGTTTCACGGAAAAAAGTTACTCTTTATAAAAAGTTCTGCTTTCTGCCAAAATAATATTAAAATATTCAAACTTGAGATTGCATATACAGGGTGGTCAAAAATTCCAAAATTGGGGCTCTTTAGGGCTGTTCTTTCTGCGGCTGCCAAGTTGGATTTTGGTGGTTTAGAGCTGCGAAGTATTTTTAAGATTTCATATCGAACTGAATCTGCCTGTCCTTTTGGTAGTTTTCGGATGCTGTCCTCTACACTTGCTATTATGTCCACTACTGGAATGAGTCTTGGAGCAATTGCGAAGTTATGTCTTGTATGTATGAGAGGACATCTAAGGAGGAAGGCCAAATGGCAAAGCATCTTCTTCTGGTTGGTACGAAAATCGCCAAATGTTTTGGTATTAGCTTCGATGCTTAAAATAAAATCATTTTGAACATCAGACAAAATAACCTTCCAGCAAGCAGAAAGGATTTACCAGCAACTGACAGTAAAACAACAGAAGAATTTCGAAACTCTGCGCAGCAAACACCAGCCATTATCATCTATTTATTAGCAAAAGCAGAGGAATCGATTCTCTCTAAAGGACATAACTTCGCAATTGCTCCAAGAACAATTCCAGTTGAGGTCATAATAGCAAATATAGAGGACAGATTAAGTTCAATATGAAACCGGGAAAATACTTCCAACTCCAAATCACCAAAATACAACTTGTCAGCCGTAGAAAAAACAGCCATCAAGAGCGTCAACGACAAAGAAGACGTTATAATTCTACCTGCAGGTAAAGGTAATTCAACGGTGGTCATGGGCAAGAACAACTACATAGAGAAAATAGAGCCATTATTTCAGAATGAGAGTTATAGGACAATACGAATGGGTCCAATTAAGAAATTTGAAAGGACATTTTGAATTGAAGATCCCTGAAGATACCTCGTGCAATCGCAGGCGAAACGTCAGAAAGTAATTCCAATTTCACACGGTCTAAACCCAAGAACCACTATTTCTTAATTTCAAAGACTCCAGGCGTGAAAGCTTTCGTACTATATCGATGTTAATCGGCCAATATCCCAACCCTAGCAACGTCTGAAGTGACTGGGAGGTACAACACATAAAGAGGCATCACCTTGTGTAACACTGATAAACACACGATATATTCACAGTTTTTTCAACTTGTCCAAAACGAGGGCCGGAAATGGACCAAAACGCACCGGAACCGCGTTACAGTTCGTAAAAAAATTAAATTATCCGGTTCGTAACTCGTAATCATTTTTTGCGTATTTGATGCCACTTTTAGTACAGCAGAATGATAAAGTGAAAATAGAAGCTTGGCGTTCCGGTTGGTAAATCCAATTTCCAACACTGTCCAAACCTTAAATATTTACAATGAATATTTTTTGCCTGCATATAATTTCCGTAGCTCAAGACTCGTTCGGCAGACTTTACATAGTCAAACTAGAAAAATTATCATCCATTTCAAAAGTGGAGATGTGTACATAGCGCGCAATGAAAAATCGTTACCTATATATCATTCCAGGATTTTCAGAAGATTTTCTTTTATAATTTATTTGCTTTGTTTCCAGATAGATTTTAGTTTACCTCCCTCGTAATACAAAATGACTGTAATCCTAAGCTTTTTTTTAGTTTTCAAAAAGTCATAGAAAATTTACCGAGACATAAAGCTTTTAGCCTCTTTACTTAATCTCTACGCGAGATAGGTGATTTTCAGTTGAGAGCGTGCCAAATGTGAGTTTTTTTGTAAAATCCTATTTTAGGAATTGTAGCGAGAAGCTCAGAAACTGACTAGTGAATCACATTATGACGTAATTTACTTATAAAGTCCTGTAAATACCACATAACAGAACTCTGATTATGAGGAACGTTGCTTTACTAAGGCAATATTTCCTTCAACTTGTACCAGTTTAAGGGGTTTACAGTTTTATGAAGATCGATTTGGAATACAGGGTGCCATCTAGTTTTACTCCCTTATAGTGTAACTAAAGTAAAAATTTCAAAAACGACTAAACATCAAATAAAAAACTGTACAGGAAAAATTGATTTTTGTAATTTTTTGGATTAATTATTTTTATAATAATTCTGTATATTATAAGATTTGACAGTTGGGGCTATAAGACGAAACCCTATGAAATTTTAATACCAATCGATAGGGCTCTTTATTCTGGTGTCAAAAATATATTATATATGTTTATCTTTTACAGTTTTCGGGTTATTCAAGTTTGAATATTACCATATAGTATCCTACTCCTATAGTAGGCTGTGGTAATATTCGCGAATATCTCAAAAACTTTAAAAGATTGAGATATAAATCTATTTACTTTAGGATTAAACACAAAAATTTCGTCCCCGGTGTCGTTTTTTCCTCAAAGCGTAAGCGAAATTTAAAATCCGGATACATAAAACTTCTTTTATAACCCCAAGAGATATAAATCTATTTACTTTAGGATTAAACACAAAAATTTCGTCTCCGGTGTCGTTTTTTCCTCAAAGCGTAAGCGAAATTTAAAATTCGGATACATAAAACTTCTTTTATAACCCCAACACTGAAATATCTTAATAATACCTAGAGTAAAATTTTTTCAATAAAATAAACGTAAAAACTCTGTTTGAAAAGAAGCTTTTATTTATCTATTGAACCAAAAAGTAAAAAATTATATTTTTGTGTATGAAGGTAAATAATAATGCTACAGAAAAGGTAGTGCTTTTCTGTAGCTTCACTGAATTTTAAAAATTTGAGCAATTTCAAGATGATGTCTCACGCTTCAAGGTTTTAAGAAAATATTCAAATTTTTAAAAGTTTCCAGTGAGGGTGGGGTTTTTCAAACATTAAACTATTAGTTTTTACTTTTTAGTACAATAGTTTATAAATAATAGTTTGTTTTTAAAATAATTTTTTTACGTTTATTTTATTTTGTACTTTTCAGCATTATTTTTTTATGCTTTCAGTATAAGATATTCACGATTTTTTTAGGCCAATCTTCGCATTGGAAAAGACATTTCGAAATTTTTAAGCACCCTGTATAAGATATTTACGATTTTTTAGTCCATGGTACCATATTATTGCATCGCCACCGAAGTTACATAGGTATGCCAAATTTTAGCTCAATCGGACGCCTACTTTAATTAACCATTTAACATTTTAAATTTTTTACGCACCCTGTATAAGATATTCACGATTTTTTAAGCTAATCTTAGTTTTGGAGCAAGCAAAACTTGTTATGAAGAATAACGTTTTCTGCTGAAATAAATAATAAAAAAGTTTACCAACATTTCAATTTTTGTACGTACCCTCTATAAGATATCCAGGATTTTTTCACTTCATAGTACCATATTATTGCATTGTCACCGAAGATACATAGGAACGCATAATTTTAGCTCAATCGGATGCCAGCAAGTGCTTGAAAAATAGATTACAAATTTTGAACAGGGAAGACAGACATACGAACCGGAAAGACAGACATACGAACCGGAAAGACAGACATACGAAGTAAGCAAGTTAAATAGAATCTCGTAAACATAAATTTTTCCGACATATTTTTTTTATTTGACGTTTAATCGCTTTCTAATATTCCGAATTCTAAAACACGTATGAAATCACCAAAACAGCTTGTAGGTATTTTATCGCTGTAATTATAATTTGATTCGTTAAAATAGTAGAAATGCCATTTTTTTATTGCATTACCTTTAGTAAGTGAAATGGTCGAGGCAAAGTATTTTGCAAGTAGGAAAAGTGCTAGCAAAATATTTTGACATTTTCGTCATTTCCTTATATGGAACATTCTATATTTATTTAATAATGAATTTCCATTCCTTATTCAATTCTAAACACCAAACCAAACGTATCCTTATCTTTAGCTGTTTTTGAGATATTTGCAATTTTATAAAAAAAATACAAAAATATTGTAGTATTTAGGATGCAATATTCTAGAAACCTTACCCTATTTAAATACAATTTTGATAAGCACTAACACTACAATTTTATTTTATACAGGGTGTCCCAAAGTGCTATTAGGTTGGCAAAGTTTCTTTTTACAATAACAAAACAACAAAAACACTCTACTAATTGACAAATAAGAAACTCTCAAAACTCTCAAACAGCGTAATATATAACCAATATCCATCGTTGGTATTGGGAGTAATCTGAATCCGTTCCTGTCTAGTTTTCCTACGACTTATGAAATTGGCCTTAAATTTATTTTTGTGTATTGGCGGTAGGCGGGGATATTTTTCATCAAATTTTCTACATATTTTTGCGACTTTTCGGATACATTATGAACTAATGATTTGCCATTTAAAGTTAACATTAACAAAAATTACAAATAAAAGATATATTTAATCTGAACATGACCTACTATAAAACTTTAGGCATTTTCAGGATATTCACTAGATTCCCACGGTTAAACATGGATACCTAGAAAAAGGCATAGCAACATTATACCTTTCGAAATAGGCAGTTGTCATCAAATATATAGAGCATTCAATTTGAAACATCTGTTAATATAAAAAGAAAATCTGCCAACCTGCTGAAACATTTATTAGTTTTGTTTATTTTATGTGAATTATTGAATAAAATGCTCAAATCCATCTCTGCGGGCTGTCATAAACAGATGATTAGCCTACTTACAACGGCAAAAGTATTTAAGTTGCAAATCGTATTTTTTAACAAGAAGTTTTCTTCTTGATATTTTTCCCCAAATTTCAAAAGAAAAAATTACACAATACTGTTAACAACCAAACTCTAAAGTTTTCGTCATGGTGGGAAGAAATGAATATTGAAAATGGCCTTCTAGTAACCTCGACTTATCTCCAATTGAGACCCTATGGCACCAAACGAAAAAAGTACTTCGAACCTCTCCATTCCGCACCGTTCCCGAACTAAAGCAGAAACTTCAGGAAATTTGGAATGATTTTCAACCAGAATACTATAAAAAATCAGTGGACCCTATGCCAGATAGAATAGATGCCGTTTTAAAACGAAAAGGTGACTGCACTCAATAGTAACTGTAACCAATTTTTCAAAAACTTTTGGTCCAATTAATATGCGCCAGACATTATAAGCTATTTTTTAAATGTTTACTTCCCTCGTAAAATGGAAGTATTGTAATCGTGAAAAAATCACTCTCCGAGATTTTTTCAAGTCTTCGCGTTTTAGGGTCCCTAGATGACGAAAAACATTTTTTCTCAGATCCGTCGGTCTGTCTGTCTGTTTGTTCTCGGCATAGCTAAAAAACGACTTACTTCAAATTTTGGTAAAAAATTAATGCTCATATGGGGATGACCTGGTAACATTTTGTTAAAAGTACAATATGGTGAAACAAAATGGAGGCCTAGTGAAATGTTAAAAAAAAATATTATTAAAAACTACTCATCCAATTCATCTCAAATTTTGTATTATGTTGGAATCAACTGGTAATATTTTGGTACGAATCCAAGATGGCGAAATAAAATGGCGGCTTAATAACATATTTAAAAATTCAGCTCAAAAACTGCTTAATGATTTGATTTCAAATTGTGTGCCTAACTAATTGTGGTATAGGGATCAACTTGGTAAATTGTGGTTCTAATTCAAGATGGCCAAACAAAATAGCGGCCAAATAAAATGTTTTAATGAGAGACTAAATTAGAAAACGATCCCCATTTTGTTTTGCATATGTTAGTGTGAGTATTTGTAGTTTGTGTTTTATTTGCGTACTTTGTGGCTTTTAAACATTTTGACCCGTTTTATTTATTTATATATATATTTTTTCTTTGTGAGTTATGAAAGATATCAGTAACATAAGTATGTAGATTTATACTGAATGTAAAAAGTTGATATTGAGATATTAGCAGCTTGTTAATGGTAGTATATATATGTATATCTTTTTGTAATAATTTAGAATATTAAATATAAGTATATGGCTATATTATGATAATAAAGCTATTTTTTGACTTTGACTTTGTAATCGTAAAAAATTCAGCCTCTCAGGTTTTACATATCTTTAGTTGTTAAAAAACATACCTAGATGCCAAAAAATATGTTTTATCAATTCCGTCGCGGTCGATCCGTCTGTCAGTTCGCGGCACAGCTTAAAGACTACTTAACCGATTTACTTCAAATTTTTATCAAAATGGCGGCCTAGTGAAATGTTAAAAAAAATAATATTAAAAGACTATTTATCCACTGTATTTCAAATTTTTCACAAACATCAAAGTATTATGTTGGAATCAACTTGTAAAATTTTGGTACGAATCCAGCATGGCGCAACAAAATGGCGGTTTACTAAAATATTTAAAAATTCAGCCTGAAAAACTACTTAATAGATTGATTTCAAATTGTGTGCCATAGCTAATTATGATATAGGGGTCAACTAGTAAAATTGCAGTACTAATTCAAGATGGCCTAACAAAATATCGACGTTTCGCAACTTAACTGTTACATCCTCAGGAGACTTATATAGATCCTATATCCTGCATGAAACCCATATTATGAATCTTTACCTACTCCGTTGGTCCGCAGATATTTCCCATATATTAAGTTTCTAACTGGTTGTCGTTAACAATCCTCTTGTTGTTATGTCGTTAGAGTGGTGTATTATGTGGGGTTAGGTTAGGTCAAGTAAAAAAAAACAAATTTTTAAATAATCACTAGTCATAGTTGCACTTTTATTGTTGCATCCTTAGAACACATGTATAGATTCTATATTCTGCATGAAACCCATATTATCAGTATTTACCTACTACGTTGGTCCGCAGATATTTCCCAGATATTAAGTTTCTAAATGGTTTTCGTTAAAGTTCCTCTTGTTTTTATGTTCTTATTGTTTGGGGCTAGGATATAGTAAAAAAAGTCTTTTTTAAATTATCGACGTTTCGCAACTTTATTGTTGCATTCTCGGAACACATATATAGATTTTATATCCTGCATGAAACCCATATTTTCAGTCTTTACCTACTCCGTTGGAGAAGACAACAATAAAGTTGCGGAACATGGCCAATTAAAAAAGGGCTTGTTCTTTTACTCGATCCTAATCTCAAATAATATAGATTTTATATCCTGCATGAAACCCATATTTTCAGTCTTTACCTACTCCGTTGGAGAAGACAACAATAAAGTTGCGGAACATGGCCAATTAAAAAAGGGCTTGTTCTTTTACTCGATCCTAATCTCAAATAATACACCACTCTAACAGAACAACAAAATGATTAGGAACCATTTAAAAACTTAATATCTGGTAAAGTTCTGTGGACCAACGGGATAAGTAAAGACTAATAATATGGGTTTCAATTTAAAACGGCGAAATAAAAGGGCGGCCAAATAAAATGTTTACAAAATCGACGTAAAAAAATCTTGTCCAATTGATTTTAAATTTTGCAGAAAAATTAAATGTGAAAATGGGATAAACTGGTCACAACTTGATTTCTGTTGCTACCAATGAGAGGAGCCCCTCTAAATCCATAGTACTGCAGCTTGTTAGTTAATATATTATGATTCACACAATCGTTTGGAAAAATCACGATTTGCCGTAGCGTTGGTTGTTTAGGCATTTCAATATGACGTAGCAAAATTGCTATATGTGTCAATGTCAAAACTACTTATTGAATTTATTTTAAATTGGTGCTCAAAAGACAAGTGTGGCATAGGTAGAAACGAAATGGTAAACATATTGGTAGGAATTCAATATGATGGAGCAAAATAAAAAGACAGTATATGTTACACATACTGTATTGGGTCCCACTTCACTATTCCTAACAAATGGAAAAAAAAATCATAACGAGGGAAGTTTGTTGTAATCGAAATAAATAACAAATTGTTGTTTCATTTTTAATACCACAGAGCATCAAATTGTCTTAGTATTTTTTGTTGGAGTTATTTTAAATAAATAACAACTGGTTCAGAAAGACAATATTGTGTATATATATTTTCTGGTAAAATTCATATGCGATATTTTAGTTGAATAGCCAAATTTTTCCTAATTATAATTTTTCCATAATCGATCGTTGTAGACACCCTGTGGCGCATATGGGATTTTGTTAAGGGAAGAGGTCCAAGTTCATAATTTTTGTTGACAAAAAAGTCCTGACTTTAATACTGATATCATAAGCGTATACTTATAGTTGCAGCAGGAAGGCTAAGAAATAATCTGGGATGATACCAATGACGTAAGAACAAACGAACATGCTCTATTCTGTGGTTACCGTGCGTTCGTTTGAGGCCAGCCTCAGTACAAGAGAGAAATAGACTAAATTACAGCAAAAGCCCTAAGAATGTATTAAGTTTAAATTGGAATGTGGCTTTCTAAATAAATTTCACTGTAGCAATCTCGCACCTACCAATTTCATCCCACAATTTTTTAACCGCCTTCACATAAATTATAGTTTTAAAAATGTCGGTAAATTTACTTTACCTGGAACTTCTCTCGTTATAATTATTTTCTTTTATTAGGAATAGTGAAGTGTGACCCAATCTACTTCCGCACATAGACATTTAGTCACACATACATAGTGTCAAATATTTTTATTGGGCGCCAATTTGTTCCATCATACTGGATTCGTTCCAATATTTTACCAGTTTCTACCTCTGTCACACTTGCTTTTTGCGCATAATTTAAAATAAATTGAATAAGTAGATTTTACACTGATTTTTTTAGACCGCCATTTTGTTCTGTCATCTTGAATTCGTAACATTTTATCTCTATATCACATTTAATTTTTTTGCAAAATTTGAAGTCAATTGAATAAAAATATTTTTTACGTTGATTTTTTTAAACATCTTATTTGGCCGCCATTTTGTTTCGGTATTTAGAATTCGTACCATAATTTTACCATTTTATCTCTATGTCAGATTTAATGCTTGCACAAAATTTGAAATTAATCTAATAAGTATCTAGTTTTTCAGGCTGATTTTTTAAACATTTTATTAGCCACGATTTTGGATTCGTACCAATATTATCAGTTCATTCCTATGTATCACGTGATTTCTGTGCAAAACTTAGGGTAAATTGGATAATTAGTTTTACTTCCCTCAAAAAAGCGAAGTATTGTAATCGTAAAAAAATAACTATTCGAGATTTTTTCAGATCTTCACGTTTCAGGGTCCCTAGATGACGAAAAACATGTTTTCTAAATTCCGTCGGTCTGTCTGTCAGTCCGTCTGTCTGTTCGCGGCGTAGCTAAAAAACTACTTATCCGATTGACTTCAAATTTTGATCAAAAATTAAGGGTCATATGGGGATGGACCTGGTAACATTTTGGTAAAAATCCAATATGGCGAAACAAAATAGCGGCCTAGTGAAATGTTAATAAAATTATTAATAAAAAACTACTCACACATTTATCTCAAATTTTGCAAAAAACAACAAGTATTATATTGGAATCAACTGGTAATATTTTGGTACAAATCCAACATGGCGGAAGAAAATGGCGGCTTAATAAAATATTTAAAAATTCAGCCTGAAATTGTGTATCATAACAATTGTGGTATAGGGATCAACTAGTAAAATTCTGGTACTAATTCAAGGTGGCCGAACAAAATGGGGGCCAAATAAAAAGTATGTAATCGTGAAAAAATCACCCTCTCAGGTTCTACGCGTCTTTACATTTAAGCGTCCCTAGATGCGAAAAAAATATGATGAAATTTCTATCAAAAATTAAGGGTCATATGGGTATGACCTGGTAATATTTTGGTAAAAATCCAAAATGTAGAAACAAAATGGCGGCGTAGAGAAATGTTAAAAAAATTATTATAAAAAAAATGCTTTAACGAAACCAAGATAGTGGAACAAAATGGGGGTATAATATTCGGTCCATCTGTCGGTCTGTGTGATATTAAGTTTCTAAATGATTTTCGTTAACGATCCTCTTGTTCTTATGTTAGAGTGGTGTATTATTTGGAGTTAGGATCCAGTAAAAAAAAGACTTTTTTTAATTTTCGACGTTTCGAAACTTTATCGTTACATCCTCAAGACATATAGATTCTATATCCTGCATGAAGCACATATTTTCAGTCTGTACCTACTACGTTGGACAGCAGATCTTTCCCAGATATTAAGTTTCTAAAGTGTTTTCGTTACCGATCCTCATGTTTTTATGTTAGAGTGGTGTATTATTTGGGGGTTAGGATCCAGTACAAAAAAAATTTTTTTTCAATTGTCAACGTTTCGCTGCTCTATTATTGCATCCTCAGTAACCCCAAATAATACACCACTCTAACATAACAACAAGAGGATCGTTAACGAAAACCCTTTAGAAACTTAATATCTGGGGTATCTGCGGACCAACGGAGTAGGTAAAGACTGATAATATGGGTTTCATGCAGAATATAAAATTTGTGTCTTTACGATGCAAAAGTAAATTGGCGAAACCTCGGCAATTTAAAAAAGGGCCTTTGTTTTGTTTACTGGATCCTAACCAAGTAATATACCACTCTAACATAATAAGAGGATCGTTAATGAAAACCATTCAGAAACTTAATATCTGAGATATCTGCGGACCAAAGTGTAGGTAAAGACTGATAATTATATGGGTTTCAATTTAAGACGGAAAACAAAAAGACGGTCAAATAAATTTTTTAAAAAATCAACGTAAAACAGTCTTGTTCAATTTATTTTAAATTTTACAGAAAAATTAAATATGAGTATTATTGAATTTATTTTAAATTATGCCCAAAAGTCAAGTGTAGCATAGGTAGAAAGGAAATGGTAAACATATCGGTAGGAATCCAATATGATGGCCAAATGGGGCCTAATAAAAATGAAGAGATAGTATATGTAACACATATATACTGTGACTATGTACTGAACTAACTTGGATCACACTTCACTCTTTCCAATAAAAGTAATAATTTACAAGGAGGGAAGTTCCGGGTAAAGGAATTTACCGATTTTTTTAGTAATAATTTTTTTAACATTTCACTATTTTCTTCAGCTATATAGGATTTTTATCAAAATATTACCAAGTCATCCCCATATGACGCTTAATTTTTAACAAAAATGAATCGGGTAAGTAGTTTTTTAATTCTCCGGTGTTAAATCTTTATTAGGCTATATAAGGAAAAATCCAGAACATTTTACCTATATAATATCCGCAATTGTCAAAACGGGTTCAGGTATTTAATATCTACAGTTTATATTACACTTTTGTTTAAGTTCTAACATCTGATCAGTGGCGGTTTGTTAAAAAGGGCTGCCGTTGGACGAATACTATGTCAAGCAGCCGTTGTCGCGCTGCGAAGTATCGTTTTCAATCAAACAGAAAATTTTATTTGCTATCGGTGCTTCATGATATTCGCTTATAAAAATTTCACATTGTGGGTGTTTTCTTTATTGATTTATACTACGGCTGCAAGTGATAGTAGGTCTGAAAATATTTAGATACAGCCCCTGAGGATATTTTATACTGTTTGTGTAGATCCAGATATTTTTGCTCGTCGTTTTGTCTACTAGGCCAATCAATATAGATAATTTGCGATGGATAAAATCCATTAAATTAAAAGTGAAAAACACGCTATTTCCCTTAGAAAAAAGCATAAAATGTTAATATTAAAAAATAATTTGACTCAATCAACAGGAAAACTGCGAACAACGGACTGGCACAAATTAAACGTATTTTGGGTTAGGTCAAACTACTCTCAGTATTAAAGTATGTTGCCGACACTACAATTAATCTTTTTTGCCATTGCGTCATACCTCGCAAAGTATAGGGTGAGTCAGAAATCAAGGGACAAAAGTTTCAACTTTATAATATTTAAAATACATACCAAAACATAATTCCCTGATTTTTGCCGTTGTAAGTAGACAATAAAGACATTCCGACCATTTGTTTATCAAGGATTGCAGACATGGACTTAAGCATTTTATTTCGTTAATGTACAGAGTGGTCCAATAATAGAGGACGTTGGCTGTACCTGGGGAACAGTTAATGACAGAACTGAAGGAAAAACATATTTGTAGGTAAATCGGCCTAGAGAAATCGCTGTAACAGCAACACAAAAGTATAAATGCCAATTTTTTCTTAAATGTCCCTGATTGAGTTATATTAAAAATATAAGCATTGTATTCTTCAACCAATTACGCACTTTTTTGCTTGAGACCACTTTTGTGTATTTTCAAAAATAAAGTGGTAGGAGGAGGGAATCAATTTTACTTTTAATTGTAGATACCTCTGTTTTGGATGAACCGATTTTATTCATCTTGGTGTCGAAAAAAAGTGCTTTTTTTGCTCTACTCGTGGATATATAAACTGTACCGTAATGACTTTGTTAGTGGTCACTGGAAGACGTTGTTTCAGAACTCTCCAAATAATGCTGATTTTCTCAAACAAATCAAATGGTACCCTATTACTTTTATATCACAATTTATTTGGTAGTTATGAAGGTCATTGAATAATGAAATAAAAAATCTAGGTCCGCATTTAAATTAAGAAAATTGACGATGGTCTCTCGAATCCGGAATGTCGGATTGGAAAATTAACCTTGCATTTTTGTTGAGGAGAACAAGTGACAATGACAAAGTGGACATTATTTTCATGTCTCAATTCCATTTATCCTAAAATTTTAGGAAAACCAGAAGTCGGAAAAAACAAGGCCCCAAAGAAACTTTAGTAATCTTGCATAACTGTAAAGAACAAAACTTAACAAACAAAACAAAAAATATTAAAACTCAGCTCATAATCACATAAGCTTCGCATTAAAAGAGCTAAAGCTAGCTTGCTTCAGTGAAACAACAAAAAAAGACGAAATGAACTAACAACAACTAACAGTAAACTAGCAACAAATATATTTAAAATTACTGAAAACCACTTCAGGTAAAAAGATTTAGTATATGCGACTCGACCTACTAAAGCATGGCACACGAATCTGAGACTATGAAAAGAATGCAAGTATCTATGGAAACGGTACATTACTCATTAGTGATTGGCTAAAACTCTACATATCCATAGAAACGGTCTGCTTTTAACAAACCTCCCCCTTTGGTCGCG
The DNA here is from genome assembly GCA_030620095.1 of Kuschelorhynchus macadamiae. Classification (NCBI taxonomy): domain Eukaryota; kingdom Metazoa; phylum Arthropoda; class Insecta; order Coleoptera; family Curculionidae; genus Kuschelorhynchus; species Kuschelorhynchus macadamiae. The sequence goes on along the minus strand of JAUTXW010004453.1, from coordinate 606,348 downwards.
GTTTCAGATCCGCGCGGCGTACTATACAAGAAACGATATGGTGGACCGCATTAGGAATGCGATTTAAAGTATCTCTGTAGCAGAAGTGGAGGCTGCAGTCCAATCGACATAGTAAATATTGAAACTTTGTATTGATAATGACGGCCGGCATTTTGAGCATTTGCGAAAGTAGTTTTCGGTAATTTAAAATATATTTGTTGTTAGTTTATTGTTAGTTGTTAGTTCATTGCGACGTTTTTCAATTGTTGTTTCACTGAAGCAAGATAGAACTCCGTTTAATGTTTCTGCCCAAACCGAGTCTTGCCCTGCCTCGCCCTAGCTTTAGCTATTTTATTGCTAAGCTTATGTGACTATGAAACTCAGTTTTAGTATTTTTGTTTTGTTCCTTTGTGAAGTTTTGTTCTTTACAGTTATGTAAGATTACTAAAGGTTTGGAGCCATGTTTTTTTTCAGTTTTTAGATTTTCCTAAAATTTTAGAATTAATTGAAATTAGAGATAAAAATAATTTCAATTTGGCCATTGTCACTTTTTCTCCTCTACAAAACGGCAATTCAAGAGAACATCAACAACCTTCCTAATTTAAAGGTGGCCCTGCATTTTTTATTTTACTATTCAATGCCCTTCATAACTACCAAATAAACTGTGATATAAAAGCCATAGCCTACCAATTGATTTTTTGAGAAAATCAGCATTATTTGAAGAATTCCGAAACCACGACATCTAGTGACCACTAACAAAGTCATTACGGTACAATTTATGGCTCCACGAGTAGCAAAAAAAACACTTTTTTTCGACACCTAGTTGAATAAAATCGGTTCATCCAAAAGAGAGATATCTATATTTGCAAGTAAAAATGTTTGACCTTCCCCCACCACTTTATTTTTGAAAATAGACGAAAATGGTCTGAAGCAAAAAAGTGCGTAATTGGTTGAAGAATACAATGCTTATATTTTCCACATACCTCAATGGAAATTTAAGAGAAAATTGGCATTTACACTTTTGTATTGCTCTTACGCACCCTAGCGGCCAACTTTCAAATTTAAAAATAGTTTACAGCAATTTCTTTTGACCGATTTACCTATAAATATTGTGTTGGTTAAGGGAGAAATGCACGCAAAAAGTGAAAAACCAGCGACAAGGTCTAGTCGAGTTGAAAGTAAGATGAAAAGGTACCTACGCGTTAAAAAGAACTTCCTGCACGTCCGACCTCAAAAAAATGTGTTATGTATAGGTAATTTAAATTACATTTCGGTTAAAAATAGATCCAAAAGGGCACGCGCTGCAGAAATACAAAGACATGAGTACGATTTACCATTTCAAATTTTGCAAGTACGTAGGCAAAGGATCAATGTAAGGCGGTAAAGAGCCATTTTATGGAAAAAAAAATATATGCGAAGGCATGTGCGTCAAAAAGCGGTCAAAAAATGGTCGAAAATGGGCAAATCTACTTTTATTTTATAACTCTAGATTTGATTTTTTCATAAAAATTCGCATTTAGGGCCCAACTATACATATTTCCCTATTAAAATCACATATCTCTTATAGTTTTAACATAATATTGCAGCGGCGGAAGGCTTGCAAATGATCCATATTACTGCGTGCGGAACCCTTAAGTTCGGTCATTAACATTTCCCGAGCTACAGCCGACGTCCTCTATTATTGGACCACCCTGTACATAAGATAAATAAAACGAATCAATTTTTCTGGATATATTTATTTTAGTGGGTACGTGTAACAACAAATGTATAAAAAGCGAATAGTAAAAGGCACAAGATAACATAAAATTAAAAGTAAAGATACAGTATGTCCCCGGATGGAGTTTATATTGTATAAATAAAAATATATATGCTGAATTAAATTCTTTCAGCTCTCACAAGGTAAACTTTTTTTATTAAATCAACCACTGACACACCGGAAGTAGGAAAAACATTTTGTACCCTTACTCTTGATTTAAATAACTGATGTCCAATATATTCAATAGGATTAAATACACAATAATATGGAGGAAGCCGTAAAACAATGTGTCCAATTTTCTCAGTCATACTATCACAAATATATTCCGGTTTTCAATTTATAGTCTTTTAAAACTTCAAACATATGTTCCTGAATTTCAGATTTGGTCTTGGCCGTATTCGGAACTTTATTTAGTAGGCGACTATGGTAACTTGCAATTGTCCATATACAATAACACTATGACCGGTAAATTGGATAAAAGTGAACTTTGAAACCAATTTTCAAAAAGTTGTGTCTTTGTGATAGTCCAAACTTGAATATTTTTTTGCAAACAATGGCAGATAATTTGAAACAGTCATTTTTAGATCCAGCATGCAAAATTGTATTTGAAAGTGCTTTGTTTGACATTTTGTACTGCTGTCAACCCACTCTTTTGGCCCAGTATCATGGGTATCTAATCAAATTTTATCAAGGTAAATTATTGGCATATTTTCTGATCGATACTTTTTAATTTGTTCTAGATAGGCAGGATTCGTAATCTTTTTGATTCCATGACTAAATGTCTTTGACTTTTGTTAATTTTTCGGAAAATCCGATCTTTAAGAGAATTCGGTGAAGGGTTGATCGGTCATACGGTATGTTGGTTCGGTCCTTCACCAGTCTAATTTCCAATATTGACACCAACTTCTACATGATCTTTGTGTTTTTTCATGTTGCTAAGTGGTTTTCTAGAATACCCTTAATTGTAGGAATAGAGGTTTTTGTTAGTTCACTGGTTTGTTGCAATTTTCCTACGGACGCTACACAATTAAAACAAAAGCAGTTAAAAGTATATTTCGAAACTAATTCAGCCTGTGGTCCACAGACCTATATTTTAAAACATTTAATGGACTGGGTTGCCACTGTAAACGTACAGGTTAAAATAAGTCCAGTATTGTTACACTATATAAATGAGGGCATTAACAAAGTAGGTTAAATAAAAATATTTTTACCTGAAAACTATGTACAAGGTGTCCAAATAGGGTTGCTTTTTTTTGCAATATTGTGCTACTTTCTCTAGCAACTTAATATGCCGTAAACAAAATTTTCATAGCCCGGGCCATTCCGATGCAGGGCGATTTTGAAAATATTGTATTTTGGAAGCCTCCTCGTATCTTGGTTATCCTTTAAGTTTCGAGGTATTAACCAAACTTATATATTTTTAAATGGGACATCCTATATATTTTTAGCAGTTCGATGGGGCTCTTTCTAAGATACATACATACATACATATATATATATATATATATATATATATATATATATATATATATATATATATATATATATTTGCTCCTGTTGGTAATTCTGGTCTGGGTGTACCCTTGATCAAACTTCTTGTCAACGTAAAACCGCCTTAGACACAAAAAAGTAACAGTTTTTACAAAATATTAAAGAACATTTATTAAAGAACATTTATAATGCAAATGAAGTTTTTACACTTTAGGGCTAGGTCAAAATACAAGAGTTCTAACCACACTACACCACAACTTGTTACGTTCTGGACGCGCGTTTCGCTAACCAAGTTAGCATCATCAGCAGATGATATAAATGATAAAAAAATAAAGTTAGAACTCTTGTATTTTGATCTATCTTTCCACCACAGGTTCCAGTGTTAGGACTTTAGGGCTAGGGATATAAATAATTATTTTGTTTCAGTTATGGATCGTAATTCCAGAAGTTTTAAACTAGTAAGTTTAGCAAAAAATACAGCCGATGTTTTAAAGGACTTTACTAACAATATTTCCGGAACATTAGCTCGTGGTATTGTAGTAACAAATGCGACAATAAAATTGTGCACAGATCAAGAAAATCATACTGATACAAAGAGCGTCGAAAATCAAAAATGTTTTGCAAAACAAGAGGAGGAAGATCTAGAGTTAGCCTTAGCAGAATTATGAGAAGTACAAATAACAGGACAATTCCTTGAGATAAGAGGAAATAATAAGTCATCATCCAATTTTTTAAAAAATGCAATATCCGCCATAAAGCAAATAGATACAAATTTTGATAGTTTCCTTTTTTCTGATGAGATGTTTAATGCTAACACAAATAATAAAAACCCGCAAGCAGAAATAGTATTGGATGTCCAAAAGGAAGAAGAAAAGATTAAGTAATCCTGCAGACTGGAAATATAACACGAATAAAAAATAGAGAAAAGCGGGCGGAGTATATGGGGAGAAGAAACAACGAATTCGATATAAAGAAAACTAAAAGAGTAATGAAAACGAGACGTCAGTGTACAAACGAACTAACGAAAGCAAGCAAAGAAATAACCATTCAGTGTTACAAGTTGACGGATAAAGACTAAAATTAATTTTCGCAAAGTTTTGGTCCCTCTCATGGCCGGAGAAGGAAAACTACATTTGTGCAAGAGTCTTGAAGAATAAAACGTAGAGGGCAAGACATAGAAATGTTGCGGAAGTAAGCCAGAGGACTTCGTATAAATATTTTCTTAAAAACAGAATCGCCGAAATTAGGGTTTATAAGCTCATGTTTTCTAATACAATAGAAGTTTCTATGAGAACCATATCATAGTAAGTAAAAAACGAATTATCTAATCCAGCCAGAAACGAAGAAGATGAGCCGAATAGTAATAATAATATACAAAAAAAGAAATTACATTTTTATGAAGAAAAAATCAATTTAAAAAAATTCTTTGAAGACCTACCTCGAATCACGTTATTGTCGACAATCTTCAACAAAATTATGTGTAGAGCCAACGTTTAAAGTCCAACCGGAACTTTATTTACTTTATAAAGATAACTGCTAAAATAGGTCCATTATCCATTGTCACCTTCTCAAACATGTTTGAAGATCATAATTTAGCATTATTTTTGCCAAAAAAGACGAATGTGATGTCTGCATGGGCTATAAGACAAAAATGTAGAAGAATGTTTTAGAGAGAACATATTATTAAGGAAGAAAAAGCAGGAAAGTAAAAGCAGAAAACAAAAATTCAAATAGTAGAATATTTACAATGGACCTCCAGTCAGTACTATTGTTTCCAAAATCAATCGTATCAGCACTACCGCACGAAGCTTATTGTACACAAATTTACCATATTTGATTTGCAAACAAAAGATGGCTTTTGCTTTCTCTGGCACGATGGGTGAAGGGAAGCTTATTGCCAATTGTTTTTTATCGATAGTTTGTAACTTCCTCGATCTGTATCATCCAGAAATATTTAGAAAACGGTCACAACTAAATGCATTCTACAATAGAGAAAAATTTAAAAGGAAGGATCATTCATTTGCCGGCTGATTAGGTGAGTTATTTAGATCACATTTTTTTTAAAGACTATAGCAAACTCAATTTAATAAAATCAATAAGACCTAGATATGAAGTTGGTGATTCATCTGTAAATAGTCCTAGAGCTTTGAAGTATCATCCAGATTGGAAAATCGAATTTAAGATTAAAAATCCCGAGGAATATCAAGATATGCCTATGAAATTAAAAAAGAACACACTATACAAAGACCAATAAAATTAAAAATTAAAAAAAAAATCTTATGTTTTTAAACATTCTCTTGCAAAAGATTATCATAATTTTTATAACAACCTAAGACATGAATAACGTAACCCATTATTTTTTTGTACTACGTACTTTTATCCTCCTACCAAGTTATTTGTTTTGTTTTATGAATATACCTATTTTCGATTTAATAAGATACTGGCTCAAGTAGGTAAATAATAATGTTGTCTTATTATCTGAAATTGGCATAAGTCCTATTCCGTACTGCATATAAGAATGCATTTTTCATAACTCCTTTATTTTTAACAGGTACCTTGTTATGAAGAAAATCAATGCAAGATAGCAGATCCATATTTCTCATTTTTTAGTAATATAAAACACATAAATTACGTTCTTCAAAGAAGTAAAATTGTTTTTTCGCTCTGTTTGGAAACTTAAAAAATATGAAAATGAACTCAACGGTATTAGGAACATAACTAATGAACTCTTACCACCACAATTAATTGATAAATTTAATCATTCTTGCCAATTAAAGTATAATAAATTATTTTCTTGCATTAAACAGAAAAATGTTAAAAAGATTTCTATTTTAAATAATTCTCGGCAATATTTGAGCTTAAAACAAACGGTAAATGTCTCTATAATTACACAGATATCGACCTACCAATTGAAGTCAAAAAAATTTTATGTGCCGGTCCAAAATTCGATTTACTTTTATCCTTAGAGGGCATGCCAATTCCAAATATGATCAAGGATTTTGAACACTGTATTAAATCTGCTAATTTGAGTGAGGAAGATCCAAATAGTCTTAGGGCTGAATGTGTCAACAATATTACTAACTATATAATTTCTAAAAAACATACAGATACTGTGAAGTCAAATTGTATTATTAGAGATTTTAAGATATGTAAATCCTTTCTAAAATACAACCCGCAGCTTACGCTGATGCGTTCTGATAAGGGCATTCTACGTTAATTATGTTGAGGGATGACTATTTGAACGAAATAAAGAATATACTTAACGATCGTCCAGTTTATAAAGTTTTGTCATCTGATCCCACAATTTGGTTTCAAAATAAGGCTAATGAACTCGTGAAAAAAATATTTGATTACGGTTGCATTGATGAACTGTAAAAGGCTTAAAGTCCATCGTTTCACGGGAATTGAATGGTCTTCGAAAAACTCACAAACTTAATCTCAGTCTACGGCCGGTGGTATCATGTATAGCCGCCCCTTCATATAATTTGACATCTTGACACAGCTACAAACTACTTTTCAATACAATGTGAAAAATTCATTTGAATTTATTGAATTTACTAAGAGTGTAACTCTTCCTGAACGATGTACTAGTCTCACTGGATGTTACGTCTCTATTTACTAACATTCCCAAAACATTAGTTTGGAAATTATAAAAAGCAAATGCCACATTATCTCAGCATACACAACTATCCCCAAAGAACTGTTTTGTCAGATTGTACAGTTTTTGTTTGAGAATAGCTATTTTGTATTTGACAAGGTATTTTACCAGCAACTGGATGGTTCAGCAATGGGAAATCCTGCTAGTCCTGTTTTAGCAAACTTAGTTATGAATGAGCTGATTACAAACATCGTGAAACAGCTCCCAATCGAGCTAGCTTTCATTAAACTTTATGTGGATGACACGATCCCGTCTTGTCCAGATAGCAAGACGCTTGAACTTTTGAGCTATTTTACTAAATTTCACGAAAAACTAAAATTTACCACAGAAAGAGGGATTGAAGGACAAATTCCATTCCTAGACACCATGGTTATTCGAAACCCAAATGGCACTTTGTCTACTAATTGGTACGTTAAGCCCACTGCCTCTGAGAGAGTTCTCAACTATTTGTCTTCACACGCAGCTACACATAAAATTGCTACAATAAAAAATCTTTTTTATAGATCCTTTCATTTAAGTAGCGTTGAATTCCATAAAAAGAATGAAAATATAATTAAGAACATTTTAAAACAAAATAATTACCCTGTTAGCTTGATTAACAGAGTCTGGAATGTATATCGGAAAAACTTGGGAAGAAAAACTAAAAAAGAATCTACCATATTTTTTAAATTTCCCTATATAAACAGTTTATCTCAAAAAATCCAAACAAATATATTTAAAAAAAATCCACATTACAAACTTGCATTTTACAACACAAAAGTCGTTAATTCGCTACTTTCTTGTTTAAAAGAACATACCCCTTTTTTCCAACCTGGTCTATAGGATACCCTGTATGGGTTGTAGTAAATGTTATGTGGGGACTACCAAGCAATATTTGAAAAATAGAATTTATCAACATAAATATTATGATTGCAGAGAGATAAACTGCAATAAATCATAAAAAACGGCATTAGCTCAATACCACTTTGCAACCGGTCATAATTTTGATTTTCCAAAAACCATTTTAGATAAAGAAAATCAACGAAACAGTAAACAATAGAATGGACGCTCAAGGGCTTAATATTCAATATAACCACGTACTAAACCTGTATAACACAATATGTAGACCGACCAGGTAGTTTCCAACTATATTATATTTACAATAATTTTTTTTTGTTTTGGCCTGCTGCCTGCTTTCTCCTAAGCGTAAGTCGATTAATATTTAGTATTTGTTGAGTTGGGTCTATGTATATATATATATATATATATATATATATATATATATATATATATACATGTATAAATATATTTATAATATATATATATATATATATATATATATATATATATATATATATATATCTATATATATATATATATATATATTTATATATATATATATATCTATATATATATATATATATATATATATATATATACACTGTATATATATATATATATATATATATATATATATATATATATATATATATATATATATATATATATATATATATATATATATATATATATATATATATATATATATATATATATATATATATATATATATATATATATATATATATATATATATATATATATATATATATATATATATATATATATATATATATATATATATATATATATATATATATATATATATATATATATATATATATATATATATATATATATATATATATATATATATATATATATATATATATATATATATATATATATATATATATATATATATATATATATATATATATATATATATATATATATATATATATATATATATATATATATATATATATATATATATATATATATATATATATATATATATATATATATATATATATATATATATATATATATATATATATATATATATATATATATATATATATATATATATATATATATATATATATATATATATATATATATATATATATATATATATATATATATATATATATATATATATATATATATATATATATATATATATATATATATATATATATATATATATATATATATATATATATATATATATATATATATATATATATATATATATATATATATATATATATATATATATATATATATATATATATATATATATATATATATATATATATATATATATATATATATATATATATATATATATATATATATATATATATATATATATATATATATATATATATATATATATATATATATATATATATATATATATATATATATATATATATATATATATATATATATATATATATATATATATATATATATATATATATATATATATATATATATATATATATATATATATATATATATATATATATATATATATATATATATATATATATATATATATATATATATATATATATATATATATATATATATATATATATATATATATATATATATATATATATATATATATATATATATATATATATATATATATATATATATATATATATATATATATATATATATATATATATATATATATATATATATATATATATATATATATATATATATATATATATATATATATATATATATATATATATATATATATATATATATATATATATATATATATATATTTATATATATTAGCATCTTAGCAATAATTTGGACAGGTTTGGAATTCTGGTATATAAAAACGAGATAATTTTTTCTTTTTTTTATATTTACTTAGATCTTTATTGCTATACCGAGTATGGGTTTATGTTATTACTGAAATGTACAGGGTTTTATGTATGGAGTGGTTTATTTATATTTAAATTAATTTTCTTAGATATAAGATTATGATAAATTTGGCTTAAGTTATTGATGTCTTTTTTATCGTTGACGGCATCTTTCTCCTTTTTAATGGGTATCATTTATTCTATGGTGAGTTTTCGATAATTAGTTTCTTGCTCTAAAATTATGGTTTGTTTAAAATCGAATTCGTGTTTTTCTGACTGTTCGTGTTTGTCGAGTGCAGTAGATGCATTTTTTGTGTATTTGTGGCCATTTAATCGATTATCTAAGTATTGTGTTGTCATTCCTATGTATTTTTTTGGGCAATTTAAACATGGAATTAAATAAACTAGGTTTGATTTCTTTTTTTTATTACTTTGCTTTTCAAGGGTGTGAAAAAGCTGCTTAGTAAATTTTGTGCTTTATGACAGACAGTTATGTCGTGTTTAGACAAGATGTGATTTATTTTTTCTGATAGACCGTCTGTGTAGACTTGAGATCTTCCTATTCAATTGACTGTAAATTTTGGAGAAAAATTATATGATAGGGATCGGTGTGTGTCAATGTAAAAACTATATTGAATTAATTTTAAATTATGCCTAAAATCAAGTGTGGCATAGGTAGACACTGCTAAAATATATGTAGGGATCTAATATATTGGAACAAAATGGCGTCCAATAAAAATGTTTGAAAAGACATTATATATGTGTTCCTAAATAACTATGTACTGAACTAAATTGGTTCACATATTCACTATTCTTAATAAAAGGAAATATTCATAATGAGGGAAGTTCCAGGTAAAGGAAATTTATCGATTTTGGTCTCGACCGAATGAATGCTCCATAATTAGTAAAATTATTCTCAATTTTGGAAAATAGATCAGGGAATGGCTTCCTTCTCTCGGGATATCTAAAGTTAATATGAAAAACCACTTAAGATAAAAAATAAAAATTTGGCATATTTATAATAATTTTGTAGTACCAGTTAATGAGACTCGTTTTCTTTCGACTATATGTAGAAAACTAGTATGTCATACTTTTCAAAGTTCTCCTTTCAGTCAATTTCAACAATAAAGCACGAATCAGAAATTATAATCTTATTTAAAGCTGCATTGAAAAAACTTTTAGATAACCACTCAAAAACTTGATAATCTCTTTGATTATCAGCCATTAAACATGGCCGCCTTGAAATTAATTTAAATTTATTTTGAATTGCCAAATTTTGGGGTTATTATTAAAAATAAAGACCAATTGTTATATATATTTGAAAAGTTTAGAAAGAACTCCATCAAACTGCAAAATATATATAGGGTGTCCCATTAAAAAATATACAAATTAGGTTAATATCTCGAAAATGGCAGTTCATCCCATACTACTAGGCCACTGGATTCTACATAAAAAAATTATATATTATAATTATATATTGACCTCCTGATCAAAAGGTACATGGGTACGTCAAAATAGTATGTGCTGTTTTGGAAATACCCCTCTCCGAAGGGCACTTCTTTAAAGACACTTAGTAGTGTAAAAAAATAGAAAATATATTAATTTTAAAGTCATATACCAACAAGATTTAATAAAGACCATTTTATTTTAGCTCTATTAAGATGGGTGAAATATATTTCTATAGATTTTAATCTCAAATATACAGTGTGTTCACGAATGGGGTTAACAATAGGACAAATGGACTAAAATGTAATTAATAAAAAAATCTAATATTTTATTTGAGTTACTTTATCTTTCAGAGTAGAAAATAACAGATATTTAATGTGTTCGTTCTTAAAATTCATTCACTAGACCAGTACAGTTTTTCGTTGTGCTTGACGTCTACAGTTTACTGACTTTATGCCGGGCGCGTTTATCATATATCTGTTGAGTTTTCGAAAATTCCTTTAGCCTCACTATGATCTTAAATCTTGTTTCTATGCAACCACAAAGTAGTAATTAGTGAAACAAAATAAAAATCAGGAAAGAAATCTACCTCTGCATAGTCTTTGATGTTGGAGATTTTGGCGTATTTTCCTGAATATTTTCGAAACATCCGTTAAGGGTAGTTGATTCTGACTTCCACTTAATTGGCCTCTTTGCAAAATCGGCTATGTTAATTAACTTTTCCTTTGTTCGCTAATTAATCTTATCTAGTATAATGCCATTTCAAAGTTCTTCCTTCGTTAACATTTTTTTAATAACGTGGAAAATCTAATACTGATGCGCTCCTTTGCAACTGAACATACCTCATTCCTACGCATATTTAATAACATGTTTCCATGTTCAACAAAGCATTTCTTATACTAAATATCTTGAAGTAGTAATTAACTCGTCTCATAGGCTTTAAACTGCAGTTGTTGTTTTCTAAAATACGCCTTTTATAAAAAGATCTTCACTACCGACTTAAATGAAATTTCAAAGAAATTATTACAGAATATACAAGTAAACAGAGGCGCATTTAGAATTTCGTTCAGGGAGGGGTTGAAAGATCATAAAGTCGCACGATGTGAAAAAAAATATACTGTTAGTGTGCCAATATTTTTTGTTCACTAAAAAAAGTCCCCATCATCATATAGTCTAAAAGCATAAAAAGGCCATCTGCCTTTTATTATATATTTTCCTAATATAGTAAGAGCTCCCGGGGAGGAGGGGATATCCTGTGCCCTTTCTTAAACATAAAACTCTTTATTTGGTTTAAATAAACACCGTTTTCTAGAATGAGTTTATTTAGATTTAAAAACTCTTTTCTTTACAATACTTAGAACTAAGTAAACTGTTTATTTAGAGTAATTATATATAGATAAAATAAAAAGTTTATATGGGTCAGGTAAATAAGGGACCTGAAATAAAATAACTTGTTTATTTGGAATAGGTCAATCTTTTATTTGAGGCTTCTTCCCCCTTTTTTAGTAAACGTTCAGGGATGACCTACAGAATTAAATATAGTAGATTCAGATATATAAGAAAGTGACCACCTGACTAGTTGAACCAGGTCTGGAGATGTTTTCAGTTTATTTCAGAATTAAGAATTTTAAAATTGTCATCACATGTGTGTGATTCGTTTAGTAGATGAGTTGCGCAACGTGAACTAAACTGCTGTGCATAATAACTGCAATTCTAAAATTTTTGGGTAAAATTCAAATTGTTGTAGCTTTTCAGAGATAGAGATATTGGGCTAGGTTTTCAGCGTATTATGGAGATATGTTTTGAAAAAAAGCCCAGTATTATGTATTTTTTCAAAGTGCGTTTCATTTTATTATACAGGGTGTGAGATATATTTTTTTAAATGTTTGTTAAGAGCGAGAACTTGTTACAGCAACTCTTAAGTTTTCTTTTTTCGACCAAAATGATCTTTGGCAAGATGCAAAAAAACAATTTGTAGCGATTTGTCGGATCTTCACTTGTTTTCAATATACAGACATTATTAACACTTCAACACGACACCCTGTACATTAGTCGGACATTGGTCACTTGATTTTTATGGGTATTTATGCCTGTAATCATTTCATAGGAATGTATACATGGTGTAACATAAGTAAAAGAGAAATAACAAAATTGGAAATTAATATTTTGGTGTGAATTTCGTACACTTCCTTGAATCTCTTGTCAAATCTAAAATAATGAAAGCTTTTTGTGAGAATTTTTGAAAATAATTAACCTTTTGTCGAAAATTTTTTATTGAATATACATGTAACTAATTAAGAAACGGCTACATTTTATATTCTTTTTTCATTGTCATCTCACACCCTGTATAATAAAATGAAACGCACTTTGAAAAAATACATAATACTGGGCTTTTTTTCATTTGAATTTTACACAAAAATTTTAGAATTGCAGTTATTATGCACAGCAGTTTATTTAAATTTTTTATGTAACTAGTTTTATATTCTTTTATTCTTATGCTTATGACTTTTATTATTTTCCCTAATGAATTGTTGATCTTAAAACTGATTTTTCACCCATTTCTAGAAAGGTGTTTAGAAATTTTGGTACTCAATTTACCGATATGGTTCATAGTTTTATAAGTACTGTAGTTGACATTTTTAACTTATGGATAAACTAAATTGATTGCTTTTTTATATTTGATTTTTATTATTATTCGGCAATTATTTTATCTGCATTATCTGCTTTGTATCCGTTGTTAACTGCCATCTGTTTAATTAAATTTAGCTCTTTAATATAATTTTCATGTGATATAGGTACTTTTAGAAGTCTGTGAATAAAGGAGTTAAAAGCTGACAATTTTAGTGACATGAACTATTACAACTAACAATATATGTGTGTGACGGGTTATGATAGATAGAGAAGGCAGGTTTTTCGTTTGTATGTGTTATAGTTAGATCAAGAATTTATTTTTATTCTGTTCCATTACTGCGGTAAACAAGTAATAATATTATCAACGTACCTATACCATATCAATACAGAACATTATTATTTAATGGATGTTCGTGTATTTTTTCTTCTGAATTGTTCATACAGATTACAGCCAACAATGGACTTAAAACATTTTCCATTAGTAAACCCTCATTAGACATAAAATTCACCATTCAATTCAAAATAATTTTGATCGGAACAGACTAAAGAGCGTCTGAAATATCCTGTTTTATTGTAGAATTTACTTTACTTTATTTCTAGCAAATTTTCTTCTAATTCTATTACGTCGTTTCGTGGAATGCTTGGAAAAAGATTTTGAACATCAAAAGAAATAAATTTTGTATTTGACGGGAGATTAATACTTCTTGTTTATTTATTCATAAGAGATTTTAATAATGTTTTTGCTTTAAAGTTGTAAACTTTTTCTATACGCTTAATTAGTTTGTGAGATAATTTAGTTGTTGGAGCTGTTACGAAGGATACCACAGGTCTTATTGGTAAACCATTTTTATGTAACTTAATTAAAGAACATAATTTTGGAGCTTGCGGGTTAGAAATTTATTTTACTATATTTTTAATCATTTTTTGAGAAATTAAAAAATTAATTTTAAAGTAATGTGTTTTATTTACATATTGCTATTATTTACGTACAGCTACTACAGATTTGCCTATGTCTGCCTTAGTGAAAACGATGTTGTTGCGTTCGTGTTTCTCTAATATTCTTTGCAGTGGTTGATTTTATAGGGCAAGGTACATTTACATTGTCTTGTCGCTGTGTTCTTAGGGTTCTTGCAATTATGGGCTTTTAGTGCTGTCGCTTTTGGCAAGGGCCAATTCACACATACTTCTAAATATTCTCTTTGTTTGTGATTGTCCTTTGGCACTAAATTTTAAAAGAAACCTTTTTCTAACAATTTATTTTCATTTTGAGAGAATTCGACATCAGTAAGTTTAACAATTCTTTTGTAGAACTTATGGCCACTGTAGTTGTGTTTATTGTTATTTGTGTTTAGTTTTGTGTTGGCTATAAGGTGATTTAGTTTTTTCTTTTGAATTTCGAACTTCTTTTGTATAATATTTTCTAGTTTTTCTCTTACTTGAAAGTTAAATATGTCGAATTCTACGTTGGAAAATCTGTTTTTCACTGTGGATTACTTTCAGATATAGAAGTATTATTTCGGATATGCGTAACGAAAGCACAAAAAGAACGTATTTCTTAGCTGTGAACGGTTAATATACCAAGTTATTTAAGGAATGCACACACTAAAGCGTTCTCGGCAGTAATCATGGTGGCGATCCTATGCTGTCATTTGGCAGTCACGGTGGCAGTGATCGCGTCCAAGTTCGTGCTGGTGTGTGGCTGTGCTATTAAGAAGAATAAATGCTAATTTTAATACCTTTAAAGTTCACCAAGTTATGCAGACATTTAACAAAAACTCTATATAATTATATAATTAAATAAAGAAAAGGAAAACAGTATGAAATGTGATTTATTCATAAAAAACGGACAAAATATGTTCTTATTTTAAAATTTTATATCAAACCATTTTATAATAACAAAGCCAAAACTTTTCTGGCTTAAAAAAGTCGGTAAAAATGCCTTTTCAACAACATTTTAAAACGCAAAAAGCCTATTATTCTAAATATAATTTTTTTAGCTAGAAAAACAATAAAAAGCTTCGAAAAAAGAGCTTTCGCAACGAAAGTAAGTTCAAGATGGATATTTCTTTTAAGTACAAATTGACTAAAATCGGACAAAAGATTCAAAGAAATATCATTAACAAGGGCAAAAGGACATTTCAAAATATTTTAAATGCAATATAAACTAATCTTAAAAAGAAATAGTGCAACAATAAAAAAACCTAATGTGGAACAAAATTATTAAAACTAATAACCAAAAACTATAAAAATATTTTTAAATAAAATATTAAACGATATAAATTAAAGATCGTCAATGTCAGAAAACAGATCATCGCTCTCATCTTCGTCATCCGAATCGATCACTATGACGGGGTTTATATCTGAAGTATCGCTTACTCTGACTACTTTCCAAGCTTCTAGAATGTCTTTTTGGGTGTGCCGAATGTAGTTCTGCATGATCAGCGCTTACTTCGCCGAGAACCTTTTCCCACGTTGCCAAAACTTCAAAGGATATTCCTTTTAAGGCAAAAATATATTGGTCATATTTTCTTTTGCACTCGGACCAAACCATTTGGATGAGGTTATATTGACAATGTTATGGTGGGAGGCGGAGAACCATACGACCAAAAGGTTTTACATATTCGTCAAGAAAATATTTTTTTTGTACTTCGACTTTTTCTACCAAATCCCAGATTTGGTCCTTCATTGCTTCTTCTGGAAAGGCAATATTTTTTTCGGAAAGCCATAAAATTAATCTTTTCCAGGTCCAGGATTTTCGGGATCTGTCTTCTACTAGCCTAGAGTGATAGCTTTCATTCTCCATGATAATTAATGATTTGGGCGACAAATTAGAAACAAGTTGATATCCCCCACTTTTTGTCCCGTTCTCATTGTCAACAGTTTTAACAATGGAGCAAAAGGAAAAAAATCTGTTTCTTTTTATATATAATTTAAAAGTCTAGCATATTTATGAACATGGATTAATTTCACCACATTCAAGTTTTTCTTTTGGTCAAAATTAACAAAGTGATTATTTTTGTTAAATATCAAAAAATGAACATTTTTATTTTTTCGCGGCCAAAAAGCGGTTGGCTTTTAACTCAAATTCTGGTCGTCTTTATCAACTAAATTACACTATCTTTGAAGATTTATAATCCTGATTATTACGGGGATGTAAAAAAGTTATTTTAATCCCAAAAAAGTAAATATAAATATTTTTTATGGTGCAAAATTTACCGATTTTTAGCCATTTTTCGACAACTTGTAACATTTCTATTTTTTGATATTTAATAAAAATAATAACTTTCCCACACTCTCATATTATTTATCTTTGAAAGACCGTTAAAAAGTTGTCTATAATAAACTTATTTTTTTTATGATTTGGGTTAAAAGAACACCTTAATTTAGCAAAAATTTCGACCGATGCTCTTAATATAAGTGCACAAGAAAACTAAAATAAACAAAAAACAAATATAATCAAAATGCTCCGTAAACTTACCTTCACCGCTTTTTTAAGAGCTTCTGGTTTTCGTATCATCCTGCCAGTAAGAACCCTTTTCTATTGAATTCATATTCAAAAATTAAATTCTTTTATTAAAAACATGTGGTAAATCCACGAGATACTTATATATACTTGATACTTCTCTTTCATCGAAAGCCAGTTTCTGTTACCCATTTTTGCAGAAAACTAATAGAATAGCTGAAATGATTGGACATATCATAATTTAGTTTCTGATGGAGAGACTTTATAATAATATGTTCTTTTTGGGCATACATGCGATAAAGGGCATCCCGGATCTTACTTTTTAAGAAGTTGGTTATCTTGATATGCTCTTCATTTTTTGTTGATGATAATTCTTTGAATCTTTCCACCACATTCTGAAGGTCCAAAGCAATTCCTGCAGCTACTTGCTGTTTTTCTAGCTCAAAAGCTAATCTATTAAGAATAATCAGCTGGCTTTGCTCACTTAGTCGTCTATTTCCATTTTTTTCGGGATTTTCAATATTGACTTTGTTTTGACGCATAGATAAACTATTTTAACGTTTCGAAATGTCACACTTAGGGATTTGTCAACGTGATAAGTTTGAGTTGAAATAAGAAACGACACGACATTTTTTAGTAAATTCACCGTTACAAAGACGCAAAAAATGACGTCACTGCATATCCGAAAAATGTCTCCTATATATGTTATATATGTCTCTTTTGGAATATTTTATTTTTCGATGTTCGATTAATCATCTCATACCAGAGAGTCGTCCGGATTTTGCAGCTTCTGTTTTATTGCTTGTTTTTAAACTAATGTATTTTGGAAAAACTTTAAGCGGTTGTTGAAAAACCATATGTTTTGGGAATATATTCTAGACTTGATTAACAATTTAAAATACCAAAGGGCTAGAAAGCTTTTTGAAGCTTGAATAATAAATTCAATTGAGTTTTGAGTTGAGCCAATACTTGATGGAAATCCATTAAACAATGAATAAAACGTCTATAAGTTTAATTTCCACTAGATTACATTATACAATGACAATTGTTTCGACACAGAGTGTCGTCTTCGGATGGAATTTACTGTTTAAGTTTCAAAAACAAGAAAATAAAAATATCGGAATTTACAAGAAATAAAACTAATAAAGGTTCAACAATGAGAAATTATGCAAATCTACCTGATCTTTTAGTAATAGCCCAGATGTTTTAAATTTATTAATTTCCATTCTTTCTGGAAAATTAAGTTTCTTTGATATTATTTCAGAATGATGAACTTTAAAATTGTTATCAAATGTGTGTGAATCGTTTAGTAGATGAGTTGCGAAACGTGAATTATTTAAATTTATATATGTAATTGGTTTTATGTTCTTTTATTCTTTTTTCAAAACATCTGCCGGTTTGACCAAAATACATTTTGGGGACACGAACCACACTTCACTATTCGCCATTGCTAAACCTGTATTAGTATTATTACTTGTACATTCCGATATTTTAATGTCTTGTTTGTGAATATACATATATATATATATATATATATATATATATATATATATATATATATATATATATATATATATATATATATATATATATATATATATATATATATATATATATATATATATATATATATATATATATATATATATTTTTTTTTTCTTGGGTTAGGGTCCTTATAAACCGAACAACACATTTCTTGCTAAGTCATGTTACCAATTCACGTTTCGATCATCTCGTGATCTTCATCAGAATACATAAATTCTATAAAGGAAATTTTCAGACAATAACAGTTACAATTTGAAGTTTATCTGTAGAAATAAAGGAACAGTTAAAAGTATGTTATTAAGGGGGCCAACTCAGTTTTATAAATTTCTCTTTTCTTTTAATTTACATGTTATTTAATAATGTGATGGTTTATTTAACTAAGTTGTTTTGTATCAGTTTTTGCATTGACTGAGTTTTTATTCCTTTGTATTTCTATCATTTCATAGAATTCTCTCCTTTTATCATATATATATATATATATATATATATATATATATATATATATATATGATATGTATATATATATATATATATATATATATATATATATATATATGATATGTATATATATATATATATATATATATATATATATATATATATATATATATATATATATATATATATATATATATATATATATATATATATATATATATATATATATATATATATATATATATATGATATATATATATATATATATATATGATATGTGTATATATATATATATATATATATATATATATATATATATATATATATATATATATATATATATATATATATATATATATATATATATATATATATATATATATATATATATATATATATATATATATATTATATATATATATATATATATATATATATATATATATATATATATATATATATATATATATATATATATATATATATATATATATATATATATATATATATATATATATATATATATATATATATATATATATATATATATATATATATATATATATATAGGTATATCTTGTATTTTCTTGGGTTAAGGTCCTTATAAAACGAACAACATATTTCTTGCTAAGTCATGTTACCAATTGACGTTTCGATCATCTCGTGATCTTTATGAGAATATATAAATTCTATAAAGGAAATTTTCAGACAATAACATTCACAATTTAAAGTTCAATAAAATGTCTTACCATTTACAACAAAAATTTGAATAGTAGATGATGGAACACGTAACACATTTTTAATAATACATCTAGAAAATCAAATAAAACAGTGTCACATTCACGATACAAGACTTATACGGAGACAAACAAGAAGCTAATTTTAAAAATTGATTTATCTGTGGAAATAAAGAAACAGTTGAAAAGTATGTTATTAAGGGGTCCAACTCAGTTTTATAATTTTTTCTTTTCTTTTAATTTATATGTTATTTAATAATGTTATGGTATATGTTACTAAGTTGTTTTGTATCAGTTTTTACATTGATTGAGTTTTTATTCCTTTGTATCATTTGATAGAATTCTCTCCTTTTTTTGTTGGTTTTCGGTCTTTAAAATTTTTACATTATTAAAATCGAATAAATGTTGATTTTCACTAATATGTTTTGTTAGTGCTGTTTTATTCTTTTTGTGATACTTGTGTCCTTGTAGTCTGTTTTTTAACTACTGGCTGGTTTGTCCAATGTATATACCGTTGCAATCCTTACAGGGAATTTCATAAACTATATGAGTTCTTTTTTCTTTTTGATTTTAGTTTACTGAAGTTATTTTTTAATAGGTTATAGCCTTTGTGACTAACTGTGATGTTATGTTTTTTAAACACATTTTTTAAATTTTCCGATATTTTGGGTATTTATGGAAGTGACATGTATTTTGTGTTTCTTTTATTAAGATTTAAATTTTGGTTTGAGTTGTAAAATTTATGGGTTCTCTTCTTAAAAATATTGTTAATAATTTTTCTGGATAGTTGTTGATTTTTAGAGCTTGCTTTGCTTTTCCTATAGATTTTTTTCTATATTCGGGATCCGATAATTGTATAGCTCTATCCGCTAACCCTATTATGACGGATTTTTTTTTTAGATAGTGGATGTTAAGAATAGAAATGTAAATATCTAGAAGACCAGGTGTCTTTATGTACCATTCAGTATTTATAGCATTTTTAATATGATTTAATGTGAGGTCTAAGAAATTAATTTTGTTTTGTGCTTCTTCTTCTAATGTTAATTGAAGTTTTGGGCGGTAACTATTAAAATTACGTAAACAATCGTCAACGTACCTGAAGAAAAAAGGTATATAAAAGTCGATATTTTTAAGAATTGTTTTCTCCAGGTCTTCCAGGACTAATTGGGCAATCACGTTGGAAATTGATGCTCCCATAGCACAACCATCAACCTGTTTAAAGGATTTATCATTGTATAAAAAATACGTGGAATTCAGTGTGAGCTCAACTACATTTAAGAATTCATGAAGTGGAATATCAGTATAATTTTTTTATCTGGTTCCATTTTTTACTAATAATTTCTTTTGCTTAATTTGTAGGTATATTACTATAAGGATATATTACGTCCAAAGATATTAGTATATAGTTATCAGGTATGTTTGTGCTCTCTATTTTATTTTTTAAATCTACTGAATCTTTAATATAATATTTGTTTTTGTTAATAATATCTAGTAAAATATTTTTTAGAAATTTTGACAAATTCTCAAAGGGTGATTGGATGCAAGAAACTGTCGGTCTTAATGGGGTGCCTTCTTTGTGGATTTTTGGTAGGCCATATATTCTTGGAGGTTGAGAATTTAAGGTTTTTAAGTTTTTAGCCGTATTTGATGCATCATTTCGTCGTATTCGGTGGAATACAAAACAACTGTTTTGTTTGACTTGTCAGGTCTCAAAACTTTTAAGTTTTGGTTGTTTCTAATGAAAAATTTAGTTTGTTTCACTTTGCTTAAAAGTTGCTTTTGTTTCCTAGTATTTGTAGTTTGTTTTAATTTGTTTTTATAGTTTGTTAGCATGTTGGCCTTAATTGGTCTTTGGTTTCTGAAGTTAAGTCTGTAATGGATGTTTCAATGTTGCTGATTAGGACTGGAATTGGTACGTCTTCAGAAGTTTCCAGAGGAATTGCAAAGTTTGGACCTAAACTAAGAATTTCGGCTATGTCGTTTGGAATATTAATGTTGGTCATATTGTGAATCCATTCATCCGATTTTTTCTTATAGTCACTATTATTCCCCCTTTTTATTGATCTATTAATCTTGGCAATGTTATTTTGTTTATTTTTTGAAAAATGTTCTCTGTTTTGTGACTATGTATAATAATGTAAAAAGGAGAGAATTCTATGAAATGATAGAAATACAAAGGAATAAAAACTCAGTCAATGCAAAAACTGATACAAAACAACTTAGTAAAATATACCATCACATTATTAAATAACATGTAAATTAAAAGAAAAGAGAAATTTATAAAACTGAGTTGGCCCCCTTAATAACATACTTTTAACTGTTCCTTTATTTATATAAACTTCAAATTGTAAATGTTATTGTCTGAAAATTTCCTTTATAGAATTTATGTATTCTGATAAGATCACGATATATAACATGATATGTGTTGTTCGGTTTATAAGGACCCTATAGAAAAAAAATAAATATATATATATATATATATATATATATATATATATATATATATATATATATATATATATATATATATATATATATATATATATATATATATATATATATATATATATATATATATATATATATATATATATATATATATATATTTATTTTTTTTCTTGGGTTAGGGTCCTTATAAACCGAACAACACATTTCTTGCTAAGTCATGTTACCAATTCACGTTTCGATCATCTCGTGATCTTCATCAGAATACATAAATTCTATAAAGGAAATTTTCAGACAATAACATTTACAATTTGAAGTTTATCTGTAGAAATAAAGGAACAGTTAAAAGTATGTTATTAAGGGGGCCAACTCAGTTTTATAAATTTCTCTTTTCTTTTAATTTACATGTTATTTAATAATGTGATGGTATATTTTACTAAGTTGTTTTGTATCAGTTTTTGCATTGACTGAGTTTTTATTCCTTTGTATTTCTATCATTTCATAGAATTCTCTCCTTTTTACATTATTATACATAGTCACAAAACAGAGAACATTTTTCAAAAAATAAACAAAATAACATTGCCAAGATTAATAGATCAATAAAAAGGGGGAATAATAGTGACTATAAGAAAAAATCGGATGAATGGATTCACAATATGACCAACATTAATATTCCAAACGACATAGCCGAAATTCTTAGTTTAGGTCCAAACTTTGCAATTCCTCTGGAAACTTCTGAAGACGTACCAATTCCAGTCCTAATCAGCAACATTGAAACATCCATTACAGACTTAACTTCAGAAACCAAAGACCAATTAAGGCCAACATGCTAACAAACTATAAAAACAAATTAAAACAAACTACAAATACTAGGAAACAAAAGCAACTTTTAAGCAAAGTGAAACAAACTAAATTTTTCATTAGAAACAACCAAAACTTAAAAGTTTTGAGACCTGACAAGTCAAACAAAACAGTTGTTTTGTATTCCACCGAATACGACGAAATGATGCATCAAATACGGCTAAAAACTTAAAAACCTTAAATTCTCAACCTCCAAGAATATATGGCCTACCAAAAATACACAAAGAAGGCACCCCATTAAGACCGACAGTTTCTTGCATCCAATCACCCTTTGAGACCTTGTCAAAATTTCTAAAAAATATTTTACTAGATATTATTAACAAAAACAAATATTATATTAAAGATTCAGTAGATTTAAAAAATAAAATAGAGAGCACAAACATACCTGATAACTATATACTAATATCTTTGGACGTAATATATCCTTATAGTAATATACCTACAAATTAAGCAAAAGAAATTATTAGTAAAAAATGGAACCAGATAAAAAAATTATACTGATATTCCACTTCATGAATTCTTAAATGTAGTTGAGCTCACACTGAATTCCACGTATTTTTTATACAATGATAAATCCTTTAAACAGGTTGATGGTTGTGCTATGGGAGCATCAATTTCCAACGTGATTGCCCAATTAGTCCTGGAAGACCTGGAGAAAACAATTCTTAAAAATATCGACTTTTATATACCTTTTTTCTTCAGGTACGTTGACGATTGTTTACGTAATTTTAATAGTTACCGCCCAAAACTTCAATTAACATTAGAAGAAGAAGCACAAAACAAAATTAATTTCTTAGACCTCACATTAAATCATATTAAAAATGCTATAAATACTGAATGGTACATAAAGACACCTGGTCTTCTAGATATTTACATTTCTATTCTTAACATCCACTATCTAAAAAAAAAATCCGTCATAATAGGGTTAGCGGATAGAGCTATACAATTATCGGATCCCGAATATAGAAAAAAATCTATAGGAAAAGCAAAGCAAGCTCTAAAAATCAACAACTATCCAGAAAAATTATTAACAATATTTTTAAGAAGAGAATCCATAAATTTTACAACTCAAACCAAAATTTAAATCTTAATAAAAGAAACACAAAATACATGTCACTTCCATAAATACCCAAAATATCGGAAAATTTAAAAAATGTGTTTAAAAAACATAACATCACAGTTAGTCACAAAGGACATAACCTATTAAAAAATAACTTCAGTAAACTAAAATCAAAAAGAAAAAAGAACTCATATAGTTTATGAAATTCCCTGTAAGGATTGCAACGGTATATACATTGGACAAACCAGCCAGTAGTTAAAAAACAGACTACAAGGACACAAGTATCACAAAAAGAATAAAACAGCACTAACAAAACATATTAGTGAAAATCAACATTTATTCGATTTTAATAATGTAAAAATTTTAAAGACCGAAAACCAACAAAAAAAGGAGAGAATTCTATCAAATGATACAAAGGAATAAAAACTCAATCAATGTAAAAACTGATACAAAACAACTTAGTAACATATACCATAACATTATTAAATAACATATAAATTAAAAGAAAAGAAAAAATTATAAAACTGAGTTGGACCCCTTAATAACATACTTTTCAACTGTTTCTTTATTTCCACAGATAAATCAATTTTTAAAATTAGCTTCTTGTTTGTCTCCGTATAAGTCTTGTATCGTGAATGTGACACTGTTTTATTTAATTCTCTAAATGTATTATTAAAAATGTGTTACGTGTTCCATCATCTACTATTCAAATTTTTGTTGTAAATGGTAAGACATTTTATTGAACTTTAAATTGTGAATGTTATTGTCTGAAAATTTCCTTTATAGAATTTATATATTCTGATAAAGATCACGAGATGATCGAAACGTCAATTGGTAACATGACTTAGCAAGAAATATGTTGTTCGTTTTATAAGGACCTTAACCCAAGAAAATACAAGATATACCTATATATATATATATATATATATATATATATATATATATATATATATATATATATATATATATATATATATATATATATATATATATATATAATGTGTTTTCATTCCGGGTGTACATCCGTTTACTGCTGTCGTTCTGAAAAGAACAGTTTTGCTGACGTTTCGCCAAAATCACATTTGGCATTTTCGAAGCTTTCTTTCTCGCGTCCGAATAGAG
This sequence comes from Kuschelorhynchus macadamiae, assembly GCA_030620095.1. Lineage (NCBI taxonomy): Eukaryota > Metazoa > Arthropoda > Insecta > Coleoptera > Curculionidae > Kuschelorhynchus > Kuschelorhynchus macadamiae. The sequence goes on along the minus strand of JAUTXW010004453.1, from coordinate 580,996 downwards.
ACGAAGACGAATAGAGAGAATAGAGAAGTCTCTATTCGGACGCGAGAAAGAAAGCTTCGAAAATGCCAAATGTGATTTTGGCGAAACGTCAGCAAAACTGTTCTTTTCAGAACGACAGTAGTAAACGGATGTACACCCGGAATGAAAACACATTGTATTTTTCCATCCGTGAAGGAGTAAAAACCAACATATATATATATATATATATATATATATATATATATATATATATATATATATATATATATATATATATATATATATATATATATATATATATATATATATATATATATATATATATATATATATATATATATATATATATATATATATATATATATATATATATATATATATATATATATATATATATATATATATATATATATATATATATATATATATATATATATATATATATATATATATATATATATATATATATATATATATATATATATATACAGTGTGTATCAGCCAAATGGAATAAATTCGATAATAAATAAATGGGGGCGTGTTCGGAAAAACGCTTGGACCCTTCGATTGGTATTTTTAGTTGCTCATTTTCTCCAATAAAAACTTTTTATACAGGGTGTGTCCTGTAACAGTGGTCAATGCCAACTATCTTATTTCAAATGCAACACCCCGGATATTATTTAATTTTTGGATTCTTTAGGAGATTCTAAACATATTTTATGTTCAATGTCCTATACCTATCTTCAACTATTTCGGCAATATTAAGTGTTTTCAAATTTATTTTTATTTTATTTATTTCGAATTTATTATTATTCATGAAAGTGGCTCTGGTTACTGAACTATTTATTTGATTACAAAAATTCGCTACAACACACTCAATACTTATTTACCATTTAGGTCTTCATATTAAGAATGTAAGCAAAAACCATTTTAGCGTTCCTTTTTATTGATATAGAACAAAAAGAGCCAGTTTTGTTTACTTTTAAGTTTTGTTTACTTTTGTGTAAAATGCCTGGCCTTTCTCTTTGCAAGACAGTAGTTGTCAGTGTCAGTGTCATAGTCTTTTGAATTTCGTTAACTGCATAATACCTAATATCAGAAAAATGGTTCATTTAACAGAAATGCATAAAATAACAATTCTACAAATGATTGGTTATGGAGATAACACACGAACACAAGTGGAAGTTGCTCGCTTATTTCATGAAAAATTTCCAAATTTGCCGCATATATCCCAAGGGACAATTAGTAAAATAGAAAAGCAGTTTCGCGAGCTTGGACATGTGAGGCAGATAAAAAAAGCAGCTGCCAATTCAATAAATGATGATACTAAATTGGATATTATGCTTGAGTTTGAGGAAAACCCACATATTTCTAGTCGACAAGCCGCCGCAATGTTCGATATTAGCCATTCGTCGATTATTCGAACATTAAAAGAAAATAAAATGCATCCCTATAAAGTGATACCAACTCAGGAGCTCATGGAAGACGATTATGATAGGAGAACTTATTTTTGTGAACAAATGATGGCTATGTTAGATAACAATGTTATTCAATTAGAACATGTTTTGTTTTCGGATGAGTGCATCTTTACACTTCACGGTCATGTAAATCGTCAAAATTGCCGCTACTGGTCTAGGGAAAATCCTCACTGGATCAGCGAAGAACATACTCAATATCCTGAAAAGGTTAATGTTTGGGCAGGAATTGTTAGGGATCATATCATAGGCCCCTTTTTCATTGACGGCAATTTGAATGGCGATAATTATTTAGCACTGCTCCAAAATAATGTCGTGCCAACTTTGACAAATTTGTATCCGGATCCAGCAAACCCACAAGTTCCAGCGAATATGATATGGTTTCAGCAAGATGGAGCACCGCCCCATTACCAAATTAATGTCCTCCTCCAATACCTCAACGGAATATTTCCAAATCGGTGGATAGGGAGACGAGGATCGATAGAATGGCCAGCGCGATCCCCTGATCTGACGCCATTAGACTTTTTCTTATGGGGACATATTAAAAATGTTGTATACAAAACTAAACCCCTCGACTTAGCTGACTTAAGAAGACGAATAACGCTTGCGATTAGATCGGTCACGCCTGAGATGCTAAATAACGTTAGAAGAAATTTCTATTTAAGATTAGGAATTTGCCAAGACGTTCGCGGCGAGCATATTCAACAGTTCCTAAATTAACTTTTTACTTTTGTTTATACATTATGAAGAAATAAATAATTTTATTTTTTTAATCTTAATTTTTGCAATAAATTTGAAAACACTTAATATTGCCGAAATAGTTGAAGATAGGTATAGGACATTGAACATAAAATATGTTTAGAATCTCCTAAAGAATCCAAAAATTAAATAATATCCGGGGTGTTGCATTTGAAATAAGAAAGTTGGCATTGACCACTGTTACAGGACACACCCTGTATAAAAAGTTTTTATTGGAGAAAATGAGCAACTAAAAATACCAATCGACGGGTCCAAGCGTTTTTCCGAACACGCCCCCATTTATTTATTATCGAATTTATTCCATTTGGCTGATACACACTGTATATATATATATATATATATATATATATATATATATATATATATATATATATATATATATATATACATATCATATATATATATATATATATATATATATATATATATATATATATATATATATATATATATATATATATATATATATACACAACTCCCTGTAAAAGAAACATAAACGGTAAATTCTATCCGAAGGAGACATTGTGTGTCGAAAGAACGAATAATGTAATATAGCGGAAATTAAACTTATAGACGTTTTATTCAGATTTCCATTATGTATCGGCTCAATTGCATTTCTTTCAATAAGAAATATTAAATGAAGACTATTCGACATTTCTAATACTAAATGGACTTACCTAGGAAATGCGTGATGAGGTAAAAACAAAATGGTAAAAAAGTTCCAACTAGGCACTCGAGTAGATCGTGAACGGCCGAAGTCTACCAAAATGATAGGAACCACGATAAACAAAAGTAAATGCTGTTAAATTTAGGTAAACAGGTTATTTGGTCTAGTTTTAAATTTGGTTATTTTAAATAAAAGTTTATTTATTTTAATACATTTTAAATAAAAAAAATACTTTAAATAAACTGAGATTATTTAAAACAATTAAATAGGAGTCCTAAATAAATATACTTGAACGTTAATTTATTCAAACTAAATAAGCACAGTTCACGAGTTTATTAAATCTAAATAAACTGATTTCCGAGAAATCATGTTATTAAAAATAGTTGAAATAAATAAACTTTTTCTAGCAACACTAGTTTATTTCTGGGGTCAGTCTAAGAGCAAGCCCGCGTGCGGACCTCTTGTCCATGCCTCGCACCAGAACTGACCCAACTTAACTTTAATTTTTATTAATTTCCGAGATTGTAAGTCGGAATTTAATACATTTTGAGATCGTAAGTTGGAATTTAATAAATTCCGAGATCGTAAGTTGGAATTTAATAAATTCCCAGATAGTATGTCGTAATTTAATGAGTTTCGAGATTATAAGTCGGTATTTAATTAATTCCAAGATCTAAGTCAAAACTTAAGAAAAATATATTTTTAAAATCTTTGTGGCTCTTCTACGCTTTCGTATTTTATTAACTAACGACTGCATTTTCAAAAAAAAAACAGTACTGGGATTAACATGTGACAAATTCAAGGAAACAACTTGACATGTCATCCACGAGTAATATATAATAAATGCAATCTGTAAGTACGTTTTTCGCGTTGGGAATACATAGTTATTTCTTGCACTAAAAATATATGATAAAATATTACCTTATAAGCCACTAGCCTGCTACGATAGTATGACAAATTTAAAAACAAGACGTATTTTAGTTGACTTCGTAAGCAGCCGTGGCATCTCTTCCACGTTAAAAGACATTTCCTACAAAATATTATCTTGAGAATCAACTGAATAATAAAAAAAGGACGTTAATAAAGAATAATGTTCACGTTGCTGCCGTTTTCCAAAGAGAAATCATTTATTAATATAAGATAGGGAAACAATATATACAAGGTCCATTTATAAAATTATAGAATATTTAAAAATGCAAGTCTATTTTATCATTTTTTTTTTTACTAGTAGGTACATTATTCTATAATTAAAAAAAGCGTAACTAATGTATCAAAAGGCTTTCGGGTACAAGTTTAAGTACATGTAAATTAAATATCTTAGTCTAAATTGGCTGCGTAGTAAAGGCCATCGAAAGAAAAAACTTTATTTTTATACTGATTTAGGAGCCTATCTACAGGGTTATTCACGATGAGTGGGCTATCAGAAGTATCTGGAAAACCAATAAATAGATTATTTTGAAAATTTGGCTGTGACCATAGATGAATATACACTATCTATTTAAAATATTTTAAATTGTGCGGTGTTCCCGCTTCTACCTTAAACCGGTGGCATGCCCTGAATATTATTGCTGAACATTCACATCACACTTTTTATGTTATATTTCTTATATCTAAATTCAACTGTTTTCGAGAAAATGACGACTTCCTTTCTTAGTTTTTTGTTATGTATCATTTTCTACTTTGACAGGAGGTCAGAGAGTTTATGTTCATCTATATCCAGAGCCAAATTTTCACTAGTAATCTCCCTAGTGCTTGAATTATTGCCGGAAATTATTTGAGAGTGGACGAATTTGTTGAAAATTTTCCCGAGTCGAAAACCAGGGCAAATTTTCTTAAAAAATTCGTCACCGGGGAAATAATTTCCGGTATTAATTCATGCATGTGGAAAATTTGGCAAGAAAATTTCCCACCAAAATTTATTTTTAATTTTCATATCGATTTTCGTGTAGTTTGATGGCAAATGGCATATTGTTGTTCAATTCTTGTTTAGTCGGCTGAGAATGATGATGATAGCGAAGTATAATTTTGGTCCTTATAAAAAACATTTTTTTTTTAGGTTTAAAATTAAACTTTTCCTAACTTTAATAAAGTAAAATATTTTGCACTATCTTTAAAACATATTAAAATTTTATTTTTATTTAAACTTAATTTACTAAAATTCAAAGAAGTATATTTTATTAAGTCAAACTTGCCAATTTAATTAACTACCACCTACTTACGGTCATGTAGTAATTTCCGTAAACTTTACTAACCAGAAATATACTCTATCAGATTCAGGACATTTTAAAGTTGAAATTTTGCCCTATTTAATATCACTAAACTTGACGGAACTGCAAGAGTGCATTATGTAGGTATTATGTATTATATTTAAATTATCATATTAATCGTAAAACAGAGATTGCCACAGCTACGACAAATGAATGTAACTAGTAAATTAAGAATGACCGTGACACTTACACCGCGCAACGTATATGTGAAGATTTTTTTAAAATGGATATTTTAAAGAGTTACACTTTATGTAAGTTCTGTAAGAAGATTAACGATATTAAAATAAACCACAGAACATTTCCTAACAAAACAGCAGAAAAGGCCGCTGTCTACTCTTTCCAAAAAAGTCCCTTTGCGGATATCAAGAAAATAGTTCAACAAGAATCTTCTTTCTTGGACCGAGTATCCCGAAGTATGCAGAAAAAAATAGTGTCCAAATATTATATCTACTTCCTGAAACATAAACATTTAGGGGAATCTGATGAGTTGTATACACCAGAAGCACCTCCTTATTCCTCATTAAGAAAGAAAGAAGTAATGCAAGAATTTAAGAAATATTTTGATGCCTTAGCTGCTAGATTAGAATAATTCGTTGTTTATCTAAAGTAAATATGTAATATATGTTATCGACCATATAAAGTTGTTTTGTTATTGAAAGCCCAAACCTTGGAATAAAATATCTAAGCAATAATGTAAATTTTCTGTCTTATCATATGACATATGTCAAAAAGAATTCCAGTGTAATCACGTCCAGCTTACCCTTAACGTTGAAAAATAAAGGCATCTGATTGGCTATAAAGTACAGGTGTGAAATTTTCAAAATAATCTATTTACTGGTTTTGCAGATACTTCCAATAGGCCAGTCACCGTGAATAACCCTGTATACTAATTATTGGCACAGGTACTTAACGCCATGCAGTTCCACATAAAGTAAATTTCGGGAAAAATGGTCCTGACTCAATGACTACCTGGGTCAACATCATTGTGTAGACAAGAGCTTGGCAATAAACAAACAAAAATAGTTAGGAAGGCCAGATTTTAATAATTTTTAGGTATTAAAAAATTTAAAATTTCTTCTGTTGTTTTTAAAAAAAGTAACGTCAGTCTTTATTTCTCACGGGAAGTGTTCAGTTATATTGCAATATCATTTTACGAAATATTATACGTATAAAACAGTCTTATGTGGCGCTCGTGCAAAAAACATTGATGGTGCTTCTTCTAGTGTTCTGGTTGAGAAAACGCAATTATCTGTCGATGCTAGGGAAATTGTAAAACTGTTAATAGTTCTTAACAGAAAACTTAATACTAATACTGCTGAAACATAAGATATGACTAAGATACCGCTGACTTCAGTAAAACGAATCGTGTAAATCTCATCACATCAAGAAAGTATGAAAGAAGAAAAAAAAGAAATGTAAAACAAAAGCTCGGTCTAATAAAGAAAAAATGATAACCAATTTTCATATGCCGGGTAGAACACGGCTGGGTTCCAAATGGCTTGTGGCTTTCTGCAAAGAATATAAAAGGCTGCTGCGTGGATTATGTATATAAATTGTAATGATGGACAGCGAGTTATCACAGTCACCAATTACATAAGGTCCGAGGCTCAAATAGTACGAAATTGGCGGTGAATGACAGGGACATCTTTTGAGGAATGTATAAAAAAGTGATCTTTTAAAAGTTTTAAAGGCATTCTGTATATAAAAAAAATATATATTTGTGACGCATTGGCAGAGGAATAATGGGGCATATAGTGCTACGGCTCACACCCTATGACTGTATTTTTAATCCCAGAGCAAATGTGGTACCAATTAAAATCAAAGGAACTGGAACTATTTCTTGCACTTGAAGTTGTACTGGGTTCCAAATGGCTTGTGGCTTTCTGCAAAGAATATAAAATACTGCTGCGAGTTGGAAGAGGAAGTGGTGTAGCAGCATACGTACACAGCGATCTTAGCATTGAATTAAATTCATTTAATTTCGATGTAAACGTGCAACTTGAATATTTAATATTTAAACTCAAACTTCAAAATAAAACATATGCATTTATGTTTTTTTTTAGACAACCAAAGTTACATTGCAACAGTTTAATACCTGATTTTGTACTGTGGATGAAATATTTTCCTTGAGCGATTGTAACATTGATCAGCTTAAACATGATAATCCTTTATCTTATTTTTTTGAAAATTATAACCGTGTGCAAATTATCAACGAGCCAATACAAATAACGGGAACGACAAGTACCCTACTTGACCCAATTTTTGTAACGAATAGATCTTTGATAAATAAATTTGTGAGTTATTTCGACTCATCACATATCAGATCACGGGCTCGTTTATTTTATGCCAATTTAATAAAGGTTCCAGTCACACTAAGAAATATTCGGTATAGAAATGTTAAAAATTTCAATTCCAATACATTTTTGAACACGTTGTATAACTTACCCTTTGAGAATATATTATATGACGATAATACCGACAATAAAATAAATATTTTAAATGATTTGGTTCTTGTATTGTTTAATCAACTTGCTCCAATACGAGAATTGCGAAAAACAAGCACCTTGGATAACAGCCAACAACATAAAGGTTTCTATGAGACAGAGAGATAACGCCTTAAGAAAGTATAAAATATTTAAGCTTAACGACTTATAAATATTTAAGAAATTTTACACTTTCTGCAATAAGAAGGGGAAAAATATACTTAGATTCTTTGTGTCGAAAAAATAATTCACGTTAAACTTTATCCGCAATTCGTAATTTAAATGTATGTTCTGAGAAAAATATTGAAATTCCAAGAAGTTTATCTGACCCTAACGATATAAATAGTTTTTCACAGCTTTCAAACTGTTCTGAAAAAGTTAATTTTTACAAAAGTAATATTTTTAATGCCAACCTGCAATTTTCATTTAACCTAGCGGAAATACCTGATATCAATAACGCGACTGGCGTAGAAGAAATATCACCGCTTATGCTGAAATATTGTAGCCCGCCGCATATTGATAAATACATAACTCATATCATTAATTGTTGCTTAGAGTCAAATTTTCCTGATAATTGGAAAATATCAGTTGGTAAACTCTTACCAAAAGTTAGCAATCCAAAGGACATGAATGATCTCTGTTTAATAAGCATTCTTCCGGCTCTTTTTAAAATATTTCAGAAAATTCTTTTTATGGAAATATATAGCTATTTTACTATTAATAACATCATTCCTTCTACACAATGCGGATTCAGAAAGAACTTTGGTACTTTAGTAGCTTTGGTAAATCTACTGGATGATGTGGTGGGGGTATGTAATAAGAAAATGATTATGGTTTCAGTAAAGAGTCTTACTCGTTCATAAAATCATACCTGACCAACAGATCTCAATCTATATTTTCCAGATAAAAAGAGAAAGATACTCTAACTCGTTTGAAATACTGTCGGGACTACCGGAAGGGTCTATTCTAGGTCCCTTACTTTTTTTATTTATACGTCTGATACTCTTTCATCACTCACATACTGTAAAATTCAGGCATGCGGATGACACTCAAATATACTACTGTTTTGATTCTGATGATTATTTGGCGGCTTAAGAAAGTATTAATTATGATTTGAAAATTTTAAGTGAGCTTTCACAGGGCTACAACTTGCACCTGAATCCTTCAAAATCACGCTTGTTTTTCTGAAAAGTGTTCTCAATATATCAGTTAATGGTGAAGTTAGCCGTTTTTTCGAATGTCCAAAAAATGTAGTGTTTTGTTGGACACTCAACTTAGACTTAAAGAACATTTAAAAAAATCTTTCAAAAAGCCTTCATATCTTTTAACATATTATATAATAACAGACAGGCTTTAAATCGAAATTTCAGAACAAAAATTGTGTGAGTCGAATTCTAATTATTGTGATTTTGTTTAGGGGTTTTGTTTGGTCCAAAATTCTTGTCTTTGGTTTGTCAATGATCTAAGAACATTTTACCATGTTTCCCACCTATATAGAGATATCAATTGGCTGAAAATGGAGGCTCGTAGACATCTGCATTTTACATTTTCTTAATTAAGATTACTAATGAACCTGCTATCCCTTTCTCAATTCGTGAACTCTGTTATTTCGTCGGGATTTTCATGACAGAAATGCTAGGAGTACGCAATTTTTAGCTATGCTAATGCATCACAGTGCTGTGTTTCAGCGTGGCTTTTCATAAAACTCCGTTAAATGTTACAATTCACTTCCACCAGAATTACTTCATCTAAATGTGAATATTGTAAATACCTTTAAATTTAAACATAAAAAAGCACTACTGGCTTCACAACGTATAAATATTAACTTGCCATAAATTTACCTTGGCGGGTGTTGATATGGTCTCTCTAAATAGAATGTATATTTTAATTTTAATTTGCACGTTGAAATTTAATGTTATTTAAAATTGCTTAACATGTCAATGTAGGGTTCAGTTGAATAGCTTTAAGCTAGACTGCCCCGGCTTTGGCATTCCAATGTTTTTTTATTAAGATATTGTATTTACCTTTTGAAAATGAAAGTTATTTATTAATAATATTATAATTAAACCGATAATACTTGATTTAGGTGGGGATAGCTAGGACGAAAAAACTAGATATAGAACAACATTATAAATGTAAATATATTAGTATCTAAAAAATTGTACTATTTACGTTCTTTTCATTTGATTAGATTAATATAAACCGATCATACCAGTATCATTACACATGCTTTTAAATATATTATGTGTTCACCAACATAACTTCATTATTTATTATCGTTAAGTACACTTTCCATACAAGTCATACAAGTAATTAAAGCAGTTTGTTAGATATTCACGTTTTTTCGCACAGTTTTTTTTACTGTACATGCCCCTTATAACTTAGCAAGTAGTTTTCGGTACTAAACCATCCTGGAATATTGGTGTACAACATGGTGCCACTTTCAAATCCTTTCAGTACTTGTCTAAAGAAATTCGCGGATATACACACATACAGAAACTTCTTTTTTTTAGTTAAAAATACAAAAGCGAACTTGCAAACGATGGCCGTTCTTTACTTAATGGTGTTTTATTCTCTAGATATGGTTATTCGGAATGATTTTTGCTTTTGCCGAACAGGGCAACTGCTAAAGGACTATTTTTTGTCTTAAAATAATTAAAAAAATATATCTGCCAACCTTTGATCCCGCCCGTTTTAAATAGGCTTCGGAAGACTATAAAGAACGTTTTCTGAAAATATCGGTTACTTTTTTTCGCCAGTTATCATTTAAACAGTGCTTCATAGCGTAATATTTTTTGCGACACCATCTTATCATCCATATCTCCCAAACCGGAAATAGCACAACAACACTTTTTCATCATTTAAAAGCCCCAAGACTGGACCAAAATCTTGCCAAATTTAAATAATTTATTCCTAGTCGTATGTCAGATATGACGTCATGCCGTAAATCCGGCTGAATTTACTATCCATAATTAATAAAAACAGGTGTTAATGATATTATTCCAGGTAAGTGGAAAAATTCAGTCGAAATTATTGTAGATTCCTATGTTACTCTGGATCTTATAATTAAACCGATTATAATTAACTTAGATGAGGATAGCGAGGACGAAACAACTAGATATAGAATAACATTATATATGTAAATATATAAGCCGTGAAGTAGTAAATATGAAAAAATCGATTTAATCGGACTGTGTATGTTGAAAACAATAGCTTTAATTAGCAAAAAATCTAGAATTGTACTACTTACGTTTTTTCAATTTGATTAAATTAATATAAACATATCATACGAACATCATTACATATGCTTTTTAATATATTATGAGTTCACCAACATAACTTCATTATTTATTATCGTTAAGTACAATTTCCATACAACTCATACAAGTAATTAAAGCAGTTTGTTAGATATTCACGTTCTTCCGCACATTTTTTTTTTTACTGCACATGCCCCTTATAACTCAGATAGCTGTTTCCGGTATTAAACCACCCTGGAATATTGCTTTACAACGTGGTGCCACTTTTAAATCCTTTCAGTACTTGTATAGAGAAATTCGCGGACATACACACATACAGGTCGAGAACAGAAACTTCTTTTTCTTTTTAGTAAAAATACAATAGCGAACTTGCAAACGATACCAACTCGCCAAAAAAGGCGCGTAATTCAAGACTTTAAGAAATACTTATCATTGTAGCATTTTTTACTTCCCTTGTAAAAGGGAAGTATTCTAATCGTAGAAAAATCACTCTCCGAGATTTTTTCAGATCTTCACAATTCTCAATTCTCAATTCCGTCGGGCTGTCTGTCTGTTCGCGGCGTAGCCAAAAAACTACTTACCCGATTGACTTGAAATTTCGGTCAATAATTAAGGGTCATATGGGGATGGCCTGGTAAGATTTTGGTAAAAATCCAATAGAGTGAAACAAAATGGCGACCTAGTGAAATGTTCAAAAAGTTATTATTAAAAAACTACTCATCCAATTTATCTGAAATTTTGCAAAAAACATCAAATATTATGTTGGAATAAACTGGTAATATTTTAGTAAATGGGGGTTTAATAAAACGTTTATTAAAATTCAGCCTGAATAACTACTTAATGAATTGATTTCAAATTGTGTGCGATAGCTAACTGTGGTATAGAGGTCAACTAGTAAAACTGTGGTACTAATTCAAGATGGCGGAACTAAATGGCGGCCAATTAAAATGTTTGTGATCGTGAAAAAAATCACCCACTCTTTCAGGTTTTTATATATATATCTTCACGTTTTAGCGTCCCTAGATGCCAAAAAATATGTTTCATCAATTCCGTCGGCCAGTCTGTCGGTCTGTCTGCCTGTATGTCAGTTCCTGGCATTGAACTAACCCGATTGACTTCAAATTTTGATAAAAAGTTAAGAGTCATTTGCGGATGATCTATTTCTTCGACTTGAAGTTGTCCTGTTGTGGAAAAACAATTAAAAACATTATTTCCCAACCTGTCTTCACGTCCATTTTAAATGGAAGACTATAAAGAAGAACGTTTTTCTGAAAATATTATCGGGTTACTTTTCTTCGACAGTTATGAGGTAAACAGTGTACCATAGCTTAATATTTTTTGCGACACCACCTTATCGCCCATATCTCTCAAATCGAAAATAGCACAATACTTTTTTATCATTCAAAAGCCCCAAGACTGGACCAACATCGTGCCAAATTTCAATTTTTTATTCCTAGCCGTATTTCTGATAATACGACTTACCTACTATTTGACGTCATGCCGTAAATGCGGCGGAATTATTCATAATTTATTAACGGATAAAGATTTTCATTCCAAACTTTGAGTATATTTTTTTTAATGTAGGGAATTTTGCCTATTAATACTACAAAAATAATCCTTATGCACACCACCCAGTCGGGATTTATTGTCTTGTTTTAAAATGAAGAAAACAATTTTCAACTCTCGTCAATCATAATGAGCTTATTATTTTCACAGATAAATAGTTTAAGCTCATTAGAAGTTTAACAAAACCTAAAACTGGACATATGCACTGAAATTAGAAATAGTCATAATACCCAAATGAACTTTTTGAATAGATCCAACAAGTGAAACTGAGTTTCTGAAACGAAATTCATAATTTCGGTGATCCGTTAATGTAACAAAAGAAAAAGTTTTAAAACCAACAAGCTCGAAATTTTCTAAAATGTATGCCCACATAAACACGTGGTCTTTGTTACTAGCAGTCCTGCCGTTTTAGTACATTTGTACTAAATTTAGTACATTTTTGATGGCAAACTACAAAACTACATTTTAGGTATAACTAGGGTAATTTAGTATATTTTATCAAATGTATATATTGGAAACATCTTTAAGTAAAGGTATCAATAACACTCAAATGACCTTTCTTATACAGTACTCTTTAATGCCCCCCCCCCCTACATTTGGCACACTTCAATAGCTGTGTAAATACTACTTTCTTATGAAAAATTCATACTTGTAATATTCAAAATGGCAACTGGGCGTCATATTGCAAAAAAAATTAAATGAAAAGGGTGGGTCACGTGATACACAATCTACAAGATCTTATCGAGTAGATAATGGGGTAAAAATTTTAGTACGTTACACGCATGAAAAAAGAAATGTCGGTGTCTCAAAGTCAAAACATTAACATTTTGGTATAATAGTTATTTAATTCAAATAGTATTTAACGTGATACAGAAAGTAAGGTAACTAAACAACAATATGGGAACAAGTTCGAACTGACTATCTTTCATGACGCATTATCTTGATACAATTAATCTGAAATCAGTTGACAATTAAAACGAGTTCAGTCACTTGTTCGTTTCATTGAACGAAGTTTCATATTGTATTGAAGAAAACCAATTCACGCCCCCCTGCAAAAATTAAAGCAATTTTCATTTACCGTAGCAATCGTAATTTCCACGAAACGGGGGGGGGGGGGGGGGGGGGGGGGGGGGGGGGGGGGGGGGGGGTTCCTCATATGTCGATATGTCGGAAGCATCTTCGCGAACTAGTCCAGAAATTGGTTGCGACCGGTACTGTACCGCATTGTATATATTTTTAAATGAGGAGCTCTTTTAGACAGAAAGGTGCTTATTTATTAGTTATCCTATATTTAGTATAATATAATTATTCTCTTTAGAGATTCAGATTTTCGGTACTTTTGAACACTCGTTACTAATCATTACTCGAGTATCGAGTAATCATTTATTGTATCCGTTACTTTGATTACTGTCGTTAAAATCGTTACGTATGTATATCTATGCACGTACGAATACGAAATTGGTAGTAAAATATACAAAGTTTTAAATTAATTACTGTGTAAAATGGTGAATTTTTGAGCGTGAACACATAAAAAAAACTAATATAAATAAAGAAATTATTTTATTCAAAATAATATTAGTTATTATCTTGTTCGAATAAATTAAATAAACTGATTTCAACAAACTACGGACAACTAAGACATTGAATATTGGTATATTTAAAATTTCACAGAATGTTTAAACATTTCATGAAATTAGCTATAAAAAATATAATTATTAGATTTGTAAAAAATCGGTAAATTTCCTTTATCCGGAACTTTGCATCACATTCAATTTTGCTGCAAGATATATAGTCAGTTAAATAAGATTTTTTACACTGATTTTTTAGACATTTCATCTGGCCGCAATTTTGTTCCCCGTCTTGAATTTTTACCACAATTTCACCAGTTTATCTCTATATCACAATTAGTGGATGCCCAAAATGTAAAATTAATCTAATAAAGAGCTTTTTTTTTTAAATAATTTTGTTTTGCTGTCTTGGATTGATACCAAAATATTACAGTTGATTTCTGTAACATTTGACTTTTGTGCAAAATTTGAAGTAAATTGGATAATTTTCTTCATAACCCGTAATTTTTGACCAAAATTTGAGTATAGCTAAGAAATTAATTTTAATTTCTTAGCCATCTCGAATTCGTATTACAGTTTTACCAGTTCATCTCTATACCACAGTTAATTATTGCACAAAATTTGAAATAAATCTATTAAGTAGTTTTTCGGGCTAAATTTTTAAATAATTTATTAAGCCGCCATTTCGTTTCTTCATATTGGATTCGTACCAAAATTTGACTAGTACTACATAATACTTGATTTTTGTGCAAAATTTGAGGTAAATTGGATAAGTAGGTTTTTAGTAATAATGTTCTTAACATTTGACTAGGCGGCCATTTTGTTTTGCCATATTGGATTTTCACCAAAATGTTACCAGGTCATACTCATATGACTTTTGATTTTAAGTCAATGGTGTAAGTAGTTTTTGAGGTATGCCGCATATAGACAGACCGACGAAATTGAGAAAACATGTTTTCCGGCATCTAGAGACCCCAAAATGTAAAGATCTGAAAACATTGTTTTCACGATTACAATACTTCCCTTTAACGACGGAAGTAAAAACAAAATATTTTTGATTTTTTTGTATACAATAAAATTTAATGATCAAACTGTCAAAACTAGTGAACCACACTTTGAAAAACCAAATCAAAGTAAGAAACTACAAACAAGTTCAAACTATGGAAACAAAATGTAAAATTATTCCGTTGTAGGAATATATCTCACATCCAGCCAGTCAGATTGAACTTGACAAGAAGCGACAAAAATTAAATGTGGCGGCCAATCCACAAAAGAATCCGTCCGTGTTGCTTCTCTTCTGTCGGGTTAAAATTTTTTATATCGATGCAAGTATTGCCAAGCAGCAGCGCAACTGGCTCGTCGGTCGCATATCGTATCGGTATCGGTATTAGTACGAAAGTAATCAAAGTAAAAGTAATCAACGTAACGATTTTGTTTTGGAATCGGTATTCGTTACTACCAATATCGGTAATTAACGAGTACTCGAGTACCGAATAGTTACTTTTTCAACACCTCTAATTCTCTTGTACTTTGTCAGTACATTTGGAAAATCGTTTGCGGCAACACTGGTTACTATCGTTGCGTTGGCGCTATTGATTCGCTCACACGTGTGCTATTGGGAATTATCTCGTAAATATTTTCTTCATATTTTAACGAGAAAAACTGTGTTCGGAGGTATGTTAAAAATTCAAAACCGTTCATGCAGCAAATAAAACTATTAAATTGAATACCGGATTCATTCCTATTCAGTGTTGTCGTGAAATCTGTTTACGTAAATACTTTTCAAGTTTTAAGTAGATCTTTCTTGTATTTATTGCAAGTTATGATATAGGGTGAAGGGGAAACGAATTCAAATAAACGAATACAAAAACAGTGCAACCTCTTCGTTTGGATTACCAAGGTTATAATAAAAATAGATACGCATATTTGTTCTTCTTAATTTTATTTTACTCATAATATTAAAACGAAACTCAAAAGATTTTATGTATCTACACACATATTATTTTTATGAAAACGTGACTACATATTTTGTTTAAATACTTTAGATTAAATAAATAACCACAACAAAAAATGAAACGTGTAGATACATAACATATAAGTTAAAAAAAAGCTACTTATTGGTTACAATCTTAAAAGTATGTAATTTTGTCCTGTGTCTGGTTTCTGATCAGATAGTCTTTTGCTTAAACTCGCATTTCATGTAGAAAATCTATGCGATGATCGGTCAGATTATTATTATTATTATTAATTAATTTTATTTTAGACTAAAATAGGGCAATCGGGGATTTTTTGGGATGGGAAATCATAATTTTATAATAGTTTTTATGTAGCACCTAGAGGGCACTACGTACGTTATAATTATTTTTTATGTATAAACCTTATTTTTACATCTTTTTTAAGTAGAAAAAGCATACTTGCTTGATAACTCTAGAGGTAGGTAACCGTTTTCGAAAAATTTGCAAATGTCTGCGTCGGTGCCAGGTTACTTACACGCTAGATGAAGTTGGTGGAAACATTACAAAAACTTAGTATGTAATAGATATCGTTAAAATAAATAACTTTTTATATTATAAAGGTGTACTGAGAAGTGTTTCATTCTTCAGATACAGGGTGTCAAAGTTTTAATTTTTTTCCGTTTTTCTCACACGTTTTCAGAGTTTATTATTTCCAATTTAGTACATTTATTAGTTTTTAGAACCTCTACAATAACTAAAAGCAAAATTGTCGTATGCAATATACAGGATGTTTTTTTGCGCCACCGGAAATTCTACTCTCCTGTGTTTTTTGAATACCTTGTATCATAATTTGGCTTTCTATTTTTTTCTCACTCCTATTGTTTTTTTGCATTTTTATGGTATCTGTTATCATTTTCTAGATCTTTGCGAAAATAGCCGTCTATGCAAACCAAGTATTATCAAAGTAACAAAATTGAAAAAACATCTAGTGGCTAAGTAATTAACAATTTAATTCTAACGTTAAATCAAAAACTGAAACAATTACAAGAACTGCTGAAAATGACCTCCTTTTGTTAATATCAGGACTCAACTCTTCGTCTCATATACTGGCGAACTCTCTGGAATATCCCAGGTTTATTGCGAATTATTTCATATGAAGCTATAATTCTGTTTCTCAAATCTTCCTCTCACTGGATAGGAGTCTGATACACCAACGATTTTAAATGTCCCTAGAAAAAACAATCTAAACAATTTAGATCGGGAGACTATGGGGGCCATGGCTGGAGTCCACCTAGATCTATCCAACGGTCACTGTATTGTCGATTTAAAAACTACCTTACATCCAAACTAAAATGTGGCGGCGTGCCATCATGCATAAACCACATTTGATATCTTATTTCAAGTGGTATCTCTTTCTAACAGCAGCGGGAGTTCTTCTAAGAATTAACGATAATACTGTCCGTTTAATCTTCTTGGCAGGAAAAATGGCCTATCCAAATGGTCTCCAATAATACCAGCTCACACATTTACTGTACTGTTGCCCAAAAATGATTATTGTTAAAATTCCCGACGGCATTTTTCGAAAAACTTGCCTCATCACTAACCAATGGCAAAAATTGAATCGAAATGAAAAATCGCGGGGGAGAAGAGCTTGGAGTCTTTGGATATGGTAAGAATATATCAAATTATCCAATACAATTTTACTCGTACCTGGTTCGTTATCTACAGTATTCAGGGCTGCTTCATCAACTTCAATAGTTCTAACAGTGCGATGTGCTCCTGATAATTGAGTAGACTTCTGGAAAGTTCCATTTTCGCTCAGTCGAATGTGAACCTGAGCAAAAGTTTTTGAATGAGGCTGTCGTCGATTTGGATAACGCTGCGAATAGAGTCGTTTAGCTTCAAACGAATTACCGTAAATGAAATTAATATCCGCATATTCGCGGTTTGCAAACTCAACCACCCTTAGATATTAAATAGCTCAAAAAACTTTAGAAATGTTAAATAGCGCAAAAAACTTTAGAAACTTTTACTATCACAATTATTTTAAACTAGAAGTCAAATAAGGTAACAAACGTAACATATGAATATGTTGTTTACTTCGCTATCAAAATTATTTTATACTAAACGTAAAAAAAGATAACACACGGAATAGCCAACCAGTTTTTTTTTCAATTTTGTTACTTCGATAATACTTGATACTTGCATCGACGGCTATTTTCGTAAATTAATAAAAAACGATTATAGATACGATAAAAACGTAGGAAATTAAAAAGAATGAGGAAAAAAATGGGAGCCAAATGATGATATTAGGATTTATACATGGCATTTCAATCAATACAGGAAAGTGGAATTCTCGATGGCATCCTTTATACTGCATACGACAAATCTGGATTTTGGTTATTGTAGAGGTTCTAAAAACTAATAAATATACCAAATTAGAACTAACAAACTCTGAAAACGTTTAAGAAAAACACAAGATAGATAAAATATAAGATAGAAGTTATTTATTTTAACGATACTATTCCATACTAAGTTTCTGTAATTTCCAGCAACTTCATCAAGCGCCAAAGTTAGTGGTTAACCTGCATCGACGCAGATATTTGCAAATTTCTCAAAAACGGTTACCTCTAGCGTTGTTGAACCCCTTTTTTGCTTAAAAAGGTGTAAAAACAAGGTTTATTCCCAAAAAATTCTAAAAGTTCTATTGTCAAAAAAGTTATGGCAGATTAAAGTAAATAACAATAGCGTACGTAGCGCCCTCTAGGTGGTAGATAAAAACTAATACCAAATTATGATTTATCATCTCAAAAAACACCCGATTACCCAATTTTGTGACAAAAAATTATTTTTTGCAAAAGTTATTTAAAAAAGTCTGAAATGAAATTTCAACTTCAACACACTATATCTCCGAAACGAATCAATTGCGGCCCAAATTTATATGAGCTTTATATATATATATATATATATATATATATATATATATATATATATATATATAGAATTTTCGCATCACTTAATATTTTTCGTTTCGAAAATTTATTTTTCATTTTGGAGTAAGAAATCCTCTACGAGAAGAAAATATACGTCCAATGGTACCTGCAAATGGTCCACGCTTGACTAGAGAACTAGATACTGCAGAGATCAGGCTGATTGAGGTTTAGACGAATGGTCAAATGTGCTATTGACAGGTGAATCTAGGGTCTGTTTATATGCTTCCAATATACGTATGAGAGTATATAGAAGACGTGGAGAACGTCACTATCAATGCAATTTTCGCCAAAGGGAAAGTTTTGGCGGAGTGATATTGGGATGAACTGATAAAACTTTGGTATAAATCCAAGATGGTAGAACAAAATGGCGGTCTAATAAAAAATCATTGTAAAAAACTTCATCGATTGTTTTGAAATTTTGCACAAAAATCAAGTGTAGGGATAAATTGGCAAAAGTTTTGGTACAAATCCGACATGTCGGCTTAATAACGTACTTTAAAAATCAGCCTGAAAAACCTACTTACTAGATTCATTTCAAATGTTGTGCAAGAACTAAGTGCTATACGTTGTGGTTCGAATTCCAGATGGCGGTCAAATAAAACGTCTGTAATCCGCAAAAAATCACCATTTCAGGTTTTTTACGTTTTAGCATCCCTAGATGCCAAAAAAAACAGGTTTTCTCAATTCTATCAGCCTGTTTGCCGGCCTGTCTCTTTGTTCCCGGCATAGCTTAAAAACAGGATGACAAGGTAACGTTTTGGTAAAAATCCAATATGGAGGAACAAAATGGCGGCCTAGTGAAATGTTAAAAAACTATTTCTGAAAAACTACTACTACTACTTAACCATTTACCTCAATCAATTTTACAAAAAAAACAAGTATTACGTAGGAATCAACTGGAAAAATTTTGGTACAAATCCGAGATGGCGAAACAAATTTGCGGCTTAATATTTTTTTATGCAGTTTACTCCAAGAATTACAGCGTCAAAAGTAAAGTATTTAATTAAACAAATAAAGGGTAATCAAATATTTTGCTCGCGCTTATTTGCTCTCCCATTAGCTTTATGGATTCTACGGTCTCGCCACCAGTGCCTGTCAGATCACGAGACTGAAGTTTTCTTTGTGTATTCGCTTAGCTATTCACTACTGGAAAATGGAGTTATTTAAATTTTCGTACTTGCAATTAAAGGTCAAAAGTCTAGCCACGGCAAAGTAAAAGGAGAACAGATATGCAGCTGGCAGCATCTGAAACGAACAAGCTAACGGAGTTCTTTTAAAAAGAAACAATCTACATCGACAATAAACAGTAACAAGATCTTCAACACTGAAAATAATACTCAAACCGTAACCCAATATGATAAGGTAAATTTGGTATTAGATAACATTAAGTTTCGTTTTATGTACACATTACTAAGATTAAAGATTGTTAGATTTCTTTCATATAAAGTAAAAAAAAAATATAAAAAAAATAAAACCGACTTGATAAAAAAAAGCACTAAACAGTAAAAAATGGTATTTTATTCCACCATGAAAGTCGATCTTAAACTAATTCTTGATCACTTTTTTAGCATTTTTGTAACTCAATAAAACATCTAATTTTAAATTCATTGAAACAAACATTTAATTAAATTACATATCTCAACATGTTAACTAGTATATCCACAGAATGTTTTAATACATAATATAAATAATATTATTTAAACAAAAAAATAGAAAATTGTGTTACCAAATTCTGTTTATTTCTTCAATTTAAAACTACATATCGAAACATATACAATAATTGGAGAAAAAGTCAGAAGGTCAAAAAAATGTAAAAAAGAAAACGTAAATACGTAGATATACTTATAAACTAGACAATACAAAATAAAATACATTTACGTACATTCCTGGACATCGTAATATTTTTCTAACAGTACATTTTTTAAGCGTTTTTTAAATTATTTATGTTGGCAGTATCTCTAATTTCTTTGTTCAGTTTATTACATAGTGTACATCCCGTAAAGTAAATATATTCTTGACACATAGTAGATCGGTGATTTTCAGGTAACAAAAGCACCTTCCATGATCTTACTTCTTGAAACAAATGCTTGTTACGGTATACAAAACCACATAATTCATATATTTAAATGCTAGCAATAGTAAAAACCTTTAAATTTTTAAAAGCTTCGCGACATGATTCGCAGAACTTTACGCCGGCAATCAGATGTATTAAATACTTTTGTAAAATAAAAATTCTTTTAATATGAGAACTCATACCCTAATTAGTATACCATACCTAATTCGGGAGTGTATATTAGCATAATAAAGAGCTTGAAGCACATCTCTGCTTCAATGCAAGGACATAAAATTTAATGCGTAACGGCCACTGCGCAGTTTAGATGAAAGTTCGTCAACATGAAAACACAACTTTAAATTTTCATCCAAAGTGATACCCAACAGTTTGGTTTTCTCTGCAAGAGTCAATGGATTCTCCGAAGTCTCGAATTGTTTAAAGTCTACCATATTGTTGTTAGATCTGAATGAAAAATTTATTATTGTTTTATTTTTATTTTATCTTTAGTTTGTTTTTTTTTTGGACCATAGTATTATTTTTTTTTTATAAACATTCTCGGCTTGTGTTTTTAGTGAAAAAAAACTATCACCAATAACTAAAACATTGGTGTCATCAGCATATACAACTACAGATATGTTTTCCGATATTTTAGTAACGTAGCTGATCAGGTCATTAGCAAAAATCACGAAAAGGAACGGTCCCAATATGGAACCTTGATGAATCCCTTACTCAACAATTCTTAAGTTACTATGAGTACCATTTACTCGCACGGTCTGCTTTCTGCCAGACAAGTATGATCTAAGAAGGTTTACCCCTTACACCATGTCTAAACAGTTTTGAAAGCAACAACTTACGATCTACTACATCAAAAGCACGCGAAAAGTCAATAAACATACCCAAAACAAATAATGTCCTATCTAGGGACTTGACTATTGTACGCTGAAACTCGCACAGTGCTGTCTCTGTACTTTTATTCATAATAAAACCATGCTGGTACGATGACAATAGATTATTTGTACAAAAAAATGAAACCAGCTGATCCTTAATTACCAATTCGAAAATTTTGGATACTCTAGATAACAGACATGCCACGATAATTTCAACATTATTATGGTCCCTTTTTTTATGTAAAGGTAGAACAGTGACTAGCTTTAAACTATCAGGAAAAACAATGGATAAATTGATTAAATGCGCTAATATATCGGCTAAATAAAATTTACACTTCTTCAGAATATTATTTGAAATACCGTCATAGCCGCAGGTATTAGAATTCTGAAGACCATTAATGATAACTATAACATCAGTGCACAAACAGTTTTCATGAAGAAAGTTTTGGGAAAAAGAGGTATATTTTCATCAAGAAATTCAAAATCTACAGGACCATCGTCCTCAAGTAAAGCGAATTGTGGATTAAATATTTCCGCCAATTCTTCATTGGAAAGCTCATTACCGTTTAGAGTAATCTTAATATTATTCTGTTTATCTGTATGTTGAATACTTTTTATGCATTGCCACATTGCTTTTCACTTATTTTCCGCGTTTAGGATTTTAAGATCGTTTTTATTTTGTATAAATAACTTTAATTTTTCCCTATAAATAAAATTTATTTGTTTTCATCCATAAGTGCGTCAATAGTTAGAGAAAAGCATTTATAATAGAAAAACATAATTTCAAAATTAAATTTGTCAGTTTGTTTTAAATGTAACCTAGAAACAAAAAATTAATAGTTTGCAGCCATATATAATGTTAAAAAAAAATAAATTTTTATAATACCCCCATTTTCCCCGTAGGCCCCCCTGCCCACTACGCACTTTAATCATTATCACAAGAAATGTTGTGTGTCATATTCATTAAATTTTATTATAACTAAAATAACCTGAAGAAAAAAATAGATTTCCCCTAGGGGTGTATGTAGGTATGTTCTTGTAAACATGCAACACAGAGTGAACAAAAAAGGCAATATTTAGAAAGAAATTAATTTCCTGACAGGAAGATTATAATAGGTTTTATGATCAAAGCCGACTAACTAAAATGTATTGTGCAAACCGTACGCAAAGGATAAAGTTCGTATTATGAATATGTCTATGAGGGTAACAATATGAACATAAAACTTTAGATGAGTATATTAAACGTTTTATGCAAAAAATTAATTTTTTGTAACATATGCAGTATGTCATGTGACGAGAGAAAAAGACATCTAAAAATATAATTTTTAGAAAAAAAATCTTTCCCCATTAAGAAAATACCACCTACGTTGCATGTTTTCGATTTTGTCATACGAGGTGGATGCATAAAGAATACAAACGTATTAAATATTGTCGAGAGTAAATTAGCCTTATTTTTCATTTAAGAGAAAATGACTTACTTGAAATAATAGTTAAATTTACCAGATGTTTTAATTCCCCTAAATTATTCCAAAATTTATTATAAAACTTCGCAGTCGAATAAGTTCTATCTCTATTCAACAGCGAAAATAATGCAAAAACTTTCCATATTAGTATGAACCACCGAATATGTTTTGGAACTGAATTCATTAATTTTCCTAAATATAAGGACAAATGCCTCCAAATATATGCAGTCTCTGGATATGAATGTCGGCCAGCGAATTTGTGTATTATTCAGGAAATTCCACAAATCAGACCAATTATTTAGCGAATTTATAGAGGCACTGGAAAGTTCGATAATATGGGCACGTGTTCAAAAAGTTTTGCGACTAAAACAAAGGCAGAATTAAATCTGGACCAACAGGATCTCATTCATGTAGTCCATTGGTCAACGTTCAGACATAACCTAAGATATTAAAAATATACTAAAGTATTTTAAATATACAACTTTTGGGTTTTTTTATATTCTACAAGTATTAGTTAATAAATAACTACATAATTAAAAGATTTTAATGTCTACTTTATCAGTAAAAATCATTAGAAATAAGAAGAAATAGAAAGTCTTTAATCGGGCTTTTTTCGCCCAAAATCAACCGTTTAAATGATGAACGTGAAATAACTGCTTATATCTGGGACACCCTGTACACCAACACAGATTTATATGTACAAAATATTACTCCCAAAATGTTAAGCATAAGGATAATAGATCTTAATTAAAATAAATCCTTAAAAACGATCATCATATACATAAAATAATTAATTCTAAATTATTTTGCAATGGCCTAATTACCAATCAATAAAACCTCGTTTCGCCCAAAAAATTGTTTATGATAATCAACATCGTTTGTTTTAAAAATAATTGCTTAAAATCATAAAATGCTATACATAATCAAACACAAAAATCGCTGACCCGCTGAAGTTTGCAATAAATACAATATAAGAAGATTTCAATGCTTCACACAAACCGGTAATAAATAAATTATATCAATCAGTTTGTCCTACTGATAAGTACATATCAGTGGTTTTGGCCGTACTCAGTATGTTGCCGATCCACGCATTCAGCCTGCAGTTGGAAACAAACCACGGATACATACATACAAGCTTACCATGCTGCAAAAAATTGGGGAGAAAGAAATTTTCTTCAGTCTCCCGTACTATTAGGTAACATATGTCAAGATGTAGGTATTGATTTGTTGTTGTCATCTCGTCAAATAATATATTATATATTGTCGTTAATCTTGGCTAGATAAAAAAGCTATACAAGAAAAAGCTACAATTCAATTCACACCAGATCGAGGGACAGGGTACCGGTAAGAGTTCTTACTGTGAAATTGAGAGTAAGCAAGAATACAGCGTCATATTTTCTGATGAGACAATATTTCCATCATGTAACAAAGGCAAAATTCGTGTATATAGACCAAGAAACAAGAGGTATGACAAGAGATGTACCAATAAGACTAATCAAAGTGAATGTTTTTATATTAACGTTTGAGGCTGGATCAGTCCTAGTATACCGTTACTATAACTTGGTATTGGTCACCAAAAATTATTCTTGAAAGTATAAACGACAATAGATTCCATACTAATAGTAACATTATCTAAATAATTGTGAGATTTAACTACTCCGTAGTAACATTACTTTATTGTAAATCTGATAGTGACTGGGACACTACGTCTAACTACCTAAATGAGGGCACAATTTTATAGCAAAATATGGTGGTTACTCTGACAACTGAACGCCGGCTACACGAGAACTTGAAAATAACCTCACTGTTTAGGAACTTAGTAGTAACATTATAAGGTAACAGATCGTAGGCACTTCCATATACTACTTCTTGTTAAGCAAATTTAAATTTGAAGGACTCAAGAAACGTTAAAGTAATTCTTTTTAATATTCGCCATGTTTTTTTATAAAAAAAATATATCGTCATTTTGTATCGTTCAGTCACCCTAGTGGTTAGGTTTTGCCATATAAGTGACTTCTTTAATTAATATTGAGGTTTAATCCGTTATTTATATAGATAATAAAATCAATAAAATCTTCAAATATGTAAATCTTTTATTTATTATTATGCTCATTATTACGGGTTGTTTTTTGCAAAAAGAATTATTATTGGGGAGCGTTGATATATTTTGTCCTACATTTTCTACTATCCCAATACATTTTCATTCGTTTGGATTTTAGAATATTGTTTAGAGAAGTAGTAGCTAATAAATATTCAAATATTCTGACTATAAGTAAGTATCATAATCTGGTATACTTCCTAACTAGAACAGTTTCACTTTTAAAGAAGAAGACGGAGATACACAATAATAATTTCACTTGAAAGAGAAGAGAAAGAAAGCAGCACAGCATAAAAAGTCCCTTATTGGTGAATATTACTACATAATTTGGGTTTATTACGTTCCGAAAACTAGAAACGTAATAATATCAGTTCCAATAATGTAAGAGTATGTCAAAGTTACCCCTAAAATCATTGCCCATTTTGCTAACAGCGTGGTGTCTAAATGATGCCTAAACAGTTCCCACCACGAGTAATTACAACTTTAAGGTTTTCTATATAGTTACCGATACATAATAGTGACCAAAATGCTGGTTGGGAGATGCCCAGGAGGTTTGCAAATTGTATAGAATTGTTCAAGAATTCACCCGAGAATACAACGTTCACGTGTTACTATGTAGATCAAAGAGTCCAAAGTCTAGACCTCAATCCTATGAAGAACATTTGGGGAAAAATGAGAAAATATATGTATAAGCATGATTTTAGAGCGAGAAGCCAAGAACTCCGAAGATACTTGAAGCATAGAATGACATAACTCCCGAATTTACAAGAAATTTAGTGTTAAGCATGTCACATACAAGCCGTCAGCGACAGCAACGGTACAATGGCGAAATATTAATGATTATTTATTATGTATTTTTCGAAAACAGAGTTTAAATGTTGATGACAATATAATATTTGACAAGAGACAATAGCTTTATTTTAATAATGATCTATAATTACATGAACCGCTCCAAAGCATTCTCAAAACGATCATCGTAGATACCACTCAAATAGATTAATACTTTTTGAAAGGTTTTCCTAATAGTTTAGGAGCAACATATATGAATTTTCTATTACCACTATTTTTTGGACGCAATGGCACATGCAAAATGACTGTAAGCCATGTAATATGATTATTTATTGTAATGTATGTGTGATGTTTTTTAATTTTAAAGGTCTGAAGATGCCGGATCAGGCGAAACACGTGTAACCGATTATCTTAAAAAACATATGACTGAGACTGCTTACTGTTTAAATCAAAAACAGGTGATTTACTAAAAAATATTAACAAAATTGCCGTCAGTTAATATTTTGTAAAAAAAAATTAAAGTGCCTTACTTCGCAACCAGCCTTTGTTGGCCAAACAGTTGTTTTTATTGAGATCCTACTTTATTTTCATCCAAATTTTATAATTTTTGCTAATTCATCACGAAAAATAGGAACCAAATAGGTAGCAATAATTAAAATGGAAATTCGGAGAAATAAATACATTGAAAAATGCTCTTACCAGTTTCATTCGAGATTAGGCCGCTGAAAAGCCCTGATAAACCTTAAATATGGGTACGTTGCGGCTGCGGTTTGAGAAAAGTTTCAGAATTTCCTTTCGTGCGCGATACCCGTTTTCTGGGACGGTTTTCTGATGGAATAGCGAATTAAAAGAAAAGTTTTGAGATGTTTCCCCCAATGTATTAATCTTAAGTTACCGTCAAAGAGAAAAATCACTGCAAGCTGTTAACAATATTAATAATAATAATAATAACAATAATAATAATAAATAAAAGAGGCTTACAAACACTTGGTGTTCAAACAAAATAGGACCACAACAAAATAAAGAAACAACTCATGAAATAAAATCGGCTAAAGCAAAAATTGGACGAAATCAACAGATTAACAGAAACTACAATGTCAAGTACAGAGTTCACCATCCAAAGACCTACGTAGAGAGATTATACTTACACAGAATCCTAGGAGAAGAGATATGCTAAATATTGAGGCACAAAATACCACACAAATTAAAATACTCACTGAGTATTTCCACTCAAAATCGAGAAATTCCGTCGGGCTGTCTGTCTGTTCGCGGCGTAGCCAAAAAACTACTTACCCGATTGACTTGAAATTTCGGTCAATAATTAAGGGTCATATGGGGATGGCCTGGTAAGATTTTGGTAAAAATCCAATAGGGTGAAACAAAATGGCGACCTAGTGAAATGTTCAAAAAGTTATTATTAAAAAACTACTTATCCAATTTATCTGAAATTTTGCAAAAAACATCAAATATTATGTTGGAATAAACTGGTAATATTTTAGTAAATGAGGGTTTAATAAAATGTTTATTAAAATTCAACCTGAATAACTACTTAATGAATTGATTTCAAATTGTGTGCGATAGCTAACTGTGGTATAGAGGTCAACTAGTAAAACTGTGGTACTAATTCAAGATGGCGGAACTAAATGGCGGCCAATTAAAATGTTTGTGATCGTGAAAAAAATCACCCACTCTTTCAGGTTTTTATATATATATCTTCACGTTTTAGCGTCCCTAGATGCCAAAAAATATGTTTCATCAATTCCGTCGGCCAGTCTGTCGGTCTGTCTGTCTGTATGTCAGTTCCTGGCATTGAACTAACCCGATTGACTTCAAATTTTGATAAAAAGTTAAGAGTCATTTGCGGATGATCTATTTCTTCGACTTGAAGTTGTCCTGTTGTGGAAAAACAATTAAAAACATTATTTCCCAACCTGTCTTCACGTCCATTTTAAATGGAAGACTATAAAGAAGAACGTTTTTCTGAAAATATTATCGGGTTACTTTTCTTCGACAGTTATGAGGTAAACAGTGTACCATAGCTTAATATTTTTTGCGACACCACCTTATCGCCCATATCTCTCAAATCGAAAATAGCACAATACTTTTTTATCATTCAAAAGCCCCAAGACTGGACCAACATCGTGCCAAATTTCAATTTTTTATTCCTAGCCGTATTTCTGATAATACGACTTACCTACTATTTGACGTCATGCCGTAAATGCGGCGGAATTATTCATAATTAATTAACGGATAAAGATTTCCATTCCAAACTTTGAGTATATTTTTTTTAATGTAGGGAATTTTGCCTATTAATACTACAAAAATAATCCTTATGCACACCACCCAGTCGGGATTTATTGTCTTGTTTTAAAATGAAGAAAACAATTTTCAACTCTCGTCAATCATAATGAGCTTATTATTTTCACAGATAAATAGTTTAAGCTCATTAGAAGTTTAACAAAACCTAAAACTGGACATATGCACTGAAATTAGAAATAGTCATAATACCCAAATGAACTTTTTGAATAGATCCAGCAAGTGAAACTGAGTTTCTGAAACGAAATTCATAATTTCGGTGATCCGTTAATGTAACAAAAGAAAAAGTTTTAAAACCAACAAGCTCGAAATTTTCTAAAATGTATGCCCACATAAACACGTGGTCTTTGTTACTAGCAGTCCTGCCGTTTTAGTACATTTGTACTAAATTTAGTACATTTTTGATGGCAAACTACAAAACTACATTTTAGGTATAACTAGGGTAATTTAGTATATTTTATCAAATGTATATATTGGAAACATCTTTAAGTAAAGGTATCAATAACACTCAAATGACCTTTCTTATACAGTACTCTTTAATGCCCCCCCCCCCCTACATTTGGCACACTTCAATAGCTGTGTAAATACTACTTTCTTATGAAAAATTCATACTTGTAATATTCAAAATGGCAACTTGGCGTCATATTGCAAAAAAAATTAAATAAAAAGGGTGGGTCACGTGATACACAATCTACAAGATCTTATCGAGTAGATAATGGGGTAAAAATTTTAGTACGTTACACGCATGAAAAAAGAAATGTCGGTGTCTCAAAGTCAAAACATTAACATTTTGGTATAATAGTTATTTAATTCAAATAGTAATTAACGTGATACAGAAAGTAAGGTAACTAAACAACAATATGGGAACAAGTTCGAACTGACTATCTTTCATGACGCATTATCTTGATACAATTAATCTGAAATCAGTTGACAATTAAAACGAGTTCAGTCACTTGTTCGTTTCATTGAACGAAGTTTCATATTGTATTGAAGAAAACCAATTCACGCCCCCCTGCAAAAATTAAAGCAATTTTCATTTACCGTAGCAATCGTAATTTCCACGAAACGGGGGGGGGGTTCCTCACCGTCCGATATGTCGGAAGCATCTTCGCGAACTAGTCCAGAAATTGGTTGCGACCGGTACTGTACCGCATTGTATATATTTTTAAATGAGGAGCTCTTTTAGACAGAAAGGTGCTTATTTATTAGTTATCCTATATTTAGTATAATATAATTATTCTCTTTAGGGATTCAGATTTTCGGTACTTTTGAACACTCGTTACTAATCATTACTCGAGTATCGAGTAATCATTTATTGTATTCGTTACTTTGATTACTGTCGTTAAAATCGTTACGTATGTATATCTATGCACGTACGAATACGAAATTGGTAGTAAAATATACAAAGTTTTAAATTAATTACTGTGTAAAATGGTGAATTTTTGAGCGTGAACACATAAAAAAAACTAATATAAATAAAGAAATTATTTTATTCAAAATAATATTAGTTATTATCTTGTTCGAATAAATTAAATAAACTGATTTCAACAAACTACGGACAACTAAGACATTGAATATTGGTATATTTAAAATTTCACAGAATGTTTAAACATTTCATGAAATTAGCTATAAAAAATATAATTATTAGATTTGTAAAAAATCGGTAAATTTCCTTTATCCGGAACTTTGCATCACATTCAATTTTGCTGCAAGATATATAGTCAGTTAAATAAGATTTTTTACACTGATTTTTTAGACATTTCATCTGGCCGCAATTTTGTTCCCCGTCTTGAATTTTTACCACAATTTCACCAGTTTATCTCTATATCACAATTAGTAGATGCCCAAAATGTACAATTAATCTAATAAAGAGCTTTTTTTTTAAATAATTTTGTTTTGCTGTCTTGGATTGATACCAAAATATTACAGTTGATTTCTGTAACATTTGACTTTTGTGCAAAATTTGAAGTAAATTGGATAATTTTCTTCATAACCCGTAATTTTTGACCAAAATTTGAGCATAGCTAAGAAATTAATTTTAATTTCTTAGCCATCTCGAATTCGTATTACAGTTTTACCAGTTCATCTCTATACCACAGTTAATTATTGCACAAAATTTGAAATAAATCTATTAAGTAGTTTTTCGGGCTAAATTTTTAAATAATTTATTAAGCCGCCATTTCGTTTCTTCATATTGGATTCGTACCAAAATTTGACTAGTACTACATAATACTTGATTTTTGTGCAAAATTTGAGGTAAATTGGATAAGTAGGTTTTTAGTAATAATGTTCTTAACATTTGACTAGGCGGCCATTTTGTTTTGCCATATTGGATTTTCACCAAAATGTTACCAGGTCATACTCATATGACTTTTGATTTTAAGTCAATGGTGTAAGTAGTTTTTGAGGTATGCCGCATATAGACAGACCGACGAAATTGAGAAAACATGTTTTCCGGCATCTAGAGACCCCAAAATGTAAAGATCTGAAAACATTGTTTTCACGATTACAATACTTCCCTTTAACGACGGAAGTAAAAACAAAATATTTTTGATTTTTTTGTATACAATAAAATTTAATGATCAAACTGTCAAAACTAGTGAACCACACTTTGAAAAACCAAATCAAAGTAAGAAACTACAAACAAGTTCAAACTATGGAAACAAAATGTAAAATTATTCCGTTGTAGGAATATATCTCACATCCAGCCAGTCAGATTGAACTTGACAAGAAGCGACAAAAATTAAATGTGGCGGCCAATCCACAAAAGAATCCGTCCGTGTTGCTTCTCTTCTGTCGGGTTAAAATTTTTTATATCGATGCAAGTATTCAGTCAGTTTACCGAAAGTAATCAAAGTAATCAACGTAACGATTTTGTTTTGGAATCGGTATTCGTTACTACCAATATCGGTAATTAACGAGTACTCGAGTACCGAATAGTTACTTTTTCAACACCTCTAATTCTCTTGTACTTTGTCAGTACATTTGGAAAATCGTTTGCGGCAACACTGGTTACTATCGTTGCGTTGGCGCTATTGATTCGCTCACACGTGTGCTATTGGGAATTATCTCGTAAATATTTTCTTCATATTTTAACGAGAAAAACTGTGTTCGGAGGTATGTTAAAAATTCAAAACCGTTCATGCAGCAAATAAAACTATTAAATTGAATACCGGATTCATTCCTATTCAGTGTTGTCGTGAAATCTGTTTACGTAAATACTTTTCAAGTTTTAAGTAGATCTTTCTTGTATTTATTGCAAGTTATGATACAGGGTGAAGGGGAAACGAATTCAAA
Source organism: Kuschelorhynchus macadamiae (assembly GCA_030620095.1). Lineage (NCBI taxonomy): Eukaryota > Metazoa > Arthropoda > Insecta > Coleoptera > Curculionidae > Kuschelorhynchus > Kuschelorhynchus macadamiae. Next base: position 549,124 of record JAUTXW010004453.1, on the reverse strand, counting down.
TAAACGAATACAAAAACAGTGCAACCTCTTCGTTTGGATTACCAAGGTTATAATAAAAATAGATACGCATATTTGTTCTTCTTAATTTTATTTTACTCATAATATTAAAATGAAACTCAAAAGATTTTATGTATGTACACACATATTATGTTTATGAAAACGTGACTACATATTTTGTTTAAATACTTTAGATTAAATAAATAACCACGACAAAAAATGAAACGTGTAGATACATAACATATAAGTTAAAAAAAAAGCTTATTGGTTACAATCTTAAAAGTATGTAATTTTGTCCTGTGTCTGGTTTCTGATCAGATAGTCTTTTGCTTAAACTCGCATTTCATGTAGAAAATCTATGCGATGATCGGTCAGATTATTATTATTATTATTATTAATTAATTTTATTTTAGACTAAAATAGGGCAATCGGGGATTTTTTGGGATGGGAAATCATAATTTTATAATAGTTTTTATGTAGCACCTAGAGGGCACTACGTACGTTATAATTATTTTTTATGTATAAACCTTATTTTTACATCTTTTTTAAGTAGAAAAAGCATACTTGCTTTATAACTCTAGAGGTAGGTAACCGTTTTCGAAAAATTTGCAAATGTCTGCGTCGGTGCCAGGTTACTTACACGCTAGATGAAGTTGGTGGAAACATTACAAAAACTTAGTATGTAATAGATATCGTTAAAATAAATAACTTTTTATATTATAAAGGTGTACTGAGAAGTGTTTCATTCTTCAGATACAGGGTGTCAAAGTTTTAATTTTTTTCCGTTTTTCTCACACGTTTTCAGAGTTTATTATTTCCAATTTAGTACATTTATTAGTTTTTAGAACCTCTACAATAACTAAAAGCAAAATTGTCGTATGCAATATACAGGATGTTTTTTTGCGCCACCGGAAATTCTACTCTCCTGTGTTTTTTGAATACCTTGTATCATAATTTGGCTTTCTATTTTTTTCTCACTCCTATTGTTTTTTTGCATTTTTATGGTATCTGTTATCATTTTCTAGATCTTTGCGAAAATAGCCGTCTATGCAAACCAAGTATTATCAAAGTAACAAAATTGAAAAAACATCTAGTGGCTAAGTAATTAACAATTTAATTCTAACGTTAAATCAAAAACTGAAACAATTACAAGAACTGCTGAAAATGACCTCCTTTTGTTAATATCAGGACTCAACTCTTCGTCTCATATACTGGCGAACTCTCTGGAATATCCCAGGTTTATTGCGAATTATTTCATATGAAGCTATAATTCTGTTTCTCAAATCTTCCTCTCACTGGATAGGAGTCTGATACACCAACGATTTTAAATGTCCCTAGAAAAAACAATCTAAACAATTTAGATCGGGAGACTATGGGGGCCATGGCTGGAGTCCACCTAGATCTATCCAACGGTCACTGTATTGTCGATTTAAAAACTACCTTACATCCAAACTAAAATGTGGCGGCGTGCCATCATGCATAAACCACATTTGATATCTTATTTCAAGTGGTATCTCTTTCTAACAGCAGCGGGAGTTCTTCTAAGAATTAACGATAATACTGTCCGTTTAATCTTCTTGGCAGGAAAAATGGCCTCCCCAAATGGTCTCCAATAATACCAGCTCACACATTTACTGTACTGTTGCCCAAAAATGATTATTGTTAAAATTCCCGACGGCATTTTTCGAAAAACTTGCCTCATCACTAACCAATGGCAAAAATTGAATCGAAATGAAAAATCGCGGGGGAGAAGAGCTTGGAGTCTTTGGATATGGTAAGAATATATCAAATTATCCAATACAATTTTACTCGTACCTGGTTCGTTATCTACAGTATTCAGGGCTGCTTCATCAACTTCAATAGTTCTAACAGTGCGATGTGCTCCTGATAATTGAGTAGACTTCTGGAAAGTTCCATTTTCGCTCAGTCGAATGTGAACCTGAGCAAAAGTTTTTGAATGAGGCTGTCGTCGATTTGGATAACGCTGCGAATAGAGTCGTTTAGCTTCAAACGAATTACCGTAAATGAAATTAATATCCGCATATTCGCGGTTTGCAAACTCAACCACCCTTAGATATTAAATAGCTCAAAAAACTTTAGAAATGTTAAATAGCGCAAAAAACTTTAGAAACTTTTACTATCACAATTATTTTAAACTAGAAGTCAAATAAGGTAACAAACGTAACATATGAATATGTTGTTTACTTCGCTATCAAAATTATTTTATACTAAACGTAAAAAAAGATAACACACGGAATAGCCAACCAGTTTTTTTTTCAATTTTGTTACTTCGATAATACTTGATACTTGCATCGACGGCTATTTTCGTAAATTAATAAAAAACGATTATAGATACGATAAAAACGTAGGAAATTAAAAAGAATGAGGAAAAAAATGGGAGCCAAATGATGATATTAGGATTTATACATGGCATTTCAATCAATACAGGAAAGTGGAATTCTCGATGGCATCCTTTATACTGCATACGACAAATCTGGATTTTGGTTATTGTAGAGGTTCTAAAAACTAATAAATATACCAAATTAGAACTAACAAACTCTGAAAACGTTTAAGAAAAACACAAGATAGATAAAATATAAGATAGAAGTTATTTATTTTAACGATACTATTCCATACTAAGTTTCTGTAATTTCCAGCAACTTCATCAAGCGCCAAAGTTAGTGGTTAACCTGCATCGACGCAGATATTTGCAAATTTCTCAAAAACGGTTACCTCTAGCGTTGTTGAACCCCTTTTTTGCTTAAAAAGGTGTAAAAACAAGGTTTATTCCCAAAAAATTCTAAAAGTTCTATTGTCAAAAAAGTTATGGCAGATTAAAGTAAATAACAATAGCGTACGTAGCGCCCTCTAGGTGGTAGATAAAAACTAATACCAATTTATGATTTATCATCTCAAAAAACACCCGATTACCCAATTTTGTGACAAAAAATTATTTTTTGCAAAAGTTATTTAAAAAAGTCTGAAATGAAATTTCAACTTCAACACACTATATCTCCGAAACGAATCAATTGCGGCCCAAATTTATATGAGCTTTTATAAATATATATATATATATATATATATATATATATATATATATATATATATATATATATAGAATTTTCGCATCACTTAATATTTTTCGTTTCGAAAATTTATTTTTCATTTTGGAGTAAGAAATCCTCTACGAGAAGAAAATATACGTCCAATGGTACCTGCAAATGGTCCACGCTTGACTAGAGAACTAGATACTGCAGAGATCAGGCTGATTGAGGTTTAGACGAATGGTCAAATGTGCTATTGACAGGTGAATCTAGGGTCTGTTTATATGCTTCCAATATACGTATGAAAGTATATAGAAGACGTGGAGAACGTCACTATCAATGCAATTTTCGCCAAAGGGAAAGTTTTGGCGGAGTGATATTGGGATGAACTGATAAAACTTTGGTATAAATCCAAGATGGTAGAACAAAATGGCGGTCTAATAAAAAATCATTGTAAAAAACTTCATCGATTGTTTTGAAATTTTGCACAAAAATCAAGTGTAGGGATAAATTGGCAAAAGTTTTGGTACAAATCCGACATGTCGGCTTAATAACGTACTTTAAAAATCAGCCTGAAAAACCTACTTACTAGATTCATTTCAAATGTTGTGCAAGAACTAAGTGCTATACGTTGTGGTTCGAATTCCAGATGGCGGTCAAATAAAACGTCTGTAATCCGCAAAAAATCACCATTTCAGGTTTTTTACGTTTTAGCATCCCTAGATGCCAAAAAAAACAGGTTTTCTCAATTCTATCAGCCTGTTTGCCGGCCTGTCTCTTTGTTCCCGGCATAGCTTAAAAACAGGATGACAAGGTAACGTTTTGGTAAAAATCCAATATGGAGGAACAAAATGGCGGCCTAGTGAAATGTTAAAAAACTATTTCTGAAAAACTACTACTACTACTTAACCATTTACCTCAATCAATTTTACAAAAAAAACAAGTATTACGTAGGAATCAACTGGAAAAATTTTGGTACAAATCCGAGATGGCGAAACAAATTTGCGGCTTAATATTTTTTTATGCAGTTTACTCCAAGAATTACAGCGTCAAAAGTAAAGTATTTAATTAAACAAATAAAGGGTAATCAAATATTTTGCTCGCGCTTATTTGCTCTCCCATTAGCTTTATGGATTCTACGGTCTCGCCACCAGTGCCTGTCAGATCACGAGACTGAAGTTTTCTTTGTGTATTCGCTTAGCTATTCACTACTGGAAAATGGAGTTATTTAAATTTTCGTACTTGCAATTAAAGGTCAAAAGTCTAGCCACGGCAAAGTAAAAGGAGAACAGATATGCAGCTGGCAGCATCTGAAACGAACAAGCTAACGGAGTTCTTTTAAAAAGAAACAATCTACATCGACAATAAACAGTAACAAGATCTTCAACACTGAAAATAATACTCAAACCGTAACCCAATATGATAAGGTAAATTTGGTATTAGATAACATTAAGTTTCGTTTTATGTACACATTACTAAGATTAAAGATTGTTAGATTTCTTTCATATAAAGTAAAAAAAAAATATAAAAAAAATAAAACCGACTTGATAAAAAAAAGCACTAAACAGTAAAAAATGGTATTTTATTCCACCATGAAAGTCGATCTTAAACTAATTCTTGATCACTTTTTTAGCATTTTTGTAACTCAATAAAACATCTAATTTTAAATTCATTGAAACAAACATTTAATTAAATTACATATCTCAACATGTTAACTAGTATATCCACAGAATGTTTTAATACATAATATAAATAATATTATTTAAACAAAAAAATAGAAAATTGTGTTACCAAATTCTGTTTATTTCTTCAATTTAAAACTACATATCGAAACATATACAATAATTGGAGAAAAAGTCAGAAGGTCAAAAAAATGTAAAAAAGAAAACGTAAATACGTAGATATACTTATAAACTAGACAATACAAAATAAAATATATTTACGTTCATTCCTGGACATCGTAATATTTTTCTAACAGTACATTTTTTAAGCGTTTTTTAAATTATTTATGTTGGCAGTATCTCTAATTTCTTTGTTCAGTTTATTACATAGTGTACATCCCGTAAAGTAAATATATTCTTGACACATAGTAGATCGGTGATTTTCAGGTAACAAAAGCACCTTCCATGATCTTACTTCTTGAAACAAATGCTTGTTACGGTATACAAAACCACATAATTCATATATTTAAATGCTAGCAATAGTAAAAACCTTTAAATTTTTAAAAGCTTCGCGACATGATTCGCAGAACTTTACGCCGGCAATCAGATGTATTAAATACTTTTGTAAAATAAAAATTCTTTTAATATGAGAACTCATACCCTAATTAGTATACCATACCTAATTCGGGAGTGTATATTAGCATAATAAAGAGCTTGAAGCACATCTCTGCTTCAATGCAAGGACATAAAATTTAATGCGTAACGGCCACTGCGCAGTTTAGATGAAAGTTCGTCAACATGAAAACACAACTTTAAATTTTCATCCAAAGTGATACCCAACAGTTTGGTTTTCTCTGCAAGAGTCAATGGATTCTCCGAAGTCTCGAATTGTTTAAAGTCTACCATATTGTTGTTAGATCTGAATGAAAAATTTATTATTGTTTTATTTTTATTTTATCTTTAGTTTGTTTTTTTTTGGACCATAGTATTATTTTTTTTTTATAAACATTCTCGGCTTGTGTTTTTAGTGAAAAAAAACTATCACCAATAACTAAAACATTGGTGTCATCAGCATATACAACTACAGATATGTTTTCCGATATTTTAGTAACGTAGCTGATCCGGTCATTAGCAAAAATCACGAAAAGGAACGGTCCCAATATGGAACCTTGATGAATCCCTTACTCAACAATTCTTAAGTTACTATGAGTACCATTTACTCGCACGGTCTGCTTTCTGCCAGACAAGTATGATCTAAGAAGGTTTACCCCTTACACCATGTCTAAACAGTTTTGAAAGCAACAACTTACGATCTACTACATCAAAAGCACGCGAAAAGTCAATAAACATACCCAAAACAAATAATGTCCTATCTAGGGACTTGACTATTGTACGCTGAAACTCGCACAGTGCTGTCTCTGTACTTTTATTCATAATAAAACCATGCTGGTACGATGACAATAGATTATTTGTACAAAAAAATGAAACCAGCTGATCCTTAATTACCAATTCGAAAATTTTGGATACTCTAGATAACAGACATGCCACGATAATTTCAACATTATTATGGTCCCTTTTTTTATGTAAAGGTAGAACAGTGACTAGCTTTAAACTATCAGGAAAAACAATGGATAAATTGATTAAATGCGCTAATATATCGGCTAAATAAAATTTACACTTCTTCAGAATATTATTTGAAATACCGTCATAGCCGCAGGTATTAGAATTCTGAAGACCATTAATGATAACTATAACATCAGTGCACAAACAGTTTTCATGAAGAAAGTTTTGGGAAAAAGAGGTATATTTTCATCAAGAAATTCAAAATCTACAGGACCATCGTCCTCAAGTAAAGCGAATTGTGGATTAAATATTTCCGCCAATTCTTCATTGGAAAGCTCATTACCGTTTAGAGTAATCTTAATATTATTCTGTTTATCTGTATGTTGAATACTTTTTATGCATTGCCACATTGCTTTTCACTTATTTTCCGCGTTTAGGATTTTAAGATCGTTTTTATTTTGTATAAATAACTTTAATTTTTCCCTATAAATAAAATTTATTTGTTTTCATCCATAAGTGCGTCAATAGTTAGAGAAAAGCATTTATAATAGAAAAACATAATTTCAAAATTAAATTTGTCAGTTTGTTTTAAATGTAACCTAGAAACAAAAAATTAATAGTTTGCAGCCATATATAATGTTAAAAAAAAATAAATTTTTATAATACCCCCATTTTCCCCGTAGGCCCCCCTGCCCACTACGCACTTTAATCATTATCACAAGAAATGTTGTGTGTCATATTCATTAAATTTTATTATAACTAAAATAACCTGAAGAAAAAAATAGATTTCCCCTAGGGGTGTATGTAGGTATGTTCTTGTAAACATGCAACACAGAGTGAACAAAAAAGGCAATATTTAGAAAGAAATTAATTTCCTGACAGGAAGATTATAATAGGTTTTATGATCAAAGCCGACTAACTAAAATGTATTGTGCAAACCGTACGCAAAGGATAAAGTTCGTATTATGAATATGTCTATGAGGGTAACAATATGAACATAAAACTTTAGATGAGTATATTAAACGTTTTATGCAAAAAATTAATTTTTTGTAACATATGCAGTATGTCATGTGACGAGAGAAAAAGACATCTAAAAATATAATTTTTAGAAAAAAAATCTTTCCCCATTAAGAAAATACCACCTACGTTGCATGTTTTCGATTTTGTCATACGAGGTGGATGCATAAAGAATACAAACGTATTAAATATTGTCGAGAGTAAATTAGCCTTATTTTTCATTTAAGAGAAAATGACTTACTTGAAATAATAGTTAAATTTACCAGATGTTTTAATTCCCCTAAATTATTCCAAAATTTATTATAAAACTTCGCAGTCGAATAAGTTCTATCTCTATTCAACAGCGAAAATAATGCAAAAACTTTCCATATTAGTATGAACCACCGAATATGTTTTGGAACTGAATTCATTAATTTTCCTAAATATAAGGACAAATGCCTCCAAATATATGCAGTCTCTGGATATGAATGTCGGCCAGCGAATTTGTGTATTATTCAGGAAATTCCACAAATCAGACCAATTATTTAGCGAATTTATAGAGGCACTGGAAAGTTCGATAATATGGGCACGTGTTCAAAAAGTTTTGCGACTAAAACAAAGGCAGAATTAAATCTGGACCAACAGGATCTCATTCATGTAGTCCATTGGTCAACGTTCAGACATAACCTAAGATATTAAAAATATACTAAAGTATTTTAAATATACAACTTTTGGGTTTTTTTATATTCTACAAGTATTAGTTAATAAATAACTACATAATTAAAAGATTTTAATGTCTACTTTATCAGTAAAAATCATTAGAAATAAGAAGAAATAGAAAGTCTTTAATCGGGCTTTTTTCGCCCAAAATCAACCGTTTAAATGATGAACGTGAAATAACTGCTTATATCTGGGACACCCTGTACACCAACACAGATTTATATGTACAAAATATTACTCCCAAAATGTTAAGCATAAGGATAATAGATCTTAATTAAAATAAATCCTTAAAAACGATCATCATATACATAAAATAATTAATTCTAAATTATTTTGCAATGGCCTAATTACCAATCAATAAAACCTCGTTTCGCCCAAAAAATTGTTTATGATAATCAACATCGTTTGTTTTAAAAATAATTGCTTAAAATCATAAAATGCTATACATAATCAAACACAAAAATCGCTGACCCGCTGAAGTTTGCAATAAATACAATATAAGAAGATTTCAATGCTTCACACAAACCGGTAATAAATAAATTATATCAATCAGTTTGTCCTACTGATAAGTACATATCAGTGGTTTTGGCCGTACTCAGTATGTTGCCGATCCACGCATTCAGCCTGCAGTTGGAAACAAACCACGGATACATACATACAAGCTTACCATGCTGCAAAAAATTGGGGAGAAAGAAATTTTCTTCAGTCTCCCGTACTATTAGGTAACATATGTCAAGATGTAGGTATTGATTTGTTGTTGTCATCTCGTCAAATAATATATTATATATTGTCGTTAATCTTGGCTAGATAAAAAAGCTATACAAGAAAAAGCTACAATTCAATTCACACCAGATCGAGGGACAGGGTACCGGTAAGAGTTCTTACTGTGAAATTGAGAGTAAGCAAGAATACAGCGTCATATTTTCTGATGAGACAATATTTCCATCATGTAACAAAGGCAAAATTCGTGTATATAGACCAAGAAACAAGAGGTATGACAAGAGATGTACCAATAAGACTAATCAAAGTGAATGTTTTTATATTAACGTTTGAGGCTGGATCAGTCCTAGTATACCGTTACTATAACTTGGTATTGGTCACCAAAAATTATTCTTGAAAGTATAAACGACAATAGATTCCATACTAATAGTAACATTATCTAAATAATTGTGAGATTTAACTACTCCGTAGTAACATTACTTTATTGTAAATCTGATAGTGACTGGGACACTACGTCTAACTACCTAAATGAGGGCACAATTTTATAGCAAAATATGGTGGTTACTCTGACAGCTGAACGACGACTACACGAGAACTTGAAAATAACCTCACTGTTTAGGAACTTAGTAGTAACATTATAAGGTAACAGATCGTAGGCACTTCCATATACTACTTCTTGTTAAGCAAATTTAAATTTGAAGGACTCAAGAAACGTTCAAGTAATTCTTTTTAATATTCGCCATGTTTTTTTATAAAAAAAATATATCGTCATTTTGTATCGTTCAGTCACCCTAGTGGTTAGGTTTTGCCATATAAGTGACTTCTTTAATTAATATTGAGGTTTAATCCGTTATTTATATAGATAATAAAATCAATAAAATCTTCAAATATGTAAATCTTTTATTTATTATTATGCTCATTATTACGGGTTGTTTTTTGCAAAAAGAATTATTATTGGGGAGCGTTGATATATTTTGTCCTACATTTTCTACTATCCCAATACATTTTCATTCGTTTGGATTTTAGAATATTGTTTAGAGAAGTAGTAGCTAATAAATATTCAAATATTCTGACTATAAGTAAGTATCATAATCTGGTATACTTCCTAACTAGAACAGTTTCACTTTTAAAGAAGAAGACGGAGATACACAATAATAATTCCACTTGAAAGAGAAGAGAAAGAAAGCAGCACAGCATAAAAAGTCCCTTATTGGTGAATATTACTACATAATTTGGGTTTATTACGTTCCGAAAACTAGAAACGTAATAATATCAGTTCCAATAATGTAAGAGTATGTCAAAGTTACCCCTAAAATCATTGCCCATTTTGCTAACAGCGTGGTGTCTAAATGATGCCTAAACAGTTCCCACCACGAGTAATTACAACTTTAAGGTTTTCTATATAGTTACCGATACATAATAGTGACCAAAATGCTGGTTGGGAGATGCCCAGGAGGTTTGCAAATTGTATAGAATTGTTCAAGAATTCACCCGAGAATACAACGTTCACGTGTTACTATGTAGATCAAAGAGTCCAAAGTCTAGACCTCAATCCTATGAAGAACATTTGGGGAAAAATGAGAAAATATATGTATAAGCATGATTTTAGAGCGAGAAGCCAAGAACTCCGAAGATACTTGAAGCATAGAATGACATAACTCCCGAATTTACAAGAAATTTAGTGTTAAGCATGTCACATACAAGCCGTCAGCGACAGCAACGGTACAATGGCGAAATATTAATGATTATTTATTATGTATTTTTCGAAAACAGAGTTTAAATGTTGATGACAATATAATATTTGACAAGAGACAATAGCTTTATTTTAATAATGATCTATAATTACATGAACCGCTCCAAAGCATTCTCAAAACGATCATCGTAGATACCACTCAAATAGATTAATACTTTTTGAAAGGTTTTCCTAATAGTTTAGGAGCAACATATATGAATTTTCTATTACCACTATTTTTTGGACGCAATGGCACATGCAAAATGACTGTAAGCCATGTAATATGATTATTTATTGTAATGTATGTGTGATGTTTTTTAATTTTAAAGGTCTGAAGATGCCGGATCAGGCGAAACACGTGTAACCGATTATCTTAAAAAACATATGACTGAGACTGCTTACTGTTTAAATCAAAAACAGGTGATTTACTAAAAAATAATAACAAAATTGCCGTCAGTTAATATTTTGTAAAAAAAAATTAGTGCCTTACTTCGCAACAAGCCTTTGTTGGCCAAACAGTTGTTTTTATTGAGATCCTACTTTATTTTCATCCAAATTTTATAATTTTTGCTAATTCATCACGAAAAATAGGAACCAAATAGGTAGCAATAATTAAAATGGAAATTCGGAGAAATAAATACATTGAAAAATGCTCTTACCAGTTTCATTCGAGATTAGGCCGCTGAAAAGCCCTGATAAACGTTAAATATGGGTACGTTGCGGCTGCGGTTTGAGAAAAGTTTCAGAATTTCCTTTCGTGCGCGATACCCGTTTTCTGGGACGGTTTTCTGATGGAATAGCGAATTAAAAGAAAAGTTTTGAGATGTTTCCCCAATGTATTAATCTTAAGTTACCGTCAAAGAGAAAAATCACTGCAAGCTGTTAACAATATTAATAATAATAATAATAACAATAATAATAATAAATAAAAGAGGCTTACAAATACTTGGTGTTCAAACAAAATAGGACCACAACAAAATAAAGAAACAACTCATGATATAAAATCGGCTAAAGCAAAAATTGGACGAAATCAATAGATTAACAGAAACTACAATGTCAAGTACAGAGTTCACCATCCAAAGACCTACGTAGAGAGATTATACTTACACAGAATCCTAGGAGAAGAGATATGCTAAATATTGAGGCACAAAATACCACACAAATTAAAATACTCACTGAGTATTTCCACTCAAAATCGAGAAACCCTTTACACCAAGCTGTCATAAAAGCAGAGTAGAACTACACACATCTTAACCATTACTCTGAAACAGGGCAAAAACGGATAATCCATGACAAACACAATACACTTATCAACACATGGTCTAAAAATGCACTGCATGATCAGCACATAAATATTGTTAAAGTTGACAGCATAAACTCACAACTCACATACAGCTGACTTAAAGAAGGTCTTTCCTGAAACAAAAGGATTTATTTTAGCCATCCAAGACATACTAATTAAAACAAGACACTATCGAAGGTACAGTGTGAAGGAAAACAACTTAAATACGGATAAATGCACCATGTACTCTGAAACTATAGATCATATTATCTCAGGTTGCAAATTATTGGCTGCAATACGACCAGGCATAACAACGCAGGTAAAATAATAAATACTGCTCTACATAAGTATAAAATCACCACAGTCACACATATTATAAATTCACACAATAATAGAAAATAGAACTTATAAAATATACTGGGACAACCCCATATTAACTGATAAAACAATAGCAGTAAACAGACCAGATATAACACTAACAGACAAGCCAAATAAAATCACGTATTTAATAAATATAGCCATACCCAGTGACCAAAATACTAAAACAAAATATAAAGAAAAAATAGAAAAATACACTCCACTGGCACATGAGATCAAGAGGATATGGAAAGAAGAAAAAGTTGTGACAATATCACAATCAATCATCTTATCCGCCACGGGCCTAATACCGGAAACATATATCCAGAGCTTAAAAACTCTCAATTTGCCACCATACATCCAATCTTATATACAGAAAGCAGTTATATTAAACACCCAAAATTCCTACAATAGATGCACTGGCATGAACCTGGTACATTTCCCGTTCGTCCTAGTTACGTCTAGTGTGATAACCACCCACTAAGTAGAAACAACAATAATAATAATAACATTAATAACACAATATTTTATTTGGCAGCTAATTATTACAATAAAATATCTTTATATACAAAAAGAATGATATTATAAAAGAAATTTGACCTGTTTTACCGTTTTTAAGAAAGCAAACTGCTTTTCAGTTATATTTTTTTCCGTTTTCAAGTTATGAGAAAACTAACTAGTTTTATGTCTTCTAGAAGCATCTCTTAATAGGGGAAAATAAGAATTTTTCTGCGGTAAAGCACAATTTTCATTTTTCGCACATTAATATACCTGAAATCAGTTACATGCAAACTTTACTTTGCTTACCACTGCAACATTTTCCTGAACATAAAAATGCAAAAATATTTCCGCGGAAATTTTTTATTTCAATATTTCGAGGATATTCTTTACACTTTAAAATACCTGAAATCAGTTGCATACAAAAATTGCTTTGATTTGAACATAGAAATTCAAAAATGTTTCTGCGCAAATTTGTTATTTCCATTTTCCTAGGAAATTTCTATTCTTTGGAATACCTGAAATCAGTTACATGGAGATTTTGCTTTGTTTGCTACTCCAAACAATTTTCTGAACATAAAAATGGAAAAATGTTTTTTTTGCATTTTTTTTCATGGGAAAACAGATACATATAGAAATATTAGTTTGATTCGCAATCTTAACACTTTTCTGAATATAAATATAAAAATATATCAATAATATTTACTCATTTAACAAGATGTAAATAGTCTAAAATCCTATATCTAACTTTAATAAAATAGGCGAACTAGGCTATGTTAGGGTTGGTTAAGATTGCTTTAAGCCTACAAAATTTCGAGCCTATATTAAAACTAGGATTTTTTTAACAAAACATGTACTGGTGGATCTATATAGTTAGGTGTTCGGTTAGCTCAGGCTCGTCGATAAAGCCATCATTAAAGCCATAAACTATTATTTAAGTTATACAATTTCATTCTTTTTTTAAATTCTACATTTAGAAAGTAGTAAACTATAATAAAAATGCGAACTGGGTTAGGCTAGGATCGGTTAGGTTCGCTGTAAAGAAAGCGCGCCAACAAAATCCGAGTATATATCAAAACAAAAATTGTTTTTTTAAAGAAATGAAAGAAAAAGAAAAATATGTACATGCCCCCCCTCCGTAGGCTATATATACATTTGTCATGCCTTTTTTAAAGTCAGGTTTAGCCAACTCCCTTAAAAATTTAGGAAGCTCATAAACTATCACATTTTTGTAAAGTTACTTCAGTTCATTTTACGAATAGATTTCGAGATTCTAAGAACTATTTTTTTTATAAAAAGCATAAGAGTTGATTGCAAATAATGTCAATAATATAATAACAAATATTAGCCTTAAAATAACTGACTCTACTTTTAAACTAAATGTCTAAGTACAACTGAAAGTTTTTACTTTTCTTTGCCTTTGAATTCTGGCCTATACCTATTCCGTTTCTTCGCCAGATCGATTACACCGCATTTTAAACTGCTATAGCTGTCTTTTCTTAAATCAGAAGTTTTTTCAAACAGTATCTAAAATTGATGCTGATTCAACTACTTTAACTTTTAAACATAGAGAGGGTAATAAAAATAAATTCAAAAATCTGGATCTTCTTTTTTAAAACCCATGCTCCTTGAATTTCTTCTTTTTTTAAACGATTTCAATTAATTTTCCGTGCGAGCATTTATAATGTCAAAATATAAAATTTGTATTGCTGCAATTGATTGCATGATTCCTGCCAAACGGATAGTGTTAAGATTTTTAAAGTTATATCAGATTCACATGTAATTGAAATTGAAGGGTGGGAGCTTCTGTCCCACCCTTTAAATCCAAAGATACTATAAACGATTTATAGTGTAGAGAAAAATGATGTGGTATCAATGCAACTCGCCACTGCATCATTAATTACTAAAGTAAAATGATGACCGGCAAAGTGCACATATTCAGCATATGTTTCAACCTGCTTCATTACTGATTGAATGCCATTGTAGACACCGCTTATCTTGCTAGCACCCCACCCAGTTAACTATTGGATAGGATATATTGAGAGTTTTCAATATGGTTCAGTTACGCCAGCCTTTAAATCCCTAAAAACCCTAAAAAGCTTTCTCTAATTTCATAGTGAATGACTAAAACATTTGCGTCTTGAACGGTTCTGACAAAATCTCTTAATTTAACAATTGAGGAAAAAGAGCTAAATTTATTTCAGATGCAAATTTTTCCGAAATATATTTTATATAAACGTAAAATAGCTCATTCTGTATTGTCGTACTGAAGTATCGCGTAGATCCAGTAGGCATTTTTAAAACTTGCATTAATTTAGTAATATGATAGAAGCCCTTCTATTGCCAAAAAAAAATCCATTTAAACTTTCAATATTTTCTCAATGACTACAAAATGATAAATTACATTTGGCTAATATTAAAGTTATGTAAAATAACCTTTCTACAACTTATTTCTAAAAACAAACTTGTATCTTGCTTAATCTCCTGCTTCTTTATCAATAGTCTTATTATCCCCCACCATTCAGTACAGCTATGTTGAACTAGTCTTCCAATGCCTAATTCGACTACTTTACAAAAATTCCCGCACCAAAAAATATTTCTTCTATAATCCGCAATGCCAGCAAGGAAAATGAGCGATTTTCAAAATTCATAGATAAAAAAACTTACTTCTTACCAACTGAGAAGATATTTGGCAAATATGCACAAAATAAATAAAATTAAAATGTATTTTCAAAAAATGTATTACAAATTTCTAAATAATACTATTATTTCTAACTTACTTATAGTTTTCAGTTCATAAATGAACACAAATTAGAATATACCTAAAGAATTACCGTCCAAAATTTAAATTAGTTTTCACTGGATAGCAGGCTTTTTTACAAATTAATCTTTCGATCCAACATAATATAATATATTAAAAAAACTGAAATGGATGTTTTATAAATATCTCTCATTTTCTAATTTCACTTTCGGAATTTCTGCCTAACATTGAGTCCATAATCTCTTAATAGCACAAGTTCATGTATCAAACAGACTCACTAAACACTTCTACCGAATTTACACCACACATTTTAAACTACAGAAAAAAAAACGGTTTCGTCTATAAAATATTATATGAAAAAATGCTTTGTTTACATTTCTTCGATATTGTTAATTACAAAATAATGTCTCATGTAAATGTCATTTCTGTTCTTGCGCCTGCGCTCTTTGCCAAATTCCAGTAATTTTTCTGTTAAACGAGATTTTTAGCTTACAATTAAGGCGGTGAGCAGATTCCCATCAGTTTCGAATAGCACAACCTTAGAGTACTCTAAGGGCACAGCCATACTCGAGGAACTATACCATACTGTGTAAGAGACGAGTCGTATAGTTCACTGAAGCCCTATTTTCTTGCTTCGGGTCTTTTGAGAAGGACCCTTTGGGTTTTTTTTTTGGGGAAACTTGTTATTAAACGTTTTTAAATCGGAAGATTCTTTATTTCAGCTAAATCTTCAAGCTGCTGAATTGGTTTGACTGTAACAGATTACAGCCCTGCTATTCCAGAAATAAATGAATAGGAATTTGAGGAAAGTTGTCGTTGCATTCTCTGGCTGTAAAATAGCCAAGCTGCTACGCAAACTTATTCGAGAGCATGAGACATAGAGTTGACCATGGGAAAAACAAACTAGCGCAAGTCTACTCCAGCTCTACTTAAGGATTGCCCTTGAGCTTTGTTAATTGTCATGGCGAAATAAAGCTTTAAAGGAAACTGCACACATTTAAACTGAAAATGATAGTCTGACGGAATTAAAGGTATGCGTGGTATAAAAACTGTTTTTCCCAGACCAGGGCTGGAAATAATAGTAGACTCTATTACAATGTTTTGTAATGTTTTAACCTGTAGCCGAGTTCCATTACACAATTTTGCTGGTTTTAAATTTCGAATAAGCATCACTGGTGCCCCCACTTTTAAATTTAACTCATGAGGAGGAATTTCTGAAGGGTTTAGAAAGTGTAGGAACTCGACAGGATAATTTTCTTTGGCTATAACTACACCTATTGAGTAGTATGTTAATTGTGGAGCAGTAATTTTTTTCCAATAAAGCTAGATTTATTTCATCTGCTGTGCTATTTTATTAATATAGCTCGTTCTTTAAACCAAGAAGCGGTTTTATTTTGACAACTTTCGAGTCCCCCATAAACATTTATGGGGTAGTTTCACTCCTTGGAAACTGAGTTTCGAAGAATCCCTTCTTATCGAGCCTATGCACTGTAAAATTAAGCTGTTTGCACAAGTTCAGCTTTCTACGGCAAACGATTTGAAAAAGATCGCAAAAATTAATCAATGACCCGATTTTTTGAATGAATTTATAAAAAATCTTAAAATATGTAATAAAATAAAATAAAAAGTACGTGTTCAAATGTTTTTCCGATTAACTAATTGTTTTTTTAAATAAAATATAATATTAAATAGGTGGATTCAGCCCCTTGGACACCCTGTCTCGGTTTTTAAAAAATTTTACGTTTACGTAAAAAAATAAAATATAAAGCATATTATGTTCAAGTGTTTTCCGAATGACTAACGGTTTTTTAAATAAAATATAATATTTAAGAGAAGGTTTTACCTCTTTGGAAACAATGTATGAATTTTTAAAAAATCCTAAAATATGTAAAAACATAAATTAAAAAACACCTGTTCAAGCGTTTTTCCGAAAAACTGACCGTTTTTTAAATAAAAAATATTGTAATATTTATATATCCCTTCTTATCGAAACTCTAGACCCTAAATCAATGTATGCCAAAATGCAGCCTTTTACCTCAAGCAGTCTGAGCTGGAGCGTGATGAGTGAGTGAGTCAGTGAGCCAGTCAACTAAGTCTTTTATATGTTAAGTATAGATTGGGAATACCCCGTATACTTTGCAATAAATAAATATTTTTTTTTGTTTTTTTTTTTGGCTTTGAGAATATCTCATTTAGCCACGAATACCTAAATAAATAAATATTATTACATGTATAACTGATGTGCAATAGCTAAAAGCTTCCATACGTCAATCACACAATTTTGCTCACCGAGAGCAATCAATTTGGGCTTTTTTAGATTAAACAATAGTTTTATCGATCTTGCAAAGTTTCCTTTAAAGGTGAACTTTAGTTCGTATTAATAACCTCTAACTTTAAATGGTAATAATTAAGGTGACATCAATAGGGCGGGCTCTAGGCCCGTGCAAGTGCAAGTTATGCGACGCCTTTCTCTTTAGATAAGATGGTTTATTAATAATCTTAGGAGGAATTAGATATAATTTCTCCCAGAGACCCGCCTCTCGGATAGATTGGCAAAAATCGAATTGAAACTTTTTAGTTTTGTTAGCAGTTTCTATAGGGTGGCTGGAGATAACATTGCCACATTTCAGGGTATGATTCTACATTAAAAAATTGGTAAATTCGCCTTTACCTTAACTACTTACAATACACAATCTACATATGCGTATAATCATTTGCTAATAGCTTTATACAAATCCTATAAACTGTTTTTTTAAGTTTTTAATTTATTTCTTATTATTATTTACGTAGTCCACAAAAAATAAATTATTTTCCTCCACGAAAAGAAGGTTTTATTCCAGGAATTGGAATTTTACCAAATATTTAAACATTTTATTAGCATCCCGGGAGAGTGATTTTTGAAGATTTCATATATAAGTAAAAATATAAATCGGTCACACTGTAAGTGGGGTATTGGCTCCTTTTTTTGAAAATTTAAATCCGTGTAATTTACCCAATTTTGTTACAATTAAAAAAAACTTTATTTTCACTGAAATTTTAACTAGTTTTTATAATTATGCACGTTTTGGCTTAATTGTTCTGAGTTTGTCATATATAGTGACAACTAAAGTGATAACCATATTTAGAAAAAGAGTACCCCAAAATTACAAACAATATTTTAGAATTATCTTAAATGCATCTGTTCACTAGAACCCTTCCTAAAAATAACTTCGGATTTTTCTTTTAATTTTTGCAAATGTTAACTTATTTTTAAATAGTATGACTTTTTTAGAATTTTTTAATATCAGAATACTAAAAAAATAATGTTTTTTTAAGTTAATATTAAATAAGTTAAAATAAACTAAAAGTGAGTCACGGAGTTAACATGGTATTACAAATTTGCTGTTGTAGAGTTTCTCGATTATTTGTAAAGATTGAATCTCGAAGTTTGCATGACACTGCTATTTACTTGTAATTAAACAAAATTTTCATAACCCCTACTTTTTCCGAGTTTCAGGGTGAAACCGACAGTTAGGTAGTCGTATCATGGCTTCCTACAACTTACGTGAAAGGTAAATGTTAATTTCTATACTTTCGTATAGAATTCAGTAGCGGACACAGATATTTTTTTAAAGTAACGGTGATAAAAATATAAGAGTATCTTACTTTAAAAACAAGTTATACGTCAGTTATGACGTTTTGTCTACCTTGTTCCGTTATTTTTTTATATTTTTTGTAGATCATAACCATACGTCTATCGTTTTATTATAAACTCTGGGTATTGTCTACCTTTTTATGTTATTTTTTATATATTTTTTTAGACTATAAGCGTACGGCTATGATTTCATTATAAACTCTCGATATTATCCGATATTTATATCTTTGACAGATGTCCAAATATTTTCTTTAAATAATTACACCACTAAATGTTACATGGAACTATGAAAACCATATTTAAAAATTTTAATCAGTTCAAAAGTCATAAGGAAAAAACAATTTTTTTAACAGCTGTGAAAATATTTTTTTAATAAATTACGCCATTAAAAGTTACACGGAACTGTGAAAACCGTATTTAACAATTTTAAGTAGTTTAGAAGTTACGGATAAAAGACAGTTTTTTTGGCAGATTTTTTTTAATAAATTACGCCTCTAAATGTTACATATAACTATGAACACCATATTCAACAATTTTAAGCAGTTTAAAAGTTATGGGCAAAGCCATTTTTTTGACAGCTGTCAATTTTTTTTTGAAAACTGTATTTAGCATTTTTAACAGTGCAAAAGTTACGGAAAAAAGTTTTTTTTGCTTCTGTCAATCTTTTTTTAATAAGTTACGCCCCTAGAAGTTACATGAAATTTCCTATTACCGAAAACTCCAAATCAATACTTTGAATCCTATAAAAGTTTCATTAAAGAACAAAAAACTAAAAATTCACGGCTGCGGAAACAAATTTTCTCCTGTATAACATAATACTTTAACTGTATATTGAAAACCAAAGAATCTCATCAAATAGTGAAACCCGTTTTTTATTTATTTTCCTTTTTTCAGGGGACTGCCTCATCCATTTTGGGCTACCCTGTATAATGGACAAATATTATTCGTATCTAAAAAATTAAATAAATTTGACGTGTTTCGAAATAGTACCTCAATTTTATTTTAAATATAAGTATAATCGAAAAACATCTACGCCAATGGCTTCCACTATTTTTCAATGTTAGAACATTTATGCGAACTATTTCTCTTTTTAATTTGACTCTTATCGGTCCTGCGTTCTCCAAATATTTTTTCCCTGAGGCACTGATCTAGTCTATTTTTGGTACAAATATAAAACGAATCAATTTGGTTATTTTCAAGTTATTATTGCCCAAAATTTTGTTTGCACATACACATCCCTCATGTTTTTTTTTTTCAAAAATATTTCGTAACCTAAAAACACTAAAATCTCGAGAAATCCCAACTTTAAATTTTTACGATTATAATTCTGTTTATACTACTACCCCTGTATAACATAATATATGCTTTATTACTACTTATTTGCCCAGTATAAATTAAATACGTATTAAGTATTATTAGATCCCATGTGTATGTATGAGCCTTAATGAACCCTGAAAAGTATCTACTTGTCAGGTATATATAGTATAAAAACCCGCACGGAATGTCGAAAGTCTACAATAAATTAACAAAAATGTCCTATACATACCTACTGCCCCTGTATAACATAATATATGCTTTACCACTTATCCGAACAGGATAATAATGAAATTCGTGTTTACTATATTACACTCCTTATGTTAAACATAATGATGCGCTTTTAGGAACAAAATACCCCACAACTTCAGGGCGATATGCTGATTTATAATAAAAATTAATATTTGTCAGTGGCGGACGAAAACCATACGGGAAAAACATTGAATGCTTTACACGCAAGTAGTTTTTCTCCTGAAGTACTTAGCTGCAAACTTAAAACGCATTTTTGTACCTATTAATTTTGCCTTATGGCCAATGCTTAATAAAACTAATTTTTAGCGAGAGACAGCAAAAAAAAGTCAGAAAAAAAATTAAGAAAATTGAATATTTTTTAAAGAAACGGAAATAAATGTAATTTGCTTTAATGAGACATTTTTAGTATTAGTCCATGCCTTCCAGGAGACATCTGTGCCGGCTAAATTTTTCAATGTCTCTCTGTATCTCTCGGGAATTTGAATTTTTTTTTACTTCAACATAAGCATTACACATATTGTCGTGCGAACCCCGATCTCTACAAATTATTTGAAAACTACAACAGCGGAAACCGGGCATCTTTACTTTCAACATCATAATATTAAATTCAAAATGGAAATTGAATCTAATAGAACGATTCACTTTCTAGAAATACTTGTTCAAAGGAAGGAAAATGGTACATTAGGACTTTCTGTGTATAGAATACAAATTTATAATTAAATGCAAATTCTCACCACCATCTAGCAAAAAGTCGGTTATTAACTCGCCAGTATTTAGAGCCATTTCGATTTCTGATCAAGATTCTGTAACATCGGAAATATATTACGCCTTCAATTAAAAGATATAGTAATCCGCCAAAGGACAATTATAAGGAGTCACTGTTAAGTAGTGTTGTTCTTCCCTACATACAACATACGTACAATCTTCAATACGCATAAGTTTGGGCAATGTTTGCGATCTCCGAAAGATGTACCTTTTCAAACAGGAGTATTCCTTCCTCGTGTGGGGAAGCGTATGTGGGAGAAACAGAACGCTCAATATCCCCTAGGCTTAAGGAACATGAACGATGTATTAAAAAGAAATAAATTGTTCAATTTACTGTAGCTGCACGGTAAAAAATCGCTATTCATTAATCCTCAATAATGAATTCAGAAAAAATTGTGCATTAATTTTATACAATTGGGCAGAAAATACCTACAGGAGTATTCAAAACAGATATATACCTTCATTTGTCTAGTATTTTTTAACCAAAATTGTACATATTTTATCCACAAAGCAATGCTAAAACGGCTAGTATTCGCTGTGCATTACTGAACTACAACGTTGTTTAGATTTTAAGAATAAAACTTGTGTGAAAATACCAATAGCGTCAAGTGGTAAAATCTACAGAACAAAATTATTTATTTTTTCTGAACAATTATGTTTATATTTTATCTAACCTCACTCGTCCTAGTGCGCTCTGTTTGTATTTATAAATCTAGAATCTAGCACTACCCTACTCCGTTTCGGGAGCGCGTACCTAGGCCCTGACGGCAAACATCGGATGTTTTCAATTGTGGCGCTATGGTGGGGACATTCGGAAATATAATTCAACAGAAACGAAAGATTATCAAACTCGGAACATACATAAAAGATTGTTTGATTTATAGACTGAAGGTTTATCGAGAAATATTTTCTTGATGAGTAGTGTTGCGATTTTGTTTAAAATATTCTACCCTGGGGAATCTGAAGTTTTGTACTCTTGAAGGCAAATAGGACTAAGCTATACACAGGTATGTACTTATACCTATTGACATAATATATAAATACAACTTTTTTTGAGAGGCTATAATAACTCCGAATTTAAAGACAATAAACTGAATAAACGTTTTGCTTTTTAGATTTAATTTACATGGTATAGTTGTATTTTATGCTTATAAAAAATATTTTATAAAATCTTACATAAAAACAAAGAAAATATATCAGTTTAGGATACTTAACCCTATTTCAAACATGTATTTTTACACCGATTTTGTTTTAGTTACGGAACATCGAGAGTTCAAAAGGGATTTACCAAGAAGTTTACCTACATCCAGCTGGAGTTGCTATGACGAATAAAAACATTTTTTTTAATAAAAACTATTTTTTATTTGATATTTTCATAGTAAAAGGAAATAATTTTTAACTAAAGGTTCTGAAGTTGATTGTAGGCTTCCTTATTGCACATATTTTCATAGTTATCGAATAATGTTTAGAAAACATACACATTTTGTGCATAAAAAATGTACAATATTATCCAGAAAAAATATTTTCTAATACAGTGCACAATTTTTTGCTTAAAATGTTCACAATTTGTGCAAGAATTATGCACAAACATATTTTACAAAGAATGCACATATTGCGCTAAATATATACAATATTATTAAAAAAACATGTTTCTAATTTGTTGCACAACTTTGTGCATAAAATGTTCACAATTTCGCAATAATTATGCACAATATGGTTTAAAGAAAACGCACATGGATGTTAATAAAATATTTGCAATACAAAATTGTCCAAAAACATGCATTCTCTTGTGCAAAAATCTTATATATTATTGTATGTCAATTCAACACAGTATTGTTCAGAAGATATGCACAATTATTCAGAAAATATATACAACTAATTCTGACCAATCATGTATACATTTTCTGCACAAAGTTGCTCCAAGTACACATTCAGACACAATGTATGCACTAAATCTAAACAATTGTGCAAAATGTATGCATAATTTTTTTAGAGTGTGAACACCAGCATATCACTGGCCATATTATAAATGTAAGAGAAACCAAGGTTCTAGCGTCGGTTCCAGGATTTTATACACGAAAAATTAGAGAATCTATTGAAATTTTTAAGCATATAAAAAAAGTTAATAGAGATATGGGTTACGGTCTACATCACTAAAACCAAGCCCGAGAATACAAATGACAGAAATAATTGTATCTATCAAACAACTTGCGAGTGTGGTGAAACCTAAATTAAACTAACAGAACTGTTGACATAAGAAGCAAGAACATTGAAAGGATGCAAAAAGAGGAGAAATATTAAGATCGGGTATCGCTAAACATTCTTGGAATAACGACCATAGAATTCAATAGTCAGAAAGTCAATACCAACAAAGAGCACAATTCGAAGAAAAGAAAATATAAAGAAGCGGTATTCATCGAATATAACAAACAAGCCTAGTATTAATATATATTTTTACACCGATTTTGTTTTAGTTACGGAACATCGAGAGTTCAAAAGGGATTTACCAAGAAGTTTACCTACATCCAGCTGGAGTTGCTATGACGAATAAAAACATTTTTTTTAATAAAAACTATTTTTTATTTGATATTTTCATAGTAAAAGGAAATAATTTTTAACTAAAGGTTCTGAAGTTGATTGTAGGCTTCCTTATTGCACATATTTTCATAGTTATCGAATAATGTTTAGAAAACATACACATTTTGTGCATAAAAAATGTACAATATTATCCAGAAAAAATATTTTCTAATACAGTGCACAATTTTTTGCTTAAAATGTTCACAATTTGTACAAGAATTATGCACAAACATATTTTACAAAGAATGCACATATTGCGCTAAATATATACAATATTATTAAAAAAACATGTTTCTAATTTGTTGCACAACTTTGTGCATAAAATGTTCACAATTTCGCAATAATTATGCACAATATTGTTTAATGAAAACGCACATGGATGTTAATAAAATATTTGCAATACAAAATTGTCCAAAAACATGCATTCTCTTGTGCAAAAATCTTATATATTATTGTATGTCAATTCAACACAGTATTGTTCAGAAGATATGCACAATTATTCAGAAAATATATACAACTAATTCTGACCAATCATGTATACATTTTCTGCACAAAGTTGCTCCAAGTACACATTCAGACACAATGTATGCACTAAATCTAAACAATTGTGCAAAATGTATGCATAATTTTTTTAGAGTGTGAACACCAGCATATCACTGGCCATATTATAAATGTAAGAGAAACCAAGGTTCTAGCGTCGGTTCCAGGATTTTATACACGAAAAATTAGAGAATCTATTGAAATTTTTAAGCATATAAAAAAAAGTTAATAGAGATATGGGTTACGGTCTACATCACTAAAACCAAGCCCGAGAATACAAATGACAGAAATAATTGTATCTATCAAACAACTTGCGAGTGTGGTGAAACCTAAATTAAACTAACAGAACTGTTGACATAAGAAGCAAGAACATTGAAAGGATGCAAAAAGAGGAGAAATATTAAGATCGGGTATCGCTAAACATTCTTGGAATAACGACCATAGAATTCAATAGTCAGAAAGTCAATACCAACAAAGAGCACAATTGGAAGAAAAGAAAATATAAAGAAGCGGTATTCATCGAATATAACAAACAAGCCTAGTATTAATATTTCGGATAATGGGAGATCCTTACTCACTCGTTTGGAGATCTCTCGCACTGGCGCTTAATTTTCCTTGCTTTTGGCATGGTAAATTTTATGTGTTCTAGAATTAGCGAAAGAAATAATTTATATTTTTTAAAATGAAAAGAGCCGATTAAAAATGTGGTTATATTTGAATAATTTTAACTTGCAATATGCCTCTCTCTCTCTATTAACACAAAATCTGTTGAAATAAAAACATTTCAAATTTTTGTTTGTATCACCTTTTGTTTGTCCAAACAATAGCACAGAATATTTCCAGAATATATAGAAAAATAAATATAGACAGACGTTATTGCAATACTAAGAAGTTTTCACGATTGAATACACAGTTTTGTACCGAGAATTTTAATATTTCATTTAAATTTTGCAAAAATTGTTAAAGTGTTTTTGACAAAGCAGAAAAGATTTCTTAAGATATTTTTAATTAATGTAATTTTTTAGATTAATTAATTCGAACGTTTGTAGCTAGAAATTTTACAACCCACTGGGCAAATTAAAATTCCCTAATATTAATTATTTCATTATGTATAACGAATATTGCAGTAAACAGCGATTTTTAATTTTGCAGAAATGTTATAGTAATTCTTTAAGAAGTTTTTGACAAGGCAACAAACAATAAATAACTTTTCAATATTTCCTAACTTAACTAACTCTAGATAAAGAAAGCTTTGCTCTTTAGACGATAAATAAAATAAAATACGAACTTTGCATTTTCATGTTTCAAAATGCTTATTACGGGGATTTTAAGCCAACATAAATAACATCCGTTCTTGGGCAAATTTATGAATATATAATAATGATTACTAAGATCTTCAAAATAAAGATATTTTCAATCCTTTAAAATACATACTTGAAACATTTAAAAATTATATGTGATAAGTTACTCTGTTACCCCACAATTTGGCGTCATAAGTTTATATATCTGGGCTCAAATCATCAATCATCAAATCAATATTATTTTTCTAATTTATATTTTATGAGCAAGAATTTTGTCATAAACAAATCAAAATGTTGATTATCTTGTAAGTAACAGGATCAAAAAAAAATAATGCCAATCGATAGGGCCTATAGGTAAAGGACTTTATTGGGCTGATTTTTTTTGTTAAATCCAGGTTGGGTGTTTTAAAATTTATTCGATTCCTAATAAATCCAGAAAAAAGTAGGACTGTATTTATCCTTCAAATAAATAATCCAAATCAGATCAAAATCGGATAGGCGGATTTAGTTACACAGTGTATATTTGAAAATACAAATATAGACTGCACGAGTTGCGCGATGTGCAGTATGGTATACCATACATCAACGGAAGTCTTGGTCGTGTGGCTCTAACTGGGCAACCACTCCTTGTAGATTTTCTATTTTGAGTGTATAGAAGTTTACGAACAGGCCAAAAGACCCGGATCTAAAAAATATTTGTGTGGATATGCGTATTCCTTATTCCCAGAGAAACAAATTGTGCTTCCAAAAAATTTAGAGCAGATTAAATTTTTAAACTCACAGGATTATATAAGATGCATATAAGAAAAGTAAGAGTATTCAGTTTTTTAAAAATCGAAACAGGTACATCAAACGCTATTTTTTGACGTAGTCGCCTTCGACCTCAGTGCACTTTGTAAGCCGAGGGATGAACTTTCTGACACCTTCATCAAAAAAATTTCCCGCCCCCTCTCGGGTCCATTGTTTCACGGCACTGTAGACCTCATCGTCCATCCATCAACATCTTCAGAGAGGAGAAACGATGAAAATCAAAAGGTACCAGGTTAGGGCTATAAGCTGGGTGGTTGATGTCGTAGCCAAATTAATCCAAGAGCTGCTTTAAGGCGTTGGCTATGCGGGGACGTGCATTGGCATGCAA
Organism: Kuschelorhynchus macadamiae; assembly: GCA_030620095.1. Classification (NCBI taxonomy): domain Eukaryota; kingdom Metazoa; phylum Arthropoda; class Insecta; order Coleoptera; family Curculionidae; genus Kuschelorhynchus; species Kuschelorhynchus macadamiae. Next base: position 522,272 of record JAUTXW010004453.1, on the reverse strand, counting down.
CAAGCACATTCTTTTCGTTAACATTTCCCCTCTTTTCTTCTGTATCGTCCTCCTCACTTCTCCTTAAGGCAAAAAGTCAATGAGGAAAATTCCAAAACACACTTGCCACGATTGAGGGACGCCCAGTCCTTTATTCATCAGGAACATTCGTTCTGCCAGCTTTATACTCACGACACCACTTATACATATACAAATTATTTATTTTTATTAAACTTGCATAGCAAATATCGAAATTGTCATTACAAAAAGAAAATTAAGTAAGAATGTAACTACAAATAAAATAAAATAAAAAATAAAACCTAAAAAAGCTTATCTAAAAGTTAAAAAGTTCTACACAATAGAAAAACTCCTACTTAGGTGATGAAAAATAGAATTAATCAAAAACGTTCCGCTATATCAAAATTACAGTCAAAAAACTCTGAAAATGAGTAAAATGCATAATTTTTCAAAAGAGTCTTACTCGGAGCCTTAATATTCCTTTTAAAAAGTAAGACATTTAAATTAATCTTTAAATAGTCAGGCAAATGATTATATATTCTAACGGATGTTATAAATGGCCCACGGTTTACCTGAGCGAGAGTAAACTGGGGGATATATAATTTAGCAGCGTTTCTTGTTATACAACTATTAACATCACCTCAGGTTTTGAACCGATTTAAATGTTTGTTGACATAGCATGCTGCCGCTAAGATAGACATATTACATTATATATTGTCAAAATACTATTATTAATAAATATTTGTCGGCCGGAATCACGCGATTTTAGACTAAACATAGTGCGGATTATACGTTTTTGACACAAAAGAACACGACTAACATTAGGACAATGGAGCAAATATTTTTTAATTGAAGTAAGGTAAATTTTTTAGTACACAACTTTTTGTATACATTTTTAGTATGCCCCACCCACGACAAATGTTTGTATAAAAGTATACCCAAAAATTTAACAGAACTATTTTGCTGAACTGTTATATTCAGTGTTTCACCTGATCTGACCAAAAGAATCACTTCATGCCATACTCCTATTGGAGTGAAATACATCAATTTAGTGTTTTGGACATTTAAGACGAGATCATTAAGGAGGCAGTAACATTTAATTTGTGAGATAGTATCTGTAGCTCCATCGGATAGCTCCTCGTTCTAAGATATTACAATAGAAGAGGTATCGTCGGCATAAACAGTCAAAAAATTGTTGTTTAGGTATAAAGATATATCGTTGATCATCTATAAAATAAAGTTGATCCCAAAACGCTGCTCTGGGGTACGCCACTGCAGTTTTCCAATTTTTTTGAAATCATATCCAAACCACCCTACCTAACTTTTACTACTTGTGTTCGACCAGTCAGATAGGATTTTATCCAGTTATGAGCTGGATCGCGTGTACCATAGACACTCAGTTTATATAATTTTTTCAATTTTTTTATTCAATTCAATATATGCTTTTTTATCCAAGACCCTACAATCTTATTGACAAAGCCATTATACTTAATCCTAATTTAATTTAAGATACAATAATGTTAGAAAGAAAGAAGTGTAAAAAAATGTGTAATGATATCGAAAATAGAAAATATACTCTTGTTTGGACTGTATTACCCTAAAATCCTGCAATAATCTAACCTAAACAAAATATATACACCCATACATACATACACAGAATTAAAATAAGTATATGACAATGGAAAGCAGCTTGACAAACAACATATTAGAAAAGTGAAAAGTAAGAAAGTAAATTTAGGTGGATAAAAAAGTTAAAATCATTTAATTTAAATATATCATTTTTTATTATACTTCCTTTTATCTTTTTATATATTTTATATGTGAGAGTGAGTATATATGTGAGCGAGCATTATTACGTTTTAAAAACATAATTTAAAACTAGAAATTAAAAAAAGGTATTTAAAGTTATCACAGTAATATTCATTTAAACCATAGTAAGCTTTTACAAGTAGACGTCCATTTACTTTTTTTCTAAATTTAGGAAAACAATTGTCCTCTTTAGTTGCCTTTGGCAAGCGATTAAATATTTTTTTGCTCTCATATATGACAGACCGTTTTGTCAATGTTGATGAAGGGATCGGCAGAGGAACATTGTGACCTTGTGCTAGTCGTGTATGATAGCCACGCTCAGAAGCTACAAAACTATCTCTATGTCGAAAAACTAGACTCTCAGTCTCCAAGATAAACAGGGATGTTAAAGTAAGAATCCTCTGGCAAACAAAGGTTGGTCGGCATGATTCCCGATGTCCAATATCAAACACTGAGCTAATAGACCTTTTTTGCAAAACGAAAATGGTGTTTAAAAGGCCCTGGGAACACATTCCCCAAAAATCAATGCCATACCTGATACGCGATTCGATTAAGACATAATATACATTTTTTGCCGGTGACACTCCAAGCTCCCTTGAAATTATCCGAACGGCAAAGCAACTTGCAGCAAGCTTCCTACCCAAACTTCAAGTCAGAGTTAACTGTTATTCCTAAAAATTTTGTGTTTTGTACGTTAGACAATGGGCAATCACCAATGAACATTCCACCCATATCACACTTGAAGCCAATAACACTGGTTTTGCCGACATTAAGGGAAAGCAAATTTGAATCAAACCATTCTTTGATCTTAAGCAAGTCAGACGATACGACATCCATCAGTGAGTGGCCACTCACATCATGCCATAGAATCGTGGTGTCGTCTGCAAATAGTATTAACAATCCCCCGATATCGACAAAAGCAATGTCATTCACATAAAGCAGGAATAAAACGGGCCCCAAAACCGAACCCTGCGGAACTCCGAACACCACCTTCCTAATATCAGAAGCTAGTGCACCCGCCGAAACTTTCTGACTTCGGTTTTCCAAATAGGAACGGAACCAATCGAGCACGACCTCCCTAAATCCGTAATGGTGGAGCTTGAGCAGCAATATTCGATGATTAACACAGTCGAACGGTTTCGACAGATCACAGAATACGGCCGCTGCAAAAATAGTTTGTGGTCGATTATGTCAAACGCAATCGAAAAACAGAGCAGCCGCTTTGTGCTTTTTGTTGAATGAATCCAAAATTAACTCATAAACGGAAATGACAGCATACTGGGTAGACAAACCTTTCGTAAACCCATATTGCCTAACTGCCATATTTTTACCTTTTAAAATGATATTAGTCTTGTTTTATAAGCCTTTTCAAAAATTTTAGAGAATACTGATAAAAGTACAACAGGTCTGTAATTTTTTATAAGAAGCGGATTGCCCTTTTTAAAGACAGGTCTAATTATAGTAGACTTTAACTGGGTTGGGAAAAGCCCTGTAGTAAATGAAACATTAATTACGTAACTACGTATAAACCAGATACTCTGAGAGACAGACTTTATTAACATAAACTGTATTTTATCTATCCCACTACATTTTTTTAAATAGACTATGCGTCAATGATTTTTTAAATTTCGATGGCGTCCAGGGAAATAAAAATAATGAGTCATTCATATGTGGCATACTGAGAAAATAGTTACATATAGCACATTTTATTTATTTTATACTTTTAATAAAATAACCATTAAATTCATCAGCTATGTGTTCATTTAATTTAGGTTATGAATCCCTAAGAAATGGTAACTTGTTTTACTACTTCTTTTAAGATTTTCCGGGTTGCCTGTGATTTGTTACTAGAATTTATAATTTTAGTATCTTTAAAAAATCTTTTCTGTGTGTAAAATATTTTGATATTTTTTCTTTAGTGTTAAGTATTTGGCTTTCGGATCGGCAGAGTTAGAAGCACGTACCACACTGAAAAATTTACGCACCAAGTGACCTTCTTCGATCAGCTTTAGAGTAATCCACTGTTTTCGTCGATTTTTTTAATTGTACTGCCTGAATTTATACTTTTTGTGATGTGTATAACAGGAAAAGCCAAATCGAATAAGGCATAAAAATTACTAAAAAATGTGTCAAAAATATTTTCTCGGTTCGATTCTGTATAATCATCACACCAATTTTCCCGGCCTAATACAAAATTAAAATAGTTAAAAAAATCTTTTCCTACAAGATTTATTTGTAGGTTAGATACATCAAATAAAGAAAAGTCGCGCACACAACATTAGTGCTTCGTGGTCACATATGTTATTACATATTGTTTTTGCAATTATTACATTATTTTGAAAAATTTTACACATTAGTACAATTCATCACACCATTCCCATAAACAGTTTTGATTTTGTAAAAATCTGGAAGAAGTAACGGCTCCTCGCCTCACAGCTGGCGTGATTTTGAATAGCGGCACTCATTTCAATTCTGCACTACAACAGTTTTCAGCCGACTGAGCTCGTCCTTTGACAGAACTCTGATTTTATTTTATACTCTCGTCACGAGCGTCGCTAATATCGAAGAATATGAAGTTTCCTGTCACTTGTCAGTCAAATTCCAATTAAGTGGCCGTTGACAACCGATTGTGTTTGTTTATGCTTTGTGTTGATTAACTTTGATTTCGTATAATTTTGTAAGTTATTTTATTAGTAAAAGCTTGTAGTAGTGTATTTTATTTGTTCTCAAACGGAGTGCATCAGATAATATTGACAATATCACTAATAGTAGTGCAAAAAATGCACGGTTTACCTAAAGATGAGAGGGTAATTTTTATACCAATATTATTTCTTATCTCGAACTCACAATCGCTTTCTCATCTAATGACATGTTTTTTGGCATCTAGGGTACCTAAACCGTGAACATGTATGAAATCCTGGAAGGGTGATTTTTCACGATTACATTTTATTTAGCCACCATCTTGAATTCGTACCAATTTTACCAGTTCAACTTTATATTACACTTAATTCTGGCACAAAATTTCAAATCAATCGAATAAGTAGTTTTTTCGGGGTGATGTTTTAAATATTTCATTATTATTATTATTATTAATTAAAGGCGGTAGGCGGCAAAGTGCCGATGAAACCGCTATGAGTCTATTTTACTTTTGAAGTTAGACTGTGCACTGTTGTTACCTAATTCGAAATTAAAAGTAGTGCACCAATTCCCGGTCGATTCCTCTGAGATTAGCATCTAAGCGGTTCTTGAAGGAGTTGACTGTAGAGGCATCTACTGTTCTCTGATCAAGTCTGTTCCAAACATAAACTATGCGATTTGTAAAAAAGTTTCTGCGGCAGAGCTTGGAGCATTTTTCTTAAATGAGTTTCTTGCTGTGGCCTCTGAGATTTGTGTGGTCAGCAATCTGAAGGAAGGCAATCGGGACACTGTAGTACCCAGATAATATTTTGTGGACCTGTATAAGATCGCCTCGCTGCCTTCGCTCTCGAATCGTATCCAAATTTTACCAGTTCATTTCTATGTAGTACTTGATTTTGGTGCAAAATTTGACGTAAACTGGATAAATACTTTTTTAGCAATCATTTTTCATTAGGCCACCATTTTGTTCCGTCATATTGGAATGTTACCATTTCATACCCAAACGACCCTTAATTTTTGACGAAAATTTGAATCAGTTTTTTAGCTATGCCGCGAACACTCCAACGGACCGACGAGAAAACATGTATTTCGGCATCTAGGGACCCCGAAATGTGAAGATCTGAAAGAATGTCGGATGGTGTTGCGATTATAATACTTTCCACTTGCGAGGGAAGTAAAACTGGAGAGATTTATAACCGTCATTTTGAAATACATTTTGGGGATATGATGTCCTTCTTTAAAATAGCGCTCAGCCCATGTTAAATGTTTATTCACGGAACATGCAAAAAACATTTAGTCTGTTATTTAAGTGTCCAAAATTTAAAATTAGTGATGACGAGGCCTTTCAATTTTTTTCAATGACGTCGACACCCAATTTTTTTTTAAAGTAGTAGTTCCCGGCGTAAATTTTCAAAAAAAAACTAAATTAAGACTGCCGTTGTCAAGATTTGATCACTTACGAAAGAGAATTACGAATGTGCTAATGGATGATACTTCAAAGCTATCATGTAACATAGACTATTTTTCAAAATTCTAAGCAAATTACCATTACTACAATGCGCTTGAAAGAATAATTTTTTGTCGTTCGTCAAAAATTAGTTTTATTTAAAAATAACATAAGACCAAAATAATGAGGAGGCAAAAAAAACTAGAAGAGGCGGTCATATTTCATTATCGAGGGGGTGTCATTTGCTTAAAAGATGGTCGAAATAGCCCTAGGTTGTCATAAACACCGAACATTAACAAGACAAGAAGGAGCACAGCTATGCAGGTGCCCGCGTTTTCACGAGGTTGAGGCAAACCGCTAGCGTTTAAAACGAATAAACTTGGACTTACCGGTGTGATTGTTGTTGTAACCTATTTTGCTTTATATGCATTAAAATAAAAAATGGGAAAACGCCAAGTTGTTTAATTGACAGATCTTAGTATAATTATCAGAAGTACTGTTTGTAAAAATTAAGTAAAACAGAAAATTAAATGTTGAAAATTTTAATCCAAGGTGGCGGAATAAAATGGCGGCTTAAACAAGTATTTTAAAATTCAGCCTAAAAATCTAATTGTAGTATAGAGATAAACTAGTGAACCTGTGGTACTATTTCAAGATGGCGCAACAAAATGGCGGCCAAATAAAATATTTGTAATCGTGACAAAAATTAGGGGTCATACGGGGATGACCTGGTAATATTTTGGTAAAAATCCAATATGCCGGAACAAGATGGCGGACTAATGAATAGTTAAAAAAAACTATTACTAAAAAACTAATTATCCAATTTCCCCAAATTCTGCACAAAAATCAAGTGTTAGGAATGACCTGGTAACATTTAGGTATGACTAAAAGATAGCAAAACAAAATGGTGGCCTAATAAAATATTTAAAAAATCGGACTGAAAAAACTACTTATTAGATTAATTTCAAATTTTGTACAAGCATTACGTATGATATAGAGATAAACTGATAAAGTTGTAGCACGAAATCAAGATAGTGGAACAAAATGGTGGATTTTTTAAAAAATCAACTTAATTATTCAATTGACTTTAAAATTTGCAGAAAAATGTGATATAGGGATAAACCTCGGGATAAATAAGAATATAAGAAGATAAAAGAATTCAACATGACGTAACAAAATGCCGGTGTATGTTAATGTAAAAAGTACTTATTGAATTTATTTTTAATTATGCTCAAAAATCAAGTGTGTCCTAGATAGAAACTAATAAAATATTGGTAGGAATCCAATATTATGGAAAAAAATGGCACCCAATAAAATGTTTAAAAGATAGTAATGACTATTATACTGAACTAAATTCGGCCACTCTTCACTATTGCTAATAAAAGAAAAGATTCATAACGAGGGAAGTTAATGTACTATTTTTTAATAGATAGCCAGTAAGTAAACTCTATAGCACTACCGTCCGTACTTGAAAGAATTATATAGTCGCATGAAAAAACATTTATAAAAAAATATTTTTTGTCATTATTGGTACATCGATATTTTTATATTGTTCGATCATATCAGGAGTTACATTAAGCAAAGCTTTATTAATATCTTGTATACAATTTACACCTTCAACCTCATTAAGATATTTTGAGTAAATAATTTCTTGAATGCCTTACAAAATTGTATTTCCGCCACAATTTCATATCAGGCCAAAAAAAAATCCTGGCAATCTTGATTAAATTTCTTGTTAAAAGAAATGAATAATTGTTGCGTTTTAAAGTGAGAACTGAGTTACTCGTAATTTTCCAGCCATTTAACAAACACAAAACATTAAGTAAATTGGTATATGCTTATTCTAATATTTTAAAAATAAAAAATTAGTCTCACACCGCGCGCCGGCAAATATAAATTGGTATATATTAATGATCGGTGGTATATTTCAATACTTTATTCTAAGACGGACAAACCGGTTTATGCTTCTCGCCCGGTAGCGACTAAGCGGGATCTAAAAAGCATAGCATCCGATATTCGACTGAGATAGGCATAACAAGGAGAGGAGCTTCCAGTGCTCTTTCTTGTCTTGTTAATGTTCGGTGTCATATATCAACACCGATTTAATACTTAAAAACTATATTTTTTGAAGAAAGACCCCTTGCAGTGTGTAGTCAATGGGAATATAAATTGTCTCTTATGGCAGGATTCTCAAATTGCTCGAGTATATATAAAGATTAAGGTGTCAAACCTTACATACAAACAAATATATATATATATATATATATATATATATATATATATATATATATATTTAAATATATACAATGAAACCTCTCATCAACGAGGTTTTCGCTGTGGGGAATGAACAAATTAAATACCAATGTAATTTTATTCCAAAAAAAATATTTTATTTTTAAGTAAAAAAATAATATGTTTCGTACAAACATCTTTTACATACATATATGCGTCAATAAAAATGTACTACCTAATATAAAATATTATACTACCTACATATACAGTTTGATAGTTCTACTTTATAAAAAGTTTGTATTTAAAAAAATTATCAAGCGTTGTTTGTCTTAAACTAGTTAATTTATTTTTAATAATTTGAGATTCCATTTTAGACGCAACTTCTGAGATTTTTTCTCCTAAAACAGAATTTACAGATAAAATACAAAAGTTTTCAATATCCCTTAACATTTTATATACTTCCTTAATGTTCTTAATATTGGAAGAAATAATTTCTTCATCATCACTGTCAGATGAAATCTGACAGCTCTCACTATTTTGAAATTCACTGATGCTCTCACGTACACTTATGTTAGGATTTTCCGTGAATAAACTTTCAATTTCTGGATATGAAGTTAAGTAGGAAGAGAATACATTGATGTTTCTACATAATTCCAATAATAACAAATCATCTTCACTATCGTAGTCAACGTTTTCCTCGAGAATTTCGTCGAATCTAGCTTTGCGGAAGCAGTTATCGATGGTCTTGGATTCGACTTTTTTTCCATGCAGCAACAATCCAAATCAAGGCACTTACAACATTTATGGATTTCTCCAATTGTTCGGTAGATTCAGAATACTCCATGGATGACAAAAGTCGCTTGATTATGTGATGTCGTATTTGGCGGTAAAAAAATTATTTTAACATTTTTTAACTCCAGTTTTGGGTGAGATGCACCATTATTCAAAAATAGAAGCACATTTCGGTTTTGCCTTTGCATTTTTCGGTCAAATTTCATCAACCAATCCGACATTATATGCCTTGTCATCCATGCTTCCTAGTTATCGTACCGTTCAAGTGGCAATTTTTCCACGCTTGATCCTTTAAAACAACGGGGTTTTTTACTTTTTCCAATCACCAGTGCATTTTCTTTTTCTCCATTCATAGCGGGGCAAAGCAAAATAGTTAGTCTCTCCTTGGACGCTTTCCCCCCATCATCGGCGTTATAAATGTCTCTCGGTGCGTAGTTATCGATAATAGCACATAATTTCGTCCGCCAATCAGTTACCTGAATCAAGTCTACAGCAGCTGCTTCGCCACAGATCGATTCGAAAGAGATATTATGACGTTGACAGTACTTTACAAAACTAGTCGTAGACGATTTGGTCTATAGCAGCACCCTCAGTTTTCGCAAATTTCTTCTCGGCGAATCGCTTGTTAAGATCGCTCTTGTTTCTCTAAATATCACTAATTTGAGATTTTCCTACACAGAATTTTTCGGCTAATACTCTAACACTAAGTTTGTTTTTTTCCGCGTACTGGATTATTTCAACTTTTTCTTAAAGACTCAAAAACTTTCTTTTGTTTGAAGACATATTGATCGCACCAGAGTAACATCAAAACTAAGATATTCTATTGATGAAGACCACATTTTATAAAAATAAGGTGATCTATTTATTATGAAATTCACGGCAATTTACCTACAAGCCAGACAGTATAAGCCAGCCTATTGTTAAACTAATGCTATTAACAATAGGTAGGCGCCGCTTATTAGCATAGATCTAAATATTGCCCATAATGCGCAATAAAAATACCGGCATTAAATGTGGGTTTTTCAAAAATTATCTGAACATCTGTCCGTTCTGCGGAGGTAAATTTTACCGTTTTTATTAAAAATGTTCCAAGTTTTACTGTCCGTGTCCGTTGTTGAGATTGTCCGTTGTCAAGAGGGTTTAATACACAGGAATACGTATATTGACGGTCGGTGACTTCAAAATTGTATTCACTGTATATTAAATATATAGTGTGGACTGATAATTCGCAACATTTTGGAAGAGATTTACGGAAGTTTTTGATTTTTCAATAAAATTTAGTCACTAATATTTAAAAACTTTTGTTTAGAACAAACAATTTTTTTTTTGCTAAATTAAATTTTTTTTTATTTCCCTGTCCTTCTTGACTATTTGTCTAACTACCAACAGTTATCTTTTATCACACTGTTAAGTCGGCTGTCACTGATCTTGACATTCATAAATGGATATGGATAGTGGAAATAATTAATTAGAATATTGCCTTATAAACAAATTATGTATGTATAATAAAAAGTAAATTATTAAAGTGCCCACCATTTTCATTTTGAGGAAATTGTACTGCTTCGACATTAGCTCTGGCCACATTCCCTTATTTCTCTATTTATAGCCAATAGAACTTTTTATATGATGACTCGAGCCTTTGCTTTGCCCCAGACATAAAAACATTTATAGGTCAGAAATCAGGTGACCTAAAATTTATGCATTCAAATAAACCTAAATATATCCTTATGCAAAAAATTTAAATATTTTCCCCGGTGAGATGGCCGTCAAAAATATTAACACTCCACAACGGATGAAATGTGTATTGTCTCCACCATAGTCCCCTATGAATTTCCTCAACTGACTCATGCCATTTAGAATAAAATATAAAATTTGTGGTATTATGGAAACGTTAAGTTATTTTTTACATTATAGCTACCGTTTTAATTAAAGTAGGCCTTATAACAGTTATAACTATCTTTTTCTAAGAAAAATTTTGCAATTTTTCAAACTTTATATTTTTGTATTAGAAAAATACTGATTTATTTAAATGAGATCGATTTTAATCTAATTTAATCTTAAACTTTTAATGATAATTTAAGGGATTTAGATGGTTCATTGCATTCTAGAGTTAAAAATGAAATTTATTTCTTTTCCGTCATAATTTGTTCATAAGGCAACCTTCAAGGCGGACTCAAACGACTGGCGTATTTGACAAATACAAAAAAAAATTGCAATTTTTCAAACCTTATATTTTTGTATTAGAAAAATACTGATTTATTTACATGAGATCGATTTTAATCTAATTTAATCCTAAACTTTTAATGATAATTTAAGGGATTTAGATGGTTCATTGCATTCTAGAGTTAAAAATGAAATTTATTTCTTTTCCGTCATAATTTGTTCATAAGGCAACCTTTAAGGCGGACTCAAACGACTGGCATATTTGACAAATACAAAAAAAAATTGCAATTTTTCAAACGATATATTTTTGTATTAGAAAAATATTGATTTATTTAAATGAGATCGATTTTATTCTAATTTAATCCTAAACTTTTAATGATAATTTAAGGGATTTAGATGGTTCATTGCATTCTAGAGTTAAAAATAGAATTTATTTCTTTTCCGTCATAATTTGTTCATAAGGCAACCTTTAAGGCGGACTCAAACGACTGGCGTATTTGACAAATACAAAACAAATTGCAATTTATCAAACGATATATTTTTGTATTAGAAAAATACTGATTTATTTAAATGAGATCGATTTTAATCTAATTTAATCCTAAACTTTTAATGATAATTTAAGGGATTTAGATGGTTCATTGCATTCTAGAGTTAAAAATGAAATTTATTTCTTTTCCGTCATAATTTGTTCATAAGGCAACCTTTAAGGCGGACTCAAACGACTGGCGTATTTGACAAATACAAAAAAAATTACAATTTTTTAAACCTTATATTTTTGTATTAGAAAAATACTGATTTATTTAAATGAGATCGATTTTAATCTAATTTAATTCTAAACTTTTAATGATAATTTAAGGGATTTAGATGATTCATTGCATTCTAGAGTTAAAAATGAAATTTATTTCTTTTCCGTCGTAATTTGTTCATAAGGCAACCTTCAAGGCGGACTCAAACGACTGGCGTATTTGACAAATACAAAAAAAATTGCAATTTATCAAACGATATATTTTTGTATTAGAAAAATACTGATTTATTTAAATGAGATTAATTTTAATCTAATTTAATCCTAAACTTTTAATGATAATTTAAGGGATTTAGATGGTTCATTGCATTCTAGAGTTAAAAATGAAATTTATTTCTTTTCCGTCATAATTTGTTCATAAGGCAACCTTTAAGGCGGACTCAAACGACTGGCGTATTTGACAAATACAAAAAAAAATTGCAATTTTTCAAACCTTATATTTTTGTATTAGAAAAATACTGATTTATTTAAATGAGATCGATTTTAATCTAATTTAATTCTAAACTTTTAATGATAATTTAAGGGATTTAGATGATTCATCGCATTCTGGAGCTAAAAATGAAATTTATTTCTTTTCCGTCATAATTTGTTCATAAGGCAACCTTCAAGGCGGACTCAAACGACTGGCGTATTTGACAATCACACAATTGTGCATTTGGCAAGTATCCAAGCATAATCAATGAAAGTCGATCACACTACTCATATATTCGACAAACATTTGAACGCATTTACACATCACCCTTTGGTGTGGACTTGTCAATGACACAGGGATGCTTTGACTTATACCATATTTATCGTCAACCGCAAATAAACAAATGCCGAATATTTGTACAAGTAGACCATGTACATAAAATGACAAGTGTTTACACGATTATTTGTCAAGTACACCAGTCGTTTGAGTCCGCCTTTAAATTATTTGTTACCACCTTCCATAGCCATCTATAAAATAGTCTAATTAATTTAATTTTAAGTTAATTTTCAGATTCTGGCTAATATATTAATTAAAAGTAGGGGTTATGCATTTAGTTTTTACAAACAATTTGAAATCGATCTATTAAGTAGTTTTTTAAGCTGAATTTTTAATTATTTCATTAAGCCGAAATTTTGTTTCGCCATCTTGGATTCGTCCCAAAGTTTTACCAGTGGATTCCTACGTAATACTTGATTTTTGTGGAAAATTTGACATCAATTAGACAAGTGTTTTTTTAGTAACATTTCACTTGGCAGCCATTTTGTTTCGGAATATTGAATGTTTACCAAAATGTTACCATTGTAATGTGGTAATCCCCATATGACCCTTAATCTTTGACAAAAATTTGAAGTCAATCAAGCGAGTATATTCCGCGAAAAGATAGACAGAGCCTCAGACAGACAGACCGATGCGACGGAACTGAGAAAACATGTTTTTCGGACCAAGGGACCCTGAAACGTAAAAATTTAAGAAATCTCGGAGGGTGATTTTTTCACGATTACAATACGAAAGAAGCAAAACCTAATTCATTTAACCAAATCGATTTTTTTTATGTTGAAGTTTTCATACAAATTAAAATAATGAATACATTTGTCAAATTATATTTTTTTCCCTAACTTTTAACGATAATTTAAAGAATTTAGATGGTTCATGGCATTCTAGATTTAAAAATAAAATTTACTTTTTTTTCTGTCACGACGTCTAAAAATAACAATTAAGGGTGGGTTGCACTGAGATTGTTGACCAACGACATTTTTGGTTCAAATTTACAGTGACATATCTCAGAAACAAAAGAAGATATCGCGATGCGCTTTTCAATTTGTTATGGGCAATTTCTTGTAGAATAGACCCAATGGGTTGCGGGTTTAGCGATTCCATACATTTTCGTATACAGGGTGGTTGTAAAAAACGATGAAATTTTTTCAAAATTTCATCTAAGAGACGATCTTGTAAAAAGTGTATAAAACTTTTTTTTTAACTTATTGGATGATTTGAAAGGGTATTAAAAAAAAACAATTTCATCGGTTTTTCGATATCCCCTCCATTATTAGAAATATGATTTTTTTATTGAAAAGAGTCACTCATTTTGCGTTTTATTCTGTAACGTTTTAATATTACATTATTTTAATGACACTGTACTGGCGATTACATAGGACGAATGCTTTTTCGAAATTCAAATTAAACAAAAATACTTGTTAATTTGAAAAATATTAATTTAACGAATTTGAACGTACGTACGCAAAAAAACAAACCTTCTTTTTTATTTTAAAGTAACTTTTTTCTTCTATGGGTTAAGGTCTCGGGACGGTTTGGACATTTCTTTAGAAATGTGACAAACAAGGGAATTACATTAATAATAGGCTTGAGTATCCTGACGCATAAAAAATACCATAAGACATAGCGCACTTTTCATGATCTTTATAGCATCGCGAACCCTATATACAAATTTTAGTGAATTGTTTTATAAGTAGACAAGTATTTATTATAGAAGGCCCAAAGTGGTAACTCTACAGAGTTAGTCGGAAAATCCACTACGTATGGCAAGACCAGCTTCCATAAGAAGTTATTGAAAAGAAAAACACTAATGATAATTATTTCGAAAATTTAGGGTTTCATATTTTTGGATAATATGCTAAAATAAAACACAATAATACCGAATTTCTAGAATGCCGGTTTCCATGGTAACAAACATTAACTTTATTTTTTTATAGAACTTCCTGAATATTGTAACTGGAATTGTGCTTCACATTCTAGACACATTTTGTATTACAGTTCCTATAACTAAATTCAGTAAGTTTTTACAAAATGGCGTCTGAAAATTGATATATTTAATATTTTATAAATCTGTAAATGCTAGGCGCCTTAGTTTATTACAAAACGGTTTGCACTTCCAATCTGAAATTTTCTCGAACTATCTGTTGGCATTAACTGACATTATGTCCGGAAATGTAAAAATTATTCAAATCACCATAAATTAATTATTGATAAAAAATATATAGTGACGTATCTTACTTTTTATTATTTTCCAGTTTTATATCAGTTTTGGCAGTTTATCTTGTTAACACTTTGTTTAAAATGGCCTAAGACACAGAATAATTATTACATACTAACAACCGGAACAATAATTTACTTATGTTTTATGACCGACGAGATGCTATTCCAAAATAAACCAAACAAACCAAAGCTTTTATGTATGATTTATTGAACTTAAAAGTAAAAAAAAAACACATTTAGTGTATGAAATTATACATAAACATATAAAAGTTTGAATATTTTTTTAAAAGCTTTTGATGCTTTATTTCAAGTGCCTCAAGATTAAGAAAATATTGAAGTTTTTAAAAGTTTTGTGTTTATATATTTACACTAAATGTTATTGTTTTTACTTTTGTTCAATAAATCACATATAAAAGATTTGTTTGTTTGATTTAATTTAATAAATATTGGTACAGCATCTCGTCGGTAACAAAACAAAAGTAAATTATTGTTCCGGTTGCTATTATGCAATAATTATTCTGTGTCTGATGCCACAAAATTTTTAACAAGATTTTAACACCTGCCACTATGTATGTTTACCGATAATTAATTTATGATCATTAGAATAATTTTTACATTTCCGGATATAATGTCAGTTAATGCGAATAGATTGATCGCGAAAAATTCGGAATAGATGTGCAAACCGTCTTGTAATAAAATAAGCCACCTAGCATTTACAGTTTGATAAAATGTTAAATATATCAATTTTCAGGCGCCATTTTGTAAAAACCTGTTAAATTTAGTAATAGGAAATGTAACACAAAATGTGTCTAGACTGTAAAGCACAATTCAAGTTAAAATATACAGGAAGTTCCATAAAAAATAAAGTTGATGTTTGTTACCATGGAAACCGGTATTCTAGAAATCGGGTATTATTTTAGTACACTATCCAAAAATATGAACCCCTATATTTTCGAAATAATTATCAATATTGTTTTCTTTTCAATGACTTCTTATGGAAGCTGGTCTTGCCTTAAGTAGTGAATTTTCTGACTCACACTGTATGTAGTGGGCTTTCGATAATAAATACTTATTTACTTATAAAACAACTCACTAAGATTTGCATATAGGGTTCGCGATGCTAGATCATTAACAGTGCGCTATGCCTTATGATATTTTTTATGCGTCATGATACAAGCCAAGCCTATTATTGACGTAATTTCCTTGTTTGTAAGTTTCTAAAATAATGCCCCAACAGTTCCGAGACCTTGACCCATAGAGGAAAAAAGTTACTTTAAAATCAAAAAAAGAAGGTAACAAGTATTATTTTTAAATTAATTTTTCTCAACTTTTTCGTTACTCTGTATAAACTTTTTTAAACTTTTTGAATACCGTAAAAGCATTCGGCCTAAGTGATCACAATGTTATTAAAATAATGTGACATTTAAAAAGTTACAAGGTAAAACGTAAAACCAGTGACTCTTTTCAATAAAAAATCATATTTCTAAAAATGGAGGGGAAATCGAAACCCATGAAATTGTTTTTTAAATAACCTCCCAAATCACCCTATAAGATATAAAAATGTTTTATACACTTTTTCCAACACGTCTTTTAGATGAAATTTTGCAAATTTCATCGTTTTTTAAAACCAGCCTGTATAATAAAATGTATGGTATCGCGATAGCTTTTCTAGTTTCTGAGATATGTCACTTTAAAGTTAAACCAAAAATTTCGTTGGTATATTCGATGTGTCCAGCAGTGTATATTAAGGAGTTTCGATTTTCTATTGTACATAAAGACTTTACAGTAGTGGGCCACGTTTGAGAAACACTCGAGATATTTTTTCGTTTTCAGTGGGCTATCTCATCTTTTTCAGCTAATCTGTATAGGGAAAAAATATTTTGTATACAAAAATAAAATTAATTTTACGTGTGCCAATTTTCGAAATATCATGTATGTTTTTAATATATAATTCAAAAAAATAAGAATCTACGCCAATGACTTTCACAATTTTTCAGTGTCGGAATATTTACCGCAACTATTTCTGTTTTCAATTTGACTGTTACCGATTTGCACATTCTCAAAATATGATTTTTTCTACATTTTCATACCCCATGAAAAATTTCGCCCACAAAACCCAACATCTAATCCCCGCGAGACATGCCCTATTTTTTTCCCTAGAAATATATTTTTCCTATTCTAGGGACTCTAAAACATCCATTAAAACCAACTTATACCTATTTTTCGAAAATGGTCCCGACTACTATACTTTCTTTGCATAGATTATATATTAATAACATAATTTACCGGCTATTAGGTATACGGAGAAGTACTTGTGTCCATGTTCTTACTACATCAAATGTCATTCCAATATAATAATGCCGTTTGAATACATAAGAAAAACAATTTAACCATCTGCATCTTAAGATGTACGCCTTTTGAGTTTCCAACATTTTTGTCTTATTCTACGCCAAGGAATCACCCATCAAGGGATGACCATATTTTTTGAAATACCCTGTATGTGTTTTCCAGGATACGAATACTCAAATCCGAAATTCACACCCGCATCCCCTCCCCCGCCACCTCCGCCTTATCCATTATTAACTTCAATGTGCTCTGCTTTCTGGAAAAATTAATTAAATTATCTTTCCCGACATTTTCAATTACCTCCCCAAACCACTCTCAAGAAACAATACAAATATTTTTTTGCTAAACTTCAATACAATCCTATACGATATTTTCAATTAAGCGTCCGCAGACCCCTTCGATCCATTTCCGCACTTTTTTCTCAAAAATTAATAGATATATGTTCAGACTGAGAACACGAGATTTTTTTAAATTTAGCACTCATCCCCCAACCTATTATCTCATCCGACATTTTCAGTTAACCCTCCTGCGACCCCTCGGCCCCAACCCTCCAATTTTTGAGAGAAGTAGTTGCTTTTACCATCAAAACTCCTGATCTCCCTTTATATTTTCATCCTCTCAAGTTTTTACCGCTTTACTTTCCCAAAAAATTAATAAAAATATTTATTTATTTATCTTATCCAGTATTTTAATTAAACTTCCCCACTCATTTTAAGCCCACCTCGTCCACAATTACGTTTAAATAATATATTTTTTTTAATTTTTGTGCTGTACAAAATGAAAATATATGTATATGCATCTTGGTTTATATTGGCAATATATCTCGACGAAATAATTAAAGATGTATTCATTTCGCTTTAAAGCTCCATGCTTAAGTATATCATCATGCATTTTGCATAATAACTTAACACAGTTGAAAATCCACTTTTCAAAAATATCTGTATATCTAACAGGCAATCGACAAAGCATAACTGTGGAATTTCTTTTTGAATTTGCACAATTATTCGCATTTAACCCCTCCGGAAACCATCTCGTTCAATTTTTAGGTCGCGAATGTGCCTACATTATCATTACATAAAAGATTAAAAAACCGTCCGCTTCTCCCTAGAATACCTTAAATAAACTGCTGTCAGACGAACTTACTCAAGCAAATTTTGAGGCAAAATTCAAAGTTAAATAATTTTTGACAGAGTTGGCAGTTTTCGACATTTGATCGCTCAGAATTGAACCAATGTTCTCGGAAATAGACAGCTTCAGAGCTACATCACAACTGACCTATACAAGGTGTTACGTTATACCTTGTCATTTTTGCAAAACTTTATATTGACAGAACGTTTTTAAAAAGTGTAATTTTAATTATTTTTTCTAAATGGGTTAATCTACACCTGAATACCAAAAAAGAATTTCTAGCGATTTTAAATTTTTTTCTCCGTTCTTGATATGCGAGGTTTTTTCAAAAATGTGTACATTTGAATATTTTTATTTTATTTGCGCCTACTGTATTTTTCAAACAATTGGTTCTGACCTGATTTTTGATCAAGAGTAATGCCTCTAAAAATGTTAATATAATCATGCAGAGGCTTCTCAAAAGCTGGCATCACTATTTAAATTCAAATATTCTGTTTTTGTTTTTTAAATTTTTAACCAACTCACAAGTTACATTAATTACATTTGAAAATTGCTTTATTTTTAAGCACTCAAATGAGCTCTTATTTTTACTTTGTTTAACATAAGAAAAGAGTATTCAATACTTGTACAGTAGTAGTTGTACTCAGTTACTTCTTACCCACAAAAAAGGTAAATAAAAACTGACTGTCTTTACGTGCTAAATGTATTGCTAAAAGAATTGCAATTATACAAGGGGAATGCAAAAAAAGACGATTAAAAACGTTTTTTTTTCATTTGACAAACAGTATCTTAAAACATCTCCTCATCATTTACTCAAACGGGAAATTTTAGTTAAGATATAAAAAGTATAAATCTTCCAAAATTAAAATGTAATTAATAATCTTACCTTAAAATTCAAAATATCATTTTTCTATCATCGTTATACAGGGTGCATTCAAGTTCAGACAGAGATTTATCTCGAGGAAAACACATTAAAACACAAAACAGAAGTTGTTTGGTGGCGTCAATGCAGAAAAAAATATGACAATATGCCTATTCCTTTTTAATAAGGCTCTTAAGATCTCTTCAAATATGTATTTATTCTACAATTTAAAAATAATTGTCTCCCCGGGTGGTCACCCACCGGACGCAAGTCACCGCCGCGCCGCGCCGAATAAATAAAACAAAATTAATTGGCTCTATGGTTACGTGTTCTTGTTACCCACTCTAGACTCAAAATGAGGCAATGTATATCAATTATTTTCAGTGATTTGTCACTACGTATGTTTGTTATGTTAAGAGTTTAATACTTAAACGTTTAATTTTCAATAAATATGAGGCATCTAACAGCCGTAGACAGAGAAAATTGCCTTATACTTGCCAATGAGAGAATCTCAGATCTACAACTTTCTGTGATATATAACGTCAGCAGAAAAGAAGATATGAAAATTTGGGTAACCATAATTATAGACACAGTGGTGGACCTGCAAAAAAGATTAACCGTAGAGCCGAAAAATTTTTAGTGAGGGAAGCAAAAACATACAAAACAGAACGAAATGTTCCAGAAAACTCAATGACCTTCTGAGGGGTCATTCAGGTGTGGCAGTTTCCAACACACCTGTACGAAGAACTCTAACTAATAACAATTTAAAATAACAATAATGAATGCTAGTTTGGAGTGGGTCGAATGAGTGCTACCTAGAAGAAAACATGGCGCCCCAAGAAGCGTTTGGTCGCGGTGGCGTTACAATTTGGAGGGGGGGAGGTGTAATGTTTCACGGTGAAATCGATCTGTATATGACCCGCCGAACCGTTAATGCTCTAGTATATCGGGACGAAATATTGGGACCCTTTGCTAGAAATTACGGTCCAGGCATTTTGTTAGTGGATGTGGATCTCTACAATGGACTGGCCTGCAAAATCCCCAGACATGAATATAATAGAGCATGTCTGGTCTCACTTCAAACTTAAAGTAAGATCAAGAGATGTACCACCCGAAACTTTACATGAGCTCTGTGAGGCCATACAAGAAGAATGGGAAAATATTCCACAAGATTTTATAACAAACCTTTTAGACACAATTCCAAACCGTTGTCGGGAAGTAATACGTCTAGCAGAAGGACCAAAAAAATATTAGTTTTTAATTTTTTTTTATTGTTAAATGTTATTTGAAGTTATTTAGTTTAAAATTTTGTCTAGGAGGGGGACCGACATAATATTAGTTCGTAATTTTTATATTGTTAAACGTTATATACTTTCAAATTTTATCTTCAGATAACTTCTGGACAGATAATAATCGGTTTATATGATAATAAAAGACCCGATTTCCTTACTGTTAAACATCAGTATTTTAAAAATAATTGAATATAGCTATAAGGTGTGTTAAATCAGATATTCTTGAAACTGTATTGTAGAATCCAAAAATCCAATAAATACATATTTGACGACATCTTAAGGGCGTCTTTAAAAAGAAATGGGCATATTGTCATCTTCTTTCTGCCTTGACGCCACCAAACAACTTCCTGTTTTTTGTTTTAACGTGTTTTTCTCGAGATAAATCGCTGTATAATTTTGAATACAATTTTCAATTTGGTTAAAACCGTCCCGATACAAAGGTCTATTGTTGCTAAAATTGGTACTAAAGGTTATGAACTCTAATGTTCGTGGAATTAGTGTAACTGGTGAGTTGGTTAAAAATTTAAAATAGTCAAAAACAGAATATTTGAATTTAAATTGCGGTGCCCAGCTTTTGAGACGCCTCTGTATATAATGGTTATATTAACATTTTTAGAGGCATTAATTACCCTTGATCATAAAACAGGTCAGAACCAATTGTTTGAAAAATACAGAAAGCGCAAATAAAAAAAATATTAAAATGTTCACATTTTTGAAAAAACCTCGTATATCAAGAACGAAAAATTAAAAATCGCTAGAAATTTTTTTGGCATTTAGGTGCAGATTAAACTAGTTCGAAAGAAATAATTAAAATTATCCTTTTTAAAAAAGTTCTGTTGATATAAAGTTTCGCAAAAATGAAACGGTATAACGTAACACCTTGTATAGGACAGTTGTGATTTAGCTCTGCAGCTGTCTATTCCCGAGAATATTGCTTCACTTCCAAGTGATCAAATGTCAAAAACCGCAACTCAATACCTCAACTCTGTCAGAAGTTATTTAACTTTGAATTTTACCTAAAAATTTGCTCGGGTAAGTGCGTGTGGCCAGCAGTTTAGTATCCAGGATAAATGACAAAGCCATGGTAAAATAACAGAAATTTTCCGAACATATTCACCGGCTTTCTTGAGTCCGTGAACACTTCATGCCCCGTGCTTCACCATTTGATTATCTATCTGCTACTTTTAAGCTATATTTTCTGTGGTAAAACGTAGCTATTGCCGCCCTAAGAAGAGTATATACTTAAATAAAGTTGATTTCATTTTAGGGCCTCAAAAACAATTCCTCACGTATTTCTGAGATAGGCAGAAGAAAATTTGAATATTCTTAGGGAGGTAGCCACAATTTGGGGCGCAATACTTTCCCCAAATTAGTAAGATCTGATATGGAGGGGTGAGGGAGTTCGTTAATATTGAGACAGTGCTCGTAATGGTGTTTATATTGGCGTTTCGTATCTTTCTACAAAAGATATATTCTTGATCTGAGCGCCCAACGCTATAATCACACCTATCCGCTATTTTGGAGCTGTCATTTTGATTATTTTACATATAGAAGTATGAAATTGTATTGTCACCTGAAATGTGTACACAAGTCAAACTTAAAATTGATCAATTATATGGAAGTGGGGTAAATTATCGATTATAAGATTTGAAGAGAGATCCAGACAGAGAAGTGAAATTAATAAAAGTATGATAAAAAGCTCCGACTCCGGCTATCTTCCCTATAATCCTATCTTCTTAATACTTACTAAGCTAAAATTAATATGGATCTAAATATTCATCCAATAGATATAGTAAACAGAACATTGTTAAATCTTTATTAGGCTATAACGAAAAATCCAGAACATTTTACCTGTATAATATTCGCAAAAATGGTTCAGGTATTTAATATCTCCAGTTTGTGTTATACTTTTATTTCAGATCTAACATCTGATAAAGCCACAGCGTTGGCGAAACAACAGTCATGTGTTGCATTAGTTGAAAAACAAATTAAGTGAACATTTCAAACAAGAGTTTTCGTTTACTTAGTTAAAATGGATTTCCATCAAGTAACGGCTAGTTCTGTTCAATATTTGTTACAAGCTTCGACGAGCTTTTTAGCCTTGTGGTATTTTAAGCTTCTGCTTAAATCAAAAGTGTGTGCACAAAATATTTGGGTTTTCAATCAGTGCTTGAAGTTCAGTGTTTTTTTCAAGATATATGAAATTGAAAACTCACAACAAAAGCCAGTCAGCTCGAGCAGCTCAATACTATGGACTAAGGAAGTGGATTTGTCAAGACCGAAACATTCAATAATAATAACAGAGACATTTACTCATTATCTCAAGGTAATCCATAGTGAATATAATTTTTACAAGAACAGATAAAGGAAAAACTATTATAGCTATGAACAAAGATCAATATATTTCTAGAACAATCAAGTTTTTACGTTCCGATAAGTTTGAAAAAATTAATTTTCATCCGGCAGAACTTTTCCAAAAATTAGTAAAAAATGTAGTTAAAGCATATTTACCGAACAAGAGAAATATCAAATATCATTAATGAATCGTGAAGCCCCTAAATTATACTCTTTTATTAAGTTACATATTAATGATATGCCAATTAGACCAGTTGTATCCTATATTTCAGCACCATGAGTAGTTCTTTCTAGTAAGTTAATAAACATTTTAACAGAATATTGCAATTTTAAAACCTAAATACAGTATAACAAATAGCTTTCCATTAATAAGTAAAATCAATAATTTAACTATTTCAAGGGACACAAAACTATGTCCTTTGATCTTCAAAATTTATTCCCGAGTATACCGCCATCTGATGTTATAATATTAGTTGATGAAACTTCTTTCAAAAAATTATGTTAATCCAATTTATAAACAGGATATCTTAGAGGCCTTGTCGACCTGTTTGGTTCAAAACTATTTTGAATTTAACGAGACTATGTATATAAGTAAGGAAAGTTTGCAATTTTCAGCGGAGATATTTATGGACCATTTAGAAACTACATTTTAGGAATATTCCCTTAGTAAAAATTTCATTTATGGGTATAGGAATATCGGCGATATATATTAGCATTTTTTACTGGTACTCACAGAGAGAGAGAACCAATAAAAAAAACCATAAACTCTCTTTTCAAAATATTGTATGTAAATTTATTACACAAAAAAATCGAAAATTTATAGTTTGAACTATGCAGTTTGTCAAAACTTTTCCCCATTGTGAATATTTAAATTTGTAAACTTTATAATTTGCACTCTTAAATGCACCCAAATGCTTGATATTGATTTTTCAGTTAAATCTGCACACATGTCAAGATTTGGCCGCCATGTTGGCTTCACCATTTTGATATAACTGTTGGCCCAAAATTCACAATTTGCATTCTTAAATACTCCCAGAGACACATTTTTAGTCGAATCCGCACAAATTTTAAAACTTTTCCGCCATTTGAATTTTTAAATACGGGTGTTGTCAGGAAATGTTAATTCTTACTCCAGGTTTTTTTAGATTATACTTCATTTAATTCTAAAGTGGCTAGACTTCTGAGGAGCCAACGGTGGACAATAGCAATACTAGATTTCAGAGAAGTCAGTGGAGGGAGGCAATATAATATAACACATATATAATGTATTTAAGTCATTAATATTCACTAAATGTTTAATAACGATCAATTGCTATGAATCATAATATTCAGTCGGTTCAAAAGAAAACATACCATTATTAAGGTGGAGAAAAAAAGGTTAGAAGATATAATATATTTTGGATTTTCGGTTAATTAGTGTGAAATTATTTACTTTAATCTAAACATATTTATATAATTCGATTTAGTTTTGATAAGTAAATCTGTTTTGCCGTTTCATTAATTTTTTGCTTTGTCTAAAACACTTTAACAATTCTTAGATTCTGGGAAATTGAAATGCAATATTAAAATTCTCGGAATGAAACAGTTTGCTCAATCGTGAAAAATTCTTATTATTCAACCAAAGCTGTTCTTAACCTTTCGCTTGTGACATTTAAAATACGCATTTGTCTTCGGATCCAATAATTTGCAATACATTCAGCGTAGACCGGGCTTAAATTTATCCTAATTTTCATACTTTTAAAATATTCTATGCTCTAAAATTATATTTTATTTCAATACGTCATTTGGGATTTCCTTTGTTAATTTTGAAAAATGGGGTAGAAAAGCTCAGTAGCAAAATTAAGAGGGCATCGGAGTAAATTTTAATAAAAAAACAAAAGTATTAAAGTCCGTAGATACATAAATAAGAAAGAAATTAACGGCCATTCGGACAAAATATTCTGCCTGAATTTTAATTCTCGATTCATTACTTACACTATATCTGCCGTCTCACAGGCTGACGTGGGTCACCGACAGAAACCTTATAAGTCTAGCGAACGAGCCAGATGTTCAAACAAATATAAAATATGGGGGCTGACCTTCAAAAACGCCTGGCCTCTTCGTTAAAGTTATAAAACGTATATTTCGAAAAAAGTTCAAAATAAAATATATTTTATAGTAGAATATCGGAAAGTCTACAGTTTTACCGAAAACAAAAATATACACCTTTTTGAAATAGATGTATATATATATATATATATATATATATATATATATATATATATAGGGTGTCTCAAATACGAAGTATCTGAAGAATCAATAAAAAGATTACTTTGAAAATTTGGCTCTGGCCATAGATGATCATATACTCTCTTTTTAAATTTTTTTCTAAATTGTGTGGCAACTTCCGTTTTCTAAATGAAATTCCCCGTATATTATTGCATTTTTGTATTGTCCTGAACAGTCTAAACACTCTTTTTGTCATGTTTCCTAACTAAACTCGACTGTTTTCGAGAAAATGGTGCTTGAAAATTGACATTTGTGACCCTTTGAAGCTCTGTAATTCCCAAACTTTAACTTGCAACAAAATGAATTTCACTTTCCTATACCGGTTTTTAATTATCTATTTCCCCACACCAATTTCTAGTTTGACAGGACTTGTCAAAATTTGACATTTCCTGTCAAAGTAAAAACTGGTGTCAGGAGACAAGTAACTAAAAACCACGATAAAAAGTGCAATCCATTTAGGTTCAAGTTAAGTTTGGGAATTACAGAGCTTGAAAGAGTCAAAAATGTCAATTTTCAAGCACCATGTTCTCGAAAACAATTGAATTTAGGTATAAGAAACATAACACAAAAGCGCTTAGAATATTCAAGAAAATACAAAAATGCATAATATACATGGCATTCCATATAGAAAACGGATGTTGGCCCCTGTTTAAGGTAGAAGCGGCAACACCGGAAAGTAATCTATTCATTGGCTTTCAAGATACTTTTGATAGGCCACTTTGTATATATATATATATATATATATATATATATATATATATATATATATATATATATATATATATATATATATATATATGTGTGTCTACTTAAGTTCTCTACATATGGGAAACTTTTTTATTAGTAATTTTACGGAAAAAAGTTTCTCTTTATAAAAAGTTCTGCTTTCTGCTAAAATAATATTAAAATATTCAGAATTGAGATTGCATATACAGGGTCGTCAAAAATTGCAAAAAATCGAAATTGACTCAAGAGAAAAGTACCTTTAATTTTTATTTTATAGCAAAATGTAATACGAAATCTTACTTAGAATAAAAAAACATATCTAGCACTAGATTCGTTGCTTCCTATCTGAAATCACTTCTTAAGGAATGTAAAACTTTGGCTTCTTACTGGCAAGTCCAGTTTCTTACTTTTGTTCCTACCTACATACCAGCAAAATTTCCTTATTTATCGATTGTTGATAATGGCATTGTCACTGCCATTGTCAACCACAATATTGTATTACTTTATTGAAACATCAGTTTGAATATTATAGTAAAAAGAAATGCCGCTGAAATTAAGCAAAGAAGATAAAATTGAAATAATTTTAATTGTCGGAGAAAATTATAAAACATTTCGAGAAGCTGCAGACATTTTTAACAACAGACACCCCGATAAAATTATACATTTCACAACAGTGGGGAATATTCTAACCAAAATTCAAGACTTTTGGAAATGTAGAAAATAACTTCACTAATTTTAATTTTAATAAACATTACATGTAAATAACTTAATTAACAATAAAAACTAACTGTTCCGTCACTGCACATTTGCCTTAACATATCCACCATCTCTTTCCATACAGGTAACCCTTCTTACAGAAAATTCTCTTAAAACTTTTCTAATCATGGCAGGCCTTATAGCCTGTATCTCTTCCCTAATTACCCTCTCCAAATGATTAACATTCTGAAATGGCCTCTTTAGATACACTTTCTCTTTTAAGTAGCCCCAAAAGAAATAATCAAGAGGGTTCAAGTCCGGAGATCTAGCTGGCCAGAAAATATCAGAATACCGGTCGATTACTCATCCATTAAAGATAAAATTTAAGTATTGTCTTACATCCCTTGTTCCGTGGCATGGTGCGCCATCCTGCTGGTACCATATTTGGAACCTCTCACTTATGGGTAGTTCATGAATAAAATCGTACAAGTAAGTATTTATAAAATCCAATTACTCTAAGTATTTATAAAATCCAGTTACTCTATCTTTATAAATTCCGCACCACACATTTGTTTTGAATGAATACTGATCACGAGTTTGTATAACAAAATTAGGATTAACGTCACTCCACCAACGACAGTTTTGCGAACTTACAGTCTCATTGGAAGTAAACGTTGCTTCATCGGTAAAAATAATGCGTCTTGCCATAAAATGATCATCTTCTAGCTCCCCTTGTATCAGACAGCAAAACTCGAACCGTCGCTCAAAGTCTCCTGATCTAGATATGTATAAATTTTGGTTTGTAAGGTCGAAAACTGTTTTCTTTCAATATTTTTAAAAACTGTATCTTTACCTACGTGATTTGGCAATGTTGCTGACCTTTTGCGTAGGGACTTTTTAGGGTCTTCTATCACAGAGAGCATTACTTGATTTGTAGTTTCGTCATTCGCAACCCTTGACCTCGGTTTCTTGTTAAACTTATTTTCTACATTTCCAAAAATCTTGAATTTAGTTAGAATATTCCCCACTGTTGTAAAATGTATAATTTTATCGGAGTGTCTGTTGTTAAAAATGTCTGCAGCTTCTCGAAATATTTTATAATTTTCTCGGACAATTAAAATTATTTCATTTTTATCTTCTTTGCTTAATTTCAGCGGCATTTCTTTTTACTATAATATTCAAACTGATGTTTCAATAAAGTAATACAATATTGTGGTTGACAATGGCAGTTACAATGTCATTATCAACAATGGATAAATAAGGAAATTTTGCTGGTATGTAGGTAGGAACAAAAGTAAGAAACTGGATATGCCAATAAGAAGCCAAAGTTTTAAATTCCTTAAGAAGTGATTTCAGATAGGAAGCAATGAATCTAGTGCTAGATATGTTTTTTTATTCTAAGTAAGATTTTGTACTACATTTTGCTATAAAATAAAAATTAAAGGTACTTTTCTCTTGAATCAATTTCGATTTTTTGGAATTTTTGACCACCCTGTATATGCAATCTCAAGTTTGAACATTTTAATATTATTTTGGCAGAAAGCATTACTTTTTATAAAAAGTAACTTTTTTCCGTAAAACTACTAATAAAAAAGTTGCCCATATGTAGAGAACTTAAGTAGACACACTGTTTATATATATATATAGGGTTACTCATATGTCTGGAAACGGTCAAATATCTCAAAAACTACTCAACCGATCTGAACCATATGTGGTGATTAAGCATTACCGAATTCCCCCGACCCTTTGGTGCATACCGCAATGTTGTCAGATTTTCAATTTTTCGGCAAACTAACCAAACTTTTTTTTTTAAATTAAATGATATGTTTTTTAAACGTGATTTATTCCTCGTATTATCCTTAGTATCCATAATTGCAAACTTTTATCTTAATTCGTTAAACCTTAAATTTATTTAAGGTTTTTAAAATTACATCGACAATTTAGGAATTAAAAACCTAAAACTAAAATCATTTATAGATTAATAGGATGTTGAAAATGTTGTCCTTCTACAGACTGACAGTATCCTAAGCGATTAATAAATTCTCGAATAGTATTTTCGAGCCATTCCGGGGGTATTCCTTCAATTTCAGCTCTAATCCTTCCCATTAGATATTCAAGGCTCTCGGGCTTCGTTTTGTACACGATCGTTCTTAGGTGACCCCAAAGGAAATAGTTAAGTGTATTTAAGTCTGGTGACCTTGGTGGCCACCCAACAGCCCCCCTTCGTCTAATCCAGCATCCCGGAAACGTCGTGTTTAAATAATTTCTGACAGCAACTGCGAAATGTGGTGGTGCCCCATCATGTTAGAACCATACGTGGCCAAAACCATTAGGAAAAATATTGTTTAATGCAGGAATAATTTGGTTTTCCAACCGCTGTGGATAAAGTATCCCATCCATATTTCCGTGAATGAAAAAGGGTCCAATAATGGGATTACCTAATATGCCAGCCCCCACATTAAATTTTTCAGAAAATTGCGTATACATCTCCATCATCCAATGTGGATTGTTTGCAGACCAATAACGACAATTAGGCCGTTTTATAAAACCGTTTAGGCATACGCAATTTCCCGAAAAAGTCAATGTGTGTGCTGGCGTATTAGGTAGTCGCCTTATTGGATCCTTTTCCTTTCAAGGAAATATGAATATCTGAATATAAAATATTAATTATTTACAGCTGTTGAAAAACCAAATTATTCGAGCATTAAATGATATTCTTCCTAATGGCGGTTTGGGCCACGTATGGATCCAACATGATGGGGCTCCGCCGTATTTTGCAGTTGCTGTTAGAAATTATTTAAAAACGACGTTTCCGGGACGCTGGATTGGGCGAACGGGGGTTGTTAAGTGACCTCCAAGATCACCGGATTTAAATCCGCTTGAATTTTTCCTTTGGGGGTCACCTAAAAACGACCGTGTACAAAATGAAGCCCGAGAACCTTGAAGTTCTAATGGGAAGGATTAGAGCTGAAATAGAAGGAATACCCACGGAAGGGCTCCAAAACACTATTCGAGAAATTATTGACCGCTTAGGATACCATCAAGCTGTAGGAGGACAACGTTTTCAACATCCTATTAATCATTACATTATTTTAGTTTTAGTTTTTTAATTCCTAATTTGTCAATGTATTTTTAAAAACATTTAATAAATTTAACATTTAACGGATAAAGATAAAAGTTTGGAACTTTGGAGTTATACTAAGTATAATACGAGGAATAAATCACGCTTAAAAAAACATATCATTTGATTCCAAACATCTGACTGTATATATAGATATGTATATATATATATATATATATATATATATATATATATATATATATATATATGACTAACCCTGTATATATAGATTTGTATTATATATATATATATATATATATATATATATATATATATATATATATATATATATATATAAGAAACAGAAATTTTAATTTCTGTGCGGTTCCTGGTCGGAAAAAGTTATACCAAGAACTATCGATAAGGATTACTCCTTCACCATTCTGTCGAGAATCGACCAAAACATGACGCTATGTTTGTTGGCCCTGGAAAAATAAACATAGCGTCATGTTTTCATATATATGTATATATATATATATATATATATATATATATATATATATATATATATATATATATATATATATATATATATATATATATATATACGTATAGTCAAAAATGAAAAAAAAAATTTATATAACTTTTCTCTAAGCCTCACCGTTTAGAATATACAGAGCATTAAACATGTGTGATAAAAAGGACATTTTATTATGTAATAACTGTTATAATAACTGTTAGGAGCGAGATATCAATTTCAATTTTGGAACATATTATCATTACTTAAAGACCCATTAACTTAACAAACGAAAACCATATAGGTCACTTCAGAGGCGTAGAACAGGGTATATGTCCTACATGTATGTAGGACATATGTCCACTCGGTAAATTGCTAATTTTTATTAAAAATGTTTACAGCTTGACTTCTTTACGAAAAATTATTATTCTTAAAGTTTTTTCATCCGAGCTATCATTTCGAAGTTTTATTCGAGTTAATCCGTGAAAACCCTTCATAGGCAAGCAATAGAGCAAAATTTATTGATTTTGTGATAAAAATACTACATGAAAACCAAATTCTATTTTTTCTACTCGTAACTATTAATTTGTTATAAACAATTTAGTGCAAAAAATGGCGTGTTTTTTTCGTTTTCTGCTTATAAAATGAAAACGATTTAAGCAATCGCAATGCTATAAATAGATGACTTGTACAGAAGTGATATACGAACAAAACAAGGTATTAAATAAGTCTATAGGATGATTAGTTTCGAAGAAGATTCGGAAGAAAAACGGAAAATTCACCAATTTTTCAAAAATTCATAAGTGGGTCATTTTTAAGTTGTAGCTAAGATCTTCCGAAAAATGGTAGTCAATGACATGATCTTTATGCAAGCCAAGACTGGCGTCATCGGATAATTACTTTTTAAGTTATTGCATTTTCAATTTTTTACTGCGCTAAATTCCAGCTAGTCTCGATGCGACACGGATTGGCCTACTTCAATTTTACAAGAAAATTTAGAAAACGTACTTATCATATTTCCAAACATATATTCTCATTTTGCAGTAAAATGTTGCAAAATTAGTAAAAATTGCTCACAAACATGACATATGTTCATTCATATCCAATCACTTTGTCAAAACCTAAACTCTTTTCTCAAATCAATGATTTAACAAAATGACTGGATACGAGTGAGGATATGCCATGTTTGTAATAATTTTTTACTAGTTTTGTAACATTTTAACGCATGAAATGAGAATATACGTTTGGAAGTACGATAAGTGAATTGTCGAAATTTTCTTGTAAAATTGAAATGGACCAATCCGTGTCGCATCGAGACCCGCTGGAATTTAATGCAGTAAAAAACTTAAAAAATGGCCGACTTATGAATTTTTGAAAAATGGTGAATTTTCCGTATTCGCCGGATTTTCTTAGAAACCAATCTTCCTATCAACTTGGTAATAGCTCATTTTGTTCGTATTTCAATACTCTACAAGCTACCTCTATATAGCATGCTTAAATCGTTTTCATTTTATAAGCAAAAAACGAAAAAAAAAACGGCATATTTTTGTTTATAACAAATTAATAAATAATAGTTACGAGTAGAAAAAACATCAGCAGGAACCAACAGAATGTGTTTTAAGTGATGGCACAGTTGGTTTTCGGGTAGTATTTTTGTCACCAAATCATTTCTGCTCTATTGCTTCCCCTATAAAGGGTTTTCACACATTAACTCGAATAAAACTCCGAGATGATAGCTCGTATGAACAAATTTTAAGAGTAATAATTTTTAGTAAAGAAGCCAAGATATAAATATTTTTAATAAAAATAGGTAATATACAGAGTGGTACAAAAATATGACCATAAATGTAGGACATATACCCCTGTTCTACGCCTTTGAAGTGACCCATATGGTTCTCATTTGTTGGGTTAATGGGTCTTTATGTGGTGATAATATGTTTCAAAATTGAAATCGATATCTCGTTCCTAACAGATATTACATAATAAAATGTCCTTTGTATCACACATGTTTAATGCCCTGTATATTCTAAACGATTTCTAAATTGATATAATAACCATATTTCATATTTGCTGAACATATCGCTCGTTTGCTAGACTTATAAGGTTTCTATCGGTGACCCACGTTAGCCTGTGAGACGTCAGATATGGTGTAATTTATGTGCAGCAGCAGAATCTAGAATTCAAATTTACTCCGACACCCTCTTAATTTTGCTACTGAGCTTTCCTACCCAATTTTTCAAAATTAACAAAGAAAATCCCAAATGACTTCTTAAAATAAAATATAATTTTAGAGCAAAGAATATTTTAAAAGTATGAAAATTAGGATAAATTTAAGCCCGGTCTATGCAGAATCTATCGCAAATTGTTGGATTCGAAGACAAATGCGTATTTTAAATGTCACAAGCGAAAGGTTAAGAACAGCTTTGTTTGAATAATAAGAATTTTTCACGATTGAACTGTTTCATTCCGAGAGTTTGAATATTGCATTTCAATTTCCCAAAATCTAAGAATTGTTAAAGTGTTTAGACAAAGCAAAAAATTAATGAAACGGCAAAACAGATTGACTCTAATTATATAAATATGTTTAGATTAAAGTAATTAATTTCACACCAATTAACCGAAAATCCAAAATATATTTACCTTCTAACCTTTTTTTCTCCACCTTAATAATGGTATGTTTTCTTTTGAACCCATTGTCTTTTGAAACCTCCGTTTTTTAATTAAAATGAAAGAAAATGCCTCACTTTTTTAGTCATCCCCTAAAGATACCTGTGGTTGGTACATTAATACAAAAGAAATTTTTTTTTGTCATCAGTTATTTTTGATTCATATATATATGTTATTATTGCGTCCACTAACTTCTCTGAAATTTAGTATAGTTGCTATTGCCCCGGCTTCTCAGAAACCTGGTCACTTTAGAATTAAATAAAGTATAATCTAAAAAACCTGAAGTAAGACTAAAAATTCTCTAAAACTTCCTGACAGAATCCATATTTAAAAATTCAAATGGCGTTTTAAAATTGGTCCGGTTCGACTAAAAATTTATCTCTGGGGATATTTAAAAACGAAAATTATGCATTTTTGGCCAACAGTTATTATATCAAAATGGTGAAGCCAACATGGCGGCCAAATGTGTGTGCAGATTTAACTTAAAAATCAATATCTAGCATCTGGGGGTATTTAAGAGTGCAACTTATAAAAGTTTATTACAGATTGAAACATTCACAATGGGGAAAAGTTTTGACAAACTTCATAGTACAAACTATGAATTTTTAGTCTCAATTTTTTTGTGTAATAAATTTACATATTTTAGCACAAATTTTTTTTCTTAAGAAGACTGAATTGGTTTAAATTAATACATATTTTCATAACTTAAAGGTATATATATATATATATATATATATATATATATATATATATATATATATATATATATATATATATATATATATATATATATATATATATATATATATATATATATATATATATATATATATATATATATATATATATATATATATATATATATATAATATATATATATATATATATATATATATATATATATATATATATATATATATATATATATATATATATATATATATATATATATATATATATATATATATATATATATATATATATATATATATATATATATATATATATATATATATATATATATATATATATATATATATATATATATATATATATATATATATATATATATATATATATATATATATATATATATATATATATATATATATATATATATATATATATATATATATATATATATATATATATATATATATATATATATATATATATATATATATATATATATATATATATATATATATATATATATATATATATATATATATATATATATATATATATATATATATATATATATATATATATATATATATATATATATATATATATATATATATATATATATATATATATATATATATATATATATATATATATATATATATATATATATATATATATATATATATATATATATATATATATATATATATATATATATATATATATATATATATATATATATATATATATATATATATATATATATATATATATATATATATATATATATATATATATATATATATATATATATATATATATATATATATATATATATATATATATATATATATATATATATATATATATATATATATATATATATATATATATATATATATATATATATATATATATATATATATATATATATATATATTTATTAATTATTTGATTTTTAGGGTACCTCGAATATATAAAATCGTGATTTCCCTTTTTATTTTTTTCAGTTCAAAGAGATATTACTCAATAACTTTATAGCCACTTTTGCTCTTCTAAAAGGTAATACATTAAGACATAAAAATCCGACGTTTCGTCTTTAAACCTCATCATCAACTTCATTTCTTTAAATATAGACCCGGATTTTTTTATCTAATTTTTAATAAACGTTCAATCTTCCAAAACTAACGATGTATAACACTCAAAATTTGAACAGAAGATTTCAAATTTTCTCTTAAGAGACAATGTGTTAGAAAAGGAGGGAAAACTAGAATCTTGCCAAATTCGCATAGACGAATTTTAGATACTCTAAATGTTTGAGTGCATTATATCATTGGTTTTGAGAAGGCTTGTTAAAAATTATATAAAAAATCCAGGTCCATATTCAAAAAAATGAAGATGATGATGACCTCGAAAACGAAACGTCTGAATTTAAGTCTGACTGCCCTACCTTGTATAGAAAGAAAAGTGGCTGTAAAACTTATTTAGTAATGAAGCCTGAAAAAAATAAAAAGGAAAATGACGCAAAAATCGTCATTCTTTCACGGATATCTCCGGAAGTAGTTCAAATTTTCCAACTTTATCAATGATATATTAATCAACATTATTTTGTGTAACTTTGCCTTAATTTAACCAACCTCATCTCCTTAACCTGCTCTCAAGCAGTAACACTTTAAAAATAAAATAAAACATTATTTAATTAGAAAATGATTTTATTCAACTGAAGACTGTCACAAGAAAGCATCTGAAGATCTGGCCCTTTAATTTTTTTTATATTATTTTCTTATATGTATTTGTTAGTCTGTGTACCCTTTTAAATTTTGAAATTAATGCTTTTAATTAAATTATTTTTTTGTGACTTAATTTCAATACATTTTTGTACAATAGTATTCATAAGACATTCGTTTTTTTATATTTATTTTGTTGTACATATTTGTTGGTCTGTGTACCCTTTTAAATTTTGATTAATTAGTGCTTTTAATTAAATTAATTTTTTTATAACTTAATTTCAATACATTTTTGAACAATAATCTTAACACTGTTAGATGTAGGTTGTTATATAGTATATGTAAACCTTTCCAAAAAGAATCAGTCACTCAATTCAACCCTTTTTAAACATACATTTATCAACTTATTTTTATACCTCTGAACAACAATTAATATACAATAAAATATTTTTCATAGCTAGCGAGAAAACTCTTCACTCTCACAAAATTGTAAATTGTAACTTACTAGAACCTTAAAATATGTGTACACCTGATGAAAAACCCATAAATTCCCTTGTTTTAAACTATGATAATGATGATGTATATATATATATATATATATATATATATATATATATATATATATATATATATATATATATATATATATATATATATATATATATACATATATATTTATAAACATACATAGCCCCAAAATATAACAAAATAAATGGGTATAAATTTTAAATTGTTGGTTTCATTATGATTTACCTGTTGATTATGATAATTATTACTAAGTCTTTTGCAACGGTAATTATATTTTTATAAATGAATATTTTTGGCAATATTGACTGGAAATTATTGTTAAATGCAGATAATATAAATTGTATCTTGTCGAGAATTGTATTAATATTGTTGTTTCCAAAACAAGACGCCTGAATTTCAAAAATAATCTCTGCCAGAACATACATATTAGTCATTAGAAAGGACTACAAGGCACAGCCTCTTATGGCAGGGATCTTGTCAATTTTCTCAGTTGTCTTTAAATATAAGGGTATCATACCTAGTGTTTTTATAATCATCAAGAAGATACCCATTTATTGAAATATTATACAGAGTGTTCCATTTAAAATAACAAAGTCAATGCTTTGCAACTGTTTTTTGTTTATTTTGTTAACAAATAACTTTTATATTCAACATTTTCTTCTATGTTGAATAATAAACTCTATAAATGGGTATCAAAATAAATGCGAACACCCTGTACAAGCAACTTAATCCCTTAAATCTGACGAGTGATGTAAAGTAAGTTTTAATTTGAAAGAAAACCATTGATCTATTTACCAAAAGAACAGTATTACTGTTAGGAACTGACTGTAACTGTTCCTAACATGTCAACTCAAAATATACACTTTTACTTTTCTTTGAAAAACTGTGTTCAACATTGCAAAATCACTGATATTAAAACATTACAGTAACGGATATCACTGTAATTAAATATAATTTATACCTTTCATATGTAAGTAACCTGTTGCGGTAGTTAAAATATATACGGTCTATAAAAGTTGAAATTAATTGGAGAATAGCAATAAGATATTGATGAACATCAATAAGTGAAAACACTGATCGTGGCCGGAACATGTCCTTAAAGTATAACCATTCGGTATGATATATTCTACCATTTATGTCTAACTCTATATCCTATTTAGCTGCCTAAAGAACATAAATATGTAATTGTAAAATAAATAAAAAAAGCTCGGGCCACACAGGTATCCCGTTTCTTCCTTTAGGCCGCATATAAAAATATTGAGAAAAATATTTAATAAAAAATCATACCTAATAAATATTTTAAACTAATACCAGGTACTTACCAGCTGGGGTTCTTGGAACTCTGGCAAAGTTGTAGTTTTTAAAGTAAATGGCAAAATCATACAGGTACTTGAAAATACAAATATAACCAACAAAACAAAACAGGGATGTTTGACTAATAGTTTTATATACCATCTCCTAAACTTCTTCATTCTGGTGTGTTACATATCTTCTTCAGAATTCATTTTGTTATTTACTAGCTAAAAATAAGTGGTTTTTTAAACATGAAAAAAAAGTAAATATTTCTTAAATTACCCTTTACAAAAAATGAAAACAATTATTTCCAAGTCTTGAATTTCAAAAAAAAAATGCAAACTTAGAGGACATTAGGAAAGGAGTCTTCACTTAGCTTTTTCATTTCAAGTAGTTTTAAATAGATAACCTAATATTTACTGTTTACATTTTAAATTAAATAAACATAGACACAACACAAAACATTACTTACCTTATAGTAAAATAATTTGAAGTAAATCGGATGAGAACTAAACGAGAAATGCAACACATTTAGAGCTTTCGTTGATTTTATACTTGTAGCTGGAAGGGAGGTCGTGGGCAGTGTTAAGGGATGAAACATCAACCCTTTAAAACATGCTCCTTGCTCGTTGTCACCTGCCCTTGCAAAAATACTGAGGTTAGAGCAAGATGGAAAATATCACACCATTGTTTATGAAACTATCTTTGTTAGACTTTGAGGAAAAGAGAATATCAATTTAAAGCGTATGTCTGAGCTTAATCCAAAACAGACGATGTTTGTGGGCAACCAGAAATACTTTCTGGTTATTGCCTGTTATATATGTTTGCAGAAAACTTATTCTCCTTAAGAGGATATACCAATAAAATTATTATAATATTAACTGCTGCTTACTGTAATAAATTATTATGAAATGAAAAGTTTAACTCCCAGAATCCATTCTGCAAAAGCGCTGGCCCACTATAGCCAGCTTCAGAGAAAAGCCCCTAAGCGGTCCGTATCTTTACCTATTTTTAAACGAATTAAAAATAAGGAGGAGGTTCTCATTTCGACTCTATGTATTTTTTTATCTGTGTACAGTTGGCGACAGATAAATCCGTACAGCATAAATTCTTCAGTTTAAATTTTAGTTCACATACCTGAATTACCTTTCGCATTTGACGATTATAAAAATTTAATAGTTACTTGAAGTTATTGGACGTTTATCAATAAAACATGCTACATGTCTAAAAACTGCAATAATTTCACTAATAGAACAAGGTTGGTCTCTCAATCGTTAGAGGAGAATTGCATTAGTTTACTAACAAAATGCGCCTCATGGAAATGATGCTAGTAGCCAATTTTATTTAGAAAGCTTGGAAAATGTGCTGTTTCCATCAGTAAGTGTATTACGACAAAGAAATATTTTTGTATATTAGCATTCCCTCCAAAATTAAACTGTAGAAGAACCGAGGTGGTCCTATAGGTACGATTTTGAATGTTTTTTTGCGAGAGTTGCCCAGGTAACTTTGGAATGCTTTAACATATTGCCATAAAATTTGGTCTAGGAAGTGACATTAACCTAAAAAGTAATTTGGGCATCACTTGACGAAGGGGGAATCTATTTTCTTAGGACCATGCGAAAAGAACATTTCGCCTGGGATATAAAACAAAATTTAGCTCCCCAAAAGACACAAAATAAATGCAGGGCATGCCTCTTTCACGCCCTCTTATTATTTATTATAAATCTTAATAAATGTTGAAAATAATAAATAAATTTATTCTTGGCACACAATATTTCTTGCATCTTGTCAATAAACGTATATCGTAGGTGGGGAAGGGATGAGGAGAAAATAAGAATATAATCTGAAAGTATTCTGCATCATATAGTTTCAGCGGTTTTCTAGAAACACGAAGCTTATACTGTAACTAATCATTTTTGAAAATCCCTATTGCTGTTTTTCTACGCATATGTACAAGTGGCGTTTGTATAATAATAATTGCCCTAGTTCTCTATACACCGATTACTCCGAAAAGATTTGGCCAATTTGGATGAATTTGCTGTAAAAAAATAAAATGGTCTAAAGAAAAAAATCTGGTTTTCGGGGTTTTTAGTGAGACGAAATTCAGTTCTTCTGTTGACAATTTGTATTGCTGAATCTCTATAAATATGTATAGGTGGCACTTTTTATATAAAATTTGTTATCGCGATTCTAGAACAATTTTATATGCAATAGACCCCAATGCTTGTTTATTTTATTTGTGTTGTTCATAAGTTTAACCGAAGTTTTATATAAGTATCGAAAACTTTGAAGATGACCTGGAAAATGGGAAATAATTTTTTCATTAAAAGAAAAATAAAACCGATTTCAAAAAATGCACTTTATTCAATTTTGAAATTTTTACTTTATAAAGTCGGCATCAAACTATACAAGCAGTAAATATATCTTACACTTGAGGTATTAGACGTAAAAAGTTTTATTATTTTAAATTTTCAAGATGGAACAAAGTATGACTTTTTTGCATGTTTGCATGGTTGGTAGCCTAAGATGGCGGTGTTCACAAGGACAATGAGGCTAATGAGAAAAAAGGAAACGATGACCTTTTTTTTTCCTTTGGTCGACCAGTTATGTGAACTACATAATACAAGGATTTTTTTTTGGTTGTTGAACGGAATAACGCGGTTCAAGTGCGAGGAGCCTTGAAATATGAGGAAATGGAAAATTCTAGTAGGGCGACTTTCTCGCGATTAGGTACTAAATAAATCTGGGAAAGATAAAATTTTTCCTTATATAGGCTCGAATCATGTTCGTTATTTAGGTGTGCACTATATAGTAAATTTGGAAGAGAGGGAAGTATTTCATATAGCAAAAATGTCTGATGAATTGTTTATTTTTATATTAAAACACACTTTATTTATATTTCTTCTATAAAGAATGAACAGTTACTTTAAAATCAAATAAAAAATTAACTAAAATTATATCAAAGTAAACTATATTAACTAAAAAATATACTAATAATATAAAATCAGAATAATTGAGAAAACAAGAAAAAGTAAGTAAAAGATAATTGAAAATAATAACAAATTATAAACAAATATTTAAACGACGGGCTTTTTGGCTCATTTTATTTAGGACCTGTTTTACGTCTATGTCAACCCCATAATATATATTTATTAAAGATAACGGGGTTAATCAAATTTCCTTTATACCTTCGGCAGTTATTTTTGTTCATTTATAATGTGTATTTTTTGGAGGGGCATTGTCCATTTGCCCTTATCATAAAACCGCTACTGGCACAGTGGCTTTCTTTTTACAAGAAATCTTAGCTAATCTAACTTAGCCAAAAAAGTATAGGTTACATTAAATCTTTCAGGAAAATCGGTTTTAAATATTGTAAGGTTAGTCAGGTTAGCTTGGCGATGTCAAAAATACGCAGAATTACAGAATTTAAGTAATTCAACGGCTTGGCATGTGTATTCGCGAAGTTTTTTTTCGCGACAACTTTGGGTGTTCGTTGCAAACGATTCGCAAAGGTTCAAATTCAAGCGGTGTTGTTGTTGTCGAATTTTGTTTTGTTAATTGCATAGATAGTAAATAAGCAAAACATAATATGTAGAAAGTAATATATAAAATACAATCGTAAAAATATGCTTTAAACTAGCCTTTAAGAAGGGTTGCAGCCCGGCCGCCCCCCCTGGATATACCTATATGTTATATTTTACAGCAATAATACTGCATGCCGCAACCCCAAATACATGCTCGAATTTTTCAATTCACTCTTTAAAAAGCTCCAATTCTGATATAATCTTTAATAAAATAACTACAGACATAACTAAATAATGCAAATCAGACATATAATAAATACCATACTTATTATAATTAAGCTAATTGTTTTAGCATAAACTCTAAACTAAATTAAATTAATTAAATTAACCTGAAATTCAATATTATAGTTTAAAGTTTATGTAACAGCGTTTCCTCAAGCAAAGATAAAAAAACGGCATGTCCCACCTGTTGGCTGTATTAAAAAAATGATCAATTCAAGAAAAGAATTCTGTCTGCTTTCGAATCTAAAATAATGATTTTAAGAAAAATAAACTTTTATAGAGTAAGTCTGCATTGTACATTGTAAATTTATGTGAACCACATTACATTAGAAAGACTGTTCGATTGCATATTTTTGGCTATCCTATTTTATCCTGGTTATCCATCAAATAAATTTTCTATAGGAGCTGGCTGAACAGTATTGGTTTCAGTTTGCAGAGAGCAAATGGCGCCGAGTCTGTTATGGATTTAAAAGAGCCATTCATTTATGTTAGTTCTTATTTTATATAGGAACTGATCAATATTTGCTTCAGATTCCAGATAGCAGATGGCGCCAAGTCTGGATTTAAAACGACTTTAATTCCTATCCTTATTTTTGCCTTCTTTTCATATAAACTTATTTTGGTTATTTTATTATTAAAAACGTGTTAATTTCGTATCATAATTATAAGAGACAAAATCATAAGTTCGCATGTAATCCAAAAAAAAAGTACGTACCCCTGGTGGGACTCGAACCCACAATCCCCTGCTTAGGAGGCAGATGCCTTATCCATTAGGCCACAGGGGCTTATAAAATTTTGTTACATATCCGATAAGAGTAGCGCACCTTTTCTCATATAAATATAATTAAAATTATTAAAATATTTGTCTATTTAACTATTTAAAAAGAGAAACGACGAATTCCTCCTCATAAAAAATATTTTTGTGCTCAACGTCTTAAGTATTTTAAAGTTTTATATGTTCGATATGTACAGGGTGAGCGATTATAAATGTTAAATGGTGTCCTCCCTAAACTTTTTAATTTTGGGTTTACAAAAAAATGTTTCGTATAAAAGTTCTAGATAAAGGCATGAGTTTTTAAATATTTAATTTGTTCCTACACAGGATGTGGCAAAAGTCCGCGCCAGCCCAAAGTTATTTTTTTTTAAATGGAACAATTGGAATCTACAGTGAATTTTAGAAATTTTCTTGTAAAATATTATATCTTTAAATTTATTTGTTTTGGAGTAATGGATACCTGAAATGGCTATTTTTGGTAATTTAATACCCTGTTTGCTCTAAACCTCGGTGGCTCAGTGGTAAGAGAGCCGGCTTCCACCCGGAAGGCGCGGGTTCGAGACTTGGCGTAGCCGGCACTTTTTAAAAATAAAGAGTGCTCGATATGCCTGG
Source organism: Kuschelorhynchus macadamiae (assembly GCA_030620095.1). Taxonomy (NCBI): domain Eukaryota; kingdom Metazoa; phylum Arthropoda; class Insecta; order Coleoptera; family Curculionidae; genus Kuschelorhynchus; species Kuschelorhynchus macadamiae. The sequence continues at coordinate 480,079 of JAUTXW010004453.1, read as the reverse complement.
TCCGGTACCTTCCCGAGGTGCCTTTGGTCGTTGGGATAATACATTAACGACTCTGTTCGTAGACTTCGACTGCGAACAGTAACAAGGCCTCTTACTCTCAACACATACACTACACGACACAACTGCGTAGAAGGCAACGGGAAACCACTACGTAGAACACATTCCCTAGTATTAATGGTCTAGTGTAGTGCATTCAAAAAACCATATACATCTTAATATAAGATAGGTTTCCAGGTCACTCACTGACCATCGCCAACGCCCGAATATGGGTACGGCATTTGAAGAAGAAGAAGTTTACTCTAAACGGTTTAAAGTAGAGCAAAATGATTTGCAGTTTCCTGAGTCTTAAAATATGTATCACCTGATGTCAACTTCCAGCTAATCCGAAATTAAGTACCAGTTTCTTGCAAAGCAGCACTTCTTGATATCAAGGTGTCAAAATCGGAACTTCCGGTCAAACCGGAAGTTCTTTGTTTCTCTTATTTTTTTACATTTTTTAACATAAATTAATGGAAATTGGTATGAATATTATCTTTTGCTGAATCAATAGAACAGTATCATTGGTATTTGGAACAATCTAAGGGATGTTTTTTTTTAGTCACGACCCTTTTATTGCTCTAAACTTCCTTATATGTCGACACTGAGCTTCTTGGCAGCTTTGTCAAATTCTCCATTCTTCTAGGAAAGTTTTTACTATTTGCACTTTTGTGATATGTGGCATTAGTTGAGAGGTGGTTAGCAAAATACTCTTCCTTATGAAATTTCAATATATTAAAGAAATTGGAATAAAATTCGTTATGATCGTATGATTAATAATATTTTAAAGAAGAAAAGTTATAAAAAACTGTGTGTTCAGTTTAGAATAATTTAAAAGACCCTTCCATTAACTATAAATGTATTATTTAGGTTTATACTATGGAAATTACAACAAGAAAACCAAATGGAAATATTTTGCATATAAAATCAGGAACTCCTTAGCAAGCGCGTATACAGCTTGCAGTTATAGGAGGGATGGGTAATTTATAAGTTTTTCATGTACAAAACTGACGACCAAAAAAAAAGTAGGCACTCTCATATAACACACAGGCTTAACCACTCTTCTGTGTAATATTATGTGCCTTTAATGTTCAAAATCCGCGGATATGAATAATTTTGTTATATGGGGGGGGGGGGGTAATTACCCCCATTACCTCCCTTGTATACGCGCCTGCTCCTTAGGTAAATTGATTAAAATAATAAATTTAAATAAAAAAAAATCAGGTGTCTATTAATTAACTTGTAAATATTGTCGAAAAACGTATGTAGGTCAGACAGGTAAGAACAGCATTTTAAATTTTTATATACAGAAAAGAGAGACATAAAATTAAATTTACTAGAACTCAAACTGACCTAAGTAATTCGCTTCTAATAAATATTCTTTGTTAATATAGATTTAAGTAAAGATGAGAAATCCATTGCAATCAGATATTAAAGGTTTTCTTTCTTCATTATAATTGTATCATCCGAAGAAGTATTAGTAGTATCTTTAATAAGCTGGAAGTTTTAAGTAAAAATGTTTTTTTTTTACTTTGTGCCATAAATCTTATTCTTGTAAACATTTACTAGTTTTGTATCAAGGCACTAAATGAGTTTACGCACGAATTAAAAATTAAGCATCGATACAATTATTTGTGGGATTAATTACTAAGCTTTTACCAGACCTCTTTAAACTAAGGGGATGCTTAAAAGCATAACAAGTAACGAAATCAAATAGGGGTGGTGGCATATGATATCCAACTTGTCTGATGATAAAATATGCTTGTGTCATTGGCGTTACATCTATAACTAAACTTTGTTTTTATTTTTAATTTTTTATGGTCTTTCTTATGCATAGAAGGAAGGAAAAAACTAAATTTTCATCCCCTGAATTGACACACAGAGTTCTGACGAAGCATTTGATCAGTTGTTTACTCAACAAATTCTTTTGTTTTTTATATATTTTTTTTATTATTTCTCATTTTAACATTTTCTTACTTTGCACATGTGGGAACATATTTAACAGTTTTAAATTTACAAAAAAGACTAATTTTTGATGTAATGGAAACTAAAGAAAAAAGGTCTGCTATTGAGTATTTTTCTTTATAAAACGTCATATATAGGAAGTTCCCATAAGGCTTTTTTTGCTTACTATATCTAAACCAACATTTAGGCAGATTTTATAGCAGTTTCCTCGAAAGCTTATTACTTATTTGACTCAAGCCGTGAAAGCTTCCGTACAATTAACAAAAATATTGAAACCTAGAGTAACCACCCAAGTAGCACAAATTAGCTGATGAGCTTTTTTGTCTAACAGTTAGCCATAAAAGACCCATAAAAACCAGAGATTTGTCAAATTTTGGCAAATGATTTTTGGTTTTTTTTCTAGCCATGAAAGCTCGCTTCAAATTAGATTAATTGGCTATAAAAGTAGAAGTTTTTAATGCAGATAGGCTATAGTATAATTACTTGGCCAAAAAATATCTTTTATGGGGTAATTAAACCTCCAACTTTTTTTGTAATATTGGATGGCCAAAAAGTAGAAATATCTGCCAATTTTGTTGACACAACTTAACCAGATATATTCTAGTAAATATTGAAGTTAAATTATAGTAAGCATAGCTGTTTAAAATAACAGAATATGGCATTTTCAATCAATAGAAATCGAGGTCAGAATATAATCAATAAGTAGGCATTTTCCCCAAATTCCAACCAAACATATTTTAGCAAGTATTTAAGTTTAATTATAGTAATAATAGCTATATAGGAATGCCCGATTATGACATTTTAAGACAGCAAAATTGAGAGGAAAAAATATGGTTTTTATTATCATATTTTTGTTTTAAAATTAAACTAAAATTGGGTAGTTTTATTTCGCTTATTTTTACTATAATATTGCCAAAATATGCCACATTTTCAAATTTAAGTTTATAACCTATAAAACTATACTTAACCAGAAGATATATTTAGAAAAACGAAATATAAATTATTTACCATACAAAATGTCTAATAAAAATATTAAATATTCCACCACATATTATAAAAAAACGCCTCTTAAACGGGTGTTAAATTAGCTATTTTTTAGCGAGTACGAAAGGCAAACCAAGTAGGCATTTTTATTGGAAAAATTTTAGTAAATGTTGCTACCTTTTGGCTAAATTTGAAAATTATTGCCATTTGATAAATATTTGCCTACAAAGTGGCCAATTTCAAGGAATATTTGCTTAAAAAATAGCCCCAAGCTTTTTATGATCCGGCATGATTGAAATAAAATTAAACTAATTTCCTAGCAGTCATTACTTGACCACTTTAAACAAATATATTTTTTCTACCTATAAATACGTATTTTCATGTATGTTTTTTTTTACATTATGAACCTTTTAATCAATGTTCTTATTAAAATAAATTTCTAAACTAAAAAAAAAAATATGTAGAACTCGAAATTTTCCCTGCGCAAGTGTTTTTTGTCAATACCAACCGTCAAACCATGATTGGTTATCTTTGCATTTCTTGTTGGCTCATACTTTCTTACACTGATTGGCTCTGTTAATACTATTTCTACATAATTTGAAACAATTGATGATTTATCATATAAATGAAGAAAAGGCAAAAAATGAGAAATTATTTAAGTAAATTTCGGAAAAAAACGTTACTCAAATTTCGGCTAAAAAAACAGCTAGAATTAAGCGAGGATCGTATAATTGCCAATTGGCCATTTTTACTCCATTATGGCCAAATTATTATTCCACACTTTAGCCATATTTCCGTCTTTATACTGTAACAGAACTGTTATTTTGGCTAGCAATTTTAGCTAATTAGCCAGGGATATAAGCCAATATCACAGCATTTTAGCCCATATGATTATATGTGCTTCTTGGCAGCAAAGTGAAGCTATATAGTTATTGCACTACAACCCACAAAACTAACTGATATAAAGAGCCTTTACAAAACGTCACAGGAAAGTTCCTAGCTACTAGCCGGGTAGAAGTCAGATTTGATGGTTTGAATCATTATTTTATACAATAATACCCCCAGACAGGCATGTAGCCAGGGCGGTACCCTGGCTACGTGGTGTGAAGTATGTTTGGCAGCAGCAGTTCTTATTTCTTATTTAATTTTTATTTGCTGTATACACCACCTCAGAATCCTCAATTCACTTTAATTTTTATTTTATTTTACCTGCTGTATAAACCCACCTTTAGTATCAGTCATGAAAAGTAATACAATCACACATTTTTTTGCTTTTCGAACAACAAAATTTTTAAAATTAAAATTGAAATGAAACTCATGATTACCAATATTTTTGCCGTCAAATTAAAAAATATATTTCACAAATATAACCTAACCATAAACTTTCATAAAAAAGTAGACCTAGTTCTTTTTAATTTTTAAGTAATATAACCATAAACTAAAACTTAAATAACTTAATATTTTGTCATGGAACTATTATGTTCGATAACGATGCGCAATCTCTGAGGCATGCTTAAGACCAAGTCTCTTTTATATTCAGAGGTTATTTCGTTCCAACCTCGAACGATTGATTGTGGAAGATCATCGTTTTCAATTGGATTCAAATCGGGGCTTTTTGAAATCCAGAGCAAAGTTTCGATATTATGATTTCGCAATATATTTTGCACTACTCTAGCTCTATGTAAAGGGCAATTATCATGTTAAAATACAAAGTTGTCTTCTAAAACTGGCCTCACAGAAGGTAACATAATGTTTTCTAGTATATTGCAGTAAACATTTGCATTAAGCCTTTCTTCAATCACTGCACACACTCCTGGACCCCTGATACTTATCCAACCCCAAACGATGACAGAAAAACGACCACTCTGGTTTATTTGTATATCTCTCATCATACCTCATCCCAATAGGTCTATACACGCGCAGTGTTCCATTATGGCATGAATGAAAAGTTTTCTCGTCAGAAAATACCACATTCTCCCAGAAATTATTTTGATTTTCATATTTCCTTGGAAATTCCAACCTCCTTTGCTTTTTAAATTCTGTAAGGAATTAGAAGCAGCACGATTTTTTAGGTTTGATAACCGTATCCTTCTTCCTGCAGTAGTTGAAGAACCTGGGAAATTGATTTCTTCTTTAGCCTTTACTGCTGTTTGAAAATGATTGTTTCTAAGGAACTGCATCAATTCATGGTCTTGATTCGGTGTTAAAACTTTTAGACGTTCCGCCTTTGGTCTCTCAATGATACCACCATGTTCTGCAATTTTTTTGCTTGGCTAACAAAACGGTGTTTTTGCTTACATGCACTTCCGCTGCAATTTCTTTAATTTTTTTCTATCCGGAACTCCCGAAGTCGAGTAAAAATTATTGACTTTTGTTCCTCTGACAAATTAGGTATTTGCTTTCAAACAAAGATAACTATTGCTTTCAAATTAAGAGCAAAAAACAGTGTCAAAATAAAAAAAAAATGAACGACATTCCAATCCTAGGTTAACTTTGGCACTGCCATTCTAGGTTAACTTGGAATAAAATTTCAGGAGAGTAAAATGGGTAATTTTTGTCCCAGTTACTTTTGGTGAAGATGTTACATATAACATGATCATGCAGAAAATAAAATCCCTATTAAAATTCGATGAATGAATTTTTATTGCTTGTGCTCCAACCTATTTATACATACACATAGAACGATTTGAACTAGCACTTCTCGAGCCTTGCGCTCTGGTGCCTTGCACCATTAGGCAGGCACGGCCCTGTATATCTTAATTCTGTATTGTTTAAATGAATTTCTCCGCTTAGTCCGAACCCATTCGAAAGTTTCTGCGACGCCACTGATCTAGATTCAAAATAGACAAGAGATTAAAACTCACCCCTGTTGATATCGAACGTGATAACGCCATTGTTATGACTTCACAATAATTACTGTAAAATATTTGCCGTGCTAAATTAATTTTTTATGACCATATGGGACGATGCGTAATCATCTATTGTTTTTGATATTTGAAGGAAATCGGTGTGACTTCTGCCCGTTTTGCATGAAATATGTAAGTTAATAATGATATTACTATTAGATCGTAATATATACAGCAGTATAGGAAATCCACAAAAAAAACCGTAACAGCTAAATAAAGTTAAGAAATCATGGTGCTTGGGATTAGAACGTGTCAAATTGGAATTATTAGCCGTCGTTTCGCTTTCGATTGCAAGAGGCTTCTTCAGAGATCTTTAATCCACGAAATCCAAAAACACCGCTTATATACATCACCTGTGATCGCCGAATCGTGACCCAGCATTAAGATTGGTTTCCACGTTTAATGTAGACTGTAATCTGTACAGAAGTTTTTTCTATATTTAAAAATGACAATATATCCTCTACTTTTTCGTTTATAGAATCCTGTGTCCGACCCTTGGCTTTTTTACATTTATAACATGTCCAGTGGTATACTGGTATTCATCTAGAGGATATTGAACAATTGGTTTCATTTTAATATATTGTTAATGTCCTCTAAGTGTAGTGGATATTGAGCATCCTGTTTCTCCTTCGTACACTTCTCCATAAGAGCATTTTATATACTCTCTCTGTTTCAAAATGTACATTTTCCGCGCTCGTCCGAATACAAATTAGGTAAATATCTTTCAAATTTTCTTAACCCAGTTACGGGAAAAACAAATTTTTTGTTTATACCAAACGCTGCATATTTCATGGAAAATCCACTTGGATCCCAAAGATATTATGGTCAGTTTCGATATAGAATCAGTATACACAAATGTTCGTGTTAACGACTCAATTTCCATTATATCAGACATATTTGAACACAATAATCTTGATACTACCCTAATGGATTAAGTCAGTGACGTGCCAAAATGGCCCGCGGCGCTGGGGCCCCAGCTACTAGAGGGTCCCCAAATTAAACAGGGTATTCAAATAAAATATTTTTTCCATAGTTAAAAAATTTCGTAATTTTTGCAACCATCGGATACATTGGAAATGACAGTACCTAATGCGTATTTAAATGTAATAGTAAGTCAGCTAGATAAAAGATTTACTGCGTTTAAAATAGTTTATTTAACATTTTCAATTCTAAATCCTCAGATACTGGTTAAGCTAAATGGCTCAGAAATTTTGGAAAAAGCTCAGTTATTACTGGAAATGATTTAACTTCTCAACTAAAAATAATAATAAAATCATTATTGTATAACAACATTAAAAAGCTTAATACAACGCGTGAATTCGCAAACTATATTTTCAAAAACAATGAATTATTGTTAACTAGTGTACCAGAACTGTGTTCTGCATTCCGATTATTTCTTGTTCTCCCTGTAACCTCAGCTCAATCGGAAACATCATTTTCAAATTATAATTATTAAATTAATTAAAAATGTCCTTAGGTCGACCATGACTCAAAGTCGTCTTAATTCTCTAGCTCTTGCTGTTATCTGAATAGAGCACGAAAAGGCTAGAGAAGTAAATATCAACTAGTTGATAAGTATTTATCTAGTCGATACAAAAACATAAAAGTCTAGCCTACCACCAAAGAAAACAATTCTTGTACTCTTTGTTTTTTATTATTTTTTATTTTTCTTGAACCAGAGTATAGTCATTATTTTTTAATGTTTAGTTATTTTTTTTGTGCTTATTAGTTTACCTATACCTATTAATCTCAAAATGTATGTAGTTCTTTGCTTTATTTTATTTTTTATTTTTATTTTTTTTCTAGAGTTATTTGTTATTTTATGTTATGGTTTTTCTTAATAAATGTATCACATTTTTTGTTTACTTATTTTTTTGGAGAAGTTATACAGGGGCCCCCAAGAAAAGTCTTGCGGGGGGGGACTAAAAACTCGGCACGCCACTGGATTAAGTTGAAGCTTGCCTTACATCTCCAATGAACAAATCTCGGGGGAAACTATGGGATCTCCTCTATCACCTGTATTAGCGACTATATATATGGAGGTCTATTTGAGGATAATGCTTTAACATCCACTCCACTAAAACCAAAACACTGGTTCAGATATGTAGATGATACTTTTGTAGTTCATTGACAGAAAAATATCCTCATATTTCTGGATAACCTTACTCAACATCAAAAAATTAAATTCACAATTGAAATTAAATCAAATGAAACGATTCCCTTTTTAGACGTATTAGTTCAAAGGAAGGGATATGCTACATTAGGAGATTCTGTATACAGAAAAATGAAGCATACTAATTGAAACTTCCCACCACCATCCAGATCAAAAGTAATCTGTTGTTAACTCCCTAGTATTTAGAGCCCTTTTTTTAGTAAGACCAATTAGAACGAATTTGTCAAGAAGTATTTGGTAAGTAATGCAGGGGTATTACAACCAGCATATTAAAAATATTACCTTAAAATTTGGTGTATGAAGTCTAATTAACTAAAAAAGTAATTTGGGCATACTTGAGGAACATCCCCTGAATTCTCGCAAGGTTATTTCGATGTATTAAAATCTAAATAAATGTTGAAAACATTAAATAAATTTATTCGTGGCACAAACTGTTTTGTGCCAATAATGTGTCAATAAGTAAAGTGTATTGGTAGGGAGGAGTAAAAATGAAAAGAGGGGGGGTAATCTGCAAAATATGATGCTTCATATGGTTTTCAGGATTTTAGGGACACCGAGTTTAATTTTACAAATTATATTTATTTTATTAGGAACGTCCAAAATTTTAATTAAGAATCATTTTCATACTTAGAGCGATTACGTGGAATATATGTCGTATATGTTTTCACATATACCTCAAAGGCGTGCGTCTTTATGGGGGCAGAAATGAAATATGAAAACCTGCGTCACATCACTCCACATAATCACACCAAAATCAAAATGGGTCCGTTAAAAATACCCAGGACATCGGCTTGTGTCCATTTTAAGCGAGACACCTTGTAAATGTGTATTTGGTAATAGTGAAATTAAATATAAGCAAGGACCGATCATACTTCGAATAGAGATACAAATAAATTAATCACATTACTTGCTCGTGACGCAGTTTAATTTGAACGCGCGCAATAATATGTGGTTTGGTGTTACCAGAAGAGTTCTTTTGTCTAGAAAGACAATACAACAATTATGATTATCTATAAGAGTAGATTATTTAATGAGCAATCAGATTGAGCCACTCACAACACATTAAATTCATCTACGTGTGTAATAAACATTACTTGCGAGTAAAATACTATAGGTACTTTTTCTACGACTATAACACAATATAAATAAAATTCATTTATTATCGATATGTTTTGTTTATTTGACGTTTCTTTTTATTGACCAAAACTATCTTCACAAATTCACATTTTTTTAAATAGTAAGTTTAAGTAGTATCAATTATTTCAAGATGCGGTCAGAAAACTTAAATTTGTATTTACTTATATTGACATATACACTGTGGTCCAAATAAAATTGGAACCTTTTTTAGCCTTTATTATTTCTCTTATTTTTTGACCGATTTTAAAGATTTTTTGATATGTTTTAGTTGAATCATTTCTAAGTTGAGTCTGATTTCTCCACTTATTTCTTTGTACAGTGTGCGCAAAAAAATCGAATTTTTCTAAAACGTTGATTTTAAAATCGTTGCAAAAATCAGGTGATCCAAGGTTTCTACGATTTCATGTTAAAATAGTTCATTGGTTTTCGGATAATGATCAGCAACTTGAAGATTTTGAATGAATTAAATTTGTAATAGTTAATTTTTTAATTTAAGTCGCATGCGAGAGTTATTTAATGGGCTAAAAAATCTATAAGTTTGTATTTGCTGAATTAGATAGTTGTTCTGAGATTTCAAAAATGTCAAAAAGAAGAGCAAAACGCAGGAACTTTAAATTATTTAATTATGAAAAGTAAATAACTTTTAATTTAATTAATATAATTTATTCATATTTTTATATCATTCTTTATTATTTATTATTCTTCTTACTGAATTTCTACTAATTCTCGTTGTTTTAGATATTGCGTGATGTCTTTTTAAGCATTAACATACTTAACTGTGTGGTACAAAACTCCAACTAAAAATCAAGGGAGCCTTGATTAAATTTCAAACAAAAGAAAAGAGATTGATAGTGAATGTGGGCAGTTTCTTTGAGATTTTGAAATATTATTCTTGTGATCTTTATAAGTGGTAATAATGCCCGTTCTTATTTTAGAAGATAAATTATTGATAAAGTCCCTTAGAGAAACATTTGATTATGGAGTTAAAACGTTAGTGGCTATGTTTCCACGAAAAATTGGAAGCTTAGTACAATTAGTTACTTTTTAAAGCATTTGCTCTTAACTAATGGTTCTGTGCGGGTAAAGCCTGGGCGTGACAGGAAAAGATTCACCAGAAGCCTTGCCAACATTGAACAAGCGAGAAACATTATTCAAAATGGCTCAGCTTACGTTTCGGTAAGTTATCGAAAAATATCTAAAACAACGAGAATTAGTAGAAGTTCAGTAGAAAGGATAATAAAAACGTGTTGAAAGATGTGAACTTTTATTACACAGATTCAGTTGCCGGCGAGATATCGAAAAAATATGGTTTACTGATGAAAAAATATTCACTCTTCGACAACCAAAAAACCCTCAAAATAACCGAGTATATTTTGCCGCTGATATGAAAAAGAGAGATATTCCTTTAATCAGTTGCTAGTTGAAAGAGTGCATTTTTCGGAATCGGTGAAAAGGGAAAAACCAGCATCATGAGAACGTAACCTCTGAAGTTTAACAACGAGAAATTGTATCTCATATGTTACCGTAAATCGAATATATTTGTGATAACTATACATTCCAAGAAGACGGTGCACCCCCACATACCTCCAATAGTACCATTAGATATTTACGAGAGAACTGCCCAGATTTTATAGAACCTCAGTCTTGGCGCCCAAACAGTCTGGATCTTAATCCAGTGGATTGTAGAGTATGGAGTGTTCTGGAAAGAGTGGTTTACGAAGATGTGGTAGTTAACACTGTCCAGGAATTAAAAGAAAGAATAATAATGTGCTGGCAAAATCTTAACCAAGAAATATTAACAAATTCTATCGGATTATAGCGCCGAAAGCTACAAGCTGTTGTAGAAAATCAAGGTGGTCATATCCACCATCAGTTTTTATAAATTGTTGGTGTTATCTACTGTTTATAATAAAATAATTTAAAGTTCATTTTTCTCGAATCTAATAAATAAATAAATGTATTATTATTTTATATTTTCTGTTTTTTACTCGTTTTTTTGTACATTTTTGAAATTTCAGAACATGCCAATCTTGATTATAAATAGTTTAACATACTTCAACAAAATACAAACTTATAGGTTTTTTAGCCGATTAAATAACTCTCGCATGCGACTTAAATTAAAAAATTAACTATTAAAAATTTAATTCAATCAAAATCTTCAAGTTGCTTGTCATTATCCGAAAACCAGTAAACCATTTTAACATGGAATCGTAGAAATATTGGAATCACCTGATTTTTGCAACGGCTTTAAAATCAACGTTTTAGAAAAATTCGATTTTTTTGCGCACCCTGTACAAAAAAATAAGTCGAGATTTTACAAGTACCTCAGAAATAATTCAACTAAAACATATCCAAAAATATTTAAAATCGGTCAAAAAATAAGAAAAATACTTAAGTTTAAAAAAGGTTCCAATTTAATTCGGACCACAGTGAATGTGTTTTTTTAACATAATAGAGAAACAGTTGATTTTTAATTTTTGTAAGTATTACGATTTATAGTAATACTTGAACAATTATTAAAGTTTAATGTAGGTGTAGTATTAATAGCAAAATTAATATTTTCATTCTTTGTTTTTTCTTGTAAATATATAGAAGATGTGGCGGTGCTTCTACTTGCATTTACTAAAGACAACATTTTGTTGGCGGTACTATGGCTCTCACACTCAAAGACGAAACCCTGGTGTGGGGCGTGTCATTTCAGAAAACTGTGTTTTCTACCTTTCGGCGGGCATATCTCGGAAACTATTAAAGATCGGACATTGAATTTGATATGCATTTTTAGAGGAGACGTGGATCTCGAGATTTGTTTGAAACATTTGTGTGTACCACCTTTGATACCGAAGATATGGTATGGTATCGCAAAGTTGACCAAAAAAGTCAACTTCGATGTAATACGGTTGATGTCACAATTTTAATTTTTTTCAGACGAAACTTTCTAGAACGATGGTTATTCTGGTCTTACAGAACCTTATTGTTTTTGGTTGGGTTACGAATGCGTTTGACCATTTTACGGATTTTTTTTGTTAGAAAAAAGGGTGTTTTGGGGCGCTTATATCTCAAAGTATGTGAATCCTTTACCAGCCTTTACATTTAGAGACGTTTTTCATAAAAAATATCTAGGAAAACAAAAACCTAAATGCATTTCTGTCGAGAAATGGCGATGGCGAGAAAATACAAAGAAATTTTTAGGAAAAACTGAAATTGTTCGAAAGTCATAAAAAATTAATTTCTTTAGTCACTTTTTCTCTTTTATATAAAAAAAAGTAGGCATCTGGTCAGAAAACTAATTATGGCACCGAAAAGTACTTAAAAAGCTACACAAAATGGACTATTTAGGAAGGGTCCTGGATTATATACAGGGGGTGCACTAACGAGGTGAATCTGTTTTTTAGAAACCATTTATTCAATAAAGATTAACAATCTGCTGTTACATATCATAAATCCTTTAAACAGTGGTAATCACTTGTAACAAGGAATAAAGATCTAAAATTAAGCAACAGTGTATAAACATCTATAACAGTTTCTATGCAAAAACAATAATAATACTATTAATACTATGTACATATACATTTCTATAGCTCCCTAAATCCTAATATCTATAATAATACAGCTTAAGATTCTTTAATTTGGACTAAAAGTAAATAAGTCTAAAAATGTCATGTTTTTTTATTAATGAATTTCATTTAAATACATTTAGCAGCATTCTTTTAAATTTTGGGAATGTGTTTATTTCTTTAATTTCTGTTGGTAAATTATTATATTCTTCTGAAGCCTGATACATAGGATTATAAAGTCCTTTGTTAGTTCAGATTGATTGCTGATAAATATTTAAACGATTTCTTGTAAGATGATTGTGAACGTTTTCTGTGTATTTTTTTGTTTATTATGTGTTATATTGTAGTTATAATTACATTGTTCAAAATCTCTTAATTTATTTATTTGCATTACTTTAAGTTACCTGTATAAAGTCTATGTATGTGTTAGCCGATCATAATTAAATAATACCTTTAAAATTTTATTTTGTAGTATTTCAACTTTTTGATATTCGCTCACTCCGCAAGTGTCCCATACCGGAAGTTATTATCGAAACTGTAAGATAAAATAGGCGTTGTAAATGTTTCATTTGTTTTTATGGGATAAGTAACTTCTACATCTATACATACAGCTGCCACCATTGGTTATATTATAAATGTGAGAAATGTGTTCCTTCCAATTGACATTTTCGTGTAAAATTAACCCTAAGTACTTTATAGAACTAATTTCTTTGCACCAAAGTTATTATTATTGTTATAATAATTATCCTGTATTACAAGGAAACTAACATATCTAAGCCCGTAAGATATTTTTTTAGGTAACAAGATATTTTTAGGTAGACCGTGACCAAATTTCGAGTTTATAACTTTAACGGTTAAATTACTGCAATTTTTTAAAGTAGATAATTTAAATGCCACCTTTAACTTCTTTTTTCCGCTTACTGCGAATAGTAACCGAAATTATAGACTCGTAGTTAGAGCATTTATTTGGCTACAAAAAGCTCTAATAACATTTCCCTCTAACTACTCAGCAAGTGGGTGAAAATTCGAATTAAAGAAAAAGTGCACATATCGGTTAAAAATCGATAGGTATCGATCCATATACGACGCGAAATGATAGGCGACCTTGGCCTAGGATGACAATAAAATTAACAGAGATATTTGGCATGCCAGTTGTGATAGAAGTTACGGCTGAGTTTTTGTTTGTTTAAAGCAAATATTTCTCTGATATTTTTTATCGCTTCGACTTATATTTGTGGATGTACGCGTTAAAGAGTCGTTTTCATGATTTGTATTTTAAATTTACGAGTTTAAGTGTATGTGAATTTTCATTGTGTTCAGAAAACTCTCTAGTGACAAGAAAACTGTGCTTTTCAACGTGGTTCAAGGCATCTGTCCAGCCATAAACTGTACTGTAATGACACGAGTAGTGCAAAAAAGGCACTTTTTTTCGCCACCATGCTGAATAAAATCGGTTCATCCAAAACAGAGATATCTACAATTGAAAGTAAAAAAGTTTGACCTTTCCCCACCACTTTATTTTCGAAAACAGACAAAAATGGTCTGAAGCAAAAAAGTAATTGGTTGAAGAATACAATGTTTATATTTTCAACATACCTCAATTTTGGAAATTTATGAGAAAATTGGGATTTACACTTTTGTGTTGGTGTTGCCTCGGCTAGCGGCCAACTTTCGAACTTGAAAATAATTTTCGGCGATTTCTCTTGGCCGATTTACCTATAATTTTTTGTTTCTTAAGTTCTGTAAATAAAGGGTTCCGAGCTCCAGCCGACGTCCTCTGTTATTGGAGCACCCTGTACATACAACACTTTTCTTCCCATGCAAGTCTTTGTTTTAAATTTTGACTCGTAGTTTACCTTTAGTGGATCAATTCAATTAAAAGTATCTATTTAAAAGTAAACAAATAACATATGCTGAGGTCTCTTTTACGAGTGCAGAAAGCAGGGTGATGTTGAGGGATCTCTAATAACACAATTTTAATAACCAGTTACACTAACTAGCCTATTACAATGGCACGTGACCGCAGTTTGACAGGACAAACACACGATTTGCAAACGACCCCTTATTATACTTCGCAGCGTATGTTGCCGATTATCCATAACAATAGAATCTTTTTTCAATGGAAATAGCAGGTAAAGTATGAAACGCTTAACCCTTAAAAAAAGTACTTAACACAATACGTAAAACATGTAATGTTAGTTCCAAATGACATGGCACAAATTAAATGTATTTTGGGTTCCGTAAAACTTTTAATATTTTAATATCTTGTTATCGACACTGAATGGAGTTACGTTCCCCTGAGAAATGTCAATTGTGCATTTCTGCAAAATCTAATTTTCCAATTCTTGCACTTTTATTGTTTCATTCTTATGAAGCTTTTAAGAACTATCTAAAACGCATTTTGTCAACAGTTTTCATTGTATGCTCATGTAGTTAAAATATATTTTTAAAATCAAAGTCTGATTTTTTGGTTATTAACTCGTGCATTCGAGTGCGATTTTGTCAAACTTCGCGCATCGCGATTTGTGGTAAAAACGCACAATCAAAAGGGAGTGTACAAGCTCAAAAATGAACAGGGATTTGGAACAAGCACCGTCCAGCGTCCTACTGGTACCAGTTTTGAGAACAGGCATCGTCTCAAGCTCATAACAGTTAACCAGGACCACATCGCTATTGAAACCTAGCTTAGAATGAAAAATAAAATTCAGTACATTGCTGTAAACACTTGCTTTCAGTTCCCCTTTTTATTTTATTTTTACTATCACTTAATTCTTGATATTAGTGTCTCCTCTAATTCCACAAACTGGAAGATTTAATTTCAGCTTCCGGAAATTTAAATTGTCAAGAATATCTAACACCTTTTTCAAATTTAATTCAAATAATAGAAATAATGTATACCGAACCTAATTCACAGTTAGTTAGGTATCAAACAGATAACATATCTTTATATCATGGGAATTTTAAAAATAACCACAGCAATAAGACAAACGAAAACGCTGCTGTAAATATATGTTTGCATGATAGCATTTTTTCTATATGTCCTAATGTATCATTTTCCTTCATTTAAACAAGTACACCTAGAAAGGGAATCGTTACGTTAGATTCAATTTCCATTGTGAAGGTGGTCCACAAATATAAGGAGATTATCTTGTCCATGAGGCCAAACAACAAAAGTATAATCTATATATATGAACCAGTGTTTTTGTTTTAGTGGAGCGTATGCTAGAGTAATATCCTCAAAAGCTTCTATAAAGATATTCGCTACCACAGGTGATAGAGGAGATCCCATAGCTGCCCCTGAAGTTTGTTCATAAAAATTTCCTTGAAATATGTAATAAGTGGATATAAAGCAAGCTTCCATTAGGTCTATTAAGTTCTTATCAAGATTATTATGATCCAATATGTCTGATATAATGGAAATTGAGTCGTTGACAGGAAAATTTGTGTATAGTGATTCTACATCGTAACGGATCAAAATATCTTCGGAATTCAATTGAATTGCCTTAAATTTTTTCAAGAAATATGCAGAGTTTTTTATAAAGGAATCTGTTTTTCCAGTACATGGATTAAGAAAATTTGAAAAATATTTACCTAAGTGGGCGAGTCTATTGCACTGACGATCGGTCGAAGTGGCTTGTATCTTAGGAAGACTATAGAACTTGGGAATCTTGGAGCTGCTTGGTTTTAGTGATTTCTTCTGCGCTGTAATATCTAGATGCGTTAATCAGATTGTGCTGCGCTCTCTACTCTACTTGTAATATCTGCCTGCATAACCTTATAGGTGTTGTTGTCCAAAAATTGAGTTATCATTTCAACGTATTCCGTTCTGTCCATGACGACTGTGGCGTTGCCTTTATTTGCTGGAAGGACCAGAATGTTTGCCTTTTCAGTTAAGATCTTCATCGCTGTTTTTCCAGCTACGGAGAGATTCGACTTTGGTGGTTTTGAATGTTTAATGATCTGCACTGGTAGTCTTCCGATTGCGGCTTCAATGGAGGATACTATGTCTTCTAAGTGAATGCTACTCGGTGTTATTGCGAAATTTTGGCCTTTGGAAAGAACGGCATGTTCTGCTTGGGTTAACGGCTTCGACGAAAAGTTGATAACTGTATTCTGTGGATGTTTAACTGAATTTTTTCTATTCAGGAGTGCTTCAAACTTCTTTTGTTGCTTAAGTGTAATTTCGTGATGGATTTCTTCTGTTCTTCTGCCTGTGCATTGGTGATGTTGTCTAAAGTTGTAAATATAGTTCCTTCAAGTCTAAAAGCTAATTTCAGGTGAATTTCTAGTAGCTTACGTGCATTTGTATCTAAATCACGACGTATTGCCTTAATCCTTTCTGTAACTAATGCCTTTCTAGCACTCTTATAAATATTCTTAGTAGTTCTAGAATTAACGTGATGTCTCATCTGTAGTGATTTCGCTACTACATCTTCATCTCGACATCTAAGGCCAATTGGTAGAGTAACTTCTTCTTGCTGTTGGTCAATTAAGAAATCACGGTTCGTGGGATTAGATCATGTCAAATTGCAGTTACTATCCGACCTTCCGCCTTCGTTTATGAAATTCTGGAACCGATGCTAGAACCTTAGTTTCCCTTACATTTATAATGTAGCCAGTGCTATGCTTGTGTTCAGCTACAGCAGATTGAACAATTTGTTTATATTTAATACATCGTTCATGTTGTTTAAGTCTAGTTGATATTGCGCGTCCTGTTTCTCCCACATACACTTCTTCACAGGAGCAAGGAAATTTATATACTAGTTCTGTTTGAAGAGGTACATCTTTTGGGATCGCAAGCATTGTCTTATGTGTATTAAAGATTGTACGTATTCAAAGTTAGTTAAAATGGAGTGTAGTTTTGGTTTTTACGCTATACTCTCCGATCGTTGAAAACACCACTTCCACTTCCAAACGGTAGCATCAGTAGTGATGGCAAAACTCGCCTGATAGGGAGTACTCCCTTCGAGAAACGTCTTACATTTCTTCCGCATCTTTGTTCGCAGCCACCAACATTTTCCGTGTCGTGTTAAATTGATGTTATGTGGAGACATCACAATTCAATCGTTACGACATTCAAGATCTGTGCACAAAGACACCACCTTCCACCCGTCCACAACTTGTCCAGACTCTTGCCGAAAATACCTCTATAACACCCCACGTATAGAGTCTAAACTTCACCTCACTTTCCAAAAGTTTCAGGATGGTTCGCAATGAAATTGTGCAAATCGGGACTTATGGACTTTTGTCCATCCCATGGTCCCAATCGTTATCCATGAAGATCGCAACACCATCGCCTTTCTTTTTCTCATTGAATGTGTAGACAATTGTAATCAATTTCCAAACACTCACGAAAGTCCAAAAATGGCTGGCAATGCAATGCAACCGAGATGTGCATCAGAAACAATCTTCTTGGAAATCGGATATCTCCCCAAGGAAGATATTTGATATCAACAGTTTCGCTCTATTGGGGCTCGTCAGTGACATGCAGCCTAACATAACCAAAACTACACTGCATTTCAACTAACTTCGAACGCAACAGGGGTAAAACGCAAATAAAAGAATTATGATTGTACGTATGTTGGACCGCCGAAGTAATCGTCCTATTTTGTCTATAGTGCCATGTATGTAATTATTTTAAAACCTAAAAAAAAAGAACGCTCGCAGTTTATTGTTGTCAGAAGAAAATATAAGTAACGAAACACACGTTACACAACTTTTAAATATCACCGAATACAGGAAGTTAGTTTTAAAAATGTTTATAAATGGTTTGAACTACCATATGCAACTTGTTAGATTAAAAAACCCAGTTATACTCAAAGAGTCAATAAACTGGGCCTTAGAAGAAGAAAATTTTTATATATGGAAAGAACCTGCAGTAAAACTTCACCAAAACATCCAAATTTTAATAATACAAAAACAAAAAATAAATATGCCCCCACAAGCACATTATCCTGTTAATGTGAGATCAACTCTCTCAAATTAAACTGCTCAGCAATTTTCAAATTATAAACTAGCAATTATTATATCTCTTATAAGAGGACAGGTCATCTTATTTTAGTCACCTGTACATGAAAGAAAATAAAAACAAATCATACATACTCTTCCAAGTTATAAATTCACTAAATGCTTCTACTGGCAAATCACGAAAATCCAATTGCAAGAAGCCCACTGAATTACTCCTAGTTAGATGAATAAGATCAGCGGCCAGACTTAATAAAACAAAATTTTAATAAAGATGAGATTTTAAGTATGGTATAATAGAAACAGAATCGGAGGGGAATGGAAAAATTATAGCTAGTTAAATATCAAGCAGGTATCATACCTTTATTTGATGGGAATTCCAAACAAACAAATAGATTTATAAACCCTTGTGATAATTTTTAGAATAACCACAAAAATAGAACAAAGGGAAACGCAGCTATAAATATATGTTTGGCATTATACTATTTTAAGTAAGCTTGTTGGTAGGAGAGTCGATATTATTTGCTCTCGAATAGAATTAAATACTGGGCTTTCGGTGAAAGCCACAATCATTTTTACCTTCTTAGAACATTTATGAATTGATTGTATCGTTCAGGATATAACTACTTGAAAACCGGAAAAAAACGAATCACCGCAGAACTTTGGCATTCATCTACACAACGCTCGCAGTTTATTGTTTTCAAAAGTAAATTTAAGTAACAAAACACAAGCTACAAAAGTTTTAAAAATCCCTGATTACGCGAAATTAGCCTTAAATACGTTTATAAATGGTTTGAACTACCATATGCCACTTATCGTTAGATTAAAAAACCCAGCTACACTCTAAGAGACAATTAACCGTTCCCTAGAAGATGAAAATTTTGTATATTGAAAGAAACGTAGTAATACTTTACCAAAAAATCTAAATTTTAATAACACAAAAACAGAAAATAAATATGCCCTCACAGGTACATTATCCCGTTAATGTAAGACCAACATTTTCAAATTACTCTGCAAAGCAATTTTGAAATTGTATGCCTTCTTATAGACCAACAATTCCTCTATATCTTATAAGAGGACAGGTGATCTTATTTTAGATACCCTGTAGTGAAAGAAAATAAAAACAAATCGTACTTTTCCGAGTTATGAATTCACTAAATGCTTCGCCTGGCAAATCACGAAAAATCAAATTGCGAGAAGCCCAACTAAATTACGCCTAGTTAGATGAACAAGAACAGCGGCCAGACTTAATAAAACAAATTTAAATAAAGATGAGATTTTAAGTATGGTATAATAGAAACAGACTCGGAAGGGAATGGGAAAATCGGAAAATGAATAATATTTGTGAATAACGATGTAACAATAAAGCCGCTGCGGTCTGAGGCTCCGAAATACAATCATTCTACTCCAGTTAAGGTTTAGGTTGGCTTTACTTAGTTGTTCCTCGATGTAGTTTACTGTCGAGTGCTCGCGCTCCGTAACGAACTAAACTGATTACACAACAATCTCTGTGCTAAGCCAAATAGAGTTTATAATTGAAAAAACCATCCAGCCCGACCGGGCTAGGCCTGGATCGACCTACCGATGGGATTGCTTCTTTTATTGTGATTAATTATGCCTGCTATTTTAGTAAAATCATATTAATGTGTAAGACTGCTTGTCTAGTATCAATAAAAAATGTATAGGTGAGTCTGATTTTAACAATTGGCAGTTTATTTATACTCAAAATGTTGTAACAAAAGTACTTAACTACAAAGTAATTAAACAACTTAGTTAACTACTTTTGTAGGAAAAGTAGTTGAACTCAAGATACTTTTCGTTATATAGTAGTTATACTCCTTGTTTATTTTTACGAAATACTATAAGAGGTAGTTATTTACTTACATCTAATTAGTTTTTGTAGTTTAATTATATTTTGTGAAGCCACTTCGTTTAAAAATACTTAACTGCTTTTATTGGCCTAACTACTTAAAAGCGTAGTTAGGCGACTACTTTACGCAGTTTAATTAGCTTTTGTAATCAATTATTTCTAAAAGTATTTTAAGTAATTTTATTTGCTGTCTTTCTTACAAAAGTATTTATCGGTCGTTTTCACGGATTTAACATGTTTCGACAAGTTGGCGTGTATCACCGCCACCAGCCCTTAAACGGAGCATACACTTCGCCACATGCGACGATACACTTGTTGTCAGAGACAAATCTCAGTGTGAAAGTTATCTAGTACGTTGTCGAGACGGTCGCACTGAGAACGACTTCGGCAGTACGCTGACACCAGCCGCGCAAGGCGTCTCATCACTTATCCTTGTGAATGGCCAAGTATCGTTGCGAACATAGTACGCTATTATTATTAAAAGGGTACAGTAGCACAGTATGACTTAAGGTTGCCAACTCTGGAGAAGTCCAAAGGAGGACAAAGGGAGATCATATAGTATCGGATTCAAAATAATGCCATATATTTTTTTGGCGCATTAACCATTGTTTTACTTCCCCCTACTGTAATCGTGAAAAAATCACCCTACAAGATTTTTTCAGATTTTCGCTTTTCAGAGTCTTTTTGTCTGTCTCTGTTCGAGGCATAGCTGAAAACTACATACCCAATTGACTTCATGGGAATGAAATAGTAGAATTTTGGTAGAAATAAAAAAAAATAGAAAAGTATTGCCCGCCGCTGATTTTACATGAAACAAGCTTCTAGAATTCGAAAACTTATTGAAGTCGGTTAAGAAATGTCAGAAGGCCTGACATTTAAATATAATGTCAAAAAAACTTTTTGCCGTTCTTTGACGAGGAGTTTATATGGCAAAACAAAATTATTGTCTAATAAAATGTTTAAAATGTCCGTAAAATTTTATTTCCTAAAATAAAAAAAAGTAGGAAAATATTAAATGCAATAAATGATTTTGTTTTAATAGACTACTTATAATATTGTAAAAATAATAAATAATAAAAATAATAAATTAAAAATGCAAAAAATCAAAATTTAAAAAATGGAATACTGGAATACCGAAGAAGTAATTTTATTTAAGTAGGTATATAGATATGGACATGACAAATGTAGAAAAAACGAAAGAAAATATATACCAAATGCATATGAAGAAAAATAATTGTTAAAAAATCAGCAACTTGGCAGGGCATATTTTGGTTTATGTTGGGCCCTAGACCCTGACCATATCTGGGGCCAACTTAGGAAGTTTTTTTTTAAGTTAAAGTATTGCAAAAAAAAACGTTTACTTCAAATTCAGATATGTTATTTCTATAAATTTAAAAAAGTAATAAAAGTATCAGAAAAGGAAAAAACACGTCAATTTGGTTTTACATTGACAAAATTGTAATCTAAGTGAACGTGTAAAGACTTTTTGACCCAGTCGAACATTGAAATTGTGATAAAAATTCACTTGTTCGCATTACCAGAACAAATTTCAGGTTGTTCCCTTACATTACGCAATATTTCGGGTGTAATTTGACGGCATTCATTAATTATACGGTTTTGAAAGTCATCCAGTGATTCGGACTTGGTAGAATAAATCTTAGATTTCAGATAACCCCATAGACAAAATTCTATTGGGTTCAGACCAGGTAACCAGAGTGGCCACTCAATATGTCCCTTTCTTCCAATCCAGCTTTGAGGAAAATTTTCATCTTAAAATTGTTGCCCAGGTTGTACGAAATGTCGTGGTGCGCCATATTGTTGAAAAATGATCGTATGATGGTCATCTTCATTTTCCAATATTTGTACGAGGGCTGGATAAATAGCATTTTCTAATAAATCCAGGTAAATTTCGCTATTAAGATTACCGAGTATAAAAAAAGCCGATTATGTAATTTCCATAAATACCCGCCCAGATATTTAATTCTTTGGGCTGCTGAGTATGTACTTCACGAAATAGTCTTGGATTTTCATCTGACCAATACAGACAGTTATGCCTATTTACAATGCCGTTACGGTAAAAATGTGATAGTTTCTAAGATAAGTCGATGGAAAGTTATAGTTAAACTACCACTAACAAGTAAAAAATCTGAAAACTGGGAATGCACAAATTAAATTTACAATAAACGGCCAAAAATTATTATTTTTTGATGTAAAAAATGAATTTAAAGAGGAAATCCAAAACAATGTGATGATTAGTTTTTATCTGTAAACTTTCCAAAATACTAAAAACAAATTTAAATTTTATTACCTAATTTTTTACGGTTTTGCAAATTTAGGAAATCGTTTTCTAACTATCTATATTACATGTTTATTCACTAAGTCTGTCAGGTATTATATTGCATAGAGGACCTGAAAGAAAAGTGTTGTATAAAAAGCCTAGTTTTATATAGGTGGTTAATCATTATTGTTTTTTAGACTTGCCCAGAAAAGAAGAAAATCTTATGATGAACAATTTTCATTAATTCAGCAAAAATTATGATATCGATTTACATTTGCTGGCCTTAAAAAGCTTAAAATGTCTACTTTTTAATTTAATAGTTTTTTCAATTATTTTTACTGTTGCAGTTTTGAGAAATTTAAATATCCCTCACACTGCCAAAATCGGTCTTTTTTTGTTAAATAGCTTCCTTCTTTTTCTGCGGTTATTTTACTTATGAAATCAAAAACAAATTCACGATTTTCTTATTCATTATCCTGATTATCGTTTTTTGTGTACGTGGAGATTTCTTCAACTTTCGTATTTTTAATTTGACAGAAGATGTCAGTGGGACAAATTTAAATATAAATTACAATCGATTTATGTCAGAGTTTATCGTATCCATGGAAACAATAATCAATTTATGACATAGCTTTACTTTTCTGTGCCGATAATTTGCGTGATAACTTAGAGGAACATATTTAACTATCAATTGGCTCAGAACCTATAAACTTTAAACCATATGCAAAAAACTTAGGTCTTGTATTGGACATCAAACTAAAATTTAGGCAACACATTACACAGTGTCTGAAAAGAGCATACTCTTCTTTAAAAATGCTGTACCCTCACAGGCATTACCTTAGTCAAAATACCAAAAAACTTTATGCGACTCCTTAGTTTTGTTCCATTTTAATTTCTTCGACAATATTTATGGGCCATTTCTAGATTCAATTGAGAGTCGAAGAATTCAAAAAATGCAAAACTCGTGTATTCGTTTCATTTTTGGTATTAAACGAAATCACAGAGTATCTCATAAACTAACTGAGCTTGCCTGGCTTAACATAACAGGCGTATTTTACATACTTTGCTTTTTTTATAAAATAATTAAACACAAATCCCCTTCATCCTTACACGGTAGACTCACATACCGAACAGACGTACACAATATTAATATTCGCAAAAAAACACATTTTAACAGTCCCTGCACATAACAAATAGCTATTTAAAAAATCATTTTCGTATAACATATCATGTTTAATAAATAAATATATAAACTGTGTTAAAAGTATGTGATGGAATCAGGTACGAGGAAAGTTCGGGGTAAAAGCAAATTTACTGTTTTTTTTTAATTATGAAAGATTTAATTTGTTTTATATCAAAAAGTTCCAACACACATTACGTGATTTAAAAATATTCAATTACATACATAATAATATTATTTAATGTCGCTCTCTTACTATCGGCGCACTGATGAGTCCCGATAGAATGAAAGTATTTGTACAACTACTATGTGTCTATAAAAACTTAAGGTAAATGACATAATTTCTTATGCTTAAATAATATTGTTTATATTATGTATCGAAACATTCCGTAGACAGACTAGTCTACATGTTAAGATTTGTAATTTTGTTAAATATTTGCTTCAATTAATTTAATGTTAAATACTTTTATTCAGTTGCGAAAAAGCCGAAAAAGATTTTTGTTTGTCAAGAATTTTTTATTGCTGAAAATGGAATTTTAACGAATATTTAAATAATTTATTAGTCAGTCATTTTCTTTTGCTGTTATGGATTCGCATTAAAATTTTAGCAATCTATCCTTGTTTCACAATTGATTTTTATTTCAAGTCGATTGGATAAGTAGTTTTTTGGTACCGCATTTTTAAATATTTCCTTAGGTCACCATTTTGTCGCACCATAATGAATTTACATACAAAAATTACCAGTCCCGGCACATTGGATTTCTGCCAAAATGTAACCATTTCATCCCCTTATCCAGGTCCAGGGCCTCAAACGCAAAGATCTGCAAAAATCTCGGAGGTTGATTTTTCACGATTACAATACTTCCCTTTTAGGGAAGTGAAAAGTAGTTGAAATTTTAACCACTAACTACTGGTGTTATTATTTTAAGTAATTTTTTCGAGAAAGTAGTTCAACTGCAGTTGCTAGTAGTTAAAATACTTTTTTCAAATAGTTTGCCCGAATCGGTGTTATAAAAACAAAGACAGATTATACTCTGAATAGAGGAACCATCCAACCAAACCAAAATAAAATAACCCCTAAATGGATCCCAAATTTTTATTGTATTTGCTTGTTGAGTTGCCAGTACACGATGCGCTGAATCCGATTGCCATTACCCGGCAATCCTATTTGACTGTTTATGTTTAAAGCATAATTTTTGTACACGTTTCTGGCAATACCAAGCCAAATATAACAAATAAAAGTTGAGTGCGTTCTTATTAAACGACGACACGAGCAGTTGTTGCTGTTAATAGAATTGTAGCTGATGTGCTGTCAATTCAAAGTACAGTCTTTTACTTTTCTTTCCCTGGGAAGAATTTGATTATTTTTATTTATACCAGAGTGATGTAAGAGTAAATAGAAAAAACAATTTGTATGTGTTTTAAATTTTCCATACTAAATTTTGTGTGCATTATTTTTATTTTTTCTTCTTTATTGATACAAACTGGCATTTTATACCTTTTTGAATAGAATTTTTTTAAAAAAACCTTGCCGTTACTTACTTTATTAAGTTTTAGGTAGTAAATAAACCCGTGGCACTCTATTTCCTTGAATTATTGTGACCTTCTTAGATCATAGTCTGGTATCCTATCAAAACATTAAAATCATTTCGGTATTTTTAACCAAAAACTCTGGTAATGCTATTTGGACAAAATTAATGAGTGTCTTCACAGCACATCTTCGAATAAATATTTTGGAAAAAATTAAAATTTGCAAATAAGTGTCTTTTTTCGCATAACTATATGGCCATGCAAGACTGTATGACATTTTTTTGTGTTAAAGCAGGTCAATGGAATATTTTTTAATGTATACGTTAAAATATATTATGAAAAATCATTAAAACAAATTATCTTTTGAGTAAGTGCCACATTTTTTGATTGGTTACACGCTTCATATGCAAATACACAAAAAGAAATTTGATTCATTTAGATTTTACATTTAACATGTAAGTAACCAGAGGTTACTGTTTGTAGTAGTTTAAAGTAATTAAATAAAATAATAATAAATAAATCTTCCATCCATCGAATAATCCCTTACGTTAGGCTTAAGCTGGGAAGAGTTTTCATATTTTCCAATTTGTACTGGCCCATCTACCACGAAGTGCACAACTAAAACGCGATAGAGTTTGTTGAACGCCTTATGTTATATGAGCTCCCCAAGGAGCCATTCCCGATTTTGGAGATTCTTACACCGCGCGGACTTACAACAGATTCACTTTATCCTAACTTTAGCTTTATTTATTTCCCGTCGTTTTTCAAGTCAAAATTAATTCTGGCCGTTTGCCGTGAAGAATAAATCAGGGAGAAAAGTTAAAAAGATGTATTAGCCTTGTTAAAAGGTCTTTTTGCTATTTTTCTAGAGATTCTTCCACTGTTTATATTTTTATTTTTGTTCTATAGAACGTCTTTAAGGAAAACACTATAAAATAAATAATAATGGGCCTCGCACACATTATATGACTAGTTTCAAATATACGGAGTCTCGGAAAAGATTTGAGCAAAATATCCTTCTTAGTAAAAAACTTGGGTAAATTAACATTTACCCGGAACTTCCATCGTAACGAATTACTCCACACATAGACAAACAGTTTTATATGCATCTAGTAATTTCATAATAAAATGCATATACAAATTATAATATATTCCAATTTTCTTAATAAAGGCATAGTTTTACTATGAGAAAAGTTCCGTCAGAAAGGGCTTCACCTACTTTTTACTTCCCACGTAAATGGAAAGTATTGTATTCGTAAAAAAAATCACCCTCCGAGATTTTTCAAATCTTTACGTTTCAGTATCCCTAGATGCACATGTTTTCTCAATTCCGTCGGTCTGTGTGGTTGTTCGCGGTATAGCTCAAAAACCAGACTTATCCGATTTACTTCAAACATTTTGGGCTCATATGGATATGCCAAAGTAATAATATTTTGGCTAAAATCCAATATAGCGGAACAAAATGGCGGCATAATAAAATTTAAACAAATTATTACTAAAAACTACTCATACAAATTTACTTCAAATGTTTCAGAAACATTTGATGTAGTATGGGGATGATGTGCTAACATTTTGATGTAAATCCAAAAAATCAGAATAAAAAACCAGGTACTTGATTGTTTTGAAGTTTTGCACAAAAATCAAATGCTGTATAGGAATGAGCTGTTAAAAGTCCTGGTACGAATCCAGTAGGCGGAACAAAATGTCAGCCTAATTAATGTCTAAAAAATCGGTAATTATTCGATTGATTTTAAATTTTGCCAAAAATCAAGAGTGATATGGGGATAAACTGGTAAAATTTTAATAAGAAAAAGTGGAACAAAATGGTGGCGTAATGAATTATTTAAAATATCAGTATCGAAAAAATACTTACCCATTTAATGTGAAATGTTGTACAAAAATCAAGTGTGAACCAACTTGGTAAAATTTTGCCGATCCTATACGGCCAAAAAAAATAGAATTCCATTTTCTAGAATTAAAAAAAACCTTATTTTTGTGATGGAAAAAAATAATAAATCTCAACATTTATTATAACAAAAAAAAAGTTTTAAAAAATTGTATACTGACGTCTCGAAGCAGTGATTTATTTAAAAAGTTTAGTTATGGTAAGAGAATGTATGTACGTATGTATGTAAAAAATAAATTTTGCAGATGAAAAATGTATATATGTTTCAATCTGAATGGTTGTTAATTATGAATGATAATGAAATAGATATATTGTCAAGAGAACGGTGACTTGCAGCTTGACAAAGACAACATAAAAATTTAGAGAAAACGGAAAAAAATATATAAAATTTTAAAAAATCGGTAAATTGGCCTTTACTTTCCGGGTAACGATTTCCTCTATACATAGATATCACAGTTTTTTTTGGCAGTATCCTAAAATGTAAATAACTTTTTGTAATAAAACGAGAGTTTTATTATAGGCCCATTTAGCAGAACTTCCCTCGTATTCAAACTATCCCTTTATCAAGAAATTAAAATTGGTATAATATAAACTGTGTTATCTATGTAGTATTATATAGTGGAATTCGTTACGAGGGAAGTACCGGGTAAAGGCCAATTTACTGATTTATTTTTCTTTTTCTTAATGTTTTATTGTTTTGCAGTACATTTTTATATTGTGTTTGTCGAATCGAGAGTAACCGTTTTCTTGAATAATCATCTTGCGCATGCGCAAATATCTAGCAATCATTGAGTGAGTGAAACGACTATTCGTTTTTTATCGCCACAACTTTTATTTGTCAATATCTTTAAGTTCAGGTCTAACCTGCATATACACATTGATTTACTTACCATACATACTCAAATAAAACTATTGATTTGATAATCTAGTATACCTGTTTTAAATTTAAGTTCGTAATATTATTTTTATTATTATTACTAATATTTATTTTCGATAACCATATTCTAAAAAAGGGGATATACTATTTTCCTTAAAAATTGAGGTTTTATTTAAGGAAATAACATTTGATTGTGCCGCTATTTTGTTGCGTTACAATGGCTTCTTAATAGTGATTATTTGTAAATACTTTATTAGGCAGCTATATTGGTTTACAAAGTCTTATCAAAAGTAAGATTTTAAAATAAATATAGAATGTTTATTGTTATTTTACCCAATACAATTTTGACTTCTATACTACCATCAAAAAGCTCTGAACATCATTTGTCCCTAACGTACCTTCAAGGTTAATCGGTAAATAACCATTAAGATGAATAAAATGGCAACTCCACAAAATCCGACTCGTTTCCTTTATATCATTTGCTGTTTGGATTTGGGTTCAGTCATTTCTTTGAAGCGGTCGGTTGGGAACATTATCTAAGTTGCTAAGTCATCCCGTTTAGAAGGGATTATCGGTTTGATTGTTGTTGGAAATGTTTATTAATTATTATAAAGGGTATCTCACTTTTGCATTTTTTAAGATTTTTATACTATAGCTTATTTATAATTAAAACGATTTAAATAAAATTTAGGAAAAACCCCTATAATTTTTTTAAAATGCCATAAAATTGATTTTAAAAAATAAATTTTATGGCATCATCATCTTTTAACTATGCTACAGCTGAATAACATATTCGGTATGATACAATTTTCGTCTCAATATCACCGTGTAGTAAAGTGTTACACCGAACCATTAACCTCACAAACCGATCTTGGTATTGGCTTCTGTGCTTTCTTCTTCCTTGACCGTGATGATAATTTGTTTCTCCCGTTTCAACAAACCTCCTTACCGCTCGATCTATAGTTGCCGGGAATTCTATTATAAACATCTGCAATTCTCCTATTGGCAACCTCTGCCTATGTAACCGCAAAATATTCCCTAATTCATTATTAGCTAAACGCTAATTAATTGATATAACTCTTTGTAAAAACAATCATTACTCTAAATTAGATTTTTATCCGTTTTTTTACCAGAATAGAGTGAAAAGTGATCATGCTAGGTATGTAACTCAGCTGTAGCAATAATTACAATATGCAGTTTCTACAAAATATAATAATATCTTGGAAAATAAAAAATTATAGGGTATTTTTGTCACCTGGTATGCTTTTCTCAGTTGCCTTGTAAAATAGAACAGAATATGTTTAGTTGAAAAGTCTTAAAGGCAGTCTATTTAAAATAAAATTATTCTGCTTCAGCTCAATATCAATTCAAGAAACTAACATTTGATAAAGTTGCCTCGCAAACACCCTGTGACTTTTATAGTTTGATTTACAAGGAATTTTCAGATGCTGAATTCCAGTTTTTTAAAAACATCTTTCTAATATGATTTTACAAAGCATTGATCTTCGCACACCATTAGAATAAATTAGAGTTTATGTAAGAGGAAAATAATGGTAAGATAGGTTTTCTCCAGGTAGACTTAAATTTTATGAAATTTGTAACCTCTTGATTAATAGCCCTGTATGTTGTAAAGACAATAAAATGTAATTTATCGAGTTAGTCGTTACCTGATGGACATTTATTATCACTAGTATAATAAATAAACAAACTATATTTGTTTAGTAATTACCACTAATTTATTTCCGTTTGACAGCTGTTTCGACACACTGTCAAAAACCAACTTAAGACTGATACTAAAACAAGATTTTTTAACAGTAATAAAAGTGTCTACCTACCTAACCCTAGCAGATTTTAGCTATAAAGATTTAACAGTGGGGAACCGTTTAGGTCCATTTGATCGTCCAATAAAATATTATGGTTTTTCCTCTTATTAATTTCTAGACTTTCCAAGTAATTTAACTTGTAACTTTTATTGGCTGAATGCAATGTTTTGCATAATTAGAATCAGTTTTT
This sequence comes from Kuschelorhynchus macadamiae, assembly GCA_030620095.1. Taxonomy (NCBI): domain Eukaryota; kingdom Metazoa; phylum Arthropoda; class Insecta; order Coleoptera; family Curculionidae; genus Kuschelorhynchus; species Kuschelorhynchus macadamiae. Next base: position 449,706 of record JAUTXW010004453.1, on the reverse strand, counting down.
TGTTTGAAATATGATGTTTTGTGTTCTTTGATACGTTTATAAATCTACCCGTTTGACGAATATATACTTTTTCGCAAGAAGCACATTTTAATTCATATACCCCTGATTTTTGGTCCTTATTTGTATTAGACTTGTTATCCTTAATATATCTACCTAAAGTATTATTGGTACAAAAAGCTACTTTATGATTTGTTTTCTCTATTTTAGTGCTAATTTTTCAGGTATATGTTAATGTGCTAAATTAGATAAAAATATAAGATTTATTTTAGAATCAGAACAAAACAAGTCCATAAACTTTTTAGTTTAAAAATCAGGAACATTAATAATAAATACGATTTTGAAATTTATCATAAACCATCCTATACAGATATACATAATACATCAAACCACCCATTCACACATAAGATGGCAGCTTTTCATAGTTTTGTACATCGTTTAATTAATGTACCTCTGTCAACAGAAAATTTTAACAAGGTAATTAATATTATAAAACAGATTGCAGTTAATAATCAGACGCAACCATCATCGACAAAATCGTAAATAAAAAACAATATAAAAAAGCACTCAATTCCGTTTATCCTAATTTCAATACAAAAGACAATATTAAGTTTAACACATTAACATATACCGGAAAAACTAGCACTAAAATATAGACATATCTTAAAAAAACAAATCATAAAGTAGTTTTTTGTACCAATAATACTTTAGATAGATATATTAAGAGTAACAAGTCTAATACAAATAAGGACCAAAAACCAGGGGTAGATCTTTTTATAAACGTATCAAAGAACACAAAATATAATATATTAAACAAAAAACTGATTCTAATTATGCAAAACATTTATTAGAAACAAATCATAATTTTAATAATGAATTGAAAATTTTGCATTCAGCCAATAAAAGCTACAAGTTAAATTACTTGGAAAGTCTAGAAAATAATAAGAGGAAAAACCATAATATTTTATTGGACGATCAAATGAACACCTAAACGGTTCCCCACTGTTAAATCTTTATAGCTAAAATCTGTTAGGTAGGTAGACTCTTTTATTACTGTTAAAAAATCTTGTTTTAGTATCAGTCTTAAGGTGGTTTTTGAAAAAGACACAGTGTGTCGAAATAGCTGTCAAACGGAAATAAATTAGTGGAAATTACTAAACAAATATATTTTGCTTATTTATGATACTAGTGACAATAAAATTTTCTGTTTGCTGTAAGAAAAATGTTATAGATTCGATGCTTATTATCCAAGTTAGATAATTTTGAATTTGGGTAAAAGACTAGGTGCTTTATTAAATTGACCTGTTCAGTCACTCAGAATTTACACAAATTTACGTATGGAAAATTGTCTACATTGATTGGGCTATTAAAACCATCCTTTTTGAAAAGAAGTTAGAGCCGGCACACTTATTTATTTTTGCAAGCCGATATACATCTCTCGGATTTTTAAGTAAGATTGCCAATTAATGTTCCTTCTTAGTTCTTTTCGATTTCAAAAGTATATATATTCTTCAAAAGAGGCGGAATGAAAAGAAGTGTTGGGGTTTTGATAAAAATAAATTAGGAAAAAATTACGGTTTTTCTTTAAGTATCTTATTCAGCTCGATGTTTACAGTAGGACCTTAAAGAGGCATTTAAGTAGGATTTAATATATTTTTAACATAAAAGTAAATCGTTTTATTTTCAAAACGATATCATGTACTTATATCTGTTTTAATATGAACTAAGAGACCACGAATGCACAGAAAATAACATTTTTAGAACGGTTATTTTAAACATTTTATTTTAGTTTGAACGAATATATAATTTGCCTTTCCGCTGGGGCTAAAATATAGGACTGAATAAGAATACCACTTCTGAAATAGTTTTGCGTCATCTGAATAAGTTTTCCCTGACATAGTCTTATTATAACTTTCTTGGTTTATACAGTGTGCTAAAAACAAAAAAAAAGAGCAAAAGATTTTGAGGTCAATGTACCGTGCACTTTTACTTATCACCAAACCTAACTAATCCTAACCTAACCTAATTCGCATTTTTATTATCAGTTTTGTTAAAAAATAACTTAAAAAGCTTCACAATCGATATAATGATCCGGTTAGACTCTTGTGTATAGAACAAAGTTGCCAACATTTTTCGACCGAAAATAAATTCTGGTACATTCAAAACAATTATGATACATTTTTTAGAGGCAATCTTTTTAAAAGATGCTTTTAAGATATTTGGTTAATTGAACATTTTTTTTAAATGAAAAATTTTTATGGTCACCTCTCAGTAGAGGACTATTATAAATTCAACAGCTGTCTTTTTGATAAACTCTTTTATTTATTAAAGCATATTTTATGTAGGTTGTTTGTTATTTGCATACAACTTAACTAAAAACGCTGATGTCGCAGTAAAACAAATCTGTAAATTTCCCTTACCCAGAACTCATTACGAATATTTCCTTTTAATAGGAATAGTGAATTGTAAATCAATTTAGTTCAGTAGTTTCTTCGGAACACATGTATACTGTCTTCAAACATTTTTATTGGACTCCATTTTGTTCCAATATATTAGATCCCTACCAGTATATTACCAGTTTCTACCTATGCCACACTGGATTTTGGGCAAAATTTAAAATTAATTTAATAAGTAGTTTTTACATTGATACATACCTCGATTTTGTTAGGTCATGTTGAATTCGCACCAGTTGATCCTTATATCATATTTAATTTTTCTCCAAAATTTACAGTCAATTGAATAAGAAGATTTTTTGCGTTATTGTTACATGTTATTTGGCCGCCATTTTCTTCCGCTATCTTGAATTCGTAACACAACTTTACCAGTTTATCTCTATATTACACTTAATGCTTGCACAAAATTTCAAATTAATCTAATAAGTAGAATTTTCGGACTGATTTTTTAAATATTTTATTAAGCCGCCATTTTGTTTTGCTATCTTATATTCATAACAAAATATTACCAGTTCATTCTTATGTAACACTTGACTTTTTTACAAAATTTGAGATAAATTAGTTTTTTATTGGATGATTAGTTTTTTTGATAATAATTTCTTTAACGTTTCAATAAGCCGCCATCTTGTTCCGGCTTATTGGATTTTAACCAAAATATTAAAATATTATCCCCATATGAGCCAAAATTTTTGCCTTAAATTTGAAGTCAATCTGATGAGTAGTTTTTAAGCTATGCCGCGAAATGACAGACAGGCAGACAAACCGATAAAACATATTTTTGGCATCTAGATGCCAACATTTACAGAAAACAAAAAAAAACTTTTGAATTGAATGTAATGCATTTTTTCTAAAATTTGAGTATTCTGTTGGGATGTCGCCATTGTCTAAAAATATTTTATAAATTTGTAAGGAAAAGAATTTTTTTTGATATATATGAATATATGAAATATTGACAAAATAAATATGGAGATTGCACGTTATGAAAATTACTGTTGGTGATTGTTTGGAAATATAACAATGCTTTTTAATTAAGAAAAACCTTTTTATTCACGAATATAATTAAACATAATCATTAAAAGACATTAATTAAATAACCAAATTTTTTATGTGAACTTCAAACATGAACTAGTAATACAAGGACTTTTAAACGTTTTTTTCCTAATTAGGTCATGGCTAAAAATTAAACCCTTTAACCTGCATTCTTTCGCTCTTTTTTTCTTTTTCTTCTTGATAAACACTTTACCGTTAAAACGAAAATCGAGTACTGAATAAAAAAACGAGTTATAACCTGGAAAAACTACCAGTAAATAGCCAAATTTAGGGCGAAAAAATATTGCACAATTTGCAAATTTTATACAAGAATGTTGCGTTGGAGATTGCAGGTTGGGCAAATTAGGAGATTCTACGGTTTGGAACTAAATTATTTCTGGAGATTATACGTTATGGAACTAAACCAAATTTTCTATGCATGATGTGCAATGGAGATTCCCCGCTTTGGTTTTAAATAATTGTTTTTTTTTAATTGAACATTTTTGTTAAAACTTGGATATTGTACACTTTGGAACTAGTCCCCTCAATGTTATCAATTATTTCTGATTTGTCATTACAGAAGCCGCTAGACCATGTTTTCCCTCAAATGAGAAAAACGATCTGTTGGTTGCAAAAGCAGTGAAGGAATGGCTTAAACATTCATTGACTCGACTCAACCAAGACCGCAGGCAAGAAAGGAGAGTAGAAGAAAACGCAGAATAAAGCTACGTTTACAATCAATGTCAACTCAATTTTTTTATGAAATTGGCTTGCTTGGAAAATGGCAACAGTATGATGTCATGTACATTAAACAAACTTCGAAGTGCACTTCGAATTGAAGCAAGGAGCTTGCCGATGGTAAGCAGAAATTCAATAAATGTCAAATTTTTAGGTTACAACTTTTATTTTATTATAACAAAACCCTTAATATTTTCAAACTTCAACTAATTAAAGATTGTGGTTCTGTTTTTACTATAATAATAAACTTTTAATTGATTATTTTTGTATTTAAGGCGCACCTAAGGACATTGTAGACATAAACGCCTAAAATCACAACCAAAGAGCCAAAAAAATCATTTTGCTCCAAGCCGGTCTATTTTGCATTATTATCTTGGAGAAACAATTAAAATTAAATATAAAATCGGATCAGCTGTTTTCGAATAGCAATTCCAATGTAAATTTACTTTGCGAAATCTAAATTTCAACTCGAACTTGTAAGTGAATGTAAATTTATCTTAGAGGCAATATCCAGGAAGCGGCAGGTTTTTTGACATTTTTAAATTTTTGTAAATTTTTTTAATACCTACTTTCAATATTAACTTTTTTATTTACTTAATTTTTAATATTTTTTTACGGATATTTAATGTTTACGCATATTTAAAAGCTGTGTATAGTTATTTTGTACAAACTTGCAACAAAATATTTGAAAATAAAATTTCTTTAGGCAGAATCAACGTTTTTCTTTTAAACAACGTAACGTCTTTTAAACATTAATTTCAACGCTTTCGAATGGCCAATAATAACGTTTAATTCGGGATAAATCATGACCAATTAAAAACCTATCGCTGACACCAGAAGATGACGTTATTAAATGGTTTAATTTAACGTTCAGATAACTCTGAGTTTTTTCTGTTATGCAACGTTACTATAGGGTGATCCTAAATATCTCATTTAACGTTTTACTTTGGTTACTGAAAACTTTTTATATTAGATGTCGTATAACCGTAATCGAACGTTTACGTACCACATTATTTTATCGTAATATGAATTATCGCATTAAACGTTTTAATTTACTAATTGAAAACGTTTTATATAAGTTTTAATACCACCGTAATTCAACGTGATTATCATACGTTACTTCTAACGTTTTAGACAGTGATATTTTGAAGTTAAGTACACGTTACAAAAACACGTCTTTTTGACTAAAAAAACCTATTTTTTACGTCAGTCTGTTTATTGGGCTAGGGACGCCAAAACGCAAAGATATGTAAAACCTGAGAGGGTGATTTTTGAATTATTACCACCCTTTTACTAGTTCATCTCTGTACTATAAATAGTTATGGTACACAATTTGAAATCAGTGTATTAAGTCGTTTTTTCAGGCTGAATTTTTAATATCTTATTAAGCCGCCATTTTGTTCCGCCATCTTGGATTCGTACCAAAATTTTGCAAGTTGATTCCTACATAATACTTTTGTGCAAAATTTTAGATAGATTGCATAAGCACCTTTTTAGTAATATTTTTTTTAACATTTCACAAGGCCGCCATTTTGTTTTGCCATATTGGATTTTTACCAAAATGTTACCAGGTCATCTGCTAAATTGACCAAAATAAAAAGTCAATCGGGTAAGTAGTTTTTTAGCTACGCCGCGAACAGACAGACTGACAGACAGGCAGAATTGTGAAAACATGTTTTTCGTCATCTAGGGACCCTGAAACGTAAAGATCTGAAAAAATCTCCGAGTGATTTTTTCACGATTACAATACTTCCCTTTTATGAGGGAAGTAAAAACAAAACAACTAAAATATTTTATATTATGGAAACAGAAGCACATAAAACCTGCGCGCTGAAACGTACGGACTGTGGCGCGCATTTCGAGACAATCTGCTTAAATTGACGTCATTCAAAACATCTGATTCTAAACAAAGTTTGTCTGCTTTTGTTGTGAGCTCTGCTAAGCTCAGTGGTAAGGCAGTCGCATAGCATTGTAAAGGTCCCTTGTTCGATCCCCGACGTGCGATGTTTTTTTAACAAAATCTGTAATTTTGTATGTAGTTGTGCTGCTACCGTACAGCGGTTTGGTTGCCCTGGTTAGGCCTATTTTGGGTTGATGTAAAAAAGTATACCTATAATAAAACAATAATCTGTATGTTGCCGTGTTTTAAATATTGGTCTGCATTTTTAATTAGCCCTAGTTAGGTTTTTTTTGTTGATGTATGAAACTGTATCTATATTAAAACAATAAAAATATGTTTTATTATTCTCTTTGCTTCATCCACTGTAATTTTATTGGTGTTTTCTGTTCGGTGGCACAAGGTTTTACAGCTCCTCATGGAAATTGGTCAATGTCAATGGTCAAAACCGTGAAAGTCGAAATTTACTAGGGTATATGGATGGCCATTATGAGTAAACTGAATAAACCCATTTAAAAAAAAACATGCATTCAAAAATTCTAAATTCCAATTTATGAAAAATAAAAAAAAACTTTTGGTATTCTTAGTCTGTCAAAAGAATATGTTTTGTTATAAATATTCTGCTTGCTTGCTTTAAAATATAGGAGATTCTATTATTTCGGATTTCTTAAAAATAATAAATTTAATCGTCTCTCTAGGCAAAATTTCTAAAGGTGGGTTTATACAGGAAATAAAATAAAATAAGCAGATCAATGCATGCAACTCCTATAAGGCGTTTATATAGCGAAATAAAATAAGAGATGGCCAACTTTTATCTTAATTTAATTTATTTTATTTTGAAAGCACGCCTGCGCATTGCGTCTTGTAACATGTGATATTTACAATTTCACTGAATATTTTTGTATTTGGATGAGTTGTGAGTATTATAAAATTAAATTTGTGTCAAAAAATTTAATCCTGTAGATATAGTAGTATTGAATAGCTGACAAAAATGTGTTGGGATACTGGATTTGATAACAATAGTTCTTGATTTTTATTGTCTGTATAAACCACCTCCGAATCTTAATTTTGTTATATTTTATTTCCTCTATAAATTCACCTTAACTTTTATTTAGAAAGTTATATTACTCGGGATTGAAAATGTATTGATATTTCTAGTATCAATTCTTTTTAATACGAATTTTTTCCTGTATCGATACTTTTTCGATACTCGATATTTTTAAAATTATGCGTGCTACATTTCGATACATATGACATATGTATATCGATACCATTCGATCCGTAATATTTGGCTAATATATTAGTAGTAACGTCATCTAGTTTAAAAGCCAAATTCTGGCTGGGTATTAAAAACTCTAATTAGTAAGAATTACAGGTGTCCAGAATTTTGAAACTATAGTATATAATAGGGGGGAAGGGCGGATTGGGACTAACAAACAGTGACAACGATCATGAAGTTGATGTCTGGGAATATTTCGAATCATCTATGTACATATTTTGCCTGAAAAAATGACGAAGTGTTTATACATTTTTAACCCTGATTTTTTTAAATTATCGAAATTTAAAATTTAAAATTTTTGCTAATCTTTAAAGCGCTAGAAACTGACGAGAAAAGTAGCTGTTTGAAGTTTCTCGTCTTGTTATTCAATAGTGGCGTAATATTTGGTTTTAAGTAACCATAAAAAAAATATTTTATAAGTACTGTGCATCTGCTTGCTACCTTTAAAATTAAGTAGATTTCATTATTTCCAATTTCTTCAAAATAATAAATTTATTAGTCTCTTTAGGTAAAATTTCTAAAGGTCGGTTTATACAGGAAATGCAATAAAATAAGAAATAAAATAAAATAACACCAATGCATGCAAAACCCATAAGACGTTTATGTAGCGACATAAAGATAGAGATGGCCAACTTTCATCTTATTTCATTTTGAAAGTACGCCTGCGCATTGCGTCTTAAAACAACATGTCATATTGACAATTTCATTAAAGATTTTTATATTTCGGTAACTTGTGTATATATTTTTAAATAAAGTTGTGTTAAAAAAATAATCTAATAGGCATAGCACTGGCAGTAGCAGTCTTGAATAGCTGGTAAAAACTGTTGTACTACCAGTTTTGACAGCAATTGTTATTTCTTATTTAACTTTTATTTTTTGTATAAACCACCTCCGATCCTTCCTTATATCTCTTTTTATTGTATTTTATTTCCTGTATAAATCCACCACAACTTTTATTTAGAATATTATAATACTCCGGATCGAAAATGTATCGATATTTTGAGTCGGACTATTAATTCTTTTTAATATGATTTTTCCCGGACCGATAATTTAATCATCGATCCGAACTATCGATCGATACTTATGAGGGGATCGTGCATCCTTTCACCGCTCTCAAAATGCTTGATTAGTATATTTGGTACACTGCTTTTATAAGGTCGTTTTGCCGGAATGTATCATCACTGAAATATAGATGCCATAATCGATTGAACCCTGAATACTGGAGAGTACTCTAATTCTTTACTACTACACGATCCATTGCAAAACGAGATAATTTTATCCACCTAACAGCATCTAATCTGTAAAGTAACTAACTTTTAAGAAATAAGTTAAACGAGTTTAGAAAAGAAGTTAAGCAAGCAGTGATATGAGGTCTGCGACCTTTGCGCTTCCCCTTGTAAAGTTCCAAAACAGTTTTCGCTTCCACGTGCAGAGGCTTACATTAAGTTTATTATTCTATAATTTGCCCATATTTTTGTTCCGACTAATTATCCACCAATACGCTTTCGTTAGCGGTTCCTGCCAGTGCCAAGAGACAGAGGGATCGAGCCACATACGTACACCGCACAACTGCAAACACCAATGACCTCAAAATTAGTTTGCTTGATTTATTCCCAGTGTCCTAATTATGGATCTTGTTACCGGTAAAGGCCTTTCTACTTTCCATCTCCTCACTTAAGGCAAGCGCGATACCTAGCACTTGCTCCTTCGAATTACCGAAATCTGTTAAGACCGTTCAAATAATTTTTGAATTATCCTATTCTCAAAAATCGTAAAAAGAAACGAGTATAGATATTTACTATTGAACAAAAACTATCGAAATTTTACCATAATAGTAATCTTTTTTTTAAATTACGAAATCATCTAGAAGTTTATATTATTGTTGCGAGTTTAGAGGACGTATCATTCGAATTTGCGGCAATCTGAGAAATCTGGCTACATTGGTGACTAATGTACTAAATTAAATAATATAAACATTGGTAGCTGTGCAACTAGTGCATCAATGTCTTATAGGGTTGTGTTTTTTGTTAGGCTATAGGCAGATTTATATAGGCAATGCGTTTTTGGCTAGCTTTGCTCACTGCAAGCGGGGCCCCTTTTTTCGATATCACTTTTTAGTATTCACATACCAGCATAGAAATAATGGTTGCTTTCTAAATCCATTAGTCTAAATTATGGGAGTCTCTACCTAGAAAGTTTGCTTTTCAAAAGTTAAGCTAGTATTTTTTGGTACTCTTCAAATCGAAATAACAACATTCTAAGCTAGACATATTTAATCTTCACTTATTTTATAAGGTAACTTTTTTGTATTTGAAAACATGTATTACAACTGGATAAAATACTTATTTAACAAAAGGCGGCAAAAGTCTTTAACAATAACTTTAATAATAATAATAATAATAAGACACTCTGAAGCAAAAATTGTCCGTGTATGCCGCAAGACTCCGAAGATACAAAGAATCAAATGAAAGAAAGGACGCTGACCTGTTCCAAAGAAGCGAAAAACAGTTCTACCACAAAAACGTGAGCAATGAGGAGGCACGAGTAATAGAACCACCGACCGAACAAGAGATCACAGAATACTGGAAAAGTATTTGGTCAGAACCGAAACTACACAATAATAATGCTTCATGGATTAAAGCGGAAGAAGACAGACACGAGTGCTTGGAGGAACAAGAATACTTTGCAATGACAACACAAGAAGTTGCAGAAACAATCAAATACACGCGTAACTGGAGATGTCCTGGAATAGATAACATTCATAACTTCTGGTACAAACAGTTTATCTCCACACGTAAAGCTCTCACTTGCCAAATTAAAGAAATTATTTTAAAACCTAGCACACTCCCTAGTTTTCTCACCCAAGGAATAACATATCTTAAACCCAAAAATTCAGACAATAATGACCCGTCAAATTACCGACCTATTACGTGCCTTCCAACCCTATACAAGGTCATCACAGCCACAATTACCAGGAGAATAGAACAACACACACACACAAACAATCTAACGGAAGAGCAAAAAGGATGCAAGGAGCAGCTAATTATAGACAGCGTCATCATGGAACAAACCAGGAAAAATTATAGAAACCTTCACACTGGTAACATAGATTATAAAAAAGCTTTTGATTCGATACCCCACAGTCGGCTAACCAGAGTGCTAGAATTATATAAAGTCGATAAAAATATCAGGCGGTTTCTTATGCAAATCATGAGTACGTGGAAAACTAAAGCCAACCTGAGAACACAAAAAGATCACATCGAAACAGAAGAGATCTACATCAGACGAGGTATATTCCAGGGAGATTCACTCAGCGCTTTGTGGTTCTGCCTCTGTCTCAATCCACTCTCAAATACACAAACTTCGGATTCCAAATTAAACACCAAAAAAATTACCTACACAAAATAAACCATCTCTTGTACATGGATGACATAAAATTATATGCAAGCATAAAGGTACAGCTAAAGGAAATCCTTAAAATCACAGAAACGTTTACCCTGGACATCAACATGGAATTTGGTATAAGTAAATGCAAGCTACTTCATATCAACAAGGGGCAGTGGAAAGACCACCATACGAGGGAAACAATCAACAATGAAACTATAGATAGCATGCTCAAAGAAGAAACATACCTAGGCTTCCATCAAAGCACCAAAGTTAACCACACTCATATCAAATCAGAGCTCAAGACGGAATTTAAAACCAGACTCACAAAGCTACTAAAACAAAACTGAATTCCAGAAATCTAACGAAAGCCATTAACACGTTCGCCATACCTATTCTATACCGTTTGGTATCATTAAATGATCACACACAGACATAGAAAACACTCACATTCTCATACGCTCTGAATTCACTAAACACAGGAAGTTACATCCCAACGCACGCACCATCGGGAGAAAAGAAGGAGGGAAGGGAATTATAGATATACAATCGCTAAATAAAAAACAAATTTACGAACTCAGAAAATTCTTCCACAACAAACAAACTAACCTCCACAAGGCAATAGTGAAAGCAGACAAGAATTATACACCGCTCGACCTGTCTCAAACGAGCCACGCAGCAGACGCACACAGTCACATCCAATCACGACTAGAAAAGACGAACACCTGGTCTGAAAAAACACTTCACGGAAGACACAGATACCACATAAAGCAAGACCATATACATAAAAAGCTTTCATATACGTGGTTACAAGAGGGGCATGCCATCCAGGACAAAGTCATAGCAACCAGAAACTACCGAAAGCACATCATCAAGTTGTGTCCTTGATGATGTGCTTTCGGTAGTTTCTGGTTGCTATGACCTTGCTACCATTGAAGAGAGGTGTAGGAGATGTCACCAGCAGAGACAAACGAACGAGTGGATGTTGAATAATCGCCGGAACTGAATACACCGCGAGGCATAACTCAGCAGCGAAGGTCGTTCATCAAGCATTAGCCACAACATACAAACTAACGGAGAACACAGACCCTTACTACCATTATACGCCAACATCCATACTTGAAAAGGAAGACTACAAGCTCTACTGGGACATTGACATCCACACAGATAAAACAATCCCCGCAAACAGACCCGATATCACCTTTCAATCCAAAAAAGAGAAAATCACTTATTTAATTGACAGGGCTGTCCACAACGACGAAAACATCCAAGCAAAATACAGTGAGAAGATCGCCAAATACACCGACTTGGCAATGGAAGTAAAAAGGCTGTGGAAACAGGAAAGAGTCATCATTGTTCCTCTCGTCATAACACTAACAGGTCTCACCCCAACAACATGTAGCATCGTTAGATCATTTCTTAATACACAATAGTTGTTTTTTTTTTTTCATTTCTTTTTTTTATTTTTATTTTTTGTACTGACTTGGTATAATCCCGTCAGTATAAAATACAACCACAGGAATACTGTGAGACAACAAGTCATACTTAATGCAGACATTCATAGGAACATCCAGAAATCGGTCATTTTGAAACATGTTACATCGTTAGATTATTTAATACTACACAAAAGTTGTTTTTTTTTTGTACTGATTTGGTATAATCCCGTCAGTGTAAAATAAAACCACAGGAATACTGTGAGACAACCAGGTGGAGAAATAATAAATAATAATAAACCCCGCATGGGGCTAGGCGCAAGGTTGCTTGGGGAGGAAAAAAGCCGCTGCCTGGGGATCGCCAGGGCACTCTTGGAGTGCAAAAATTAACACCAGAAAACATCACCAAACTAGAGAACAATAACCAACCACAAGGGAGTCACCAAAGATCACAGACTCCGCCCGACGAAGGTGCTGCGGAGGAATTTCAGCCAGCGCTCACTCAATCGGGACGACCCAGAATACATAGGAAATAGACAAGCTCTATGAACAAATATCTGAACAGCGTGTAGCAGATCAATATAGAGTTAACCTCAGGAATAAGTTAATCCCTCAATGCCATCAAGAGTGACGTTAAAAATTATTTACTGGAAATGAACAATTTAAATGTCGTCATAAATAGGGCCATATCAATGGCCGAGACACCAGGACAACAACCTGAAAATAATAGTAAGGATCAACAACACGAAGAAAAGCCAGAATAATGAAAGTGACCAACTTTACCAAAGCCGTGGTACCCAAATGAAAAAAAGCAATATTGGAATATTGTGGCACAGATCCACTAAGTAGACCACCTTTGCGTAGGCTCAAGGTTACATGCGTAACATCTAATTTAAACGCAAGGTGGATTGAAGTAGAAAATATATCTGCTCGGGAATATAACCAAATGCAGTATAATCCTTTCACAACTGAGGAAATTACGAGCATCCCCAAAACGATACATAGCTGGAAAGCCCGTGGGCCCTGCATTTTGTTTCCGGTACTTCCGGTTGAAAAAATAAAATGACATATGCGTCAAACAAAACTTTCGGCAAATTGAGACTATTCAGAGAAAACCACACATCGATAATTTTTTTGGGTCAAAATATGGCTGCTGGCCACACTGTACCAGATCGTAGGTTTACCAACATCTTTTTATAGTTTTCTCCCAAGACATTGTAGGCTATTGCAGCAAACTTGTAGCTAAATTCTTTGGCTATTTCCGAATCGTGAAATACGTCATTTATAACTGTACATTCACACGAAAAGGAAAGATGTGTTCTAAAACAACTGAAACTATTTTTATTTCTGCCTTTTCTGAATCAAAACAAACCTGAGAACATCCAGAAATACGGTCATGTTCTTTTTCTATGCTTTGCAGGAGCCGCATGCTCTTTTAATGAAGCTATTTTCGGCAATGCGTTTGATTTAAATGTCAGGGAATGTGCACTGGTCCAGGCACATAGCCAGACCTTCACTTCGTGGGAGGGGGGTCAAAGCCAGAAATTTATTTCGTGGGGGTGGGGTCCAAACGGTCAAACCTCAAGAAAATTAGTAAAAAGCATGCTTATACCTACATTTTCAAAGTTTCGGGGTTGGGTCCAGACCTCCAGGACCCCCCCCTGGCTACTTGCCTGACTGGATCCATTTTGTGCTTTACACAGCCATGTTGAATATAGGGAATCATGATATAATAAACGGAAGGTATGATATCTAGACGGTCTGAATTGCGTCCGGTTCGCGCAGTGACGTCATTGCGTGCGTAGATTTTTAAATTGCTTATGGAGATGTATGTCGTTTCAAATAAAATATAGCCTTATTCTAGTTGAAAAACTCTTTTATTAAAAATATCGACTAATATAGTCATCTTTAACAAAATGCCTTGAACATATCCTTGCCAAATTTGTATTAAATTTAGATTTACTTTTACACAAGCGTGTCCATTCACGTAAACATTTTTTGTCTTTAGGGAAAGTGAAAAACCTTATATTCCTATCAAAATTCTTTGCCTGATTATCCCCGTCACATCCAAACACAGCACACCTCATATTTATTGATGTTTAATTAACTAAGTACAAAAAAGGACACAGAAATCCGCAAACACTTTTAAAAATCAACTGAAAATGCACTGAAATCATATGGCCGAAAGTCAATGACAGCCGGCGTTAATCACGCGATCACGTAGCAAAGTCAGGCGGGAATGCTCTATATCATATCTTCGGCTTATTATATCATGATAGGGAATCTTGCTCGTATTCACTACGATACATATTTTCGTTTCATTTCGTATCTGTTTTAAATGGGAAACACCAAAACGAAACCAGTGTCTGCGTCTGCGTAAAATGAAAATAAAACTGAGAATGAATGGGCGATTAGCGAACGGCAGTCAGGGCGGCATCTAGGGTCTACCCGTGTCATTAAAAATGTAACTTTGCGGACTTGCCAATGATTCCATATTGGAAATTACTATATTGACATTGAATAATATGTATTTATAGACTGTTTTTGTTTATTGGTGAAAAAGTAAAAATCCACTGAAACATTTTTACCTACTTAAATGTTTTAAAATCTACGGAAAAAGTAGAAATCTAGTGAATGTGGTCACACTGCAGAAAATAACATTTTTATAAGGGTTATTTTAAAGTTTTTGCTTACTTAAATTTGATTGAATATAGCCTTTCCCCTATGTCTATGGCTAAAAATATTCTGAAATAACATTCTCATTTAAAATCGTTTTCTCCTGTAACTTTCTTGGATTATATAGTGTGGACGGACCTCTGCATATTCATGTGTTCAAAAACAAATAGTTAACAAAAAAAAAGAGCAAAAGATTTTGAGGTTAGAGTTATAGCCTGCTTGATGTTATGAATTATACTAATTTCTAAAACTCATTCTTCACACCATGAAACGGCTGCCAATAATCCTTCCCTTAAAATCCATAATTAAATTGGTAAACTGGTGGTTTTTGTAGTGCCATTTTGGTGGAATTCAGCAGCGAGATATAAATACCACCATCGACTGAACACTGGACAATGGTCTAATTTTTTATTAGTAACAGTCCATTGGAAAACAAGATAATTTAATTCACTTAACAGCATCTAATCTGTTATTTAACTTTTAAGAAAGAAGTTAAGCAAATCATGCTCTGAGTACTGCGACCTATGTGCCCCTTGAGTCAAAACAGCTTTCGCGTATAGAGGGTTGCCTAAGTATAGTATTTTACTTTTTATTTAGTGTCGCTAGATTGCACAGTTTATCGCAAATGGGGCTACTTTTCAAAAACTTGAGCGGAGGAATTATCAACCAATATGCCTCCCTTAGCCGTTCCTGCCAAGGAGATAGGCGCATCCATTCGAATACACAAGTATCTGCGAATAGAACAGCGGATACAAGGGCAACTTTAGAATGCGCGCGTATTTCAAATCTGAATTCCGTCGAGTTAAATTATGACTTTAATGATGGTTTTATCGACGAACCAAGGTTAACAGATCCACCTAATAGTATAGGTTTTGTTAAAAAATCCTTGTTTTAATGCTATTTTTTACATCAGCTCAAAAAAAGACGTAACCAGGGCTAACCAAAACACTATTCGATTTTTAAAACACAGCTACATACAAAATTATAAGCTTTATTAAAAAAGGCATCGCTTGAACTGGGATTCGAACACACATACATTGCAATGAAAGTTGAGAACGCAACGACTCAGCCACGAAGCTCACACCAAAAAAATCATTGAAACTTGTTTATACCTCGCCGAAATAAACAGTAGGAAGCTTCGTAGAGGCATCGACTATATCCGGTATCGTTCGTGGGGTCGCCCCCCTGTTAGCATGTACTACTTCCAGCCAGAAGCTATAGCCGAATACATCCCTGCACCGTACAATTGAAAAGACAAACGACCTCACATTTTGTTTGCCCGCTTTATTCCCAGGACTGTACCGATTATGGATACTCTTACAAACAATAAAGGCCTTTCCCTCTCCATATTAATCTACATTCTTTCAATCCCGCATCAATCTAGTTTCTCACTCTTTACTTTAGGCAACCATGGCATAGTTTTTTACGGTACTTAGGCCTTCGATTGACGATTTCTTTTCACCATTCAATTCTGCATATAAACACTTAAATTAGTAACAAGAATTGCCAAAATCTGTTAAGTTTAAAAGATACTTACAAGATAAATCCGCTGTCACGTGTCACCGAACATGAATAAATCGGAAAATGAAAGGGCTGTCTGGGCTGTTTATATTTACTTTTTAATAAAAACCAGGTAGGTACTGATATTTAACCACAGAACTAAAATTTTACAAAATAACCTAAAATTTAGTATTAATTTAAATGTTTCGATTTTGCGCGACATATCAGGTCCGAACTTGATTGTATATTCTGAGAAATCTGGCCACTGTGGTGACCAGTTATGGTTAATGTTATGTTAATATCTTGAATTAAATGCATGTAAACCAAGATAAGGATAAGAGTGCAACAGTGTAATATAAGATAATGTCTTTGTTAGTTCTTAGACAGGCTTTTTTACACACAATTATACAATGCGATTTAGGTTAGCCTTGATCAATAAAAGTTAGGAGGGGTTTTTTTTCCTATATAATTTTTGAGCATTGAAGTAAGAAAAACAACTCCTTACTAGGTAAAAGATCCTATCTATAAATGGCCTCGTAATGAAAATAGGTGAAATGAGATTTTATAAACACGCCAAGTGTATTTTCAAAGCCAATACATTTTGACGTTTAAAAAAAAACAAATAGTCATTATTAAGCACCAAAAAAAAAATAGTCTGATTGCTTAAATTGAATACAGGTTTCGCCATCTATAACGGGTAGAATCAGATCTACAATGTCTTGCCAATGTCGACTTCATACAATTAAGAGGATGTTGAAATGAAAAGACGTTAAAGTTTGTTTGAATGATATTATCTAGTACGAACTTCACACTTTTAACTACGAGGAACGACTTTTTTTTTCAGTTTTAAAACAGAAACAATAACTTTCCTATTTCTTTACATTTTTTATTTCAATTTTGGATATGTTTAACATTCCCTCTCTCAACCATGTACAGATCGGTAGTTCTGCTTTAGCCAGTCATACAGGGCGTAGAAAAAACGTTTGTAAAAAGACTAAATTTTACTGGCGAATGTGGAATAAAGAAAATAAATAAAGAAAAGTTTTATGACTTATAAGCAGTGTTGGATCGAATACGGAAAAATGGTGAATACGAATACTGAATACACAAATAAAAAGTAGACTTGAATACAATAGATTCAAATACAGGACGCAACCAAAAAGGATTCGAATAAAGAAAATTAGAGACTATGTGTTCATTTAAAATGAATATTTTTTCGAATATTTGGTTTTAATAAGAAAAATAAAAGAAGGATATTATATTAATAACATTATTTTTGTTATAAACATGGCTTTTAAAATAAAAAAACAAATGATCATAGTAATACAAACTTTAGCAAAACAAAAATAAAACAAATTAACCTAAAATTCCAACAGTTAGGACAGAAGTTCCATTTGCTTTTTGCAAACTAATATTTAAAATAATTCGTCACTTAGTTGTTGACGCTTGGGCGAATTTTTCATACCCGCAAATGAAAATAGATGTTCTATGAGTCAGGTGATGGTATTATAGTATCATGTAGCATGGATAAGACGTTTTTTTTATCTTCCAGTTTTATTTTTTTCGAGTGGTTGGTGTCTGTGCGTGCTGTGTTTGAATACCTCTGTACACTTTTCGTTCATTTGTTTAAAAAAAACTATATTACCGATACGATTTTAACATTTAACGTGTACCGTGCGAAGAGACACTACGCGCTATGGGTCACAACTAGGGATAGGCGAGATTTGATGTTCCTTATCGATATATTTTATTTATCGATATGTCGATTGTTATCGACCTATAGTTATAGACGATAGGTCTTCCTGCCTATCGATAGTTCTTTGCTACCTATCGATATACAGGGTTGTCGGTAATGAATGCGCCAAAAAACCATCTTAGATTAAACTCGTCAAGATATTGACCCCAAGTATGACTTAGTAAAATGTCGCTCATTAATGAGATACAGGGTGTCATTTTTTCACGTAATATATAGAGGACGCTTGTTACACTCACTATTTCATGTCATAACTTTTTTATTAGTACCGTTTCATTATTTTTTGTCGAAAATTGAGATAGAGTGATGATTTCTAAGAAGAAAAAAGGTATACTACATTTAAAACGATTAAACCAACCGTTTTCGAAATATTTGCAAATTAATATTTCATTGCAAGTCAAAAAAATAGTCAACCACTAAAACTGAAATAACATACTTCAATAACGAATAATGAATGTATTATGAACAAATAATGAAAAACGTCACTTCAACAATTGGGCAAAATGTCCACCATTTACTTCTAAGCATTTTCTTAATCCCTTTACCACATAGCGCCTTGCTTGGAAAAATGTTCTCTGTTTATTTCTGATAACATAGGTGGTAGTTTAAATGTTTTCAATAGTTGCTCCCGTGTCCGGATTTCTTTTGTATACACTAAAGATTTAATATAACCCTAAAAGAATAGATCCAAAGAATTAAGATCGGGCTACGCGGCGGCCATGAAAATTTACTACCACAACCAAACCATCTACGAGGCAACCATTCATCTAAAAAATTGCGAACCGCAACTGGATAATGAAGAGGAGCACCATTGTGCACATGTTTTGTTCTAAATTCAAAGGAACATCATGGAGCAGATTCGGTAAATCTTTTTGTAGAAACTGCAAGTACTGGTTACCATTTAGATGGGCAACTCAAAAGGTCCAATAACAAAATCAGCAATTATGCCACACCAAATATTGACAGAAAAGTCCTGCTGAAAATGCCGTTCTTTGGTTAAGTGTGGATTTTCCGGGTCCCACGTACGGTTATTTCGCCAATTAAATACACCTCGTCTGGTGAAGTTCGCCTCGTCCGTGAAAAGGTTCTATTGAGAAACATTAATGGGTCCTGATTGTGATGATGAAATTGACAAAAGTGAAGCCTGGCTGGTAAATCGGTTGACAGTAGATGTTGAACTGAATTGCAATGATTGGGTGTAGTTTTTCAGTGCGTAAAACTTGTAAAACCGATGTCGTTTTCACATGAGTAGCATTCTCGAACTTATACCTGGATTTTCACCTTATCGCACTAAAATTTCTTCTTGTTCGACGCTCATGACTGTGAGGATGAAAAGACCCTTGTTCGCCTAGTCGACCGTATAATCTTTGATAAATGTGTCGATCCGGCTACCTACTATTAGGATATTGTTGTTGGTAGCGTCTTGGCTGCCGCACGACTATTGAAATTTACTCGAGCATAAATACAAATCATATCTCTCTATTCACTATTGGAATATTCGTTATTCCTAGGGATATTATTTAGTTGAAGTTATTTTTTATAACTATTTAAATTAACGTTAAAAGACCTTTTATTCAAATTAGTGAATGTCAACGCTAATGTACGCCAACTATCCATGACTGCGTTCATTTCTTAACCATAGTCTACTCCATTCTTAACGAACTATTTTTGAGCCCGCGATTTGACTTAAAATAAATTTGACAATAAAATATTAAAATGCAAATATTTTGAAAAAGGTTTTTTTAATCGTTTTAAATGTAGTATACCTTTTTTCTTAGAAACCATCACTATCACAATTTTCACTAAAAAATCAAAAAGGTATTAACAAGAAAGTTATGGCATGAAATGGCGAGCGTATAGGGTGTAAC
This sequence comes from Kuschelorhynchus macadamiae, assembly GCA_030620095.1. NCBI lineage: Eukaryota > Metazoa > Arthropoda > Insecta > Coleoptera > Curculionidae > Kuschelorhynchus > Kuschelorhynchus macadamiae. The sequence continues at coordinate 429,699 of JAUTXW010004453.1, read as the reverse complement.
AAGAGCCCTCTACATATTACATGAAAAAAATATAATTTAGTTACATTTCCCAACTCCAAAAACTCCCAATTACCATAGAAAAATAACAATTTCGAGATTTAAACTTTAACACCCTGCATAAATGAATGATATTTTACTAAGTAATATTTCTTCATTATATTCATTCTTTACCGACCACCCTCTATTTAGGACAAAATTATTGAAGAGCAAAAAAACTCACTTTCCTATGGCGCTTAATTTACTCGTAAATATGTAATCCCTTTATCCGTCCCTATTGATATTTTAACTTATCGATGTTCTCAACTACCTATTGATATTAACAGTTACTTATCGGTATTAATGCTCACCTATCAGCACTTATCGATAACTATCGATATATTGATATTTTTTATTGTTATTAGATATGTCGCTGACCTATCGATATATCGATAAAACGCCTATCCCTACTCGCAACTATTTCTTAAGTATATTCAGAGGTATAAGAGTGACTACCTGCCTTCAAGTAAGAGCGGTTTTAAAGGGCAATAAAAGAGCATTGTGGGCTTATTGTAATTTGCATAGACGAAAAGACAGCTACGGGCCGTACTTATCGTGGTAGGGACTTAAACTACATTAAGCTTTAGTTATAGTCCGACTCACGATAAATGGTCATGAACTTGCAGGGCTCATAACGATCAGGTGCTATTTTACCCATAATAAAGCAATTATGGTCTGGTTTTCAAGCGTTTCTCAGTAAAGGCCGGTATTTTATTTTTATTATTAAATCATTTAAACTGTGGCATTAGCGGTGTTCAGTGGTGTTATTTATTTTTACAGTAACAATCTTTCTCTGAGATGTTATTAGTAATTTTTAAAATGTTTAAACCGTGGGTTGAACTTTTACGAGTATATCATATTTAATATTTGAATTTTACAATCCAGGATTTGTAATTTCAATCCATGTAGGTACTCGTAAGAATACAGGGATTCGATTAACGATATTCTTTTTCAGTACAATACGAAAAAAAAAATCGTAACTGGTATCCAGAATACAGCTAACCAACCAAAAAAATGAGTTGTTTGAAAACGAATACGCTGTTTTTGATTTTATTGGAATACAAATACCGGCAAAAGTAGCTTGAATAGGGTTCATAATACTGAATTCGAATACTACCCAAGACTGTTTATAAGGCATTGAATTCCTATCAGCTAAGAGAGCTGTCAGGACGAATCACGGTGGTGGAGGAGCAAAAAATACTGACGACTAAAAAACTCATTCTGTTTTGTTTAACTAACTATTATCAATAAATGAAAGGTGGAAACCCGGTGAGGAACAAAATTATACTGATGACTCAAAAAAGGTGATTTGTAATATAAATTGCCCCAAATTATCTTTCTTAGTGACTTCCTCATGACTTGACCCCCTGGTGCCGCTTATGCTATGAACCATATGTCTTTACGGCTTTACAATTTTAAAGCTATCTGGATTTTCAAGACGCTTACTTGATGATAAAATCTAATTTGGTTTATCTTTTCACTTTTAATTAATTCTCTTTGCTTTAAGTTTGATTCGTACTTTTAGTACTTCGATAAATGACATTTATTTAATTAACTTCTATCAAATAAACAGTAGCGTCAGTTCTGGATTTAGTGGGTGATATCGGTGGTACAGCACTGGACCCACAAGGGGTCCAGCGGTGACAGAAAGAAAAACACATTTTATTCGCGCATAAAAAAAATATATTTGCGATTATAAATAAACACAAATATTCGATTTATATAACATCACATTTAATTAAAGTTAAGTAGCCTTTACAGCACGCGTTGCTCGCCGCCAAACTGAAAAAATTAGGCTACACGTCACAATTCCTCGACGGTATGTTATTCCTTGGGTGAAAAAACTGGGGAGTGTGCTAGGTTTTAAAATAATTTCATTAATTTGGCGAGTGAGAGCTTCATATGTCGAGATAAACTGTTTGTACCAGAAGTTATAAACGTTATTTATTCTAGGACATCTCCAGTTATGCGTGTATTTGATTGTTTCTACAACTTCTTGTGTTGTCATTGCAAAGTCCTTTTGTTCCTCCAAGCACTTCTTCCGCTTTAATCCATGAAGCGTTATTTTTGTGTAGTTTTGGTTCTGACCAAATGCTTTTCTCTCTGTTCTGTGACAAGTGATTTGTATTCTGGATATTGTGCTATGAAAAGTGTATGCAGTTTATGTCCGTATCCTGATGAAATTTTCTCAAGTTTGGTAGCGGTGGAGTAGGAATGCATCACCGTTCGATCATTGCGTCTGTCCATTTTAACCTCTTCCTTGGTTTACCTGCTCACCCGATGCTTCTTTTAATGATGCTTTGTTGTTTGGGTTGATGTTTTGTGGTGTTAGAAGCTCAAAGTGTCCCGACATTGGATCGCCTGTTAGTAGAAGGTAGATCATTTTATTGTGTGTTTGTTTGCCTATTATTATTGGTCTCTTTAATGCACATCTTTTTGAGAAAATATGGAAGATGTGCTTCTGGGTTTGTATGTTGTGGCTAATGCTTGATGAACGACCTTCGCTGCTGAGTTTTGTCTCGTGGTGTATTCAGTTCCGGCCATTATTATTATTATTATTATTAATATTATTATTATTATTAATATCATTATTATTATCGAAATTGACAACAAATTTCTCAACAAATGTTGGGTTCCAAGCCCATCCCGGATGCATGCATTAGAAGGAGTTGGCTAGTTTCTATTAGTTCTATGTTTTGTCCTGTAAGAATTTTCTCACTATATGGCAAGTCCTCAGCAGGACTGCCTTTTGGATGCCGATGAAGGTGTTAGTATGCAGTCCTATGATTTTCAGGTTCCGTTCTGGTGTTTTTGAAACTAGTCCAGTTGATGATACGATGATCGGTATCACATTAACCTTATTCAGTCGCCACATCTGCTGTATCTCGATGGCCAGCTCCGCATATTTGGCCTTTTTCTCTTGGTATTTGTTCCAACACGTTGTTATTATTGGGTATCGCGGCATCTAAAGCTGCCATTGTTTCCTTATTTAACCGTACCACATCAGCCGATTTTTCGTCACCCGTCTGTCGGTGATAATTGTCCGGTAGTACTACAGTTTGAAGGCATTATTTTCAAGCAGTGAACTTGGTTGGCATTTATAATAGAGCACAGAGGTGTTCAGGAGCCCGTATTTATTGGCAAGGTTTGATGTTACACACCTGGTTCTGTCGCTGGAGGTAGTCGGTGATTGCTAGGTAAGTGCAGCCAGATATTATATGCTGTATAGTCTCTGATCTCTCGCTACATTTTCGACACTTATCGGATTCAACGGAACGGTGTTGAAGATGAATTTCGTGTGTTAATAACTTGGTCCTGTATTGACATCACAAATCGTTCTGTCCCTGGGAATAGTTGTCGATCCTTCAGCCACCTGTTGGATGCGTCCTTATCTATGTGTGGAGTGCAATTTGAGTCCATTGGTCTTGTTTGTCGGGGACTGAAAGTGACTTTATGATGATGTTGTCACTTGCGAGATTAAGTGGAGAGTACGAGTTGTCACTTAAGGGCACTATGTGCTGAAGGATTGATGTTTGTCTTTTGTTGGTGAAGAAATCTTCCAATTTTTGCAGCTATCGGGAGTGCGAATTGGTCAAGTCAACAAGGGATCTTCCACCTTCTCTTCGTGGTGAAATCATTCGGAGAGTTGATGACCCTGGGTGGTGTGACTTGTACGTGGTCATCATTAGGCGAGTAGTTCGTTGTAGTTCCTCTAACTCGGTGTTAGTCCATTTCAAGATTCCGAAACTGCAGGTCAGCACGGGCACAGCATAGGTCTTAATTGCTGTAATGAGATTTCCGGTGTTCAGTTCTGCCTTCAAAAAACTCGCACTCTGTGAACATACTGATCTTTTATCTTGGTCTTTCCTTGCTTATCCTGGAGCAGTCTAGCTTGTTGGAATCCTAGGTATTGTCTCTTTTTGGTGCATCGCTTGAATGATTTCTCCGTTGGGTAGGGCTACATCACCATTAATGACTTTGCCTTTTTCGATGTTTAAGGCTTTACATTTTTCCATTCCAAATTCCATATGGATGTCTTTCGAGAAGGTGAATGTCACTTCAATAAGCTTTTTTAATTCGTTATGGTTTCTTTTATTATTATTTAACTATTTATTTTCTATTATGATGAGATACAGGCTAAGCCGCAGCATTCTCATCTACATATTTTGACTCAAAAACTTGCGCACTATGCGCGTTGTGTCCAGGATGACAGCTTTCTGGAGTAACATGAATACGTTCTTCTGGATACCCAGATTCTGCAGGCTCTGATGGAGACTCTTTGGTATGACTCCAGTGGCAGACAGGACTATGGGCACTATTGCAACATTCTCAAGTTTTCACAACTTCTTAATCTCGTCTCGAAGTTCTTGATATTTTCGCTTCTTTTCAGTAATAGTGCTTTCTACGTTATGAGTGTTGGGGATGGCTATGTCGATTTTAAAAGCACTTTGTCATATAATACAATGTCTGGCCTATTGTTTGGGATGGTCTTATCCGTGATGATGCTTCTGTCGTAGTCCATTGTATATTTTTCAGATTCTAAAAGAGCCTTTCGTTCATACTTATAGGAAGGCACCTTTTCGCCTGTCAGTTCCAAGTTTCTGCTTAGGTTCTGGTGTATGATTGCAGTAACTTGGTTGTGTCAATGGAGATAATCCGTCTGGCTCATGGCACTACACGCAGATATAATATGTTGGATGGTTTCGGGTTTATTCCCGCATCTTCGGCATACGTCATCTCGCATCTCGGTCCTTTATGATGTACTTCGTATGATTCTTAGTGTTGACCACCTGATCTTGTATAGCAATCATGAACCCCTCTGTCTCGGGAAACAGCTCCCCATTTACCAACCATGCGTGCGACGCGTCTTTGTCGACAAATGTTTGGTCAGTGTCGTGGGGGTATCTCCCGTGAAGGGGTTTACTTCGCCATTTCGTGTGCTTCTTCGTGTTGTTTATCATACTTTTATTTCTTTCCTCGGTAGTGCTGGCCAGATTTAGTGGCGTGTAGTTGTGGTCAACAGAGCAGATACTATGGTGTAGCGAAGAGCTTTCTTTTCTCCCGTAGAAATAGTTCCGCAACGTCTTGACTTGTTCATTGTGAAGGTTCTAAACGTCAATAAGGCCTCTCCCTCCTTCTCTACTTGGCAATGTTAGTCTCAAAGTGCTGGCTTTAGGATGGTGCTTCCTTTGTCTTGATAACTCCACTCTCACCTTCCGCATCAGGTTATCTAGGTCCGTGTCTGTCCACTTTATTATGCCGAATGAATAAGTAAGGACAGGTATTGCTAGTGTGTTCAGCGTTTTAAAAAGATGCTTGCTATTTAAATTTGTGAGGCAGGCTTTTCTTACTCCAGCCATAAATTCTTGTGTGAGGGCTACCTTTATTTTTGAGTGGTCGATTTTTCGGGCTTGTTCGTAACCCAGGTACCTGTAGTAGTCTCTTTCAACCTTGGCTTCTATCAATCTGTCATCTCCTAGTTGAACTCCGTTATATTCGTATTTTCCCCTATTTAGATTTATAACCTTACACTTATCTAGTCCGAACTTCATACCATTATCTACAGCGAACTGTTCCACAAGCGTTAATAGCTGATTTAGTGTTTCATACGACGGCGCGTAAAGTTTTAAATCGTCCATATAAAGTTGATGAGATACGATCTGGCTTTCTCCGCTTGTGTTCAGTGCATATCCCAATCTACTCCTTTGTAGGAGTTTTGATAGAGGATTCAGAGCAAGACAGAACCATAATGAACTCAAGGCGTCTCCCTGGAATAGGTCTCGCTTTATCTGAATTTCTGGGTTGGTTTCCTGGTGTCTTTCTGTTGTCATGTGTATTATCGTTCGCCAGTTCTGCATCAGGGATTTTAAGAGGTTTACAATGGATGGATGGACTTTCAGTTTCAGGACTTAAATCAGCCACGAGTGCGGAACAGAATCGTATGCCTTCTGGTAGTCAATGAAGCAACATGACAGCTTTCTTTTCTTCTTGTGGGCGTGGTTGAGTAATACCGAATCCATAATTAACTGCTCTTTACACCCTTTTGTACCTTTTCGACACCCTTTCTGTTCTTCCGTCATGATGATCTGGCTTTCGATGTGAAAGTTAAGGATTTGAGCGATACATGACGTCTGGATCTTGTAAAAGTTTTGTAGACACGTGATCGGACGGTATTTTGTGGGATCCAGGGATCTTTTGCCCTTGGGCAGCAGATAGGTTTTTCCCTTGATGAGGAATCTTGGAACAATGTAGGGGTCTCTAATAAACTCATTTATATATTGCACCATTTTACTATGTAAGCATGTAAATTTCTTGTACCAATAATTGTGGATATTGTCACTACCAGGACTCTTCCAGTTATGTGCATTGCTCAGTCCTGCTCTACCATGCTCTTAGTTATAACCGGGTTTTCCATGGGCGTCAGGTTATTAGCTTCTATTTCCTCAGCTCTCAACCAACCTGCATCAGAGTTGTGTTCAATATTCTGGGCCCGAGTCGATGACCAGAATGCTGTTACTTGATCATTACTTGGGTTATTAGTACTTTTATCCGTGCTAGTTGATTTTTCTGTATTTAAATCCCTCCTCATTATTTTGGAATTGTATGTTTTGTCGTTTTCTATCATCGCATTTGGAGTACCTACGCAATCTCGTGCTGAATACTGCTTGCTTTTGCTTCAGCGTATCAATGACTTCACCAACCGTGTTGTTAAGTTGGTGTTTAACAGTATGTATTTTATGCTTCTCTATGATCTGTCGAACTTTCCTATCGAGCTTACGGCTAAGTCTCTTCTTTTGGAATTCTGTGAGTTGAGCAATTTCTGACGTTAAAATGTTTTTTTGTGTTGTCTCCTAATTATAATCGTTGGTTTGGTTTTGATTTTTATCGTGTGCTCTCTGGTTCGTCGTTGTCTATGATGTATATGGAAATTCAAATTCCATATTTCCGAAAGAGCCAGCATTTCTAAGCTTGTTCCATAGGTGCTTAATTTCTTCATATGCATGTGATAGTTGTCAAAGTCCATCCTATTGTCATCTTCGATTAGAGCATAATCTTTGAGTTCAGACCAGTGCTGTTTCAAGTAGCTTAGTGAGTCTATTCTTAGTTGTTCGTGACTATTTTGATGTAGACTCACTGACCTGAAAACGCAGCTTCCATCACGAACTATATCATTTCTGATGAAGGTTTTTGATTCAGAAGTGGATTCGGCTGTAGCATTTTCGTCGACAGGGGCCCGCCTGTTCAGCGCTCTGTCACCACTCTTTCGCATGCTGTCACTCTCAGCAGTGGCTCCAAGAGTGCCCTAGCGATCCCCAGGCGCGGCTCTTTTCGGAGACAAAGTGTATTCTCCATTTACATGGGTAGTGCCAGTTTTTTGTCCACGAGAGGTATTTTATTTCCCTCCTGCCCTCCGGCGAACCGGCGAGCATACCCATCGCCAGGGGCCGCTCCCGATAGGAGAACTGGCAAACACCCACGGGATATTATTATTATTATTAATATTATTATTATTATGATTTGTTGTCTTATAGTATTCCTGTGGTTGTATTTTATATTGGCGGGATTATACCAAGTCAGTACAAAAAATAAAAATAAAAAAAGGAAATTGAAAAAAAAAAACAACTATTGTGTATTAAGAAATGATCTAACTATGCTACATGTTTTCAAAATGGCCGATTTCTGGATGTTCATGTGAATGTCTGTATTAAGTCCTAATTGAGCCAAATGCGGTGTAAACGTTGTTGGGGTGAAACCTGTTACTGATATGACGAGAGGAAGAATGATGACTCTTTCCTGTTTCCACAGGCTTTTTACTTCCATTGCCAAGTCGTTGTATTTGGCGATCTTCTCACTATATTTCGCTTGGATGTTCTCGTCGTTGGGGATAGCCATGTCAATTAAATAATTGATTTTCTTTTTTTTTGGATTGAAAGGTGCTCTCGGGTCTGTTTGCGGGGATTGTTTTATCTGTGTGGATGTCAGTGTCCCAGTAGAGCTTGTAGTCTTCGTTTTCAAGTATGGATGTTGGTGTATAATGGTAGTATGGGTTAGTTTGTATGTTGTGGCTAATGTTTGGTGAACGACCTTCGCTGCTGAGTTTTGTCTCGTGGTGTATTCAGTTCCGGCCATTATTATTATTATTAAAATTATTATTATTATCGAAATTGACAATAAATTTCTCAACAAATGTTGGGTTCCAAGCTCATCCCAGATGCATGCATCAGAAGGAGTTGGCTAGTTTCTATTAGTTCTATGTTTTGTCCTGTAGGAATCTTCTCACTATATGGCAAGGCCTGAGCAGGACTGCCTTTTGGATGCCGATGAAGGTGTTAGTATGCAGTCCTATGATTTTCAGGTTCCGTTCTGGTGTTTTTGGAACTAGTTCAGTTGATGATACGATGATCGGTATCACATTAACCTTATTCAGTCGCCACATCTGCTGTATCTCGATGGCCAGCTCCGCATATTTGGCCTTTTTCTCTTGGTATTTGTTCCAACACGTTGTTACTATTGGGTACCGCGGCATCTAAAGCTGCCATTGTTTCCTTATTTAACGGTACCACATCAGGCCGATTTTTCGTCACCCGTCTGTCGGTGATAATTGTCCGGTAGTACTACAGTTTGAAGGCATTATTTTCAAGCAGTGAACTTGGTTGGCATTTATAATAGAGCACAAAGGTGTTCAGGAGCCCGTATTTATTGGCAAGCTTCTGGTGTATGATGTTACACACCTGGTTCTGTCGCTGGAGGTAGTCGGTGATTGCTAGGTAAGTGCAGCCCGATATTATATGCTGTATAGTTTCTGATCTCTCGCTACATTTTCGACACTTATCGGAATCAACGGAACGGTGTTGAAGATGAATTTCGTGTGTTAATAACTTGGTCCTGTATTGACATCACAAATCGTTCTGTCTCTGGGAATAGTTGTCCATCCTTCAGCCACCTGTTGGATGCGTCCTTATCTATGTGTGGAGTGCAATTTGAGTCCACTGGTCTTGTTTGTCGGGGACTGAAAGTGACTTTAGGATGATGTTGTCACTTGCGAGATTGATTGGAGAGTACGAGTTGTCACTTAAGGGCACTATGTGCTGAAGGATTGATGTTTGTATTTTGTTGGTGAAGAAATCTTCCAATTTTTGCAGCTATCGGGAGTGCGAATTGGTCAAGTCAACAAGGGATCTTCCACCTTCTCTTCGTGGTAAGGTCATTCGGAGAGTTGATGACCCTGGGTGGTGTGACTTGTACGTGGTCATCATTAGGCGATTAGTTCGTTGTAGTTCTTTTAACTCGGTGTTAGTCCATATCAAGATTCCGAAACTGCAGGTCAGCACGGGCACAGCATAGGTCTTAATTGCTGTAATGAGATTTCCGGTGTTCAGTTCTGCCTTCAAAAAAACTCGCACTCTGTGAACATACTGATCTTTCATCTTGGTCTTTCCTTGGTCTAGCTTGTTGGAATCCTAGGTATTATCTCTTTTTGGTGCATCGCTTTAATGATTTCTCCATTGGGTAGGGCTACATCACCATTAATGACTTTGCCTTTTTCGATGTTTAAGGCTTTACATTTTTCCATTCCAAATTCCATATGGATGTCTTTCGAGAAGGTGAATGTCACTTCAATAAGCTTTTTTAATTGGTTATGGTTTTCATCATAGAGCTTAATATCATCCATATACAGAAGGTGGGATATGGCTCGGGAATCGTCTCTATTAGCTTTGATGTTGAAGCCATGTCCTGTATTGTGGAGAGGGGGTTCATCGCTTAGCAGAACCAAAGTGGACTTAACGGGTCTCCTTGGTAAATTCCTCTATTGATGTGTATCTCATCGGTGATAAGAGATTGATCGCCATTATAGTCTATAAAAGCAGTGTGTATGTTGCTTTTTTTGCTGTGCCTGCTTAAGTACCACAGAGTCGATGATAAGCTGTTCTTTGCATCCTTGATCATCCCGAATGCATCCCTTCTGTTCCTCGGCTAATAAATTATGACTGTCAATATGGTGATAGATACGATTTGCAATGCATTCTGTTACGATCTTGTACATGGTGGGCAAACAGGTGATGGGCCTGTACTGGGACGGGTGTTCTGCTTGCTTTTGGGTAGCATAGTTGTAGTGCCTAGCATTATTTAAGTAAAATGACGGGCCATAGGTTCATGGAGAACCTCAAATTTCTTATACCAGAAATTGTGAATATGGTCGACTTTTCCAGTTGCTCGTTCCCTTAATAAAGCGGCCAACTTCCTCCTTGGTGATAGAGTCAAATTCCATTTGTGGTGTTTGAATCTGATCACGTTGAGATTGTATCCATGTAGCATTTCGGTTATGTTCTTTTGGTTTTTGTCAGATTTTAGACCAATACTCGGTTAAATGCTTTTTGCTCGGCAGCATCTCCTCAGTAGTGGTTTGATTTTTGGCGTTATTAATAACCCGATAGAACTGTCTTTGATTGGTGTTGAAAAGCCAGTTCTGTCGTTTTCTCTTTGAGCATTTGTTGTATCTTTGCAGACGTTACGCTTTAGCTGTTAGTTTTTGCTTTAGGGTTTTTTTTGTTTCTTTGTTGATGGTTGAGATCAGTGGATTTTGTACCTATCTTCTTAATGCGAGTCTTAAGTCTGCTGGAGGGGTACTCATTCTTCCGAAATTCTGTGAGTCTTCATATTTCCTGTCTCAAATCGTCAAATGTCTTCTTAAGTCTTTTCTGTCATATGGGTTTTTGTTGGTATGTAGCTTAGCCTGTTTTCTTCTGAGAATGCACTTGTTTATGGCATCTAAGGACCGCAACGGCAGAGCAGTAGATGAATGTGTGGAGCTTCTCAAGGGTGTCATACTCCAAAATAAACTCTGCTAGTATAGTGTTGAAAATCTTGAGGATGCTGTAAGTCTCCCGACTAGTTCTAAGTTTCGGAAGCTTAGGTCTTTGACTTAAATCCAAGCCGTTAAGCTGATATTTTTCCATTGTCCTGGGTGCTGTACGCTTTGTTAATGATGTCTTGTCCTGTAGATACGTCTTCGCCTATGTTTCCTGCATTTAGTACTTCCCCTCGGGTTCCTCATTGTAGGCGGGGCTATGGGCTCAACGCATTCGTTCTCAAGTTCAAGCTGCACCTCTTCTTTAAGTTGTTCCAGGATTGGTTCAGCCAAAAGTTTATTCCAAACAATTACTCGCCGTTGGTCAGCAATACGTTGCTCGGTGATATTCTGAAGATCCGGCTATGAAGGCCGGTCTGGTAAGTGGTTAAGCCGCTCTCAAATCCTATAACAGGAGTGCATTATGAAACAATTCATTGCTGGTGTCCATTTCATACCCTTTCTTAGCGTTCTAGCCTTCGTGGTCTGAGGATTGGTGACATGTGTTTCTTTAGAAACAGCTGGAGCTGGGCGTTTGGCGTCGGTGGTTGGTGCCACAAGGGGGTGGGGTTGTTGCAGTAGCCATACTCGACATCACGCTGTTTCCGTCGCTAGTCGAGGGAGACTGTAACTCACTTAACATACCGAATTCTCTACCTAAATCCTGAGCGCGACAAGAGGTTATGGTAGTACAATAATGGAGCTCGAAAAATGCCTCTAGGTCCATAGAATGTCTGTACCAAATTTCCAGATATTATAAAAAATCATTCCGTACGAAGCCTTTGAGGACATATGTTCATATGAACTTTATTTCATAAAATTGGCTCCAGAATATGCTATTAAATGTTTTGTACTTACTTAGGAAACACCTTGTATATATATATATATATATATATATATATATATATATATATATATATTTTTTTTTTTTTTTTTTTTTTTTTAAGGAGAATACCAAAAACCCTGGAAGGGATGGAGAAATAGAGAAACTCAGAAGAGCTACAAAGAAGGCTTTCAATGTGGCTTAAAGAACCCAAAACTAGGAAGATTATAAAAAACATCTTTAAAAAGAAACTGAGGGCTAAGAGAAGAACAGCCTGGAGGAACTTCTGCAACGAGGCCTCCAACACGTCGTCGGCCTCGAGGCTTACAAAGGTCCTCTCTAAAGATCCTGCCATGCAGCCAGGAAGTCTAAAGAAGCGCGACGGAACTTACACTGTTACCTCCGGAGACATGGCAAGAATACTACTGGAAACCCACTTTCCTGAATGCAAAGTTATCGACATCACCGAAGGCCCTGTGTGGCCTGATGATCATCCAGTGGCTATAGGAGCAAACGAAAGACAAAATAGCTTGGGCAATCAATACCTTCAAACCATTTAAGTCCGCGGGAACTGACGGCGTTTTCCCGGCTATGTTTCAGTGGGGTCTGGAGGTTGTTATCAGACACCTAGAATTTATATTCAAGACCTGTCTAGTCCTAAGCTATATACCTATAAAATGGAGAGAGGTGAGGGTCGTCTTTATCCCTAAGCCTGCAACAGACAACTATTCCCACCCAAAATCTTACAGATTTATCAGCCTAACTTCATTTCTTATAAAGACTCTGGAAAGGCTCTGTGACAGACAGATTAGGGATGAACATCGGCCTTTGCTGGAAATACACCCTACCAAGATGCTTACTAACCTGGAAAATCAACAGAAACCGCTCTGCACTTTGTGGTTCAGAGAAAAGAAGAGCCGCTTTTCTATAGTCAGTCGGCTTTAGGAGCTTTTCTAGACATAGAAGGCCCTTTCGACAAAGCGACCTTCAGAAGGGCAGAACTAGTTCTGACCAGGCACAGCGTAGACCTAACCATTATTGACTGGATTGGCTGTATGCTGAAGAACAGAACAGTCGAACTAAAGAGAGGCTGCCCTCAGAATGGCGTGCTATCTACGCTTCTCTGAAACATATTCTATTTCTATACAACCGGTTATGCAGACGACATCACTATTCTGTTAACTGGAAAATTTGAAAACGTCCTGTGTGAAACCATGCAGGCTGCGTTAAGACTAGTAGAAAGATGGTGCACAGATAACGCACTCTCTGTGAATCCTACAAAAACCGCTGGTACTCTTCACTAGAAAAAGAAAGCTGGTCAACGTAAGATCGACCACCTTTTCTGTTCGGTGCGCAGCTCGGTCTGTCTAAAGAGATCAAATATCTGGGAGTCATCCTGGATAGCACCCTAAATTGGAATAAACACTTACGTGAAAAATCAAAGAAGGTCACCAGGGAAAGTCTGGGGTCTGTCGCTCAATATTGTCCTCAGGTTGTTATTCGACCTATGTTAACTTACGGAGCCACTGTGTGGTCGACCAAAGCCAAGCAAGTTGTAGCACATACCTATGATGGCAATGCAGGTGCTGCTGTGCTTGCCGCCTCTTGATGTATTTCTGAAAGGCGAGGCAGAGAGAAGGGTAGTCAAGCTGCATGCCGTTAACCTGTGGTGGGAAAAAAACTGGGGTCCGGGACATGCCCGAGTGTTCCTGGAGGCTGTCGCACGACAACCTCTTATGGAACACCGAACGAATGCCCTGATCCTCTGGTCCCTTTTTCAATAAAAACTTTGAAATTGACAGCGGCTCAACAAAACCAGGAAAAGAGGCAGACATCCATATCTACACTGACAGCTCGCAGAATCAATCCGGGACAGGCTTGGGAGTGTATGTACCAGAACTCGACCTGGAAATTAGTATGGCCCTAGGCAAAGGGGTGACTATCTTCCAGGCAGAACTGCTTGGAATTCTGCAAGGTGCCGTACAAATAGAAAAAGAAAGAAAGAATAACAGCTAAAAAAGTTATAATTCTCACAGACAGCAAACAAGTCTTGCAAATTCTAAAAAAGAACAAAATAACATCCAAACTGTTCCTTGAGTGTCGCCAGATGCTGGAGACGGTTTCCCAGAGGAATACGGTCACAGTGTCCTGGGTTAAGTGACATAGTGGAATGAATCAAAGGAAATGAAAAAGCAGATAATTTGCGCGTAACGGAGCAAAGGGCAAACCATGCGCCCCTGAAGTCTTCGCACCGCTATCCTCTCAAGCGATCAATCTAAAGATAAACGAACAGTCAACAAAGATTCTAAGAGAGGGATGGGAGAGACAGGGCTTTAGACATTCAGGTGCCGCAATTTGTGGCCCTGAGGCCGCTCGGAAAGAGTACCTCCTCGGGCTCTCTCGAGGAAATCTTAGAAAACTGGTAGAAATGCTAACGGGACACTGTAAGCTAAACAAATACCTGCACACCTTGGGCGTCCTCCCGGATCCAAGTTGTAGGGGGTGCAACGAGGACGAAGAAACTGCTGAACGTGTTCTTTGTTACTGCCCAGCTCTTGTAAATACCATCCATTATTGGGGAAACACAATCGGAGGATGCTCGGCCGCTACGGTGCTGAACTACATCAATGCTTTGCTGGCTCGACGAGTCAAACTATGAAGGAGGTTACAATGGGCCCATCCAAAAGGCCTAAGTAATAGGTTGGGGCAAGTAATCCCTCCATACTCTCTATATATGGGTGTTAATTCGACAGATTCAGGCGGGCTTTTATACCCTACTTTTGCTCGCCGAACCGTGATTCTGAAGAAAACTCTGAGAGGGAATGGCTATTGCACTGAAAATATAGTAATCCAACTCCGCGAAAGGAGAATGACAAGGAGCCACCGTTAGGTAGTGTTGTTCTTCCCTACATAGATGGCACTACAGACAGAATAGGACGATTCCTTCGGCGGTTCAACATACGTACAATCTTCAATACACATAAGAAGATTGGACAATGTTTGCGATACCCAAAAGATGTCGTACTTTCTCAAATAGAACAAATATATAAAATTCCTTGCTCCTGAGGAGAAGTGCATGTGCAGGGGAGAAACAGGACGCTCAATATCCGCTAGACTAAAGGAACATGAACGATGTATTAAAAAGAAACAATTGTTCAATTTGCTGTAGCTGAACACCAGCATACCACTGGCCATGTTATAAATTTAAAAGAAACGAAGGTTCTAGCGTCGGTTAATTAGATAATCTATTAAAATTTTTAAACATACCAAAAACTGTAATAAAGATATGGGTTACGGTCTACACCACACGTAAAAACCAATTTTAACACAGGGCACGGTTCGGCGAGCACAAGTCGGGTATGAAAGCCTGTCTGAACCTCTCTGAGCTGACTCAGTGTTCAGATCTCGTGTAATCGAAGAACCACTATTTCTTATATAAACAATAGTGTTATTTCGTTTAATTATTTACAGATATATACCATTTTCTGGTATTCAAAAAGCAATGTTGCCAAGTGTAATCCATTTTGTCAGCAGAATTCGTTACTCTATATTAGGGTGGTTAATATTTTGTTGTATAGTTGAACGGCTGCCATCCGGAGCTCAAGCTGAAACAGTAAATAGTTAGCACCAGGTTAGGCGCCGAGCTTCATCATCATTAAACCCATTACATAAAAATCTGTATCGGTATAGTTAAATCGCTGTCAGCTCCGCAGGCGACGTTGATGCACTCGATAAATCGGTACCGGGTTAGTACTAGGTTAGGTACCAAAGGCATGAAATAAATGACGGTACAGCTCAATCACCGGCAACATGGAAGCAAATCTCTTTCGTCAAAAAGATGTTCAAGTAGAGGAGATGCGACCACGACGAAAGCCAGTTACTATTAAATATATGAGCCATTTACTATGATCCGTGATGATCCAGATGAAAAAAGAGAGACCAAGACCAAGAGTAATTGCTTAATAAAAACCCTTACAAAATTCGAGGCTGCTTTAACGACACTATTTTGAAATTATATTTTAAAACAATTTGCCACAGTAAGTAACATTATTCAAAAACCAGGGGGATAAAAGTTTGCTTTTTTCATATTAAATACAAAAATAAAAGAGGCGATTATAAAAATAAATATCCAGATGATAACACCTCACAGTTGGATGGACCAACTTTCTATGTGTCAATTGATACATTATTTGGCGAATTAGAGAAAAGACGTAAAGCATATAACTACATAACCGATCTTATCAGTTTTCTAGGGGATACTAAAAGTATACCTCTAGATCAATTAAAGGGAAATGCAAAAAAATAGTAGACTTACAAGGAAGATATTGACCAAACATTTGTTGAATAAGTTCCTTTCTTTCGTAATTATGTAGTAACTCTTCCATTGTTTAAAGACTCAACAGTGATAAGTGGCCATGATATGCTAAAATAAATTATTTTGATATAATTATAATAAAGTTTTTAAAATGGTTTGGGTTATACTAACAATTATTTTTATTGTTTAAAAACCTACAAAGTTAGAAATTTGTTTTTATTTATTTTAAATATTTTAATTTGGTATTACATGTTATTTTGTCTTAGTAAATGTTAATGTACTTTTGAATAAGACTACTTTTTTTAATTCTGTATACATTTAAGAGAAAGGGGCCACAAAAGATATTCAGTATCGGGCCCACAATTATCTAAATCCGTCTCTGAATATCAGACGCGGTGAAAAAACTATATATATATATTGTGGGTACTACATGCAAACCCTTCGTTGCTGCCACTAATGCATAGAATTTTTTTTATATCAAATATGTACAGCGTGCTACCAAAATATGACCCACACTCAAGTGGGAGGCAGTCGGATTTTTTATTAGCGTTATTTTCGTAATCGTTGGCGGCATTTGAATTACATATACATATATTTCGTAAGGGATACAACAATCATCATTAGCGTGCAAAATATTTGTTTGTTTTATTTTCGTATGGCAAAGAATTAAAAAAATATTTATTTGGTAATCCCAAGTAAGATTTTAAGATTTGTAGAAGAAACCGTGATGTTTCTGTTACTTTGTTATATAAATAAAGATTTTTATATAAGAATCATATAATGGCCACAGGAACTTTTAAAAGGCGAATGATTATATAACCAGGAAAAACCAAAAAAAGAGAGGACAAAACTTTCTTCATCTGTCACGATTAGTAAATGTGATTTATTTCACTTATTATTTTGTTTATTCTTTTGAGGACTTTGATTATACGCCATGATATTGCCATATGTGCCATGGGTTATAGTTTTAAAAAGTTCCTGTGTGGCATCACTCAAAAAATGGACACTTGAAGGTTTTTATGCTTGTTATTTACATGCTTTTTTATATGTCCAGAGAAATATATAAGTCTCCCGATAGTACCGTTTTTGCTGCTTACATCAGCTTAACTTCTTATTGGTTCGTCGTTTATTTCAACGGGGTATAAACAAGTTTCCTTAAATTTTCAATGTGAGTCTCGTAGCTTAGTGGTAGGATTCTCGACTTTCATTGCAATGTATGTATGTTCGAATCCCCGTTCAAACGATGATTTTTTCTTAACAAAATTATAATTTTATATGTAGCTGTGTTTTAAAAATCGGCTAGCGTTGTGGTTAGCCCTGGTTGGGTCTTTTTTGAGGTGATGTAAAGAAGTGAATCTATATTAAAACAGGGATTTTTTTAACAAAACCTATACTGTTAAACGGAGTTGTTCCGTTAGGCGTTAGATTAGCAAAAGTTTGTCGATGAAATCATCATTAAAGCCATAAAATTACATGCTATGCAGCATAAATATTAATAAAATGTCGCGAGAAAATTATTACAAAAATTACCTGTTCTTTACCTTTATAAGTGACCGATTTATAAATGAATGTAGAACAAAAAAAAACTTTTTTAAAAATTTCGTAAGTGACCAATTTATAAATGACCGGTCATTTGCCAATACTGGTTTTAACTAAACAACGTTAAAAATTAGAAGTTACTGGCTAAATCGCTAACCATCCTTTTTTCTTCTCTCGTAAAAGGAAAGTATTTTAATCGTGAAAACATCAGGATTCCTGAATCCCGATAACAATGTCCTCTTATTTCCGTCAGTATGTCGGTCTGTCGTTCTGACTGTACGCGGCATAATTCACGATTGACTTCAAATTTTGATAAAAAGTCATATGGGGTTGAAATGCTTAGTTTTTGGTAAAAATCTAATATGGAACAAAATGGCGGCCTCACAAAATATTAAAACTAAGATCAAAATTTTTAAGAAAGTTTTTATCAAACAGTCTTTGCATAAAAGTAAATTGTGATAGGGGGATAAATTGGTAAAATGTTTAAATCTATTATGGAGGAACAAAATGGCGGCCTAATAAAATGTTTTAATATTCGGTAAAATTCCATTTCCTGGAATAAAACCTTCTTTTTATGGGGGAAAATATAATAAAGTACATAATTTATTTTTTATAGGCCGCGTAAACAATGTTATGAAAAATAAATAAATAAATAATAATATCAATAACTAAATTAAAAACAAAAATAAAATTGAAGACAGATGTAGTTCATGGCATATGTATAATATAGACTGTACATTATGAAGTTGTGGGTAAAGGCGGAGTTACTGTTTTTTTTCACTTTGTTGGCATTTTGATAACACCTAAAACATTAAAAAAGAACATGCTATTTAGAAATCTGCTAGTTTTTACTGGGAGTTAAAGTTAAGTAATCTAGCGGGAATCTAGGGATACCTCAAGATATATAAAGTAGTTGTATTAATTGTAATATGTCTCTATAAAACGCACTTTATATACTCTCTTGTAATTTAATGCCTTAAGTTACTTGTGGGCCTATCGGTCCTCTCTATAAGCCCACCCATGTCTAGAAAGACAACACCGTGCAAATTATGGGCTTAGTGCAATTGTTGACACACTAGTATGCAATTAGATTCTTCGCTTTTCTACAGAACATGACATTGACAGATTAGCACTTTGTGTGATGTCGTCTATTCGTATACATCTTGTGTCTGATCTATATTTATGAAGTCATGTTACTTATGTAATTTTTAATCCTTGGTATTCTGTATCTTTTTTTATTTGTTTATTGAGCTTGCATTTTTTCTTAGGTTTATTTCACTTCTAACCAGTGGCGTAACTACAAATTTCTCCCCCTCTGCATATTCGGGTAATGGGGCCCCTCAAGACCGGAAAATAACTGATTACTAAAAAAAAAGGCCATTCATATTCTCATAATCCCCCTTGGACTCCACTGCACATTATCGCCAGGTCCTCTGACATCAGTGCCCTCCCCCCGGGGGTTGGGGGGGCTGGCGGCAGTGAAATTCTCTCTCTCTCTTCCCAATACTGCCCCTGTAGGTATAGCCTATATAATATATTAATAATACAATATTTATCAATTATATGGTTTTCACAATTTAATATAAAATATTCTTAAAGTGGGCTATTTATTAAAATACTACATATTTATTTACTTTTTGATCAAAACAAAACTGAGAAATCACTTTTTTAAATTCTATATCGTGACTTAATAGTAATTATTCAGAGTTACTGTTTCTTATCTGTTTACTAACAACTTTTAAGTATCAGTACCTCCCTGAACCTTGCAGAGACTACTCCGTTACATTTAAGAGTACTCTTATAACTTATTACTATCAAGTAAAACGAATCGTTACAGAGCAGAGCAAGTTATCGTCTAATATTACTTTAAACTGGCTATTACCTTCTGTTGCAACTTTGAAGTAAGAATTACAGTCATTATTTACTACAAGTAAACTATTACCTCTTTTACTTGAGGTTCCGGAGATAGGGGGCGCTGGTACAAGATTCGGTCGACAGTGACTTTATAAGCACAGTGGCGACAATAGGGTAACCAATTTTTGATTGGATCGGCCATATGATTAGCATAAAAGAAACTTTATTTTGTAGGCCTTCTTCAGTACATATTACATTACTAAATTCACTTGGCAGACAACTCTCATTAATCGCTTGCACAAATATTGTTATTTGCTAAAAATCTAAATGAAAAAGTAAGTTTGCGCTAGATTTACAACTGACGCTGACAGAGGTTGTCAATGTAAAGGCGAGACATTTAAATTTCACGGGGCATATTACTCCTTGTAGAATGAAATTAATAATAATTTTATTAATTGACCTTTTAGCTGATCCAGTTTTCTTATATTAACGTGCTAAAGTAGATTAATTTAGCTATATTTGAGAAAAACTAACGATAGTGTGCGCCGAATTAAATCTTTAGACATTTTGCATCAATATGGCGGGTGGGCTTCCATTGTCGCCACTGTCCTTCGGTCTACAGTCATTAAACTCCATTATATTCGATCCGAATTTGTCAATCTCAATTGGTTGTGTACGTGTTGTGTTATCGTCTACGAGTAACACAACACAAATTAAAAATATCACAACTTGGTTATGTCATACCTGGACAAAACAACCTAAAGCGGTATTTTAAGGAAACAAAAAATGAAAACTAAACAAAATGTTATGACAGATCGCAGAATTATGGCAATGACTCCAGTACCGGAATTCTCCGCATGCTACGACGCTACGCGCACAATGCATTAAATTTTAAAGAACCGGGCGGAATGTTCGCAAAACATAACCGCTTGGTAATAGTATGGGATTAATGGGAACTTTGTAGATAACTTTATTCGTATCACCTTAGTGTTCAAGACTTCAGAGTAATTGGGTATAAGTGACAGTTGCGTATTTAAAGAATCCAAAACTATAAAAGCGTATGGGGGCAGTCGTAGACACTTGATGTTAAGTAATTTTCTCAGTAAAGAAGTGCAGCTAACTTAAAAGTAAAAGTCCAATAGAACGCCATTGTTTATTTTCATCTCCTCTATAAATATTTAGCTATGACGTTTATTTTTGTGTGCCTGCGTTTTAACTTTAGGTCCTTAGCATAGCTAGAAAACTAAGTAAAATGCATGTATTATACTTCAACTACCAATAACGTATCCTACACGCTCTACACCATATTTCGAATTTGAGTATTTGTAGTCGCCATAACTGTTTTGTTTGTATTAAAAAGAACCATACATATTTTTAAAACGGATTAAATAAAAAGAGAAATAACGAAGTGACAAATAGGGTGAATTATTACTATTTGGCTACTTAAATAGGACCACACAGTTCCGTACTATCTACGTAATAGTCAAAGTGTCAGTTACATGTTATTCACTAAATAGTTACGCTAATATTGTTCCCAATTTTGGTAATGACTTCGTATCTCAGCTTAAACAGAACGTGGCGACACTAAGTTCCGGTTACTTCAACAAAATTACTTGTCGTAACAATAACTCCTAATCCTCATTCTAGTAATAAAGTGCAGCGTTAATTAATTCAGGTTTACTTACATTCGGTTATCTAATAAATAAATAAAAATGAGAAGTTTTGGGTTAACCGACGTAGTTGAAATTTGTTATAAAGGTATAAAATTTAAAAAAAAAACATTTTTCAAAATTAAACTTTTTTTTTTGAATATTTGACAGGTAAGATAAATCGCGTTATATTTTTTATTGGCATTTTACACGATGTTTCAAGAAAAAACTTTCTGTAAACTCAGTTTTTAGTGGGTTCAATTATTAAGAAAATCTCATATGATTAATATTTTATTGGTCGCACTCTAAGTCTAAGGGGGCGTGCTCTGCCCAACTGAAAGAAAGCTTATCCCGTTTTTCCAGAAATTATAATGACTGGGAAAGTGTCAAAAATATAAAACTTAGCGACCGAAACAAAAAAAAACCTTTATATACATCGCAGGTGGTTCTTGAGGAGCCATCCCTATGTAAGAGTAATTCTAAGGGTTATTATTATGTAATATATTATTTTTTACGAGTTTCATTTGCATGTAGTCTGAAATGAAGGAGCTTCTCAGTGATTGTGTATAATATTCTACCTACATTAGGTTTGTTATTTTAGGTTTCAAGAAAACATTTTATAAGTACGTTCTGTAGATAAATTTACAGCTTTATTTTTGTGTATATGTCGGTCCGAATGGAGATTGCCTCCATTTGAACTCGGAACAGAAAGATTTAAAAATGTCAAATGTGATTTTGGCAAAACATCAGAAAAATTGTTCTTTTCAAAGCAAAAATAATGAACAGATGTGTACCCGGAATGAAAGTACATCCCATTTTTCCATACGTTAAGGACTGAAAATCAACACAACCCCAGATCATGATACAAAGAAAAAGAAGATATGACATTGCGCAGGTTCAAGGCCAATGAAGTCGAATCGTATACGTCATGTGGTTCGTAAATAGAATCTAACCGCCATTTGATTTGCATTGTGTCGTGTGTTCGTGGTCGGGTTTTTATTTTATTTTGGACGAATATTTGTTTAAAATGCGTTGTTCGGTGGCTAATTGCCATACAGACTATGAGTCTAAAGACTTTAATAGAGAGATAATGTTTTTTCGGTTTCCCAACGATGAAAATCTTTGCCGGGAATGGGTAAATGCCTGCAAACGGGAGGACAAGGTGAATACGAAAAACGCGCGAATTTGCTCAAGACATTTTCACTCTGATTCTTATGAAAGAAACTTAAGATTCGAGCTTTTGGGATATTCAGCGAGAAATCGTCGCCTTCTGAAACCGGACGCAATACCCACATTGAATTTACCAAAGAAACCTATGAAGACCTCAACTAAAAAAAATAGAGAGGATCGTGCGAATAAAAGAAACCGTACCAAATTAGTGAATAGTATTCTGGAAGCTAGGTGAGTGAAATACCAAAATGTATGAATACCAAATGTATGATATGTATGTAGATTAGTCAGGGCTAAACTAACTTAAACCTATTATTGGTGTTTTGTGGTTTGGGATACTTTTTAGTAGTTATTTTATTTTATTATTTTATATTAATAGGTGAAGGTGTTAATACATAGAGAATGTTTTGTTGTAGTGAATGTAGTAATCAAGAAGATAGTTTTGCGGGTAGCACGACTAACAATAACAGTAACGATGGTGTTGGAAACATAGTTATTGTCGATGAAACCGATATCCAGCCCAAAAAAGATATTGGGTATGTGTTTATTTTTGCAATAGTTAGACTGTATTACACATTATAATATGATGTTTTGTTTTGCCTCGTGTTTGCTATTTAAGATGTTATTTTATGTATACTATTGACTCTTATCTGCCTGTGCTATATACTCATAATTTATAATTATTTTAGTACTAACACTGACATTGATGAAAGGGATGACATCATTAGAAAATTAAGAAAAGAAAATTCAGAACTAAAAAATGAAAATGGTATATTTAAAAACTTTTTCTCACACTCCCAAGTAAATAAACTAAAATATCCCAAAAAACGAGTAACCTGGACTGTAGAGGATATTTCTAAGGTCAGTATAAAAATAAATTATGAATAATTTATTAATACCAAAGAAGAGGTTTGCGGTATGCACACAAAAAAGAAAGATAATGTATTTTGTGCTGAATTTTTATGTATTTTTTTTATTTCAAAGGTGAACATGTTGACAAATAATTTCAAGAAATAATTATTTTACACAAACTATACTGTCTTCTTTCCATTTTTTTTTTCATTATTACAATAACTTTTATTTTTATTTATAGGCTATTGTTATTCACTCTGCAGGTGCCCGAGCCTATAGGCTTTTATTAAAAAAAGGCTATCCATTACCCTGTGTTTCAACACTTAGAGGATCGGCCAAAAAAATAAAAGTGGAACCTGGCATTTTAAAACAGGTAAGATAATGAAATCAGGGTGTACTAGGGGTTTTAATATACTTTGTTATAAAGTTGTTTTTTTTTACAAAATCAATTTAATTTTAAAAAAATGTGTCTGATCACAGCTTTATGGACTCTAAAAAACTTGTGTAAATTAAAATGACTTTAAAGGGCTAGTTTTTGATATCCATAAAGCTACAACATATAAAAAAACTAGAAAATTGACGGAGATATATTTTACCATTGTCCAGTGCGTTGGTCCAAATGGTATTGATTAGTTTGTCATTAATTAGCTTTTAAAAAGGTAAGATAGAAAAGTTAAATGTATTTTCCCCAAACTTATCGTCTTGCCACCAGTAAATTCTTGTTATTTTTTTCTCTAAGGTTTATTAAGGACATTGAGATGGATTTCTTTGCAGGTTTTCATGATTGTCAAACAGACCGATTTAACTGACCTACAAAGAGTGTGTGTTTTATCCTTTGATGAAATTAAAACTAGAAGTGCTTACTTATATGACAAGGTAAACGACCAGACATTGAAGCCCTATAATTATATTCAAGTAGCTACTATAAGAGGTTTATTTGGTAATTGGAAGCAACCCATTTTCTACGATTATGACTGCCAAATGACGAAAGACAAACTTTTTGAAATCCTTAAGTTCATAGAAAAGGCAGGATTCCCTGTCGTTGCAGTAGTAAGTGACTTAGGTGGAGGTAATCGTGGTTTGCACAAAGAATTGGGAATTACTACAACACAAACTTGGTTTATAAATCTACTATCCAACCAAAAGGTGTTTGTATTTGCAGACGTTCCACATTTGATCAAATTATTAAGGAATCACTTTGTTGATCAGGGTTTTATTTTAAATGGCAAAGAAATCAATAAAACCATTATAGAGAAACTAATAGGCATCACTAATTCCAGTGACCTAAATATAGCTCACAAAATTTCGATGGATTCTATAAATGTTAAAGGCGCCCAAAGGCAAAAAGTGAAACTGGCAACAAAACTATTTTCCCATACCGTTTCAAGAGCTCTTACAAGATGTGGAATGCTTGGAGAATTTGGGGATGAAAATTGGATGGAGTGTGCAGAATTTTTTAAGGATGTAAGTTGGATGCTAGTTTTTGTATAATACTGGTATGATCTAACGTCAACTTTGTGATTAATGGTATTTTGTTTTTAGGTAAATGACTGGTTTGACGTTCTCAATGTAAGAGTGCCTGAAGAAGATAGCAGAGAAAGAAAAAAAGCTTACGGCCTATCACTTGAACTTCAAACCAACATTTTAGATAAAATGAGCAATATCATTTCTTCTATCAGGGTTAAAGGTAAAAATACATTATTACCTTTTCAAAAGGGAATTCTGATTACCAATTCATCCTTAAAAATGTTGTATGAAGATCTTAAAGAAAGAAACGGTATTAAGTACCTCCTCACCTACCGTTTGAATCAGGATGTGCTGGAAAATTTTTTTGGTGTCATAAGATCAAAGGGAGGTTTACATGACCATCCAAACCCCCTTGAATTTAAATATCGCCTTAGAGCGTATATTTTAGGAAGAAATGAAGGAGCCTTATTCAGTGAAGGTAATACTCAAAAATTAAAATAAGTAAAACTCAAAGTCTCAAACACATTAAAGATTAATACATTAAAATAAAACAAGAATATAAGACAAATTAAAATTTAAAGATTAAAAAAATGTGAAACATGTTAAAATGACATAAACAACCTATTTCTATACGTAACAATAATAAATAAATATAATAATAAGCATACCGGAGTAACGTTTTATTGTTTAACACATCACTGACTTAGGTCTAAACTTTCAGTTTTATTTATTTTAATTTATATTAAAATCTGTTTCTTTGAGAAAATTCACAAATTCTTTGATTTAAGGTAATACTCAGACAGACGACACCCCCGATTTGGAAACAGAAAATGTTTTAAGTAAAGATCATTTTCGACATCTAGTTACAGAAGACCCTCCAATTTCTGATGCTTTAAACCAAGAACTGGACTCCATACCTTATGATGGTTTACAAAATTTAGCGGGGTTTATCTGCCACAAGCTAAAGAAGTCAGAACCAACAGCGTCTACCTCCACAAATACTCTAGACAATTCTTTAACATGGGTTGATCATTTGTCTGAAGGTGGTTTGGACAAACCATCTGAGGAAATGATGCAGCACATAGAAAAATTGGAGACAATTTTTAACAATGTTAATGCTGATAACCTGCATATTTGTAAGGGATATATCAGTTATTTAATTGACCGCAGTTCTAATGTGGATTGTAGCGTAAATGTAAAAAAAATATTTTTTAGATCTCGAATGTTTTTCCGCATGAGGAATTTAAATAAAGAATTGTTAGACAGAAATTTTTCAAAAAAAAGAAAAATGTTAAAAACTGTTAAATAATGTTTTTTTTATTATTGTATTATTTATTATTTTGTTAGTATTGTTAGCTAGTTAGTATGCAGACTCAGACTAAGAGCCCTGAACTAAGGCTTATTTTAATATTCCATGTATTTTTGTAAAAAATCAAAATAGCCCCTTTTGTTTGCATAATTAAACTTGTAATTATTTTAGTGATCCTTATATTTTCATTACATTAGGTTTTTGGAAAACTATTTTTTGTAAAAACCCAGTTTTTACAAATGGATATCAAAATATATTTTTAAAAAGTTTTTTTTCTATTTGCATCGCATTTAATACAATAGAGTCATCAATAATCATCATTATTAATAAAATAAAACAAAACATCATATTATATTTTGTTTATCGTTTTATCTATTTTTTTCAGTACCCATAAATAAATATTTTTATACCTGTGTTTTTTTTATCCCAATCAAAATAGTTATTTTATGCGATAAGTGTGTGAAGTTATGATTTTTTGACGAATGTGAAAATCACATGAGTCAAAAAAGGTAGTATTTTACACACTAGTAGCATACAAATTTTTTTCTAAAACCAAAAAAATCGTAGCAAAATTTCCAAATTTTTCAATTCCTTTACACACTAGTGTAAAGTAAATTTGACATATTTTTAAAACTGACATTTGTCAAAATATTAAAATTTTTCAATTACTTTACGCACTGTTTTAAAATGTTACACGTCTTGAACAGTGCGTAAGGTGAGTACTTTACGCACCGTTGTAGAAAAAATAATTTATGTAAAAGCAATACCTAAAAATAATAATATTATTATTATCTTTGGTAAAAGTAATTAGTGATTCTGATTCCATTCTAAAAGAAGGGTATGTTTATCTATTAATGTTCTTGAGAAATAAAAAAACACCCTTTTCAATCACATAAGGACTTAATTTGTATTTTTTTTCTATACATTTTATTTTTGAATTCATCATAAATACTTACCTACCCGGTTGTGAAGAACGGTATTTTAGCCTATTACCGTTCACGAGATACAAAAAACCACCCCAATTAACCCCCTAGGGGTTAAATTTGTAGTTTTTTTCTATAGTCTTTTTTATCTTATCATAACTACCCGATTCCAAATGAATGGTCTCTTTACCTATCACCTTCTCCAAATTCAAAAACTGCCCCTTTCAACCCCTTATGGGGTGAAATTATCATAATGTATTGATTATGTATTGTCACAAAAGCTTAATGTGTGTACAAAATTTAAAAATAATGGAAATAATAAAAATGGTTGAAAAAGCTGTTACAAGATTGAAACAAACAAACAAATATACTGGTCAAGTTAAATAAAACCCTTTTAAAAGCGAAAAATAGTACTCTTTTTCTTAAAACCTACTGTATTTAACTATTTTTATTTATTTCTACTCATATGTTTAAATGTAACTGTTTATTTTGATATAATCATGTTATTTAATATTTAATCCGCAAATCTAGTTCACTATAGCTACTTTTTGATTACCTCAGGAAGCTGTAAAATATTCTCTCGTATAAAATTATTGTATAAAACGTACCAGTATAGATAAATCGTCAACATTTGTTCATGTTTAAAGTTCATATCTAACTTAATATGCAGAAAACCACGAAAAATCCCATATCCCAATATGTTAAATTTAAATTTTACGAACCGCGTCACGTCATGCGCGAACTGGACAAATTTGTGACCGCGATTTAGCATATCTTGTTTTCTTTGTATCATGACCCCAGATAAACCTACACCAGAAGCGAAACTTAGACAAGTAGCGCGTCAATTTTCTTTGGCCTCGGCGCGAGAGACATGTATGGCCAGCACCAAAAATTTTGTCCGATATTAAAAATTATTATTAAATTAAAAATAGCATTACCCGCACCAATTCAAATTTTTTGGAAACAAAATGTTATGAATATTTAGGTATTATAATATGTGAATTACTGCTTTTTTAAGGTCCTTATTTCTGCTTTTACTGCGATATAAATTTGATTTAATCTTATTTGATTAAAAAAAACTAATTATATTGGTGTTTTAAAAAAATGGCAAAGATTCATATTCCGGTACTATTCAGAAAACGGTGTTTAAATTTGGAAAAAAACACATTTTTAACTTTCAGAAATATATTTATTTATACATAAAATTATAATTAAGGAATTACATTTTAAAATACCATAATTTTATGATTTTTTTAAGTAAAACTAATATTATCGGCATCAACAAACAAGGTTTTTGGGTAATATCTAAAACAAAGATAAAATAAATAATCCAACGAAGAAAATCAAATCATATAGAAGCGACATAAACTGCTTATACGTGTCCCGTAAAAAAATATTGGACATTGAACTAAGAACATTTTCGAATAAATGTTCTTAGTTCTTAGAAAATACGTTTTTCAATTATCTGTATTGTACAAGTAACAAGAATCTAGTCTGATTTGTTGAGCGGATTTATTTAATTACTGAGTGTTGTGTTATGGAGTTAGTATGAGCATATATATTGTTAAAAAATGCTATTTTTTTGTGTATACCATGGCTGCTCCTCCAACACAAACGTATTATATAAACTGTTTTACTACTTGTTCTATTTTTCAATTATTTTATTCTCTCTAATATTTGCTTTACCTTAACACGAAATTTTTAGACTATATTATAATAGGTAGTTGCGTTACAGTATTTAAAAATTACTTTTTATGGTTGATAAAAACCAGTTATTTTCATGTCTTTAAAGACTATTACTTTAACGTTTGCATTTTCTTTAATTTTATCCGTAACTATAGTAAATAAAACTAAAATTTGATTTTCTCTGCCCCTGAGCCACGGCAGTTGGGTTATTTCAATCTTACCGGGATTAATATGATTATCGGTACCGGTATTTTGACAATGCTGTCTTTAACAATAAGTTTAACTACGTGATAAAATTATGGCCTTTTTCGGAGGTTCTTCGAATAAAAAATCAGATCTGCGCTTTGGTCCAGGAAAAATTGTCGGTATAGCGGTATCATAAAGACGCTTTACACAGCTTGTATATACCGCAAAACATCTTCCTGCAAAGTGATTTTCGCATAACTTGTAATTACAATAACTTTTTTCTAAAAGCTCTTCCCTTCCAGCCGCTTGAAACCAACTGTTAAATCTAAAATTATTATATTTTTATAGTATAAAAAAACTATAAATTAGGCTACTTATAAAATACCTACTTGTTAAAACATATTTTGCGTGACTTACTATCAGGCTTAAAAAATTATAAATGTTAATAATAAAACCAACATACCTTACGGGATCTTAAGGTAATTTAAACAGTGATTTATTGCTCCCACTTCTATTTGAACAATGTAAATAAAGGCCCTTATAACCAGGATTTTTACAACCACAAAAATAAAACTTTATGAAAAATTAATGTTTGAAAAATTAAATAATAACATAAGCTCTCGCGCTATCGATATCGCCGCTCGAGCAAGCACTTCAGTGCGGATTTAAAATATCAACTGGACCTCTTACTATGTCTCAGATGGCTGGACATCCAGAGGCGGAGTTTCACATAAATTCGCAATGCATGCGTTAGATAGGCACTTTCGCATCTGGGGCACAACATGAAAAACGACGCTACATATGAATCTCATTTGATTTTATCTTTATTAAATGTAGTTCTGGCAACGTAAAAACAATATAAACATACAATTAATGATCTTATGAGAATTATTTTGCTTATTATTATGTTGAATAAATATTTTGGTGTCTATTGTTTGTTTTTCTCGTGAAATAGTCATGTTGAGTACCACTCGAGAAAGAACTTTGCAAGGAAATTTTTTCTCGTGTAACATTCAAGGTTGTTGCTTTTTGACAATGTCACTCATGAAATTATTTAGCAAAATCACTCGGCTGAAGGCCCGCGACTTTGTTAAAAAGTGTCATTCGTGAAACCGCCTTCTAAGAAATTTTCATAATAATCGAAAAATGTTGACGACAAAGTTTTCTCTCTTGTGGTATTATTATGTCAGGTATGGGCAACTTTTGCTTAACTGAGGGCGTAATTTCGGGACTTAAATAGGTTGCGGGCCGTAGGCAAGAAATCAGTAGGTAGTAGTGAATAAAAAGGCGATAAAAATTCACACATTTTTTTATTTATTAATTATAAGAGCATAATCATACATAAAAAACAAACTAACAAAACAGATAGAAAAATCAAATGAAAATTAAAGAGAGTTTGAAGCTGAGAAACAAGATGATCATTATTGAGGTCAATACCACTAGTGCATAGGCGCAAAGTGTTTTCTAAATTAACATCTGTAAGCCGAGTACGATGCTTATTTTTATTAATTTTCATGATTGAAAAAAGCTGCTCACATTAATACGTGCTACCGAATGCACAAATTATTTTTCGTGCGAAAACTCTCAGCTGTGGATACTGTTCTTTGGAAAGGTATGTACTGTAAAATTCGCTTAGTTCCACATCATCAGTTTTAGATTTCAAATATGAGTCTTCTTGAAGCTCGATCAAATCAATTTGTAGGTGAAGCGGAGCATCTTCCACATTACACTTACAAGGATTTACAAAAATATTGAAAGTGCTATCCATATTTTTAAAATCGGAGAACCGATCAGTGATTTGCTCTGACAGTAGTTTCAGTTCTTCAGCATAGCGACCGTATTCAATGTTTTCGTGACTGGATAATGTTAAAACATGAAAACCGATTTGACTTCTCATTTGTGCTTGCCACAAGAGAATTTTGTTTTGAAAAGCTTTAAGATGACTATACAGCTGATTTACCAGTTGCCCGTGTTTTTGAAGCTTCAAGTTCAGGTCGTTTAAGTGTCCTGTGATGTCTACCAGGAATGCCAAGTCACAAAGCCACGTTGGATCACAAATTTGCGGCAATGTTTTCTTTTTTATTTCCATAAAATCAGCTATTTCTTGTCTAAGGTCATAGAATCTTTTTAGTATTTTACTTTTGCTTAGTCATCTTACTTCGGAATAGTACGTCACATCATCGTGATCTGAAGAGAGTTCATCCAAAAATGCTTTAAACTGGCGATGGTTAAGACCGCGGGATCTAATGAAATTGATGGTACTTACTACCATAACGGTCTTCTGTGGAATGGAGTTAGAGCACAAGTTTTATTGGTTAATAATGCAATGCAGAATTATTAAATCACATTCTTGCACATTTGTAGGGGTTGCTCTTTCCTTCAGAATTCCGATAACACCTTTTCGTGAACCGACCATTGAAGGCGCACCATCTGTGTACACTCCAAATAATTTACACCACTGCAAACTATATTGCTCAAAAGTACTTTGCACCTCGGCAAAAATATCTTTTCCAGTAGTAGTCCCTTGTAGTGACTGTAAAGCCAGTAATTCCTCTGTTACTACAAATTCTTCATCAACACCTCGCATAAAAATACCTAACTGGGCTGTGCCAGATAAATCGGTACTCTCATCCTAAGCAATCGAAAATGATTGAAAAACCAGCCAATCTATCAGTCAATGTTTTTTTTTGATATCACTAGCGCCATCATATCTATACGTTGAACAACAGTACGTCGCGATAAGCTCACTTTCTCAAACTCTTT
Organism: Kuschelorhynchus macadamiae; assembly: GCA_030620095.1. Taxonomy (NCBI): domain Eukaryota; kingdom Metazoa; phylum Arthropoda; class Insecta; order Coleoptera; family Curculionidae; genus Kuschelorhynchus; species Kuschelorhynchus macadamiae. Next base: position 398,278 of record JAUTXW010004453.1, on the reverse strand, counting down.
GTGCTTTTCTGGGCATAAAAGTTTTTCAACATTTTACCTTTGCTTAGCCACCTTACTTCGCAATAGTATGACACGTCATTGTGTTCTGAAGAGAGTTCATCCAAAAATGCTTTAAACTCGCGATGGTTAAGACCGCGGGATCTAATGAAATTGATGGTACTTACTACCACATCCATAACGTTCTTCTGTCGAGTAGACTTAGAGTACAAGTTTTGTTGGTCAATGCAGAATTATTAAATCACATTCTTGCACATTTGTCGGGGTTGCTCTTTCCTTCAGAATTCCGATGACACCTTTTCGCACACTGAAGGCACACCATCTATGCACACTCCAACTAATTTACACCATTGCAAACTATATTGCTCAAAAGTACTTTGCAACTCGGCAAAAATATCTTTTCCAGTAATGGCCCCTTGTAGTGGCCGTAAAGTCAGTAATTCCTCTGTCATTATACAAATTCTTCATCAACACCTCGTATAAAAATACCTAACTGGTACTCTTCATCCAAAGCAATCAAAAATGCTTGAAAACCAGCCAATCTATCAGTCAATGTTTTTTTGATATCACTAGCCATCAACAACAGTTCTGCAACATCTACTAGGCGCTCTTTAATAAACTCTCCCTCAACTAACTATAACTATAAAACTAGCTTTAACAACACTGTCTAGATTTGATCCTTGTGAATGGAACTTTTGTTGCTGTTTCCTTAAATCGGTAATGAGTTTTTTAATTTTATCCTTTCTTAACTGGCCCGAAAGTAAATTATATTGAGCGAAATGCTTGCTGCAGTAATGCCGCTTCATACTGTATTCTTTTAAAACAGAAATTGTTTCATTGGGCAAGAAACATATAGGTTTACCACTGTGCATGATAAAAAATTATTCATCAGTCTACTTGCTTTGGAATTGACGACATTTTTGTCCTCTTTCCGTTTTTTTAAACCAGACTTCTTGACAGATTTTTTTCTTTTGCGCTGAATTTGCTTGAATATTTCCCTCGTCTTTTCTTATCAGTTGTTAAGAAGTAATGAGTTAATACGTGCGTTGAGCGGTTTATGTCTTACCTGCAGTAAGCAACTCGAGTAAGTCCCGATCCTACGTGAATATGCGATGCGAGCGCTCAGAGCCGACTGTTATTCATAACGCAATAACGCATTGCTCGGAGCACTTCAAGGTCATCGGTCGGCTTCCCGCATGTTTATCTGTTTCTCTCTTTCTAACCACTATTTCTGACTCGATCTGTGGCGTACCACTGCCTACGCTTGATAAAATTATTAATAGATTTTAGTCTTTATAATTTGAAGAATACAGTTTTAGGTTGGATGACAGTAATTAAAAATAAACTATGGGTGCTAAATCTTTAATTTTTTTGCGCGTCATTTGAAATTTCTGAATCTCTCGCGGGCCGGAGTGGTATATGTGAATACCACTTCAATTTTTGATATGCTCGGCTTCCCTGTAACAACGTCAAAGTTCATGCAGTAGTGTTTTTTCTAAAGAGGTAGTAAAATTCGTTTTCAAGGCAGTAAGCGCAAGAAGCTAACAAAATTGATAAAAAACTTAGGAATACTTCAAATTTAAATCTGAAAATTCGTAAAAAATTATTTTAAAATTTTCAGAATTGACAAATTACTTTTCATAGATAGTTTTTTTTTCTAATATTTAGATTTTAAGTACTTAAAAATTGCTTTCCTATAACAAAATTTAATATCAAGCTTTTAATATTAATATTATATCGTCTGTTAATAAATTAGTAACAGTTTTTCTTATTTTTATATCACGGGAGAAACGAGACGGGACGAGAGAGAGCCATTCATAGTAAGTATAGCTACAGCGAGAGTAGGGCATTCTCGGCGAGACGAGGGGACACCTTTCTCATGTGACGAGATGAGAGAAGGTCTTTTCTCGCTAGCTGGAGGGGGTGTAGGTACGCCACTGCTTGTAACTTGATTTATTTGCGCAGTTTTTATAGCATTCTGTAGTGTACGCTACATAAGGGCCACTTGTCCGATCAGCTACGTCTTTAGTTATAAAAATAAAAAAGAGAAACGTAGAAATTATCGACGAGAAAAGACCATTTTATTATATCATCTTTATTCTCGTTTCTCGGGGGGAAAAAATATTCCTTTCGTCTAGATAGGAATAGACAATTGGATTAAAAAATCCCCCCCTGTAGTTTTGTCTATGGGCGTTCATGTCTGTGTGTGCGGTATTACTGCAGATAAAATAAGAAATTGCAAAACCTGAAAACGACCTAAAAACAACGCCCGGCGATGAGAAGCAGCAATTTTATGCTTAAAGTTATCCCCGAAAATATCCTATGTCTCGGAATAATGAGGGCCCCGGTCAGATTTGAGGTATAATTGAATGTTGGATGAATAATGCATAGGCGACCACAACTCCCCAGGGTCGGAGTTGGGTCGCAGCGTGCCGCCCGACCGTGTTCGGCAAATGAGCTGCCACGTCACTGTGTCACGCTCGCCGCACTTTATTTTCAATTACGGAACGCTTCGTGTAGTTAAATTAGCTTGTCAAACTGTTTTAGTCTCTATTTCGAAGGCCAATCTGGAATAAAACAGTGTGTTTTTATGATTTTAACTTAATAATGTTGGCTGAATCGATTTTAAATCACTTCAATCATTGGCATTTTGTCAATTCAATAATATTGAATAACAAAGAGTTCAGAACATATAGGACTCGTGTGCCCGATTCATATTTAAACTACGAAAATTCGATCTCCTCCGTAGATAAGGATGGGGTTTTCGGGGTATAAAGGACCCCTCACTCCGCTTATAGAAAATGGCTTTCGGCAATTTTTTTTGAAAATTTGATATGTTGGAGAACTCAAAGTTCTGACCAAATGTCTTCATAGCCGCAACGCAATCTAATGGATAGTTTTGGAAATACAGGATGTTAAAGTTACGAGTTTGCCAATTTTTATTTTTATAGATCTTTTGAATGTTCTGACATTTGTTCTATTTTTATGATTTATCTAGTAAAAGGTTTTAGCAATTTTAACAGCTCTATAGTCAGTCTTCAAAGCTAACCAGAAATTCTTTCTATAGAGGGTTCATAAAAAGCGTGGTTGCACGACAATTTTGAATAAAATACTTTTTTTTAATATTATTTCGTAGTCATTTTATACATTTTTTAAACAAACGATCAGATTTTAATATAATTTTAATATGTTATGACATTTGATAAAGATAAATAAAAAAGGACATTTTGCTCAATACAAAGCCAAAGGAATTTTTTCTAGCTATACTATGAATGGCTCTCATTTTATACATACCCAGGTATATATTGTTTTATAGAGACTCTTTTAAACTATGTAAAAAACCTTTTGATATTCGACAACCATTTTGAATATAAAAAATATATACAAGGTGTAACATATACCCTGGACGAAAAAATATTTTATATATATATATATATATATATATATATATATATATATATATATGTATATGTTGACTGTACTGATGAAGACCTTAAGTCAGAAACACGTGTCTATGGTTAGCCAAATTCCATTGCTTTGGCGGTCATCCCAAAGAATCCATATTCTGCTATATACTAGTTCTAACCGCGTTATATATTTTCTACTTTGATATATATATATATATATATATATATATATATATATATATATATATATATATATATGTAAAAAACTCGGAGCATTTCACTCGAATTATACGAGATATCGTCCTTGAAAAAAACGATATCATAGCAAGCCTAGATGTCAAATCGTTATATCCCAGTATTCCCATTGACGAAGCATTGGACAAGATTGCTATGAACGAGGATTTCCAGGCACATATAATAGAACTCTCGGAGCATTGCCTCAAAAATACTTATTTTTCTTTCAACGGGCAAATGTATAAACAAATGGATGGTGCTCCAATGGGGTCCTCGCTATCACCAGTAGTCGCGAATTTATTTATGATATACTTCGAGAAAGAAGCTCTTGAGAAAGCAAGTTTAAAACCCAAATTATGGATTCGTTATGTGGATGACATATTTATTATATGGCAACATGGTCATGCAGAACTCGAAAAATTTCTGACTCACGTAAATTCAATCCACCCCAGAATACAATTTTCTCTAGAGTTAGAGGAAAACAACAAACTACCATTTTTAGATGTTTTGGTCACAAAACTACATAACGGACATTTCGAATACACCGTGTATAGAAAACCAACACATACAGACAGATATTTAAATGCAAAATCACATCATCACCCAGCACAAATTCAAGCTGTGGCAAATACTCTAATATCTAGATCCGTGCGACTAACTGAAACACAGACGAGACAAAACGAACTTAAGGTAATATCTAGTGCTTTAAAGAAAAATGGCTACACAAATCGCACCATAGAGAAAGCTATTAATGCACAGGTTTCCCGAACAACGAACAACAAAAAATATGAACCGGGAAAGCAACGAGTAGTCTTACCATATGTAAAAGGCACAACAGACAGAATCGGAAGAATTCTGAGGAAACACAACATACAAACAATACACAAGCCACAAACAACTATAGGTAAACTACTCGGAAACCCAAAAGACAAAATCAAACTGGAAAACCACGGAGTGTACAGTATTCCGTGCCAGGACTGTGAAAAGTTGTACGTAGGGCAAACTAACAGGCGAATATCAGCAAGAGTGGAAGAGCATAAACTCAGCATCAGAAATAAACAAACAACCTCAGCTTTATTCCTACATCATCAGGAAACCGGCCATAAAATAAATTTCGATGGGTGTAGGGAGATTGCCAATATAGAACATTATAAGACCAGAATAATCCGAGAAGCCATAGAAATTGAAAAGCAAGGTGATTTAAATAAAAGGAACGAATCATTAAAACTACCAACAGTATGGAAGACAATAATCGACAAATCTAAAATCGCAAAAACTCAAGCGCAATTAGCGCAACAACAACAGCACCATCCGGAAAACATAAATAACGACCAACGCCTGCGCAGATATAACCTTCGGCCTCGAGTGGGGGTATAAAAGGAAGCGTCGCAGTCACCAACACTTCAGTCTCTATTCGGACGCGAGAAAGAAAGCTTCGAAAATGCCAAATGTGATTTTGGCGAAACGTCAGCAAAACTGTTCTTTTCAGAACGACAGTAGTGAACGGATGTACACCCGGAATGAAAACACATTGTATTTTTCCATCCGTGAAGGAGTAAAAATCAACATATATATATATATATATATATATATATATATATATATATATATATATATATATATATATATATATATATATATATATATATATATATATATATATATATATATATATATATATATATATATATATATATACACGTGATTCCTACTTATATTTATTTTATGATAAATATATACAAAACCAATTTAATGTATTACAAATATAGTAAAAGTGAGTGAAATAGTAATAATAATGATACTAAGTTTATTATGCAGGGTGTTTTAAAAAGCATGAGAAATCGCTTAACTGGAGATTCCTTAATATAAAATAAGACAAACATGCTATATATCGATAGGCCCGAAACGGATTTATTTTCAATATACATGGCCCTAAAGCAAAATTGTTTTGTTTTTTTTTTCAAATGGGTTCACATTACTTAAAACCCGATTATTAGATTATAATGCAACTTGGTGTAATAATTAACATGAACATTTGTTCATAAAATATACGTTCTTGTCAGTATTATAAACATATAAGATTATGCACAAATTGGAATCATGGAAACTACTCCGCTAGTTAACACCGCGACAGGCATTGAATTAGGTACATTGTTGACTACTGACTTTCGTTGGAAGCAATAATGTTTGTTACTTTATGGCTGACATACACCAGATAGAGTTAAAACTAATAGATTTTATTATTTCTAAGACAAAATGACATGCCAGTGGCATTTCTATCGGCATGTAGTAATTTGTAAAAACGATTGTCTTTAATATCAATATTTTAGCCCTAAAAAGAACCGTTTTTTTTTGCAGAAATATCGTTTCGTATTCGATACCTCTACTTTTGGGAATCGACTTGCTTTAAGGCCTTTTAAAAAATAATTTCAACATACTTCATTTCAAATGAGATGCTATGCCTTGCTACAACACCTTTAACTTCAGTTTGGACTGAAGTAAACTAATTATATTGGATTTAGTTCACAATGGTACAGTGGAAGTAGAGGAAATATTTCATTTCCTTAACCTAACCTATTTTGTACAATGAGGCTTTTTTTAAATTAGCAGTATCAAGTAACTCGTTTTTAAACATGTCATCTTTACATGTTTTTTTTTCTTTTAAAGTAAGCCTTTGAATTATATCATCTGCTTAAAAAAGCATTTGGTAGATTTTTAGGCTTGCTAGTATAGTTACTAGCGTTGTCCATAAGGATAACCGAGAAGGAATAAAATCCAGCGTCTGTTCAAAATATACCTCGACAACATCCGCATTCTGGCATCTTTACCACCATTTTTAGAGATGAAAAATAAACTTTGTTTTTAGAAAACAATTTTATTTCAAATATCCGTTTTTCCAGTAAGAAGTTAAGAAAGAGAATGTTTTATAGAATTATTTTAAAACAGAATGAAACCTTCAGGCCTGGGAATCTGCATCAGCTAAAACGGTATCAGTTCCAGAAATTGCCAGTGTGAGAATCGTCTACATCAGCGTTTTCCTTGAGAACAGCACATGTAACTCCTTCCTCCTTAAGCTAAAAAAAAAAAAACGACGGATGTGGTTTTTGAAGTATCGCTATTGGCTTTTTTGATTATTGGATCTTCTTTTTCCGCAAATGTCATGAGGTAATTAGTCACTGTTCTTCGATTCTATATTAGTAGTATGGTACGTATGGTGATTATAAGTATCGTGGAGATACTAGTCCCTGGAGAAATATCGATTGATTTTTGTTCTTCATTGGTGATATTTTGTTCTTACAAGATAGATCTCATCGAAATTAATTTTTTGTTTTCAAGTTCGGAATTTGGATTTCTGGCAGTAAAAGTGATTCTCCTTGCCTTATACGGATGTCGTTTGCAAATGTATTTTTTCTTACTTTAATTTGGCAAATTTTTAATATTTTAAATGGGATAGGAGGTCAATTTCGATGTATTGGTCAGTTTTGCATTTTGAAAATATTCTTTCTACTTTTACTGGTAGGACTAATATTTCGTCTTGTGTTATTTGTTCGCAAATTGGTCCTTCAATGTTAATTTGATAAATTTGACAATCATCTAATTGGGAACCTTTCATTAGCTGGAGAGTGCAACGATCTTGGGGTGGAAATCTTACTTATTACAGTAATACGTCTCTGGTAGCAAGGCACAGCTAACTTCTTTGAATTGTGTTTTTTCTTCTGTGAATGCCAGATAAGGATATTTGGGAACAAATATTTTTTGATTTTGGAGTACAAGAAAAAGGTTATAGAAGGTGAAGCTTTCGGGCCTAATTATCGGGACATTAAATTTCCTTTCTATTTGAAAAAATAACTTTTATATTTCTCGCATTTCTGATATTGACATTATAGAGTTATGTAACGTATTTAGTTTTGCAAACATAATTGCATCTTCTAAATTTTCAATGAAGTTTATTAAATTTTGACAGTATAAATTAATCTGATAAATTATGCTTTGAAAGATAATATATTATATTCGATTATATCGGTAATTTGACCTTCAGTCGTTTCTTTAAAGATTTTTAAACTATATACTACTATATAACTACTAATGTTTCTTGATTTGTTTGCTGGATCTATTTGAATAGGAAGAATGGGATTTTTAAGGTGGGTTATCTGAATATCGCTGGGATTACTGATTGATTTCTGAAGTCGAAGGAACATCAATAGCAGTATTGGCAATATCCTTTTCATTGTTGCCCTGAAAAGTTGGTTTTAGTTTAATTATAAGTTTCCTGACTATGTTTTTGTGGTAAATACCTTTGTCCGTGGTTACTTTAACATGCATTTGATTATTTATGTTACATTTTTTAAATTTCGGACAGCCTTTATTTCTAAGTTTAGTTTGTATATATACAGGGTTAGTCTCAAGCAGTTTTGGAGGATTATTTCGATTTTCCTTTATTTTTGAGATTATTTTTTCTTTAGCGTTGGCGTTTACTTTTTGAATTTTTTCATAGACAATTTTAGCATTTTCTTTATAATTTTGTACATAATTCGAAATTATTATGTGATCGTTAAGATCAAAAGGGTCAGTGTTATTTATATATCCTTTAATAATTTTGAATGGTGTGTATTTAGTAACGCTGTGGATAGAGTTGTTATACGCTAGGATTACTATTTTCACTAATTGAGCGGGAGTGAAATTTTTACTTTCTTTCTTTAAGTATCGATAATGCTCTATCTGGAGTTACTATTTTTTGGTGTAGTCAAGCTCTATTTTATATAATTTACAAAAATCTTCGAGTTCTTTATTTTTAAATTCCGTTCCGTCATCTGTAGTAATTTTTAAAGGAAGACCATGGTGGAATTTAAGACATTTTCGATTAGTGCGGGGCCTGTAAGACTGTTTAAATGATACGCTTGACCGTATCGAGAAAAGGTGTCAATTAGCGTCAAAAATGGTTCTTAAAAGTATCCATATGTATGTGTTCTAGAGATTTCGAACTAGTGGGTGTAAGACTGAATTTTATTACTGGTGGATTTCTGCCATTTTTATTGTTTAGACAGATTTCACAGTTGTTTACGAAATGTTCTATATCTTGTGACATGTTGGGCCAATACAATTTAGAGGTTAAATGTTCCTTCATTTGATTTATATCTCTATGACATGTTTTTATTGTATGGTATAATTCGAGATGTTCTTTTTGTTCGTTTAGTGTTTGTATGTCTTTTAAAGATTTGGAACATTGGATTAGTTTGAAAGATGCATTTTTTTAAATATTTTGTAAAGTGACTGTGAAGAATCTGGGGAATCTAGAATAGATAGCATATGTTGTTTTTGGGTCTACAAATTCTTTTAAGAGTTTAAATATCAGTTTGGGGGTCTCTATTTGATATATTGTTTTATTTAATTTTTAACAAGCCGTTGACCTCTGAAAACCAGTGATGTAGTGCAATCATATTTAGAGTATTTAAAATTATCCTTTGTGTTGTCTCTTATAGGAAATCTTAAATCTTCTGTTCAAAAATTAATTGTAATACATTGGTGGTTTTGGGAAGTCGAACGCTTATTCAAAATATGTTGATGATGATGTCTCGAAGACGAAACGTCGGATTTTAAATATCGTTACAATATCTTGTAGAGGAGGAAAAGTGGCTATAAATATGTAAAATTTATTTTGTAATATCTCTTCAGATGCAGCCTGAAAAATTAAAAAGGAAAAATGACGATTTTCAGTTTTTTATGGATATCTTCGGAAGTAGTTCGGATCTTCCAACTTTGTCAACGGCATATCATTCGACATTAAATTGCGCAACTTTGCCCTAATTTAACCAACCTCGTACCTCTTAAGATTTTTGAGATGCCAATGTTATCCCATCGAATTTATAACACCCTGTAGTGATTTTGTGATTTCGCCTCTCAGCCAGAGTTTTATCTCTGGTATTTCCTTCTCAAAATAAAAAGAATTAAAACAGTTTTTGTATTATTTTCAATCTCCACTTCCTTCGCCCTTTAGCTACAGACCCATATCCCTATTCCTAATTATGGTTAACGCAATGGAGAGGTATATCAATACTGATCTTTTAAATTACCTTGAAAGGTATAAACTTGACAGGCAACACGGCTATCCACATATCCAAAGCATTTAATCAAGCCTGGCATGATGTACTTCTTAACAAACTTCGTGACTATGGTCTTCCTCCAAAATTTAGTACTTGTATTGCCAGTTTTCTTTCATACAAATATATTTCTGTAGTGGTTGATTTGACTTTCACAAAATCAACGCGGGCGTTCCACGGGGTTCAGTGTTAACAACCTACCCTGTTCCTCTACACATCAATGACCTGCTTTCTTCTACCAGCAATCTTACTCACAGTTATGCTGACGATAGTACACTCTACTCCAACATACAATTCCCCAAACTTTGTTTCCAAAATCGAAACTGATGGTAGGCCAATATCCACACCATTCAAATCCTTAAAGCCAAATATTGAAAGCTTAGTTGGTATCACTTTTCAGAATGATCTTCGCTGGCATGACCAATTCAACTTCAATTGCCACAGCAGCCACGAAATTTCCGAACTCAAAAATACTTTTCATCTGTCAACTTGTGTACTCTTTACACTTCACAAATCAGACCCAGCCTTGGGGAGCAACCTCTCCTTCAATCCTTAACATCCTTCGCTCTGTTCAAGGATGAGCTATTCGCCTAATTGTTGATCTCAACAGTACAAGAAAGCTTGCCTCAGTAGGGTATCATCGAATTGTAGGCGATCTGTCTCTGTTTAAAGATACTACCACGGATTCTGTTTTGATGAATTATCGTCCATTATGCTTTCCTTAGTCATTACTGCTAAGGAGACACGGGCATCGATCGACATGCATCCCTTCACCGTCCAACTGCCAGACCAAGGACCTCCCACTTTTACGATGTCAGCAGAGTCGTACCTGAGGAAGCTGGCGCCTCTGGCAATTTTTTCGGTTATGTCGTATTCAATTGACATGATAGCTAAATTTGTCAAACGTTCCTGGCCAATTTGAGATCTCAGGTAGGTAACTGGAAAAGTTAATGCTAGGCGAAGACCGACTTCTATATTGGGATAGATGGATGCCAATCATACAGTCAGTCAATCTGCGCTTTCTATATTTTGTATCAAGAAACAAGCCTGATACTTGAAACTTTCATTTTCTAGATATAATTCATTGACATCCAGGTCATATTTATATTTTACTGCTAAATCGGCTGCTGCTTGTTTCAAATGTTCAACAGATTTTCTAGAGAGATGATCTCCTGTTAAAAAAACTAAAGTCGGTTGCTACACTTGACAGGCTTTCACACCTCCATTCATTTTCTGCAATCATAGAATCGAGAACATCATATAACTGAATTTTGACCTTATCTAAATTTAAATTTAAAGAACGCCCCCTCATCCTCCGCTTTTTTATCGAACATTATTTTTCCTTTTTTTTTTTCTAAAATTTGTTAGATACTTTTATAAACCAACAATATGCTTTGCTGTTCTTTCCTGTTTTAAAATTGGGGACTCGATGTAGGAGAAGAGTAATATAATATCTTAGGCGTGGATTACGCCTCTAGCGGTTGCCTCTGTTGCCAGGCCCTAGAGACGACACTGTCTGCAGGTCTTTAAATCCCGCATCAACAAACTTTTCCTCTTTACACTTAAAGCAACCATGTATGAAAGACGTACGACGCTACTGATATTTTTCACCTACGGAACTCTATAAGAAAATATTTAATAAATTGCAAAATATACAACTAAGCCGAATTTCAAGATTTTTAAGCCTTTGTAGAATCCAACAGAAATATTTTTTCAGCATTTTTAATCTGACACAGCTTGCCATGGAAGGTAAGTAAACCACATTGCTTTTGTGATTGTTCTCAAAATAAGTCATCTGAATAAATACATTTCAAAATAACACTAAGCGTTTTCGAACATTTTTTAATTGGTTATAATCTCTTTTCGGTTATTATATCTACTGACATCGAAATTTTCTTTTTTATTGATGTTATATTCAGCTTTAACTAAGGAATAATGAACTTTTCTTTGTTAATTTGCCCCCGACATACTTTTCTGGATAAAGTATTATTTTAAACATAGATGAACGTAAAGAGTAGTCCGATAAATAAGGTGAAAAGGAAATTACTACAGAGGCGACATAATTTTATCGATTAAATGTTTTAAGAGGACATTATTACATCCTTATAAAAACTTGTATTTAAATTATTATTATGCATGAATGTAGAAGTGTTATGAGTAACACAAAGTTAGGCAAACTGCTTCATTTATTTTTATTTAATTATTATTGCTTGTAATCGTGAAAATATCATCCCGTCAGGTTTTTAAAGATCTGCATGTTTTAAAGTACCTAGGTGTCAAAAAATATGTTTTCTCAATTCTGCCGGTCTGTCTGTTTGTCGGTCTGTTCGTGGCAGAGCTAAAAACTCCTTACTCGTTGACTTCAAATTTTGGTGAAAAATTAAGGATCATATAGCGATAACCTGGTAACATTTTGGTAAAAATCTAATATGCCGAAACAAAATAGAACTATTTTCTTTGTGTATCCACTTTGCTACTCATTAGTGGAAAGTGGAATTATTTCGCAGTTGCAACAAAATGTCAAAAATCTGGATACGAAAACTGACAAAAAGAGGACAGGTATGCAGCACGCAGTGACTATAATGTCCCAGTTAACATAGTTTTTTTTAAGAAACAGTCTATATCAACATGTCTAGATTTTCGACATCTAAAAAAAAATACTCAAACTTCGGTCTGATATCTGATGTTAATTTAATATGAGGTAACATTATTTTTCGCATTATTACATATTACTACCACTAAGACTAAGATTCCTTTAGTAAGAACTAAGAAAATATACATTTTTTTGTATTCAAATCTATGGTTTATACTAAAATAAAATAAGAATATACACAAATATTGATTTTTTAAATTGTCATTCTTCTCCTAGTCTTGCTTCTATTTTTTTTAGTCTTTTATTATTATTTTATTTTATTTAATAGGATAGGCTGCCAAGCAGTTCAACACTGCTCTGCTCTGATTTCGCGTCGTCGCGTCGCCCTCCCCTTGCCTTTATTATAGAAAAATATTATAAGTTAGTTACCCATGTCCGCGGGGAGCAGAGGGAGGGAAACATTTACTTCCATTATTTCAGTAAATGTAAATTCTGTTTGACGATCCGCGCTAGTGGCGTATCTCTGCAGAATTGAGATATTCTTTACTTTGGTTAAAACATCTTACTTGCTGTTTGTTGGCCTATTCTTACTTCGCTTTTATAAGCTTCACTTCTATGTGAGTGTTTGTTTGACTGGAAAATATAATTTGACAATTGCGTGAATAAAAAATCAAGATGGCGTCTCCAAAAATACTACTTGTATGTTTTGTGGTCCAATGCGAATGAAAATTCTTATTTGGGATATTTGAAAGTGCATATTATAAATTTGTGAGTGCAAATTATGAAGTTTTAGTAAACATTTTAAAATATTCATAATAATATATATATATATATATATATATATATATATATATATATAATATATTCAGCTGAATCTGTATATGAGGACTTGAAATAAAAGAAAGTGCCTTAATATTATTAAATAAAGATAATTGTGTAGCATCTTGTTCCGTTAATTTTAATATCACATGGTTAAATGTGCTAAATACTGAAATAACCTCAAAATACAATAAGTTAAAATGAACATACTCTAGGTACACATATTTTCCCACTTTATTCTAACAATTGAAAATAACACCTTTAAATTGACATTCATTGACATTTTTTTGAGATTAACTATTCTGGTTATATTTCTGATACTAAACATAAGAAATATTCTGCTTTTAGTTTTTTATTTGTAGATTTGCTGAAGACGGGGGTAGATTTTCCCCCGAAACGTCCAGAAAACAAACATTTTTCGGTGTCGTTCCTCGGGCATTTTTATAGTGGACCTAGAACTTAAGATTGCCTATTAATCTTATCAGGAAAATAATTTCTTTTGATTTCAAATTTTGTTTAAGGGCAAAAACACAAAAAATAATTTCAAATATATGTTTTATCAATTCCGTCGGTCTGCCTGTCAGTCTTTTCGCGGCATAGCTAAGAAACTACTTACCAGATTGACTTAACATTTTAGCAAAAATTAAGGGACATATGGGGATAACCTGTTAATATTTTGAAAAAAATCCAATTTGGCGGAATAATGTTAAAAAATTGGTAAATTTACTTTACCCGGAACTTCCCTCGTTATGATTTTTTTTCATTTTTTAGGAATAGAGAAGTGTGACCCATTTTAGTTCAGTACATAGTCGCGGTATATATGTGTTACATATGCTGTCTTTTTATTTTTATTGGGCGTCATTTTGTTCCATTATTGTATTCCTACCAATATTTTACCATTTTCTTTCTACCTATGCCACACTTAACTTTTGGGCATAATTTAAAATAAATTCAATAAGTAGTTTTAACGTTGACACATACCGCCATTTTGCTACCTCAAGTTGAGTTCATATCATTTAAAAACTTAATATCTGGGAAATATCTGCGAACCAACAGAGTAGGTAAAGACTGATGAAATGGGTTTGATGCAGAAAATATATGTGTCCTGAGGATGCAACAATACAGTTGCGAAACGTCGACTGTTTAAAAATAGACTTTTGCTTTTTTTAATGGATCCTAACCCCAAATAATAGAACGCTTTAACATAGGAACAAGAGGATTGTTGACGAAAGTGAATGTCTAGTAAATATATGCGGACCAATGAAGTAGGTAAAGACTGACAATATGGTTTCACGCAGGATCCATATATGTGTCCTGAGGATGCGACAATTAAATTACGAAACGTCGACAAGTTAAAAAAAGACTTGTTTTTTTTTTTACTGGATCTTAACACCAAATAAAATGTTTTTAGCATTGTTCCGCCATATAGGATTTTTACCAATATTTCCAAGCCATCCCCATATGATCCTTAAGTTTTGGTAAAAATTTGAAGTCAATCGATCGATATATAAAATCTGAGAATTAGTAACACAGTTTTACTAGGTGAACCCTATATCACAATCAGTTATGGCACACAATTTGAAATCAATCTATTAACTAGCTTTTTCAGGCTGAATTTTTAAATATTTTATTATACCGCCATTTTGTTCCGCCATCTTGGATTCGTACCAAAATTTTACCAGTTGAATCCAACATAATACTTGATATTTATGCAAAATTTGGATGGATAAATTGGATAACTAGTTTTTTCATAATAATTTTTTTAACATTTCACTAGGCCGCCATTTTGTTTTGCAATACTGGATTTTTACCAAAATATTACCAGATCATACCCATATGACTTTTAATTTTTGGTCGAAATTTAGAGTTAATCAGGTTAGTTTTTAAGCTATGCCGCGAACTGACAGGCAGACGAGCAGACGAGATATGTAAAACCTCATAGGATGATTTTTTTTACGAATACAAACATATTATTTGGCCGCCATTTTGTTCCGCCATCTTGAATTAACACCATAATTTTTCAGGCTGAATTTTTAAATATTTTATTAAGCCACCATTTTGTTCCGCCATCTGGTATTCATACGAAAGTTTTACCTGTTGATTCCAACATAATGCTTTGATGTTTGTGGAAAATTTGAGATAAATTGGATAAGTAGTTTTTAATAATATATTTTTTCAGCATTTCACTTGGTCGCCATTTTGTTTCGCTATTTTGGATATTTACCAAAATAATATTACCAGGTCATCCCCATATGACTCTTAATTTTTCATAGAAATTTGAAGTCAATCGGGTAAGTAGTCTTTAAGCTATGCCGCGAACTGGCAGACAGACAGGTCGAAAGACGGACCGACGAAATTCATAAAACATATTTTCTGGCATCTAGGGACGCTAAAGCGTAAAGATGTCTAAAACCTGATAGGGTGACTTTTTCACGATTACAAACATTTTATTTGGCCGCCATTTTGCTCGGCCATCTTGAATTTGTACCATAATTTTACATTTAAATAAATAAATAAATTTTTAAATATTTTATTAAACCGCAATTTTGCTCCGCCATCTTGGATTCGAACCAAAATGTTACTAGTTGATTCGAACAAAATACTTGATGTTTTAATTTGAGATAAATTTAATGAGTAGTTTTTTAATAATAATTTTTTTTAACATCTCACAAGGGCGCCATTTTGTTTCGCCATATTAGATTTTTACCAAAATGTTACAAGGTTATCCTCATATGGCTCTTAATTTTTGACCAAAATTTCAAATCAATCGGGTAAGTAGTCTTTAAGCTATGTCGCAAACTGCCAGACAGACAGACATACAGATCGACAGACGGACCGACGGAGTTGATAAAACAGATTTTTTTGGCATCTAACGACAGTAAAACGTTAAGATGTGTTAAATGTGAGAGGGCGATTTTTCACGATTAGAAACATTTTATTTGGCCACTATTTTGTTCGGCCATCTAGAATTAGAACCACTATTTCACTAGTTGATCCCTATACCACAATTAGTTATGGCACACAATTAGGCAATTTCACCATTAAGCAAATTGAGATAAATTGTTTTTTAATAATAATTTTTTTTACTTAAACTGTATTTTACCAAATGTTATCAGGTCATCCCGATATGACCCTTAATTTTTGACCAAAACTTGAAGTCAATCGGGTGAGTAGTTTTTTAGCAACGCCGCGAACAGACAAGACAAACAGACCGACGGAATTGAGGAAATATGGTTTCCGTCATCTAGTGAAGAAAAAAAGATTTTTTCACGATTACAATATATAAATTATTACTAAAAAATTATCCAATTTACCTCAAATTTTGCACAAAAATCAAGTGTTACATAGAAACGAACTGGTAACATTTTGATATGAATCCAAAATAGCAAAACAAAATAGGGGCCTAATAAAATATTTAAAAAATCAGGCCAAAAATACTACTTATTAAATTAATTTCAGTTTTTGTGCAAGTGAATATACAGAGATAAACTGATAAAGTTGTAGTACGAATTTAAGATGGCCAAATAAAATTTTAAACAATTAGTGTAAAAAATCTTGTTCAATTGACTTTAAATTTTGCAGAATAATTAAATGTGAAAATTGATTAAACTGGTACGAATTCAACATGACGTTACAAAATGGTGGTAAGTGTCAATATTAAAAATTACTTATTGAATTTATTTTAAATTATGCTCAAAAGTCAAGTGTGGCATAGGTAGATAGAAACTGGTAAAATATTGGCGAGAATCCAATATGATGGAAGAAAATGGCGCCAAATAAAAATGTTTGGAATGGCATTACATGTAACTCATATATACTGTGACGATATACTGAACTAAATTGCGTCACACTTTCACTATTCCAAACAAATGGAAAAAAAAACATAAGGAGGGAAGTTCCGGGTAAAGGAAATTTACCAATTTTTTTTTGCTGTGATTGATCTAAGAAACTTCATCTTATCTATCATAAAGTTTTAAACATTTCAAGCATATTTATTGAATTTCTACCAACCCAAAAGTGATCATTCGTTATAACTTCTATCTGTATAAAGATGCCAGAAAATATTAAATATGAAAGTTCATAATTCATAAATATTATCAGCGAAACAACTGAGCATCGGATAAAAACATAGTATAAAATATTGATTTACTCGCTTATTTTAAATTGGAGGGTTATAGTGATGGTGTGGGAAGTACGCTCCCCCCAATATTTTATCATGTTGGCAAAATCTTACATCTTATGGGTAATATAATGACTATCCTGCTTTGAGCGAAGAACGAGGACCTTTTTTTAGTCAGTAGTAGTGATTTATTGCATCTTTTGATTTTACGAAAAGTTCTAGACTTATTTTGTATGACATACCCTATGTGGTTTTTAAAAAATCCGATACAAAAAATGGTAGTTTTATTTAAAAAATAAAACATGAAGGCGGCTCAAAGGCGGTATGAAGAAAGTGCTGAAAACGGAGAAAGGTTTCTGTCATACCGTAATAAAAATAAATAAAAAACTACAAAAAAGAGTACTCCTAAGCAGTAAAGAAGAAGGGGAAGAAATGAAGAAAGTGAAAATAATAAGGCAGTATTTCAAGGTCATAATTCCTTCAACGTTTGGTGTGGATGCACAATAAAATTGCAGGACAATTAACTGGGAAGCGTTATCTTAGAAAATGAAAATCGACGATATACTCGACGAATCGCCTTTTGAACAACGTAGACGTATTATGTGGCAACAGGACGGAGCGCCTCCCCATAATATACCTGAGATTGGCAATTTCTTTAACGATGAGTATAATGAATGGATTGATAAACGTGGAACGTTACATTGGCCTGCAAATAGGCCAGACCTCTCACCTCTATATACATTCCTTTGGGGTCATTTGAAAAATGTTGTTCACAGAAATCAGAATAAAAATATCGAAGACATTTAAAGGAAGGTGCGAGAAATGAAATAATAAAAATGAACGAAAATAATGCTGAAAATATTGTAAACAAGCTTCGGATGCGAAGAAGAATATATATATATATATATATATATATATATATATATATATATATATATATATACAAAAAATGCCAAGAATTACGTGGCAAGCATGTTGAAAATTTCTTTTAGTATTTATTTGCCAATGCCAACATTTCATCTGTTCATGTTCCAATTTATTTGTTATTGGTTATAATCACTTGTTATTGCTTGTAAACATTATTAACAACGTAATAAAAATATAAATTTATGGAAAGAAAAGTATTATTGCTTATCTTGACATTTCTTTTGAATTAAATATATAAAATTAAAAAAGGTAGCAGGTTTGCAAGCTGGACACATATCTATGTGAAATAAATTTTGAATTTAAATATTTCAAAAACGACTGTAAAACTGTATAGGGTGTGTTAAACAAAATGAGAAACAAATGTTATAAAACCATACCATTCAATTTAAAATAAGCGCGAAAATCGATCTTTTATACTATTTTACACTTTTACTTCCCTCAAAAAAAGGAAATTAATTTTAATCGTGAAAAAATAACCATTTCTAGTTCTTACAGATCTTCGCATTTTAGGGTCCTTAGTAGGGATGGGCGATATTAGATTTTATCTATGGATGTGTCGATAGTTATTGACCTATCGATAGGTGTTCCTACCTTTCGATACTCGTTGTTACCTATCGATATATTTGGGATAAAATTATCGAAGAGCAAGAAAAAAAGAGGTCCTCAGTTTCATATGGCCGCTTAATTTGTTTGTAAGTATGTAAACCATTTTTCGGTATCCATCGATATTTCTGGCTACCTATTAATGTTCTCAGCTACCTATCGATATTATCAGCTACCTATCGGCACTTATCGATATAACCTAACCTAACATATTGTTATTCGATATGTCGCTGACCTATCGAAATATCGATAAAACACCCATCCCTACTCCTGAGATGCTAAAAAAACATGTTTTCTCAATTCCGCCGGTCTGTCTTTGGTCAAAAATCAAGGATCATATGGGGCTGAAATGGTAACAGTTTGGTAAAAATTCAAAATGAGTTTATTGGTAATATTAAAAAATATTACCAAAAAACTACTTATTCAGTTTACCTGAAATTTTGCACAAAAATCAAGAATTTTTTAAGAATCAACTGATAAAATTTTGGTAAGAATCCAAGATAGCGAAAAAATGGCAGCTAATATTTAAAAAATTAGCTTGAAAAAATTACTTATTATATTGATTTCAAATTTTCTGCAAGTATTATCTAAGTATTTAAATAATTAAGTACGATATAGAGATGAACTGGTAAAATTGTAGTACGAATTCAAGATGGCGGAACAAATGACGGTCAAATAAAATGTTTGTAATCGTGAAAAAAAATCACCTTCCCAGATTTTACATATCTTCACGTTTTAGCATCTCTAGATCCTAGATGCCAAAAAACATGTTTTCTCAATTCCGTCGGTCTGTCTGTCTGTCAGTTCGCCAGATAACTAAAAAACGATTGACCTCAAAATCCAATATGGCGGGAAAAAGTGGCGGCCTGGTGAAACGCTAAAAGAATATTACTAAAAAACTAATTATTCAGTTTAGCTCAAATTTTGGACAAAACTCAAGTGTTATATATAAATGAACTGGTAATATTTTGGTACTAATCCAAGATGGCGTCTTAATAAAATATTTGAAAATTCAGCCTGAAAAACTACTAGATTAATTTCAAATTTTGTGCGAGCATTAAATGTAATATAGAGATAAACTAGTAAAATTGTAGTATGATTTCAAGAGGACGCAACAAAATGATTCAACTGATTTCAAATTGTTGACAAAAAATTAAATGTGATATAGGGATAAACTGGCACAGAGTTCAGCACAACGTATCAAAATAGCTATCTAAAAAAATCAGTGTAAAAATATTTATTCAATTTATTTTGAATTATGCCTAAAAAGCAAGCGTGGCATAGCTACCAACTAGTGAAATATTGGTACGATTCCAATATCGAGGAACAAAATGACGCCCAATAAAAATGTTTGAAAAGACGGTATATGTGTATGTGTTGGTTAGTGCGGAACGAAATTGGGTACTTTTCACTATCCCTAATAGAAAGAAAGATTTATAACGACGAAAATTCCAGGTAAAGGAACATTTTTTTATTCCATGTTCGGTTGTTTCGCTGATAACATTTACGAATGATCCATAAAACTCTCTTATCTTACATTTTCTTCCATGATTTAAAATAACATTTTCTTCCATGATTTAAAACTATTTTTTTGGGTTTTTAAAAACGTAAAATAATTACTTGATAAGTTTAACAGTCTTAAGTTCTGGGTCCACTATGAAGGTACCCGAGGAACGACACTCAAAAACATGTGTTCAGCAAATCTAAAAAAAAACTAAAAGCAGAATATTTCTTATGTTTAGTATCAAACTTAAGACTGTCTATTAAACTCAGGTAATTATTTTGTTTTTTTGTGTTATAATTGTGATTGTGGCGAAAAACCCAAAAAAATAGTTTTAAATCATGAATCCGCCACTACAATTTCGTAATTATTCTTTCATTTTTATAAAGAAAAAAATTGTAAGGATAGTTGCTGTTCACTTTTATTTGGATATCTTTGTACTTTTCTATTTTACGGAGAAGATACCATTAAATTTGGGGCACCCTGTATAATAATAAAAGTGTTTTTGTGTTTCGAACAAATCGATTAACGATCAAAACATGTTGACGAATGGACTACGCAGAAAGAAATTTTAAGACATACTGAGTACGACTGATTGCCCTACGATCATTGACTTACGACAAATTGACGTGGGCTCTAAATAAACATTTTTTTTTAAATATGTCGATATGGGGCGTAATACCGCAAGGCAACGTTTTTCTTTTTAAGGAAAACTAATTTCAAGGATCAATTTAGCAATGGCTTAGTTAACGAAAAAAAATCTATATTGGCCCTTTGCGAAGGCACATACGGAAATGGATTAACGAAAAGGGTCTGGATTTTCTAAACTTTAGTTCATTTCGTCGCAGAAAGAGTTCAGAGGAGTGCTTAGGCCAGTATAGACGTTACATACATTTAGAAGTTCCTTCTATTACATGTTAAAATCCCGGATAATCTTCCACTCGTTCCGGGTAACTCAATAATAGCAATAATTGAACCTCCGGGGTATTATGCCACATGAATACACTCTGGCTTACCTAATGGTATTTACAGAGATTGAAAATATGTGCATCTACCGTATAGATGCGGTTTATGTACGTTGGGCGCCCGGCCCATTGTATTAATGTGCCATATTGCACATTTGATTTAATTCACTGCCCGAGTTTGGTAATTATAATTTTGATTAAATGGGGAATATTTTAAAAGTTCAAATTAATAACTGGTTTTTAAAGGACAACACATTAAAAAGTGGTTTCCGTAAAGTTTTCTGATTTTTTATCATATAATGTAGCTTATCATCTTTAGTTTTATTTGACTATAAAAAACTGGGGGGTGATGGGCTATTTTTCGATTAACGGCGACTCATAGGCGTAGTTGTCAATTTCCAATATTTATATACCCTATAATTTTTATTATTTTCTTTGAATTAAATTAGGGTTTAAACAGTCTTTTTAGCTTTCGTTATTTTTACACACATTTTTACAACTTATATATATACACAGTGTTCAAAGTGAACAAAACATTGCATTTTTATATTTGCTTTTTATTGGTTTATTTATCGTTTTATATATTTTAAGTTTAGTGCTTGGTTTAAGTACGTTTCCCTAGCCCAAGCCTTTTATATTTTTGCTTAGTCAATACCCAGGAAAAACGTAGCAAATAGATTCAAGATTTTTAATAAATGTTGATACAGATAACAAGCAAAAATTACATTTTTTCTAAAGAGAAGTGAAGATTTTGGTGGCCAGCTTTCGCTTTAAATAATTTAAGTGGTCTCGGTTCTGTCAGAAAAACGAAGGAAACGACAGAAAATGGTCTTACTTGTGTGCCTTTAGATCTATTAAAACAGGCAGCTAATATAACGTGCCCGATTTGATATATACATAGGTAATAAATAATCTTTAAAGCTCAGCCGGAAGGCCGAATCTACATTAGTTTGAAACACTTAGGTGCTGGAGAGTGTAAGAATTTCACAAAAACCTCCTATTACCTTGACAATGATTTTTTCATTCGACCGTTATTGGCAGGGTTAGAGTATGTAAATAGATTGTGTAAAGAAAAATAACTGGCAATATTTCTTCAAGGATCGATACATATTCGTAATGCCCATAGCTAGGAATTTCGAAACGAAGAAAAAGTTTAATTAGGAGTTTAGTGCTATGTCACCGGTCATTAAAGAACGATTTCAAAATCTGTATACTTAGTGTGAAACGACAAGATCACGAAGGTTACACACATTTGTAAAAACGCTTTGGTGCATGGTCATTTTTATGCAAGATGAAACAGGAGCTCTGATGATTTTATAAGAATTAATTATACATATTCAACCAGGCAAGCGGCTAGTTGGTTCAAGAAAATATAGGATTAGCCGCAATAACACGAAAACAGAACTAATTTCGCTAATAAGCTACAAAAAATGTAGAACAGCCAAAGGCTATTGGTTATCTTGATTGTACTTAAGGAAAAATACCCAAAGATAAAAATTTCCAGGTACTTTAACATTATTAAAAAAAATTGTAAGCTTGTATATTTCATATGCTGTATATCTCTTCTCTTTTTTTTATTGGCCGATTTTCGTGGCCAGACTATTGACTGTGAAACTTTAAATAATTCTACTTTCCACTAGTGAACAGCGAAGCGAACATACAATGATACATACAGACTCTCAAAAAATAGCTTTTATTGAAATTCTAGTTTTATTGCTTTCTAAAAGGCACATTTGGTCAGGTGGTCAAGGGCATACCGGTAACTCGGTAGCTAGATTATTTGTGACATAATATACAAGCGACACAAAAAATGAAAGACATTTCATATATCTTGAGTAGTTCAAGATATATGAAATCAAAATTGCATGAAAATATGTTTGGAAACGTTTCGAGTGATTTTCAGTTTCTCTCTCTCTGCAAAAAATCGAAGGTGGCGGAACAAAATGAGGGTTTTAATAAAATATTTTAAAAATCAGCCTGAAATTATAAAATGGCGACCAAATAAAACGTTTCTAATCGTAAAAAATCACCCTTTCTTTTATCGATTTTTACGTTTTATGGTCTCTAGATGCCAAAAGACATGTTTTATTCCGTCGGTCTCTCTGCGGGTCTGTCTGTCTGTGTCTCTATTCGCGGCATATCTAAAAAACTTGATTGAAAATTAGAGGTCATGTGACGGTCTAGTGAAATATTTAAAAAATTATTACCAAAAAATAAATTACCCAATTCGAGTGTTACATAGAAATGAACTGGTAATATTTTGGTCCGATAACAAGATGGCAAAACAAAATGGCGGCCTAATAAAATATTTCTCTGAAAACACTATTTAGTAGATTTCCAATTTTTGCTAGAATTAAGTCTGATATACAGACAAATTGGTAAAATTGGGGTACGAATTCAAGATGGCGGTTCCTTCTTTTTATTAGGAATAGTGAGTTAGCCGAATTTAGTTCAGTACATAGAAATTACTGATTTTTCAAACATTTTTGTTGGGCATCATTTTGTTCCGCCATCTTGAATTCATATCACAACTCTACCAGTTTTTTTCTATATCACACTTAATGCTTGCACACATTTTGACATTAATCTAATAAGTAGTTTTCTTCAGGTAGATTTTTTAAAATATTTTATTAAGTCATTTTGTTTTGCTATCGTATATTTATACCAAAATATTTCCAGTTCATTTTTATGAACCACTTGATTTTTGTGCAAAATTTGAGGTAAATTGGATAATTAGTTTTTTTTGTATTAATTTGTTTAATGTTTTGCTAGACCGCCATCTTGTTTTGGCATATTGAATTTTTACAAAAATTCCAGGTACATCCCCATATGACCCATAATTTTTTACTAAAATTTGAAGTCAATCTGATAAGTAGCCTTGAAAATATGTCGAGAACTGACAGACAAACAGGCGGACCGACGGGATAGATAAAACATAATTTTTGGCATCTAGGGACGCTAAAACGTGAAGATATGTAAAACCCGAGAGGGTGATTTTTTCACGATTACAAATATTTTATTTAGCGGTCATTTGGTTCCGTGATCTTGAATTAGTACCATAGTTTTAATAGTGCATCTCTATACTACTACTAGTTATGGCACACAATTTGAAATTAGTTAAAAACACTGCTGGACCTTCGAAGTGCACCAAGGAAATTTTTACTGGAAATTCAAAATAAAATATTTTCAATACGGATGACAATTTTGAGGTACGGTTTTCGGCTTTTATTTGACCAATTTTTAGAGTATGCAGCCCGATAAGGACAGCCTCTGGACTCCATCGCAACCGTTTTATATAGGGTGTTATATAAGAACCTGTCATTTTTTGAAAAGTTTATTCGACCAGAAGTCTTACTGTGAAAGATTTGTTTTTTCTTTGTGCAACCAAAATAATCTAGAGCTAGGGATAAAAAAAACAATTTCCAGCGGTTTTGAATTTTTTTCTTTCTTTCCGACATTTTGGAAAAATTGCTTTTTTTAAATAATCTGCTGAACAACGCTCTCTTATGGAAATCAGATTCAGATATACAGGTTGCACCAAAAACTCTACCGATTCTAAACTATATAACAACGTTGAATTTCTGCTCCGCGAGTTAAGTATTATTGGGACATATTCTCAGTTAATTCGAAATGATGCGTAAACAGTTTACGTAAGTTTGTATAAACAAGAATAACATGTGAAATTGTATTTTATTGGGAAAAAGAGAATTATATCAATGATAAAAGACGATTTTTCATTGTTTATTAAAAGAAATGTGTTTTAAATTAAAGACCATATCTGAAAGAACTGGAGCAAATTTCAAATGTAAAAAAAAATGTTTCGGTAAAAATGTTCATTATTACTAAAACTGGCAACAACAACAACAAGCAACATGGAATTCAAGATTGATAAAAAAAATCAAACCCAACAAATCACAATTTAACGTACACCTCTTAGTTTTTGGTAAATCATGTATACAATATTCATGTTGGAAAATTTAAGGATGCCAACCTTGATCTGATACATATACCCTTGATTACCACAAGTGGGCTTTGTTCAGCACATTATTTTACAGAATCAATTTTCCGAGAAAAACCCGTATGTCGGAAACGAAGAAAAAAATTCAAAATCGCTAAAAATTGATTTGTACCTAGCTCTAGATTATTTTGGTTGCACAAAGAAAAAAAGAAATCTTCCATAGTAAGAATTCTGGTCGAACAAACTTTTAAAAAAATAACCCCCTGTATAAGACGGTTGCGAGGGTGTGATGAGGCTGTCCTTAACAGGATGCATACTATTGATATTGATCAAATAAAAGCCAAAAACCGCAACTCAAAAACTTTATCCGTATTGAGAATATCTCATTTTGAGTTTCCAGCGAAAATTTCCTTGGCGCACTTCGAAGTTCCAGCAGTTTATTTTTTTCTCAGGCTGAATTTTTAAATATTTTATTAATCCGCCATTCTGTTCTTCTATCTTGAATTTGCAACAAAATTTTACCAGTTGATTCATACATGATTTTTGTACAAAAATTGGATCAGTAGTTTTTTAGTAATAATTTTTTTAACATTTCACTGGGCCGCCATTTTGCTTTGCCATATCGGATTTTTACCAAAATGTTACCAGGTCATCCCCATTTGACCCTTAATTTTTGACGAAAATTTGAATTCAATCGCGTAAGTAGTTTTTTAGCTATCCCGCGAGCAGACAGACAGACCGACGGAATTAAGAAAACATGTTTTTCGGCATCTAGCGACCCTGAAACGCGAAGATCTGCAAAAATTTCGGAGAGTGATTTTTTCACGATTACAATACTTACTTTTTCCGAGAGAAGTAAAAATCAACGTAAGAAATCTTGTTATGCAATTGACTTCAAATTTTGAACACAAATTAGAAGTTATCTAAAGATACACTTGTACAGCTATGGTACGAATTCAACATAACGGAACAAAATGATATAATGAAATTTTTAAAATATCAGTGTAATAAATTATTGTTTAAATAATTTATTAAACTACTTATTTATTATGGTGGAAAAAAATGAACTCCAATAAAAATGTTTAAAGAAAATACAGTATGTATGTGTTACTAAATGACTATGTTCGAAATTGAATTGGGCCGTACTTCACTATTCCTAATAAAAGGAAATATTTATTATGAGGATGTTCCAGTTTCGATATTTTTACAAATTTTAACAAAATGCATCAGAAGCAGGTATTAGTTAAAAAAGACAAATCGCAGTAGGGCTTGAAGATTACATTAACTAACAACATTTTAATTTCAGAAATTTCTTTCCTGAATATATTTTAAAAAGTAATTGTCACAGGCACTGAGAGCTCGGCATCTAAATTAAAGTAAGAAGTGGCAAAAGTTGATACAACTTAAAATTACATCAAAAGACAAAAATAAATCAGAAAACCAGTGTTTAATATTAATAAAGAAGTAGCGCGAGAAACCAAAATATCATTGGTCAACAGTTAAGGGTTGGTGATGCCGTTCTCCGACCTGCTTTCTCGATTGGATAAAGTAGAGGGTTGAAATGTAAACACAACCCCATTTCCAACGATCTAGGCGGAGCCTGAAAAGGGTAATCTTGCACGCTGTGAGATATTGTCATTCGCATCCAGACTGTTGTTAGATTCATTTCCAGGTTTTTGTTAGCGACAAGAGTGAGTGGTGGCTATTAAAATCGGTAAAAAGTGTAGTGACAGTTGTCAGTTGGATGGTAAATATTACCTAAAACTCAATTTAGAATGTAAGTTACATGTTAGTTATATAATATTGGGAAAACTAAGTTAAACAAACTTATTTTTAGTATGGATCCGATTAAATCGAATCTGCCAGAGTCCCCAACGACTGTTTTGCCGCTAAAAAAAGAAATGAGCCCAAAACCCAACCAGGTACACAAAAAATATATTATTAACATTGCGTTTATCTAATTATTATTCTCTAAATGTACAGCGTGATCCAAAGAAAAGCAAAAATTAATGCTTTATATCTCCATTATTAAAAATTTATTCGAAAAACAATTAAACATCAAATTATATAGATGTATGAAAAAACTAACAACATTTTCCTTATTGTACACGTAATGACCTATATTTTACTGAATTTTTTGAATCTAGGAAAAAAAAAAGTAGAAAAATTTTATATAACATGTTTTATGTAAAAATACAACAGTCTGTAAAATAACTATTTAAGGTAAAATATCTCAATTTTTCTTGTCTTCAAACCCGTATTAACAAAAATTCATACCTAAGAGAAACAAGTGAAGCCCATGCCCTTATATAACTATCCTATAATCTCTTTCAAAGTTACAAAAACTATGTTAATGAATATATAACAATATAACCCATATTAGCATTTGGATAAATATTTCAAAGCCTACTTAAAATATTTATCCAAATGTTGTGAACTAGAAAATTGCCCGTTTGTATGTCTGAAGGATAGTCAAATTGATGACAACATCGTTTTAATAAATAATATATAAAGGGTCACAATAACATATATTAAAACTGTATGTTTATTTTTTTTGTACTATTTTATAGTTAACAGATACGCCAATCAAATTATTATTAATAACATTTTATGAAATCGAAAATTTTAATTGTTTCATACCTAATTAAGTCAATTAAACATATTTCAAATGAGATAATTAAAATGTATGCAGTGTAAAGGGAGTATAAACATAAACCTACTAACAACACTAAAACTATGTTAATTTTGTAAAAAAAAAAATTAAAATTCAAGCAAAGATACATTGCGATGTTGTCGATGCGTCATAAATGTCTGGAGGAATATAAATATGTATTTAAGGTCATGTTCCTTGACTTTTTTAAGGAGAAAGTGTTTAGTACAAATACAATCTAATCTATCAAGTTTATAAAATACAAGATGTCAATACTGTCACATAGGAAAAATTAGAAGTTTTCTAATTTCATTAATCGAATAATTAGTTTTTACATATATCAAAAACATGCGAATTTCTTGAAATTTTTTTTAAATTGCTTAAACTACACAAAAGTGCTCTTTATATTGTTTAGAGGCGAGACTCGCTGTCAATTTCCAAATTTAGAGTATTATTCGCCAAATCATGTTTCGTCATTATCCGTTTTGTCACCTGAAATAGTTTATAGACATGATTTTTTCGATAAAATGATAGAATTCTTTTATTTAAAAAGGTTGAGATCACTTAATTCTCTTATTCCATTTTTTATGTTGCCAATATAGCCTTCCTTAAAGAAAAATATATTATGAGTTTCTCAGTTTTTCATAGACATTTATCATTATTGCATTTTTATTAATGCTTGGTAAAAGTCTAAGAACTGGATACAAAAGTTTCTTAAGTTTACCAAACTGTTAATTTTTTTTGTACCTATATGGTATTTGATTTTTCGTGGACAGATTTAAACTTTTTTTATTTTAAATCACCCTATATGTTGCAACAGAGGTAAAGGGTGTTCATTAAGAATAATTGAATGATAATTTTCTCCAACTGATTCATATATACATGCTGTAAAAAAATCAAAATGGATGAAGTGAGGCGAAATTTTGTGTAACATGAAAAAGAAATATATATATATATATATATATATATATATATATATATATATGTAATGTGTTTTCATTCCGGGTGTACATCCGTTCACTACTGTCGTTCTGAAAAGAACAGTTTTGCTGAAGTTTCGCCAAAATCACATTTGGCATTTCAGAAGCTTTTTTTCTCGCGTCCGAATAGAGTCTCTATTCGGACGCCAATTGTGATTTTGGCTATCATCTCGCTGAGAATGTCCAGTTTTTCTCGTCTCGCCTAGTGATATAAAAATTAGAAAATGATTCCTAATTTGCTAACAGATTATATAATATTATATTATTAGGAGCTTCATATTGAATTTTGTAATAGGAGGGTAATTTTTAATTATCTAGTATCTAAGAACTAAAAAAAGTGTCAATTCTACAAATTTTAAATTATTTTTTAAAGAATTTTCAGACTTAAATTTGAAGCATTCCTCAGTGTTTTATCAATTTTGTTGGCCTCTTGCACTTATTGCACTTGAGAATGAACCTTACTCTCTCTTATGAAAGACCCGAACAAACCACTACTTCAGAAACTTTGCCGTTTCTATAGGGAAGTCTTTCATATTGAAAATAAAAGTGGTATTTTTTTCGATTGTTATAAAAATTTGTTGAAAGGCGATTTTGCGAATGACATTTTTTAACAAAATTGGTTTTGGTAAAACATGATGTCATGAGTGAAACTAATAAAAGGCAACAACCTTGATTATTACCATAGAAAAATTTTCCCTGCAAAGTTTTTCTAGAGTAAATAATAAATAAATAAACAAAATTGTTATGGAAATAAATAAAAAAATACCTAGCCGACTAATATTTTGTGGCTGTAATCATACCATATTGATTTTGTCCTCAAGGAGTTTTGGTATAAAGTATTCTATAGTCACAAAAAGCTATTTTGTGTCTGTAACCAGTGGATGAATGTAATTCTCATAAGAACATCATTAATTGTATTTTTACGTTGTCAGAATCACATCTAATAAAAATAAATCACAACAGATTCTTATATAGTGTCGCTTTTGCAATTTTGATTTTTAGTCTTCTAGCTATAGGAAAATGTGAAGTATTTTCATTCCGAATGTACATTTTTTCACTACTCTTGCTCTGAAAAGAACGGCATTTGGCATTTTCAAATCTTTTTCTTCCGCGTTTGAATGGAAGCAGGCTCCATTTGGACCGACATATTCATCAGCCGTACATAAAACATTCTAAGCTATAAATTTAACTATACAATATTTAAAAAAAAAATGTTTTTTTAAATCTTAAAAAATAAAAAACCTAGGAGTTAAAATATTATACGCAATCACTCAGTACCTACTATTAGTTACTTACACAAATGAAAACCATAAATCATATATTAGATAAAAACTTGAGTTATGCTTATATAGTTAACTCGTAAATTCCTGCCCATACAGATCACCCCTAGGATGACCTACGATGTATATGAAAGTTTTTTTTAGTTTTGTTCGCTTTTAGTTTTATGTTTTTCACAGTTCTTCCCAGTTATCATATTTTTTTGAAAAACAGGATAAGCTTTCAGTTGTGGAGGACACTCCCTCCCTTTTCCATATAGAGTGTGACAAAAGTTCTGACCAAACTAAAAACTGAGTTTACAGAAAGTTTTGCTTGAAAAATAGTACAAAATGACAATAAAAAGTAACTCACATGAATTATCTTACCTGTTTTCAAAAAATGTTTTTAATTTTGAAAAATGGTAAAGGAAAATGCTGTTTCTTTTTAGATTTTATATTTTTATACTAAAATTCAACTGTAACTGTTAACTTAAATTTTCCTAATTTGTTTTAATTTATGGTTTTTTTACCTAGAGTTAACCAAATGTAAGTAAATCTGAATTCATCTATCAGTGCAATTTTGTTAATAGAATGAGCAATTTACTCAGTTGTTTACTTAAACTATTTTATAATTTAGGCTTTATTCGGTTATTTCAATACGTTAACGCAAATATACCGGTTTTTTTTATAGAGGGCGATATAGCGATATAAAACTAAAAAGAATTCGCAGTTTTGTTTTAATTAAATAGTAAACAGATATGTAGAAAATTAATAAATAGCCCACTTTGTAAATATATTATTTTATAATAATTATGTATAATTATATGTAATAATATTGTATTATTAATATATTAAATAAGTTAGACCTATAGGAAAAGTGTTGGAATACCAAAGATGTTCGAAAAAATATATTTTTAGAAAAAAAAAATGTCTGTACGGGGTGTGTGCATGTGAACAAAATTTGCGCGAACGATAATTTGTACTAAAAATATAGACCAGGCCAGTGCCTCGCTGGGATAAGATGAGACGTGGACATACCTCTTCGATATTTTTAAGGGGTATAAAAACGTAAAAGAACCATATTTTGAGAATCCAGAAGCCGATAACAGTCAAATTGAAGACAGAAATAGTTGGGGTAAACGTTCTGACATCAAAATATTTTAGAAATCATTGGCGTCGATAATTGGTGTTTTGTTCCATAATATATTAAGAAAATGTAATATTTCGAAAAACGACGAAACACGCCAAATAAATTTTGTCCAGTATACAGGGTAGCCCTAAAGAGCTGATGAGGAACCCCCCCCCCCTGTTACGAAAAAAAAGTATTTGGAAAACAGTAAAAAATGTGAAACTTTTTTATTTTTCTGTAATTTTTTTTTCAGCTATGCAGTATGATAGGTGGATCAAACAGCCAGTTAAAAATAAAAAGAATGTATTTTAGAAGCTTTTAACTTGCTTAGAAAACAGTAATTCATGACAAATTTATTTAATTTTCTATTTATAAAAAGTTATTTTTTCAACTATACAGGGTAGCTCTAGCAGAATGAAACCTGAAAATAAAAAAGAAATAAAATTCAAAAGCATTTAGAATGCTTAGAATAAAGTGAAACACGTCAACTTTATTTTATTAGGTTGTATTTAAAGACTTTTTTTCCAATTATACAAGGCAGTTCTACGAGAGTGAAAAATACCTCCCTGAAAATGAAATAAAAAATATTTCAAGAGTGTCCTCTGTTTTGGTAACAAACGGTGAAACTCGTCAATTTTTTTGTACACTTTTTTTTTCATTATTCAAGAATAAAAACGAAAAGTTTTTTCCTATAAAACAATGTTTCCATTATACGGGGTAGCACAAGAGTCCATTAAAAAATGTAGATCTTTTTTTTATTTTTATAACGTTTAGTTTTTTGGAAAAACAAATGTATTTTCTTTTTTTATAAAAAGTTAATCTAAGGGAATAAAAAAACTCCCTAAAAAAAAAGTTTGACATTTTAGATTTTAAAGTCGTAAAAAGCTAAATTTTGAAAAATAAACACGTCAAAATCATGTTATTAACTATAAACCTCAGCTTTGATGTATATACAAAATGACGTCAATCTATAGCGTTGAAATTTTATATATAGCTATAAAATCAAAAAAGAAACAATTGGTTCCTTTATCATTTTCAAAATTTTGAGAAAACATGCAATTTTCTGCCATTTTTCGAAAAAGTCTCAAATTTAGGATACATCATGTGACTACCTTTTCCTTTTTTTATCATTTGAGCAAAAACTTTTTGCAAACTTACATTTTACTTAAGTCAGTTATTAAAACAATTCAATATATAAAGGGACAGAAAATTCGCAATTCCTACTTCATCATGACGGTTAGTAGATCAAACAGCTCGCTAAGTGTATATATACTATACCTACAGGGGGTCTGAAATAAATTAATCCCAAAAACGTATGCATATCTTTAACGAACCCTAAACTTCATGTTGTAGCCTTCTTAAAACAAACTATATTTTTAGTTTTTTGGAAAAACAAATGTATTTTCTTTTTTTATAAAAAGTTAATCTAAGGGAATAAAAAAGCTCCCTAAAAAAAAAGTTTGACATTTTAGATTTTAAAGTCGTAAAAAGCTAAATTTTGAAAAATAAACACGTCAAAATCATGTTATTAACTATAAACCTCAGCTCAAGAAAACCATTGATGTATATACAAAATGACGTCAATCTATAGCGTTGAAATTTTATATATAGCTATAAAATCAAAAAAGAAACAATTGGTTCCTTTATCATTTTCAAAATTTTGAGAAAACATGCAATTTTCTGCCATTTTTCGAAAAAGTCTCAAATTTGGCAGTTAGGATACATCATGTGACTACCTTTTCCTTTTTTTATCATTTGAGCAAAAACTTTTTGCAAACTTACATTTTACTTAAGTCAGTTATTAAAACAATTCAATATATAAAGGGACAGAAAATTCGCAATTCCTACTTCATCATGACGGTTAGTAGATCAAACAGCTCGCTAAGTGTATATATACTATACCTACAGGGGGTCTGAAATAAATTAATCCCAAAAACGTATGCATATCTTTAACGAACCCTAAACTTCATGTTGTAGCCTTCTTAAAACAAACTATATTTTAATCTGCAATACGGGAATAAAAATGGAGTTGCTTTGTCTTTTATGATAATCATCTGCATAGGCTTTATATTGACCAGATTCCAATATATATATATATATATATATATATATATATATATATATATAAATATATATATATATATATATATATATATATATATATATATATATATATATGTGAAAACTGGAAAGCAATAAAATTTGGTTTTATTGCTTGATAGACCTAGGTACCACTTTTAAGTAGCTAAAAGAAGAACAGTTTTTACTAGAAATACAAAAAATAATTGCTGGAATCTAGAACCAGGAATTAGATTTCTGTATGAAATAGACCGAACATTTTTTCAGAAAACAAAGGAGAAAAACGCATTATTAGTGTGTTTAGCTTTCAGTTTATTTTGTTATGTTATTAGTAATGATTTTATATTTTTTATATATTTCTCCATACTTTTTATTTTAAAAATCGCATCAGCACAAAAATGTTTAAAAACAAAAAATAATTTATATGTTTTTGTATTTATTATTATATACATCCTGTATAACAAATTAACAAACGTAACTTTTAACCTGCTAAAAATCATATCTAAAATTGAACTTGATTTCGAAAATACTTTTAAATAGATCTTACATATAAACCAAAATTTTCAAAAAACATAGTATTTTTCCTCTTAACTAAGTACGCAAAGTTTATACCCAGGTCTACCAAGTAAGAAAACAAAAATATCTATTTTTGTTAATTTTGGCAAACATATATGACAATTTTGTTATAAATATGTGTAAAGACATTTTCACAGACCCTGTAGATCGCCATCTGAACAATCTAAAGCCCTTGTAAACGGTAGCCATAAAAGACAAAGAAACGCAATTTTCGTATTACCAGATTAAAAGAAGTTGTGTTTTAAGAAAGATACAAGCATTGAAGTTTGGGGTACGTTAAAACTTACTTCATATGTCATTACTAAACAAGATTCCGATACCGTTGCACATGGCAAATGGCTGTCGCGGCAATTTGAATATTTGTAGTTTGGAAATAGTTATCAAAGTCATCCCGCAACATCATTGCAATCCCATTCTACTGTAACAAATAGGTTATATTGTGCCCTTCTTTTTAGTTTGCTTTCCTCCACAGTTATTAAATTTCGTATGTCAACCATACATACTACATACCTTTTTGGCTTCTAAAAATATATATCCAGAGTTTTTTGAAGTTGACCTAAGTAATTCATATAAGAATGAGGCAGGCAAACAAATGGTGCCGAAGAGAGTCTTGGTCACCGCCGATTACAAGACGAAATATTAAAAATATTATTAATTTCTAAATGAAAAATGTTTGTCATTTAAAAATTAGTGCGTTTTTATTGGTGTCTCTTAAATGATAATGACTTAGCCTAGCAAATTGATTTTATGAACGTTTTATTAAGGAAAAATCAAAACTTTTATTATTCCCTGAAATATCTGGTGCAATTGTTGTCCTAATGCTAAATGAACTTTATCGAAGCCATAGATGCAATTAATTATCTTTTATCTGAGGTCATATATTTAAATTTAAAAAATCCGTAAATTCCCCCTTAGTCAGAACTTTCCTCGTACATAATTCTACTACATACAGATAACACGGTTTATATATGCCTATAATTATTTATTAATAGCTTTATACAAATCCTATAAACTGTATTATTACCAAATAACTATATGGATTCGTAAATTAGTTAACTATTCCCAATGCATTTCTGTACGTTGTTCAACCATGTCTTGGCTTCACGAACCCACCAACATTTTATCAGTTTATCCAGTTTATTCCAATATCACAATGGGTTTTTGGGTAAAATTTGAGTTCGATTCGATAAGTAGTTTCTCAATCATTTTCTTTTTAACATTTGGTAAGAACATATTTTTCCGAATCTACGGACCCTAAAAAGCAAAGATCTGCAAAAATCTTAAAGGGTGATTTTTCACTATTATAATACTTTTCTCTTACGAGGGATCTAAAAAAAATGTTGCGATATTCCTTGACTTAACAGAAGTTTTTCATACAGGGTGACATAATGCACGTAGACACACTCGTAACTATTGAACAAAAAAGTCAAAATTATTACCTACAATCGACCATGCAAAAGGGTCGTGTTTTTTCAGTACATTTGTAATCAAAATTGAAGTACTAATATATATTGAAGATTGCAACAGATCAGTATTTCAAAGATTTCTATCGGTGTTCTTATTATTTTTCACTTTGTCATTGCAGTGACATCAAAAAAGCAATAAAAAGTTAAAAATAATTTCAATATATCATGGAAATGTATAAAGACGGCATCCAACTAGTTACATAACTAAGTACAGCACAAAAAAGGCATTTATGTATTGATAGTATTACTACGTAATACCCTAACTGTAATGTCTATTTACGGTGTTTATTAGGCCTCTACTTCATAAAGTCAAATTATCAAGGTGGAATAAACTTATTTGTTACATTTAAATGTTTTTTCATATCGGTTTTAATTTTTTATAAAAATTTTAATTTTACCCTTTTTAATTTTATTTATAACAAGTTTTATTGTAAAGGTCAAGCTCAAAGTGTTCATTTAGGTTTAAATTTTAGACATTCCTAATAAAACAAACAAGTGCTGGTGTCCATTGCAGTTAAATAATGCGAGAATTATGGTTACTAATATTTTAGAATACATTTAATATATAATAATTTTGTTTCCTATATGATGCAAAAAATTAAAACAGAATGGTACACAAAACTAACTTGGTCCTTTCCATATTTAAATTTTACCTCTGGTCACCAAATATCTCAAAAAAAATCTCTAATTATTGGTCTGGCAGATCGAGCAATTAAACTTTCTGATCCTGAATTCAGAGAAAATGCCATTAAAAAAGCTAAAACAGCATTGAAACTAAACGAATACCCCTCATACTTAATTAATAAATTATTCAAAAGGAGAATTCACAAATATTACAATTCTGAAAATTCTAATATTAAATCAAATTTTCCGAAATCAAGATACGTTTCTTTGCCTTTCATAAATGGTTTATCCCAACAATTTCAAAAACTTTTTATAAAATATAAAAAAATTCAGTAAATTAAAA
Organism: Kuschelorhynchus macadamiae; assembly: GCA_030620095.1. NCBI lineage: Eukaryota > Metazoa > Arthropoda > Insecta > Coleoptera > Curculionidae > Kuschelorhynchus > Kuschelorhynchus macadamiae. Next base: position 361,953 of record JAUTXW010004453.1, on the reverse strand, counting down.
ACAAAAACGCCAATTAATAAAAAAATCAATATAGTTTATCAGATTCCTTGCAACAATTGTAACGGTGTTTATATTGGACAAACAAGCCAATATTTGGAAAATAGACTAAAAAGTCACATGTACGACAAAAAAAACACCACCGCATTAACAAACCATGAAATATCCAAAAATTACACATTCAACTATAAACAAGCTAAAATATTAAAAACCGAACCTCAGTCAAAAAAAGGGAATTTTTTGAAATGGCTGAAATTCATAAAAATAAGGATGCCATAAACGACAAAAAAGATATTAACAACTTAAATAAAATATATATATATATCTTTATTATAATCAACAACAGTCGTAGTATTTGTCTAATTTTAATACAGTGAGCGTCTCAATAATTTTAAAATGTAAAATAAATGTTCCAGTATACGTCAAAATATGTGTAATCTAGTGTATTATGTATTTGATAATTTTACGTTCTATGGTAAGTCTTAAATTTGAAATACTTTTATTTATATAGAAATTGTGCTAAAAAATCTTTTAGGTTTGAAAAAGACCAAAACTATGGTTGAAACGTTACCAAGGCATCAAATGTATGTTTTAAAAGATACCTTCTAATTGGCTGTTTAATATAGTGACCTTAAACCAAGAAAATTAGGAAAAAATATAATATTGAAAAAGGTTCAAAGAATACGACAACCTAAAATATTTAAGTATGGGTGAAGAAGTACTAAACTACAGAGCGATTGAAAGCACATATGGAAGCCATATTGTGACCAGCGCGGGCGTGAAAGAATACGAAAACACCTCACGAAAAATAGCCAACCAAAAGAATAGAAGAATTTTCTTATTGAGATGTAAATCAGAAAACTTAAAACCAACCTTCCTTAATTTCAAAATTTCTCATATAACATTCGAAAATGTAAACCTTGAACGTAAATATTACCAGTTTGTCTTGCCAATATTTATTTTAAGTACGTTAAATTTATTAATTACAGAAACAACTTTAAACATAAAAAAATTACAGAATAGACTCAGGCATCTTGAACATCTTCTTATGGAAAACATACCACAAGATATTTTCAATAAATTTAAAATGTGTAATATCCAAAAAAGAGAAAAACTTTTTCAAGAAATTAAACAAAACCATAAAAATAAACTAAACCATCTTATCCATAAGCAAAAAACTCCGTTTAAACAAAAAACAAAGTCTATGTGGGTAGAAAACCTAACAGATCAAAACATTCCCAATTACGCAATGGAAATTTTAAGCTTAGGACCTAATTTTGCAATGTAAATAAATCATGTTAAACTTTTGCCGACTACTGACATATTATGTAATATTGAAAACGGTATAAATCATTTGAGTGGTGAAGAAAAGGATGAAATTAGAGCCAAATCATGCAATATATTAACAAACTTTAAAACTAAACTAAAAAATCAAACAAATAAAAATAAAAAACACACAATAAACTTAACAAAAACTCAAAAATTATTAAAAATCAATCCTTCTATAAAAGTTCTAAAAGCTGATAAAACAAATAAAACTGTATTGATGAGTTCTGCTGACCACAATATAAAAATGAATGAAATACTAAATGACGCAAAAACATATAAAAAAATTAAACAAGATCCCACGAACCAGTATCAAAAAAGAAACAACGAAATAGTTGACTCTCGGGAAAAAAAGCTTCTTATATCACCCGATATTGCTAAAAAACTAAAAATTCGTAATGCTGTTCCCCCCAAAATATACGGATTACCAAAAATGCATAAAGAAAACATTACGGCCAATTGTCTCATGTATTCAATATCCATTTAAACCACTATCAAAGTATTTGAAAAAAATCCTGAAAAATATTGTACATAAAAATAATTACTATCAAGGATTCCTATCATTTTAAAGAAAAATTAAAAAATTTAGAAGTTCCACAACATTAACAACTAATATCGCTTAACGTTGTATCCCTTTATACCAACGTTCCAATCTCATTGGCTACCAAAATAATTGAAAAGGAATGGTCTGAAATAAAAAATTACACAGATATACCCCAAAATGAATTCCTAAAAGCAGTAGAATTAACATTAAATTCTACCTATTTTGTATACGAAGATCAGCTATACAGTGTGTCTCAGATTCGCTTCTCTATATAGGGATCTCGGCTCCTATTATACCTACAGCAAAGGTCAAATGGGGAAAGTTTTAGAGTAAACTTATTCCATTCGATATCTGGTTTCAGATTTACGATCGAGCAATAAGTTTGGGAAATATCGGCGAAAAACCGAAAATGGCGGATTTCGTTTTTCGCCAGTATATCCAGAACGCTAAATTTGGCAGCTGTCAAAATGTGACATTATGCTGACACATTTTTAAGACAAATAAGATGGCGTATACGATACGTCTTCATTGTTTTTTGTTAACCCGCAACCCGCCTCAACTTTCATTTTTCTTATGACCACCATATTGGATTTTTCAATTTTTGGAAAGAGCCTAAAATTTGCAGTCTAGTGATATTTCACAAGGGCATTAAAGATTTTAGTGTCATCAAAATATCACACTTTGTAAATTAGGTTTCAATATTTTTCAACGAGGCCATGATTTATTTGTTACAAGATTACATTAATAAGTAAGTAATGTATTGAACGCATTGAATTTTCAATATAACGTGAACGTAAATAACGACTTAAAAAATCTAAATGAGCTTTAACTACTTTGTAAGTGGGTAACATTAATTTACAAATCTGCAAAATGGCGTCCATTTGCATCGAGACATTTTTGACAATTGGTGACTGTTTTTCGTACTACCCTGGTAAGTGTATTTCGGTTAATATTTCTAAATGTGTCCAGAACTCTTTGTCTCAGGATTTCTATGGTCACGGGGGGATCAAATTCATAGATTTCATTCTTCGTGTGACCCCAGAGGTAGAAATCCAAGGGCGACAGGACAGGGGATCTAGGAGGCCAAGATATTGGACTATTAAAGAAATTATTCTTTCGTCAAACTGCTCTCTTAAGAAGTTCCAGACTTGAATGGTATTGTGAGCCGGACATCCGTCTTGTTGAAACCAAGTTCTTCTTAATTCATCTTCCGATAGAATAGCTCATAAGGCTGGTACAACCGGGTTTCGCAAAAGCTCTAGGTACCTCTGCCCGTTTAGGTTGTAGTCAAACAAAAATGGTCCAATAAGTCGATTTCCTGAAATGATTAATAATTTATAAATAGGTGTCCAACAGTCAAGGGTGGCAGGGTCGGCCGGGTGGTACTAGAAACTATAAATTATAAAGGGAAAATTATCTTTATTAAAAATTAGATATTTTCTTTCCAAAAATAATTATCGAAACGTTCCGTACCTATTCAGCTTTATTATGAAAAAGAAAAACATATTTGGTTAGCGGGAAGTTATAGACGTAATAAATTATTTTGTTGGTATTGAATATTAATTTCGGAAATACTAAATCAATTTATTTCAGTGATATAATAATCTTAAAGAAGTGCACCGTGCCTTAATAAAACATAAAATATCAAAAGAACAAACCCCTTGCGCTTTAAAATTTAAATTATTCGGAAATACAGCTGAACGCCTTTCTATAAATCATAACCGAAAAATAATTCGACATTTGATTAATATGGTATTTTTTTCATAACGCAAGAACTAAGCTTCCCGGGTAATAATAAATAATTAAATTCAGACAATCAAAATAATTTTAGAGAATTAGCTAAATCTGCAAAAAATTTAGATAAAGTGTTAATAAATTTATAGAACCCAATTCTATTTTTATAGATTCTTCGAAACTACAATACAAAATGATTGAATAAAAATGTAATACAATATCAAAAAAGTAAGTTGACTGACTAGACTAGAACGTTTTATTTCTTTTTATTAGATTATACTCTTTTAGTATCATTAAAGAACTAAACGAAAAAAAAAGATTATTATTTGACCATCATTTGGTGTCTATTTAAAAAAGATTGGTTAGATTAACTTAACATTGATCCCACACCAAACGTTACTTCCAAATCTGATCTGTAGACGTCTCTCTGCCACTTCGTGAGGATTTTGCACAGCCCAATGATGACGGTTGTGCTTATTAAAGACTCCACAATTCGTGAACCTGCTCTCATCAGACCACAAGACATGATTTACAAAATCAGGATTTTCATTACATCTCCTAGTATACCACTCACAGAACTGTAGTCGTCTTGGAAAATCAGTTTCATTAAGTCCTTGTACTATTATGGGTCTGTATGGATGGTACTTATTCTTTTTTAAAACTCTCTGTACTGCTGATTTTGGCACATTAGTTTCCTGTTTGGCGCATTAGTTTACAGTTTACAGTTCTTACCGATGCTCTAGAGTTTTCGTTGATAGCTTGTAAAATGTTTCTGTCTCGATTTTCATTGTTATTATTGTATCCGCTTCTAGGTTGTTCGAAGGCACCATGGTTAATTAAATTAACTACGATTTTCTTGAATTGAGTTTTATGAGGCTGCAGTCGTTCGGGGTACATCTTCAAATACCTTGCTGAGCTAACGTCGGCGTTTCTGTATGATTGAAAGTACAGAGCTAACATGTCAACCTTTTCTTCATTTGAATACGGAATGCCGGCCATTTTCTATAGGTTTTGACAATTTATGTGTCAGATTTATGACTTTATTGGGATAAAAGCGTACCTACTACTCATTAAAACACAGCTTTGATACTTTCAACTATTTAACTTAACGTCAAAGTCAAAATTCAATTTTGTTACAGATAAATCATGGCCTCCTTAGAAAAGCATTGAGAGCTAACATTACTTAAAATCATGGCCTCCTTAGAAAAAAGTGAAACCTAACTTTACGAAGTGTAATATTTCGATGATACTAAAATCTTTAATGCACTTATGAGACATCATTAGATTGGAAATTTTAGGGTCTTTCCAAAAATCGAAAAAAAGGCGGGTTGCGGGTTAACAAAAAACAATGAAGACGTGTCGTATACGCCATCTTATTTGTCTTAAAAATGGGTCCGAATAATGTCACATTTTGCAGCTGTCAAATTTACCGTTCTGGATATACCGGCCAAAAACGAAATCCGCCATTTTCGGTTTTTCCCCGATATTTCCAAAAACAATTGATCGATCGTAAATCTGAAGCCGGATATCGAATGCAATAAGTTTCCTCTAAAACTTTCCCCATTTAACCTTTACTGTAGGTATAATAGGAGCCGAGATCCCTGTATAGAGAAGCGAATCTGGGACACACTATATAAACAAATAGAGGGTTGTGCTATGGGAGCATCGATATGGAGAGTGGTTGCCCAACTAGTAATGGAGGACCTAGAAGACAGTGTCCTAAATAATGTGGAATTTAATATACCTTTCTTTTATCGTTATGTCGACGATTGTATCACTGCAATTCCAACTGATCAAGCAGAAGGTATATTAAAACATTTTAATCAATACCACAAAAGACTGCAATTTACAATTGAAACCAAAAAGAACAACCGAATCAATTTTTTGGACCTAACTTTGCATCATATAGGAAACAAAATTAAAACAGAATGGTACACAAAACAAACTTGGTCCTCTCGATATTTAAATTTTACCAATTGTCACCCAATATCTCAAAAAAAATCTGTAATTATTGGTCTGGCAGATCGAGCAATTAAACTTTCTGATCCTGAATTCAGAGAAAAGGCCATTAAAAAAGCTAAAACAGCATTGAAACTAAACGAATACCCCTCATACTTAATTAATAAATTATTCAAAAGCATAATTCACAAATATTACAATTCTGAAAACTCTAATATTAAATCAAATTGTCCGAAATCAAAATACTTTGCCTTTCATAAATGATTTATCCCAACAATTTCAAAAACTTTTTATAAAATATAACATCGTAACAAGCCACAAAGGATATAACTTGCTGGCAAAAAATTTAAGTAAATTAAAAACAAAAACGGCAATTAATAAAAAAACCAATATAGTTTATCAGATTCCTTCCAACAATTGCAACGGTGTTTATATTGGACAAACAAGCCAATATTTGGAAAACAGACTAAAAAGTCACAAATACGACAAAAAAAACACCACCGCATTAACAAACCATGAAAAATCGAAAAATCACACATTCAACTATAAACAAGCTAAAATGTTAAAAATCGAACCTCAGTTAAAAAAAAGGGAATTTTTTGAAATGGCTGAAATTCATAAAAATAAGGATGCCATAAACGACAAAAAAGATATTAACAACTTAAATAAAATATATATATCTTTATTATAATCACCAACAGTCGTAGTATTTGTCTGATTTTAATACAGTGAACGTCTTAATAATTTTAAAATGTAGAATAAATGTTCCAGTATATGTCAGAATATGTGTAATCTAGTGTATTATGTATTTGATAATTGATAATTTTACGTTCTATAGTAAGTCTTAAATTTGAAATACTTTTATTTATATAGAAATTGTGCTAAAAAATTTTTTAGGTTCGAAAAAGACCAAAACTATGGTCGAAACGTTATCAAGGCATCAAATATATGTTTTAAAAGATACCTTCTAATTGGCTGTTTTGTATAATGACCTTAAACGAAGAAAATTAGGAAAACAATATATTATTGAAAAAGTGTCAAAGAATACAAAAATAATATATATATATATATATATATATATATATATATATATATATATATATATATATATATATATATATATAATATAATATAATAATTAATCTTTTACTATGCTTTTGAAACACCGTGTATAAAATAATAAAAAATTATACCCCCTCTTACTTAAGTTTTTCAGTTTCAGGTATCGACTGTGGTTCTGTATGGTGTTCCAATAGTGTCACTAGTTATTGAGAATCAAGAAAGGCTATGTTTGGCTCAAATTTCGAACACACTATTAAAGCAGTTCAGTTATAACGAAATCCATAACAGAAGAGTTGCGTTGGGTAAGTGTAAAGAACCCGTATATCTATACTTTTGGATTTTATAATAATTAATGACACTTTTTTTATAAAACGTTTATTTAGTACACGAAGTAACTATGAACTTACAATTAGGACTGATTCGAATAAATATAAAAACAATATTTGCATCATAGAATACAAGTTTGATACCAATATTAGGCCAAATTTGATTCTATAACAGCTTTAGACTAAAATGGTTATAATGAAAAACAGCTCTAATTTTCTGATATTTGAAACATATTGAGAACCCGGTTGTTATTGTATCAATGTAATTTCTGCGGCAGCCTATCTAATTATTATACCTAGTTGATATTGCTTGGCATCAGACTTTTATATTAGGTTAATCATTTGGAAAAATAAAGAAATTCAGCAAGTTAAGTAACTTTTAAGTCATAGATAGTTTTAGAGATAATTAAGAAAATAAGTGTTTTACGCTTGCCTCAAAATTAAGTGTGGTGGTTTTTTACCTAGAACATTCCTGGTCATAAATCAATCCTTTTATTAAAAATAAAAATCCTGTCTTTGAAGATATCTATCAACTGTTATATACAGTGTCCTTTGAAAAAGTTCGTTTTGTATGGAATTTTTTGTTATTAGATAACTTTGTTAAAATATAGCATAGGTAATAACATTTGCTTCATTTAAGTGTAACATAGCTTATTCAGAGATAGTCACGTGACTTGTGTTGCCTGTTATTAAAAAAAAAATTGTTATTTTTTTTAATTTTACATACATACCTAGGTTGTGTAAAAAGTCTGGAAACGGCTTAAAATCTCCCTAATTTCTTGGTCGGTCTAAATCAAATTTGCTACAATATTATGCACCCACTGATGGTATCGGCATTGTTGCCACATGTCTAGTTTTTCAGAAAATGTAATGAATTTAAATTTTTTAAATGGAATACCCTGTATACTTTTTATTTTTACATTTTACAGTAAATTTCTAATACTATTTGTATAGCATGTGTTATCCTTAATATAAATAGTTTTTAAAATAAAAACGTTTTTCAAAAGCTTTAAATAATAAGAAATTATAACAAATGTTCAAATTGTTTTTCCTGAACTGCTTGACAGTGACTAATTGGAAATAAAACGGTTGAATTGCATTGTAATTCATTTCTGGTGTTATTAATTCTATTTCATCCAGTATTCGACGCTGTAATTCAGCCAGATCTTGAGGTTTGGTTGTATAAACATTATTCTTTAAGTGTCCCCATAGAAAGTAGTCGTTTGGCGCCAAATCAGGGGACCTAGGCGGCCACTCGATAGGGCCTCTTGTTTCAATCCACCTGCCCAGAAATGTAACATTTAAAAGTTCGGGCACGTTTATTCCAATATGCAGTGGAGCACCGTCCCGTTGCAAGTATGTAATTTCATAATTCGGACCCACTACGTTTTGGGCAGCAGGCACTATTTGATTTTCCAAGAGCTGAAGGTAAAGTTTATGTTTTTTTAAAACATTATGCATGGATTTAAAGCAGATATCAACTACTTGAGAAGTTTTTCTTAACGAAGAACAAGAGGTTTCGATAAAATTGTGTAAAATATCTAAATTTTTCTTTTCATTTGTTGCTGTATTAGGTCGTCCTGATCGTCGCCAATCTCTACAATTTCCAGTCTCTTTAAATTGTCGGACAGTTTTTAAAACAGTGGATTTTGAAATGGGATTTCGGTTTGGAAATGCGTCAATAAATACAATTTTAACTTCCTCGTAAGACCTGACCCGATCGCCATGCCTTCTCGTTATAATAATAGTAATTATTTCCCTTTCGGTTAAAGACATTCTTGGATTGACACTTTTTGTGCCTTTCTTAGCGATAATGTTTCAATATTGTGTTTCACACAAGGTGTCTCATTAGAAATGAGGGTAATAATTCGAAACCAGGGTGCTTAATTTTATATTGTCTAACATCCTAAAACATCTTTATTTCAAAAACTATTAATATTAGGGATAAGACATGTTATACCAAAAGTATTAGAAATGTAAAAAGTCTGGAATCGACTTAAAATCTCCTTAATTTGTTGGCCAATCTAAATTTGGTACAGTAATGTAAGGAAATATTATGCACCTAATGATGGTATCGGCGTTGTTGCCACTTGTCTAGTTTTTCAGAAAATATAATGAATTTTAATTTTTAAATGGAATACCCTGTATATTTTTTAGTTTTACCTTTTATAGGAGATGTCTAATAAGCTTGGTACAGCATGTTTTATCCCTAGTATCAATAGTTTTTGAAGCAAAGGCGTTTTAGGACACCAATATGCAATTAGCACCTTAGTTTTGAATTATTACCGTCATACTGTTCGACGATTTGAAGAGACTGGAAATTGTAGATATAGATGACGATCAGGGCGACTTAATACAGCAACAAATGAAGATAACAGTTTAGATATTTTACAACATTTTGTCGAAACCCCTTCTTCCTTGTTAAGAAAAACTTCTCAAACGGTTGGTGTCTCCTTCAAATCCGTTCATAATGTTTTAAGAAAACATAAATCCTTCCAAAATTCATTTAGTGCAAGAGTTATTGGACGGCGATTTTGAGCAGAGAATGAAGTGTTGCGATATTATGATGCCAAGGTGGGAGCAAAATAACCCATATTTCAATTTTATAGCCTTTTCGGTTGAAGCAACGTTTATGTTAAACAGTAAGGTCAATAGACACAACTGCAGATGAAAACGATGAAAATCCCCATTGGATAAGAGAATGTCATACACAACGTCCTGAAAAACTCAATGTATAGGCTGGGCTCTTTGGTAACCACAAGGAAATTTGATATCCCAGCTTTACCTTAGGTCCTTAGTCCTTTAGGTCTTGAAAAATCAAATGGTGCCTGCTATCCAAAACGTAATGGGGTCGAATTATGCAATTACATAGTTCCAACAGGATAGAGCTACACCGTATTTTGGAGCAAACATGCGCGAATTTTTAAATAATACATTTCAGGACAGGTGGATTGGAAGAAAATGCCTTATCGAGTGGCTGCCTAGACCTCCTGATTTGGCACCAAACGACTACTTTTTATGGGTACACTTAAATAATAATGTTAATCTTCAATTAGCCCACTGTCAAGCAGTTCAGGAAAAACAATTTGAGCACTTGTTATAATTTATTATTATTTAATGCTTTTGAAGCACCTCTCTATTTCAAAAACTATTAATATTAGATATAAGACATGTTATGCCGAAACTATTAGAAATTTACTGGAAAATGTAAAAATAAAAAATATACAGGGTATTTCATTTACAAAATTTAAATTCATTAGATTTTTCTGAAAAACAACTGGCAACAACGTCGATACCATCATTGGGTGCATAATATCCCCTTACACTACTGTACCAAAATTGGTTTAGATCCGCCAAAAAATTAGGAAGATTTTAAGCTAATTTTAAGATTTTAAGAATCATATATATATATATATATATATATACTTAATTTCTAACTTTTAAAGGCACTTAAATATGTACAAATTGTTTGCATTTCGCTTGTACTTCTAAATTAGTTTATCGTTATATTTATTTTTTATTATTATTATTAAAGCATCTAATTAAAAAAAAAATTTGTTTTTTCTCATCTTAAATATTTTTCAATTTAGAAACCTTATTTACGCACGAAAGACAGTATGAAAAGAAACCTTGAAAAATTCCTGCATGTATCATGAAGTAAGCGTCTTATCGTTAGAAATCTATGTAAAATGAATTGTAGAAAACACATTTTTATAACGGAGTTTTCCATACGGATAGCGCAAACATTATATTACCAATAAAATAGATAGACTACTATATTTTTTTCGAGTCCTTAAAACGTGAAAAACATTCTAAAAAAAGAGTATTCCGCACGATAACTTGAAAATTGCCAAACTAATTCGTTTATAATGTTCATATAACATAGTAGTAGTAGATCTTCAAAAGATTTAATGGCGCATAATTTAAAAAAAATTCGTGTCTTGAGACCGCGCTTGAGATTGTGCAAATCATTGGTGTAGATACTTGAAAACACATAGTAATACAATTGAGGAAAAATTAACGTAAATGTCTTGGGATTAAGACCACTGACGTAGATTTAGTGTTTTTTGAACAAAATAATAAAAAAAAAACAATATTATATATGTATGGTTATGCAAGTACTATCTTTGCCAAAACACATTTTTTAAAAAATATGGCGGTAATAAAACACCTTCTGAAGTTGTATCGTCTTCCAGACTAAGGGTATGAAAGTGCTTTATGAAACAAAATGGGGTTATTCTTTATTTTTTTAATTTCTGTAAATTTTCCTATGGGTATGTTCAGCGAAATATGTTTATTTCAGGTATAACTTGCGTCCAGTGCACTCCAGTCCAACTAGAAATACTTCGTCGTGCAGGCGCGATGCCTGTGTCGTCTCGGAGATGTGGCATGATCACTCGTAGAGAAGCCGAACGCTTATGCAAAAGTTTCCTCGGAGATAATGCCCCGCCAAGGCTTCCAGAAGATTTTGCGTTTGCAGTTCACCATGAGTGCGCTTGGGGATGTAGGGGATCCTTCTTACCATCGAGATATAATTCTTCCAGAGCTAAATGCATCAAATGTACCGTATGCGGCTTATTTTTCTCACCCAACAAGTTCATCTTCCATTCTCATAGAATAAGTGCAAACGATAAGTACGTTCAACCGGACGCTGCGAATTTTAATTCGTGGCGACGGCACATGAAGCTCAGTGGCAACCCACCAGAAGAAATTGTGCATGCTTGGGAAGATGTAAAAGCCATGTTTAATGGTGGCACCAGAAAACGACTACTATCTTCTTCTGTAGTATCTCATACTCCTAAGCAAAACAAAATAGAGCAGCAAAGTCAGCCAATCGTCCCTTCACCTAGGATAGCGCACTGTCAAGACCTGTCCCTTCCGATATCTCGTGTAGCTATGGATCTCATATGCCATAAACCTCTAAGTTTTTCATCATATTCCTCTTTTTCGTGGCTGAAAAGGAATCCGATAATCTTCCCGCAAGAGAATCCCTTTTTTCCTATAGACAAAACATATCAATCGGCGTTTAAACCAGTGCAACCTATAGTTGAGAATACTGGATCTCAAAAATCTGAAGAAAGCGATAATGAAGTTGACATCGAGACCACGGATGATAATACTCAACCAGCTTTAAGTTGGGAAATGAAAGAAGAAAAGGTAAGTTTGTTTATAATTATATATGCAAAGGTAAAAATCAAAAAGTCATTAATACATTCATAGAATGGTCAGTTTTTTACAAAAAGTATTAAAAATGCGTATTGTTGATTCATAATTACTCAACTAACGATATTGTGAAAAGAAAATAGTTATCTATCGTAGAGAAGACCACACTGTTTACACGAGTTTAAAGAATTTTTACCCAATCAACGATATAATTTCAATGATTACGAACCATATTTATGTATTATTTTGATAGATTCATGTGTCGGACTACAGTGGTAGATTAATAAATGTATACTTTTCATTTAACAGACTCGCAATACAAGGTATCACATGAGAATTGATTACTCGGTTTTATTGGCTTATGGTTTAGCTAGTATCAAAATTCAAATACCTAAACTTATGTACTTTTTTCCGGGCCATCGGAACATGAACATTTTCATTCATTTGACGTTTGAGTTAAATTGCAATTTAGTTGATTTATGGCGGTATGGTGGTGTCATCTTCGATCAGTAAAAGCTGCGACAGTACTAAGTTGCTTATTTGGATGTCATTTATGCCAATTAAAGATATTGTTGACCAAAGGGTGGATGGGTTTATCTTCTGACTACAGTGTTGTACATACTGATACCTATTTGTTAAAAATAATTGAATGGGACTAATAGTTTTTAGACTAAAATTATAATATTTTAATTTTTCTATTAGGAATTGGGGAGAGACACAATCGAATGCTTTTTTAGATGAAAAAGAATTGTGCCTACAAAGTCATTCTATTCAAACCCATCTGTTGTAAAGTTTACTAATTTTCTAATTGCATCTGTTGTAGATTTTTGCTTACGAAATCCAACTGACAATTCAGGTATAGATTATTTGATTCAAAGTAACATGTTATTTGATCAGAGAGCAATATTTCAAATATTTTTGATATCATCTTACTTACCACCTTCTTTTGCAACTGGAGTAACTATGGAAAGTTTTAGCACTTGTGGAATTGTTGAATAGATTCATTAAGTAATTTTGTAAGTGGAGTATTTATTAAATTTTTTACACATTGATTACTTTAGCAATTAAACCATAGCAGTCCATAGTGTTTGAATTTTTGATTTTGTTTGTCGTTGAGCTACCTTCATCATATGTAACAGGTTTAAAAAAAATTAAGACATTTGTTTAGTCTGTTCTTTGATAAGAAAATATTTTAACTGTGTGTCAGATTTGTCACTGTAGAGGAGGCCACAGTAACAAAGTCGTCGTTTATATCTTCGACTGGTTTATCAGTTTTTTTATTTTTATTCATTAGGTTACCTCTCTTTTTATTTCTAACACTCCAAAAAGATTTTGCAATATTACTGGAATTTTGAATAACGCTATTATTAAAATTTAGATTTGCATTTTTTAACCTTCCATGTATAACAACAATAACATACAATTTGTAAATGCTGCCGTATGTGATAAGCTCGCTAGTGAACCACGAATTTTTGTTTTTATTTTGTAAATCTTTTTTGCTTTATTTTTTGTGAATTCAATGACGTACCTTAAACTTAGTAATACATCTATCGCTAAAGCTAAATTTCACATCAAAATAGCAACTAATAATAAATAATTTGACGCTTCAAACAGATTGTTTTAAAAGCTTATCTAAAGCATACATAAAAGTTTTAAAATCGCCCAGAGGTGTACGGCATATAATAACAATACCAATATTAAAATTTGGTAATTCAATAGCCGAAATTTCACACCATAGCTTACTTAATTGTCCACCAGCAAACAGAAAACATTTAAAGTAATTTTTTCCCGGAATCTTTAAAATTTCGACTCCTCCGTCCATATAATTTTGCTTAAAAAATGAATTTTCCTGCATATGTATTAATAACCTTTCGCAAAAGTGAACTCTTTGTGGACAATCTCTACGTATAGATTAAATTGTCCAATAAAGCAAAATAAATTAGCAACAAATATAATAACAAATAATGTTTATCACATTAATTTAAACCTACATATGTATCGCCCAATTGTAACTATTTACCGATAATCCTTCGCTAATACTCTTTTTTAATGAAGGTCGGGCATAAGCAATAAAATTCACTCATCTTTAGGCTATTATTTTCGGCACAAGGGGGCTCGTATAATTGCGTCAATCCGTACCCCTCCCTTGGGGAATAAAGCCTCGTCACGTATTAGTGCCGTCCTTTATAAAAACACAAAGCACTATGGCTCGGATTTGTTCTTTTATCCTTATCTAACATTTGGTTAGAGGTTCTTTTTGGGCAAAGCATCCATTTATTTTGAAGTGTTTCTTGTGTTAGACATGTGGGTAAGTAACGTTTTGACAAGGAAACAGTTTGCAAGGAATTGCTTGTTCAATTGTTTTTTAACAGTTTCTTGATAAACAGCATGTTCGTGGATTTGGGTGATATAGGATCCTTCAAAATATTTTTACACTTTTTAAAGTTCAATAAAAAAATATTTCATGTTTTTATTGAAACAAAATCTGAATATAAAAATCTGCGAATTTTGTTTTTTGAAAATAATATTATCCAGATGTCTTCTCTGTCGTCTCTGGCGTTACTCCAAGTGTGTCCTCTAACTCGCCATCACTCATTGATACATACACTTTATGCTTTAAATATTGCCATAAAAATAAAAGACCATTGAGGAAAGATCCAATGCGACTGGGGGCCAAGGGATGTCACCAAACTTAGAGTTTCAGTCACCTCAGCATGTAATATGATGGTAATCTTTCATGATTGTGCCACAGTTGTAAGTAGCAAAACGCAAAAACCTATTTTGAACCCTCTCCCACATCTCAACATAATGAACCAGTGACCAAACAACAGGTGCGTATTCTAAGCTAAAACGCACTATGAAGTCCTTATAATATAGAAAGTTCAGTGTTCACTGAAGCTGATGTTCTCCGAAAACCAGACTCACAGATCCTTAATCACCTTAACATCACGAAGATTCTACCCACTGATTGAATAACATGTGTAGAATCTTTTCATTTCCCTAAAAAAAGTAACAAAGTTCACTTCTAAATATTTAGTGAAAGGTTATTTACCCTGAGCCAATCCCACAGGCTATCTCCAAGTCTTTTTGGATCAGCTGCACGTTCCTCCAGCTTTCAACCCGTCTGTACATTTTAAAGTAATCTGCAAATAGACTAACCTTGCAATAATGTATATCGTTATAAAAGTCATTTACAAATACGGTGAATAGCAGAGGAGCGCAATGCGTCCCTCGTGGGATTCCTGAAAGAACTTCGAACTTCTCAGATACAAAATTATTTATCTTATCACTCTGCGGGGCGCCCTCTCAGAAAATTTTCCAACCACATAATTAGGGAAGGGTGACAGCATGGCCAACAAAAAGGTGACATTGACTTTATCAAAGGTTTTGACGAAGTTTGTATATACAATCCAGCCTCCATTCTCCAAGGCCTACAGTAGGCCAATCTCATACTGGACAAAGTTATCTGTTGTCGACAGAAACCAAACTAGTTATTGATGATAATATTCTGGCAAGTCTCGTACCGTTGAGCGTATACTAAACTGTCAAACAGCTTAGATATAACCGATTCAGCTCCTCTGTAGTTTTGGACATTTCTTGGATCACCTGATTTGAAAACTGGAATAATGTAGCTATGTTTCCATACATTTAGAAAAATTGCACTCTTCAATGACATTTTGAAAATCCTCTCTAGGGGCAAAGAAACAGTATAAACACAGTTTCTAAGAAAAAAGGTCGTATGGTTGGGCCCCGCAGTTTGAAAGGAAAACTTTGCTTAAAAAGACGTCTTTATATTTGATTACCTGCTAGTAGCGAATGAGGCATCTGGACCCGTCATACATCTCAGAAAAAAACTTTGAAAATAACTTGACTACATCCCCTATCCTCCGAATCAGCATGCTGCTCGTTAAGATATATACTATTCGGAATAGAATAGACGACCAGAATTATCCTGAAGACTTTCTTCCGACATTCTAATAAAGTCATTTTAACGTAATTTGTGGGTATTTTTACATAGACCACGTAATCTAGAAAATTCGAGGTAATCGAGAAGGTACATACTTTTTATAGGTAATTTTTTTAAATATTATTTTTTAAACCAGAACCTAATAAACTTGGGAAGTTGGATTTTTTAATTTTCTTTGAGGGGATGAAAACATCCATACAGTATTAAATGATTTGAGAAAAATTTGATTTAAGAAGTGAAAAACATTTTGAATGACCTTGTATATGACCAACTTTTATATTTGGGATTTTAGGCCTAAGAATTATTCTTCATAAAAAGTTTTGCTTAGTTAAAAAAATTTATTAAAACATATGTGATTTAATAAGAATTGCATTTCAAGCTTTTAAGAAGGCTAAATTAAAGAGCCTGCAAATACAAGCGAAAAAGTTTTTTTTAATAAACGTAGTTTTTGAGAAAATTAATGGTAAATATGTAATAAAATGCGGCATTACAAATTTTCCATTTATTGATCATTAAATTAAACAAAAAAATGAAAACAAAAAAATATTATATAACAGGGGGGTGAACACTCAAACATTTTGGAGTTACAGCACTTTTGAATTCTGCGTTTTTTTTTTGACAAAGTGACAAATAACATTGCAGTTTTACACTCCGCTCTAAGCGAATTGTTAAGAAGTTGAGCTTTAGATTAGATCTATTCGATTTAGACCTTAAGTTAAAAATGTTTCTCGTCTAGTAGTTTTATTATAAAAATTATAAATTTTAGGTTGGTATCTAGGGACTTGTTCGACGTTTTTTCAATAAATGCTCCAGGCCGACAAACAAATATTTTTTTCACAAAATACCCAATTGTTCCGTAAAACGCCTTACAATTATCGATATTAAAAGAAAACTATCCATTTATAAAGTCAAGAAAGTATACAGGTTGTCCAAAAATTTAAATAAATTTAAAAACCGATTAACTACATTGTTTTAAAATTAAACGTTTTATAGATTGTCAATAATGTATTTTCTCGGTCTGTTAAATATTATTAACGTTAGGTTACTATCTCGGGACGTTTTCAGCGGTTTTCTAATAAATGCCTCCAGGCACGAAAAAACCTAGTGGTAATTAAGGTTACTGTTTTATTGGTTCTAAAAAAGATTTGGTGATCTTATGTTTGGAAATCTTTCTCGATAAAGTGTTGAAATCCTCACCATATGGGTTTTTTTTAATAAATGATTTATAGTAAATCTAACTACTGCGATTGTCTCTGCCTGTCTAAAGACCAAAAAATTAAATTAAAAACTTGTCACGTGACATCCGCGAAATGAAAATAGTTGACATAATTTTTCGAATGGCGCCAAAATTGGGGTGTTTGATTATTGTTTTAAAAAACGTATAGGAAAAAGTTGTTTATAATTAGATTTTATGTCGATATGCAAATTTTTAGACAATAATTCGAAAAAAACAACTTTACCCATTTTCTGAAAAAAAAAATCAGAATTCATAAACATTTTCTCCTAGTTAACCTGCATCAATAAACTTTCCCCTCTTCACGGTACCATAATTCTTAGGCCTTCGGCCTTCGTGATCTGTTCATAGATAAAAAAGAGTAAGCCCATTTTGCCGAGCAGTTTACGTTGACTTAAATTACACTAACCGAAAAACAGTTAAAACTTCTTCGATCCATTGAGTTAAACTTCAAATTTTCTTAAGCAATAGAAACCCAAACTGCTCGGTTCGCAACAATAATATGTTGCCATATGACGCAAACATTATATACATACTAGTTTTGACAAAACACACATATTTAGAGACACAAATTTAAAACACAGAGGTCAAGCAAAGCTAAATAAAGTCTTGAGAAAGCTCAACACAACGAGCGAAACGTTGTCTGGATATGACAAATTGTGTTTTACTATTAACCTAGACAAAAGAAAATAGGGTTTCCAGATATAAATATAAGGTTAAAAAAAATTAATATATATATATATATATATATATATATATATATATATATATATATATATATATATATATATATATATATATATATATATATATATATATATATATATATATATATATATATATATATATATATATATATATATATATATATATATATATATATATATATATATATATATATATATATATATATATATATATATATATATATATATATATATATATATATATATATATATATATATATATATATATATATATATATATATATATATATATATATATATATATATATATATATATATATATATATATATATATATATATATATATATATATATATATATATATATATATATATATATATATATATATATATATATATATATATATAAATATATATATATATATATAAATATATATAAATATAAATATAATATATATATATATATATATTATATATATACAATTTAGAATTAGAGTAGTTGTAGAGAATTTCATTACAAATTTGATTATGATTGAAGATTTAAATTATCTTCGGAGGTTTTTGAGACAATTAGGAAAAACTAAAAATGTGTATTTTTTTCTCTGTAGCTCACGAAATATGAGTGTTATGGTTTTAGGAATATACATCATTAAGACACTTTGTTATCATACATCATACAAGTTGAGATTATTATTTTCCTTAAGCTTTTAAAACTAAAATTAGTGTTTTTTTCATAGTTGGCTTTGACAAATTATATTTGTTTGTTGGTTTTGATTTCATCTATAGACAGTTAAGGCATAATTTCTAACACTGAATTAATTATTAGATTAAGCAATACTGTTGATCGAAAATTCATAAAGAAATGTTTAAAAATTCATGACACATATCTGCCTCCATTTTCCACACATTTTTCACACTGCCCCTCCTTAAGGTGTTTCCGTTGATTCTAATAAGAGCATCTCGGCCCCCCTGTTCCAATATATCTGGTGTAAAAAATATATACACATAATTTTTTGCGTATTCCCGTAAATAAAAATCAGGAGGTTGAAGCTTTGGTGACCTCCCCGGCCAAGTAATGGGACCTTTATTGGAAATAATTTTATTGCCAGTAGTGTCTCTAAGAATCTCCGTAATCTCTCTAGTATTGTGACCTGGACAACCATCTTGGTGCAACCAAGTATTGTACAATTCATTAGGTAGAATGATGTTTCTAATTGCCGGAATGATTTGTTCTTGTAACAGCCGAAAATGAAAGGCCCAACTAATGGTTGTCTAAAATTCAAAAATCAATGTTTTATTCCAAATTACCTATAATGCCACCACACAATAAATCAAAATCTTGTTTGCAATCGCTTCACTTCTAAATTATGCGGATTTTTTGTACTCTAGTAGTGGTGATTGTGTTTATTGAATATTCCACATTTAGTAAATCGCGTTTCGTCTGTCCAAAGAACTTTAGACTGAAAACCAGGTATTTCTCGGCATTTATTTATAAACCAATCACAAAATGTTGTTCGTTTGATAAAATTGAATTGTTGTTTGTTCTTCAATTTTCCTCACCGATGTTCTCGTGTTATTCCTGGCATTTCTTACATCCTACGATAACTGTCATCAATATTTTTTAAATAGGTCTTAGAATTAGGTTTCGAACAAGTACCAAGGGCTAGCAAATTGGCAACTAAGAATCTAAAATGCCTTTCGTTGGGTTGATGTCGCTCCGGAAATTGTTTTTCGTATGCACGTACTGCATCTTGTATATTCTGGTTAGCTTTAAAATGAACTTCTATCATATTTAAATTTTCTTCGTTGGAATAAATACCGGTCATACTACTACATAAACTTTAGGAACAAAGAATTGGAGGGTAACTCAAGGAAGGCGAATAATGCCAAGCAGCTTTTTTGTGTTTCATTAAGGCGATCAGGTATGATCAAAGCCAACTATGAGAAAAACCGTAATTTTGGTTTTTAGAGCTTAAGAAAAATCATTTGAAAGCTCTTAACAAAATCTTTCAAAAATGCAAACGACCAATACGAAATCCATAAGAAGTTTGAAAATTTGTAAATGTATCTCGGAAACAATGCTGGAATTTTCATTTTACCTCCATCAGATACTTTAAAAAATGTGTTTTAATAATGTATTATTCCTATAACCACAACACTCGTATTTAGGGAGCTACACAGAAAAATTGAAAATGCACATTTTTAATTTAACCTAATTATCTCAAAAACCGCCGAAGACAATTTAAATTATCAGTCAGAATCAAATTTGTAACCGAATTTTCTACAAATTTCTCTATTTATCCATCTTTCTAGCTATAATAGTTTTCGAGATACCAATATATGTAAGTCAATTCTTGGACACACTGTATATATATACATATATATATATATATATATATATATATATATATATATATATATATATATATATACATATATATATATATATATATATATATATATATATATATATATATATATATATATATATATATATATATATATATATATATATATATATATATATATATATATATATATATATATATATATATATATATATATGAGAAAGCTTTTGCCGTTCTATTGTGGCGAGCATTTTAAGTACTGACAAATAAGTCCAGCAGCCATTTATAAGCTATTGAAACATAAATTGTAAGAATTAAGTTGAACAAGCAGTTCGAATGTGACACAAAGTAAACTCAAGAAAAGAATTATTCGCTTCTGGCAAATGCTCGTTTTACAAAGCAAGGAAGAAAAGGAAACAAAAATTGAAAAATCCGTTTAATACGTCCCATTAGCAGTAACGATAATAAAATAAATACACATTCCAAGTTAAATGAGTTCTTATCCATAAGGGAGTTGAGCTTCGCAGAAACTCAACAGCGGACGAATGTGTCCCAATGGAAACATACAAACAGTCGATACTGGCGCTGATTTTGTACATGATTGCTTTTTTATATCACAAAACAAGACACGTACACTTACAAGATAACAGGGTCATTTTGAAACAAGTTAAACGTTCGTCTCGCCTCGTTTCCTCTAAAAATAATGACCTCAGATTTCATAATATGGAAATCTTGCAACTTTTTCTCTCTTTCGTTTTTGTACTTACGCTTTTATTTTTATCTTGTTAGGTTTTATTGGCAGTTTAAAGGAAAGTTATTGCCAATGATGTTCTGTAACAGAGCAAATAAGAACTGTTATTATTCAAGATGTTCCTAACTTCTCACTAATAGTTTTTAGTCCGATGCTTTACTGGTGGAAAATGAACAATAGATTACTCCCTCCAACGTTTTGACAGAAAACACCTTGATATGGAAGACATGTTGCTATTAATGCTCGTCAGGAAGGTTTCATGCTGCATACTTTATAGTGGAAACAAAACACACTTTACAAATCTCATAAACAATCATACCTTAAAAATACTGTATGAATTGCAACAGAAGTTATGCCATAAATAAAATCGGTAAATTTCCTTTACCCGGAACTTCCCTCGTTATGATTTTTTCCCATTTGTTAGGAATAGTGAAGTGTGACCCAATTTAGTTTAGTACATAGTAACAGTATTAACAGTAAATATGTGTTACATACTGTCTTTTCAAACATGTTTATTGGGCGCCATTTTATTCCATCATATTGGATTCTTACCAATATTTTACCTGATTTTTTCTACCTATGCCACACTAGACTTTTGGGCATAATTTAAAATAAATTCAATCAGTACTTTTTAAATTGACACATACCGCCTTTCTGTTACGTCATGTTGAATTCGTAACAGTTCATCCCATTTTCACATTTAATTTTTATGCAAAATTTTTAAGTCAGTTCAATAAGTTTTCTTACGTTGATTTTTAAAAATTTTATTTGGCCGCCATTTTCTTTCGACATCTTAAATTCGTACCACAACTTTACCAATTTATCTCTATATGACACTTAATTCTTGCACAAAAACTGAAATTAATTTAATACATAATATTTTTCATATCAAAATGTTACAGTTCATTCCTTTCTAATACTTGATTTTTGTGCAAAATTTGAGGTAAATTGGATAATTAGTCTATACTAAATGAATTTCGTTAACGATTCTGTTGTTGTTATATTAGATTGGTGTATTATTTGGGGTTAGGATCCAGTAAAAAAAACAAAAGTATTTTTAAACTGTCGACGTTTCGCAACATTATTGTTGCATCCTCAGGACACACATACATTCTATATCCTGCGTGAAATCCATATTATCCAGATATGGACTTTCTAAATGGTTTTCGTTAACGATCCTCTTGTTGTCTAACGAGTATCGGGTAAATAGTTTTTAAGGTATAAGTAGTTTTTTCATAATAGGTTAATTTTAACATTTCACTAGGCTGCCACTTTGTTTCGCCATATTGAATTTTAACCAAAATATTACCAAATCATCCCCATGCGACTCTTAATTTTTGATCAAAATTTAAAGTCAGTCGGAGTAGTTTTTAAGCTATGACGCGAACTGACAGACAGACGGGCAGACGGAATTAATAAAACATATTTTTTGGCATGTAGGTACGCTAAAACATGAAAATATGTAAAACCTGAGAGGGTGATTTTTTTCACGATTACAAACATTTTATTTGGCCGCCATTTTCTTGGGCCATCTTGAGTTAGTCCCACAATTTTACTAATTGACCCCTATATCACAATTAGCTATCTCACACAATTTGAAATCAATCCATTAAGTAGTTTTTAAGAGTGAATTTTTAAAAATTTTATTAAGCCGCCATTTTGTTCTGCTATCTTGTATTCGTTCAAAATTTTACCAGTTGATTTCAACATAATAAATTTGAGATAAACTGGATAAGTAGTTTTTTAATAATATTTTTTTAACATTTCACTAGGCCGCCATTTTGTTTCGCCATATTGGATTTTTACCAAAATATTACCAGGTCATCTCCATAACATGACCCTTAAAGTTTTATTAAAATTGCAAGTCAATCGGGTAAGTAGTCTATAAGGTATGCCGCGAACTGATAGACAGACAGACCGACAGACGGACAGACGGAATCGATAAAACATATATTTTGGTATCTAGGGACGCTAAACGTGAAGATATGTAAAACCTGAGAAAGTGATCTTTTCACAATTACAAACATTTTATTTGGCCGCTAATTTGTTCGGCCACCTTGAGTTAGTACCACAATTTTACTAGTTGATCTCTATTCCACAATAATTAGTTACGGCAGACAATTTGAGATCAAACCATTAAGCAGTTTTTTCAGGCGCCATTTTGTTCCTCCATCTTGGATTCGTACCAAATTGTTACCAGTTGATTCCAACATAATACTTAACTTTTAGATAAATCGGATAAGTAGTTTTTTAATAATAATGTTTTTAATATTTCCCTAGACTGCCATTTTGTTTCGCCATATTGGATTTTTAACTTTTAACTCCTTAATTATACCTAAAATCTAATACTTTATTAAGTCGGCGTATAACTAATATATAATTAATAAATACATCACAAGAAAACATGTATGCCTAATACTCCACAACTTTTATATGTAA
Organism: Kuschelorhynchus macadamiae; assembly: GCA_030620095.1. Lineage (NCBI taxonomy): Eukaryota > Metazoa > Arthropoda > Insecta > Coleoptera > Curculionidae > Kuschelorhynchus > Kuschelorhynchus macadamiae. The sequence goes on along the minus strand of JAUTXW010004453.1, from coordinate 338,397 downwards.
TGTGTATATCGCAGTCTTATTATAGTGATATTGTGATACCCATCCTTTCACGAATATCCTAGTCAGTTAGTTCATGAAGTGTCGGCATATTGAGTAAAAACATGAAATTGCACAATCTGCCTGGACTCTTCATGAAAAGCCCCAAATATTGTGTATACCACAATCTGCCTTAATTGAAATCTTGTATGTTCGTAAAGTGCCGAAGAAAAAAAGGCAATGTGTGAGACACATAATTAAATAGCATAGCATCTGTAAAGTAACAAAAATGGTACAAAATAAAATATACTAAAAATATATTTTTTTGTCAGGCAACAAAAATAAACTTTATAAAACATGAACAATAAAATTCTAAAAGTATTATCAAATCCTTTTTATTTACTATTACATGGACTACTTTTGTGATGTCGGGGAAATACACTGCACTTATGCGTTAAAGAATTGGCAGATTATTCTAAGGAACCAGCTTCCTTTACTGACAAAAATGTTTAGTATTTACTTGGTACATATTTAATGTAATTCTTGTTTATTTTATGACTTGTAATAATTACTGTAATATACATTAAACCATTTTTGTTCATCGTTTTCCTACATAATGTCTAGAAAGTCTAGCAGACAGAAAATTACCGATTTCGATAAAATCAAAACAACTACAATTCGACGACTGGAATATGTTACTTCACGAAATGACGATTGTTCATGTTAGTCAGATTGTGTTACACATAATACGCCGAAATTTTATGGGCTTTTGTGAAGAGGTTCTCTAACCTCATGTTTATACATTATATGCAGACGCTTCATGAACTGACTAGGATCGTTGCGAAAATACGGATATCACTATATGAATACGACATATATATTAGTAAATAATTAGGCGCTTTGTCCCGCCTTGTTGAATTCGTACCAAAAATTTACTAGTTTATCCCTATACCAATTATTTGCCAGCCATTTTGTGTCGCTATATTGAATTCGTACGACAATTTTATCAATTCATCGTTATGTCAAATCTGAATTTTGTGCAAAACTTGAAGTCTATGGAGTAAGTAGTTTTGCAGCCAGATTTTTTAAACAATTTATAAAGTTCCGCCATTTTGCATTCGTACCAAAGTGTCACCTGTGACATACGAATGAACATTCGCATATAACAGTTAATTTATCTGTAAAATTTGAAATCAATTCCAATTAGTAGTTTTTCAGAATGGTTTATAAACATTTTATTAGGCTGCCATCTTGTTTTGCCAACTCGGATTCGTACCAAAATTTGAGATCAATTGAGTAAATGACATTTTGAGCAAACTTAAACTTAATCGGGTAAGTAGTTTTTCAGATATGCCTACAGACAGACAGACAAAGAGACAGATTGGCGGCGTTGCTTAAACACGTTTTTCGGCATCTAGAGACCCTAAAACGTGAAGATCTATAAAAACCTGAGGGGTGATGTTTTAAGATTAAAATCTTCCCTCTTACCAGGGGAGTAAAAATTCATCCAAATCATCCTTAAGAAATCGGTGACCACAGAAATTAATTGAAATAAAGGAAAACTAAGGATTGGTCATAAAGTGTACAATAACCCACATAATATGCAATTATTATTATAATATATGCGCTATAATACTATAGTATTGTAATCATAAAAATTCGAAAAACATGAGTTGGGCTTTAGAGTCATTAGAACACGAAAAACATATTTTAGAAAAAAATTACGAGATCTGTACGGATGTATGTGTGTATAAACAAAATTTGCGTGCACGATAATTTGAGAACGGTCAAATCGATTTCATTTAAATTTACATCAAAATAACCTAGGCCAGTGCCTCGTGGAAATTAATTTAGGATGCCATGGACGTAGACATTAAATATTTCAATTCAATTTAAAAAAGTCATATTCTGAGAAGGGACAAACCTATATCAGTCAAACTAAAAACAGAAATAGGTGTGGTAAATATTTTCACATCTAGAAATTGTGGAAGTCATTGGCGTAGATACCTGATTTTTTTTGAATACTTATTTTTTTAATTAAAAGAAATAAAAACATAATACTTGGAAAAACGACGAAAAACGTCAAATTGGTTTTATTTTTTTAAGCATAAAATATTTTCGTTACTACACAGGGTCATCCTAAAAGGATTTTCAAGGGGCTGTCTCCCCTTGAAAACGAAAAAAAATTGAAAGCTGTAAGTTCCTTTTATCTTTTTGTACATAAAACATATTTTCAAGTATGCAGGGTAGCTGTATATGGATGAAAGAGCCCCCTGGAAACGAAAAAAAATTATATTTCCAGTTTTTAGAAGACTGTGACACACGGAAAATTTATTTTATCAAAACAAAATTAAAATTTTATTTTTTTAAGCGATAAAAAATATGTATTATTTTTATATATGTAGAAACAGCTTTATACAGGAGAAAATATGTTTGTATTAAAGAAACTAATAGTATATATGGTTTGGATTCTAAACTATTTTCAAGTAACCCTCTTTAAATTAAAATGCGTTTCAAAATGTTTCGGTAAGAGACGAAATCTCCCATCAAGCATAAAATTATTTCTAGTATAATAAATAAACAAACTATATTTGTTTAGTAATTTCCACTCATTTATTTCCGTTTGACAGCTGTTTCGACACATTGTGTCTTTTTCAAAAACAAAGAAAAAGACTGATACTAAAACAAGATTTTTTAACAGTAATAAAAGAGTCTATCTATCTAACAGATTTTAGCTATAAAAATTTAACAGTGCGGTGTATTTGATCTTTTAATAAAATATTATGGTTTTTCCTCTTATTCATTTCTAGACTTTCCAAGTAATTTAACTTGTAACTTTTATTGGCTGAATGCAACGTTTTAAATTCCTTATTAAAATTATGATTTGTTTCTAATACATGTTTTGCATAATTAGAATCAGGTTTTTGTTTAATATAAGATGTTTTGTGTTCTTTGATACATTTATAAAAAAGATCTACCCGTTTGAGCAATATATACTTTTTCGTAAGAACCACATTTTAATTCATATACCCCTGATTTTTGGTCCTTATTTGTATTACACTTGTTATTATTAATATATCTACCTAAAGTATTATTGGTACAAAAAGCTACTTTATGATTTATTTTTTAAAGATATTTCTCTATTTTAGTGCTATTTTTTCAGGTATATGTTAATGTTTTAAACTTAATATTTTTTGTTATATTGATAGGAAGATAAACGAAATTGAGTTTTTTTTTATATTGTTTTTTATTTACGATTTTGTCTATTATGGTTGCGTCATAACCATTATTAACTGCAAATTGTTCAGAGGTACATTAATTAAACGATGTACAAAACTATAAAAAGCTGCTATCTTATTTGTGAATGGGTGGTTTGATGTATTATGTACTGTTGTATCTGTTTAGGGTGGATTATGATACATTTCAAAATCGTGTTTATTATTAATGTTATAAAAGTTTATAGACTTGTTTTGTTCTAATTGTAAAGTAAGTCTTATATTTTTATGTAATTTATTAATAGAATTTATATCGTCAACGTATCTGTACCAATTTGTTCTAAGTTATCAAGAAATCTTTCAGCTAAAATAGGACTTATCGGGTTATCCATTATTAAACCTTTTTTACTTAAATAGATCGAGCCATTAAATTCAAAATAATTTTGATCAAGGCAGGCTGCCAACAAATCTAATGTCATTCTTAGCAATTATCCACTAAGTTCATAGCTTCATTAGGGGGGATACTAGGAAATAGGTTTTGCACCTCCAAAGGAATTAAAATAGCGTTATTTGGAATTGTTATATCTTTAATATTAATAATTAATTCAAGGCTGTTTTTTATACTATATTTAGGCTTGAAGTTACAAAATTTACTAATAATTTCTATTAATTTGTTAGATACCCGGTGTGCTGGAGCTGTTACATACGACACTACTGGCCGAATGGGCATATTGTCTTTGTGTAATTTAATAAAATAATACAGCTTCGGTGCTTGTGGGTTCATTAACGTTAAACTGTATTTTATTTTGTCACTAAATAAATTACTTTCTTTGCATTTTTAATCATTTTTTGAAATATATTTGTCGGATCTTTATTCATCTTTATCCCGGCTAACTGGATAAATTATAAAATTATTTCTTGCCTTTTTTAAATCGCGTAAGTGCTTTATAAACGTGTATTTGTAGTTTTACTACAAAATGATTAGGTATTCACTAAAGTTAATATTGGACCAAAATACGTTATTCTTCTATAGAAAATCTTAATCGCTTTGAGTTGTGCAGAATGAAAACACTCAAATAATTACTTAAATGTATTTCTATTCTTTGACTATTCCTCAGATATAAAGTTTACCACATATATTTATGTATGCGTACTTAAAGACATCAGCTAAATAATATACTTATTTTAAAAACACTGCCTTGCCTTATGAGAGATATTTACTTTTAATCTTGCTGAAAGGTCCGTTCAACATAAACACTTAAGTATAGAGTTACATTTGATTAAAAAGACCAACACATTAATCGAGGTGAAAAGGGTGGCAACACATACTCCCTATACATATTTACGTTCCCACCATGGATATTTACACTTCCGCTTCCGTTTTTTACAGTTACTCCTTGTTTGTTGTCTTTTAATATTTGATGTCGCCTTTAATCTACTTTTATAAATTAATTACTTTTCTTTGAGACTGCAAAAATACAATGTCGTTTAATTATTTTAATTAAAAAGCCCCCTGAATTAAACATAAGGCTTTGAGTAATTGAGGTTGTTACCTTCCACATGACAAAAAAAACCGCTAAATTAAATCATTGGACAGATGAATTTATACATGCACATTTTTGGACTAAACTCAAGTGTGAATATTTTTAATAATAATTGAGCTGCTGATTACGACACTCTCTAGTACTAGGTATAGGGTTTATGACATATATGTCGTAATTGTAGAGTCCCACAAGAAATTTATACAGAGTGTTTTGTAAAACCTTGTCATTTTCTTAAAATTATGCAAATTTTAACGGTAACAACTGTTACAAAATATAATAATTTAACTGTAAGCGAGGAGTCTCCATTCAAAATCCCCGGACGTATTCGCAAAGGTATACTACTATAAAATTCATAACGTAGCATTCTGCGAGCCATTCGGTTTTCGGACCGCCCGTGAATCAGCCTAGTACTTCGGAATAGTAGCAAGGTTTTTATTCCTTATTATTTATTTGTTTTAATGTTGACAAACCTGGTGCTAACCCGAGACGTATCCACCTAACGGTATCAAATATTGAATATAAGAGGAGAAAGTTTCGTTAAAAAATCGTCCACAAATATAAAAGAATTGGCCAATGCTCTATAGCGAGATGTTTTATGGTCAGAAAAAATCTACTTAAGCTCAACAAGAACAAAACTGTCACGTTTTTTTTAAAAGGGATAAGCCTGAGGCGCTGCAACAAGACTTTTTATTGGCGGAATAAACTAAAATTCTTGGTTTTTTCCGATGCCAATGTAACGTGTTCAACTCACATAGATAATTTATGCGTAAAAATTACTAGAGGATTATATGGCATTCGTTCCCTAAAAAATCACTGCGGTAAGGAAGCTTTGCTTGCTTTATACTATGCATACGTACACAATCATTTGAGGTATGATATAATAGTTTGGGGTTTGGGCAGCAACATACAAAGACTTTTCATACTTCAGAAGTATGCCATAAGAATACTGGACAATCTAATGCCTCGGGAATCTTGTCGAGACTTACTAATATATATGTTTATAAGATGTGTGGTTTTGTTTTCAAGAATAAGGTCATGTTTCTCAGGAATCAAATTCTTCACAAATATTCTACAGGGAATAAGACCGATCTTGTCCGTGATCAGCACTCGACTGCCTTATACCAGAGGGGTGTGATCTATAATGGGTGTACAATTTTTAATTCATTGCTCAATAACATTAAAGATATAAATTCGATTTTCTTGTTTAAAAAAAGCCTTAAGTTATTACTGTTGAATAAAAATTGTTACTCTATACAAGAGTTTTACTCATATTTCTACCGCTTTAGCGAGTGTAGTAGACTCTTTCTATTTTATTTTATTTTATTATTATTTTGTACACGAGGCTTGGTTGGAATTGGTCAATAATAAATCTCTAGAAGCTCAGAATTTTATTCTAGTCTACGTTTGGACCTATATAAGGTCATCCTCAGGACTCTAAAAATATTTAACATGATTTACATCATGCGTTACATATTTAACAATGGTTACATAATGGTTATAGATCTAGAGGAATATTATTAGACTAACATAATTAGAATGAAACATACTAAATATCTTTAAACATTGAAACATTCACAATTGTTTTACGAGACAATACGAAATTTACAGAGATTTAGATTAAAAATTATTATTATAAGAGGTGCAATAGTACATACATATACATAAAGATACTTATTTTTAAAAATTATTCATACACTAATTCCTACAATTATCAGGATATTTGCTATATATTTAAAACTGGAAAAACTATTAGATAAAGGATTTTAAGAGATCGTACCATGGCCTAGCTAGTACTAAAATAAATATATTTATTTGTCTGTACCTTCCCATACCATCAGTCAATATCTCGCTTCTAAAAAAATTTGGAATTTTGATTTATTTATAGTTTTTTTTTTAATTTACAGCTCGCAGATATTGTTATTGCTATAGAGGGTGTTGACAAAATTTAATTATGTTAAAGTATGATGTACTTAAATTGTCAACGTCTTGTTTTTTGTTGACACTATTAGGGTGTTTTTTTATTTCTATCATTTCGTTCAGAATTCGTTTTTTGTAATTAGTTTGTTTCATGAAAGTTAAAGGGGTGTCCTAAATTTATAAAATGTTCTGCTAGGGCAGTCTTATTGTTTGTATTTATTAAGCTTACTGGTTTTACACTTCTTTTATGTTCGGATATTCTTGTTTTGAAGTATGTGCCTGTCTGTCCTACATAAACTTTATCACATTCAGAACATGGAATTCGATAAATAACATTACTTTTATAATTAAGCGGTGTTGTCGTTTTTTTTGAGTAGAATTTCTTTACTGTATTTTCGTTTTTAAAGGCCTCGTTAAGGGAATCGTTATTTAGTTCTCTAGATAGTTTCTCAGATAGGTCTTTGATATAGGGGATTTTTAGATAGGTTGTTTCTTTTTTGTTTTGAGTTTGGTTATTTGTTTGTGGAGATTTGTTTAGAATTTTAGTTATCAATTTATTTGGATAGTCATTTTTTTGTAGATATGTTTTAATATTAAGGAGATTTTTGTTGTGGAAATCTGGATGTGACATTTTAGTGCTCTGTCCTTCAAATTATGTATTATGTTAGTTTTTTGTTTAAATGCATGTTGTGAGTTGAAGTTTAGAAATCTTTCCGAGAAGGTTGGTTTGTGAAACCAGTCAGTCTTGACTGTATTATCATCCGTTCTTATTAGCATTAAGTCCAGGATATTAACCTATTGTTTTCTTTTTCAACAGTAAATTGAAGTCGTGGATGAAAGTTATTAAATATAGTAACCAACTTATCTATTTGGTCTAACGGAACGCAGGTTATTATGTCATTAACGTATCGTTTAAAAAATGGCAAGTTAAAAGGTAATTTTTTGATACAAGTTTTTGTAGTTCCGATATGATGACATCCGAGCAACTTGGTGATAAGCAATTGCCCATGCCAAGACCATATATTTGTTTATAGAATTTATTCTCGAATGCAAAATAGCTGTTATCAAATGTAAATTTTAAAAGCTCTATAAATTCGTTAAGTGACAAATTACTGTGGTCCTGTATTATAGACTACTTTCAACTTAAGATATCGAGTGTAAGGTCCGTTGGTATATTGGTAAATAGAGACACTACATCCAATGATACCAAAACATAGTCATTTGGCACTTGAAAGTTTTTGCAACAATGACACAACTTCGAAAGAGTTTTTTGTATGATATTCATCTTTTTCAAAAGCATAACTTATAAATTTTTATTATTATTATTTAATTTTTTTTGTTAATATGAAGTAGATACTTTTAATTTATTTTATGTTGATTTTAATTTACGTGGTAGTTTTTTTTGACTCTCTATAGTTTCAGTCTATGGTTTACTGACAAAAATATGACTTCTGTTATATATAAATTATATCATACTATACATATATTTACGAGTTGACGAACTTTGAATTTCTAATGTGAAATGGACATTTTACATTTTAATATGAAATAAAGAATATTTGATTTGATTTCAAAAAAACTAAAAAAGGCAGGGTCCTTGCTTCAATATAGATAGATACACTTTTTTCAATACCTCAAAAAAAAAAGACCTATCCAGGGCTAACCAAAACGCAATCCGATTTTTAAAACACAACTACATACAAAATTATAAGTTTTGTTAAAAAAGACTAAAAAAAGTCATCGCAATGAAAATTTAACGAACCTTGTTTATACTTCTCCCCAATAAACCTATATATTAGAAAAGGCTTATTAACAGGCGGACAGAGAACATGTTATGATTGGCCAATACGTCACGTGGCCCAATCGGGGATTTTGATTGAAGAGTCCTCGCTTGTAGTTAAAAACTGGTTTATAAAATGAGAGATTTTATTTTTTTTAAATTAAGATAATCTTCCCTTAAATACCTGCGTATTTAATTATTTTTTTCTTGATATGCAGTGTGTTTTCAACAAACTGTACAGGGTGTTCTAAGTTCGACTAAATGCATAGGGATTTCACAAACCTTAAGAGGTACGAAGTCGGTTAAATTAGAGCAAAATTGCGTATTGTTGAAAATCCTAGTAGTTTCGGAAAAAAACCCAAAAACCAAAACCCAAAAACAAAATTTTTTATTTTATTTTTTTCTCGACTGTACTTACATGGGCAATTCAAAATAAATGACACTTCAACATTGGCACTTTTTGTCCTTTATAAATGATGAGATAATCAAATTTAAATACCGACGTTTCTTTTTTGAAGAACCATCATTAACTTTTTTTAAAATCCGACTCTCGATTACTAACCTTACTTTTAAATAGCCCTTGATCTTCCCAAAACAACTCTGTGACAAGCAATACACTTTGCTGACGTTTCGACGTCAAAATTAAATCATAAATGCAGAATTCAATATGGCTCCAATCTATTTAGTGAGGTGTTGAATTTAAAATAATAATAAAGACATTTCTAAAAAATAACTAAACATTATTATAAAGACAAAATAAATAATCATTTTACATGAAATCATTTTTTTTAAATAATTACAACATAAACTTAATACTGTTTAACTTAGATCTTAATAATTATAATAACTATTTAAGGTCTGTTAAAACCTAGCTCTAACTGCAAAACATATTAAAATATCTTTCCTTCTGCTTCTGTGCCTTTATTAAATATTTTTAACAGTTAAGTGTCGAGCATTGGACGTACAAGAATCGCTTTTGCTTTTCTAATAAGGCTTTGGTGCAGTACATTTGTATCATTTGTGTTTCATTTTGTTATGCCATTCCAGACACGGGATTTATTGAACTTTAACCTTTTGATTTTGTTTTCGATTTCAAACTCATTATGTCTGCTCAACGTTTGCCGACGAATTGCAACTTTATTTCAAAAATCGCTCTAAGCCTTTGATTTACATGCATTTTGTATGTCTTATATCCATTAGAATTTAAAGTCCTACAAATCCTTGTGTTCAATTTATCCATTCTATTCCAAAAAACCCTCAAAGGGGCTCTCATTCATTTAAAAAAACAAATATAAATTAGGAGAAAGTTTTATTATTTACATGCAAGTATTTCACTCATTAAAAATAAACAAATCCAAAACATTACACTTTTTTTTTATTCAATCAAATCAATATTACAGACAGGGCTGTTTGTAAGTAAAATAATGTTAAATATAATGTTGCAGGATTTATTACGTAATTTTTAGAAAATTAGTGTTTATTGGTGGAGGATGTCTCAAAAATGTGTAGCAGACCCAACATACAGAGACAGAGGGAGAGACGAGGAACGTTTTTCTCAAATTTCTCGTGAGCCTTGAAAGATACGAAGGCTTGTATATTAATTTATATTCAGGGTGTTCTATATAAAAAAAATCGGTAAATTTTTAATGAATATTTCGTTTGATTCGGAATAGTGAAGTCTGAACCAATTTAGCTCAGTACATAGTTATTTAGGAACACATATATACCGTCTTATAAAACATTTTTATTGGATGCCTTTATGTGCCAATATATTAGGTCCCTAACAATATTTTAGCATGCCACACTTGATTTTGGGCATAATTTGAAATGAATTCAAGAAGTAGTTTTTAGATTGACACACATAGCAAATTTTGTTACGTCATGTTGAATTTGCACCAGTTTATTCTTATATTATATTTAATTTTTCTCCAAAATTTACAGTCAATTGACTAAGAAGATTTTTTTGCGTTAATTTTTTTTAACAAGTTATTTGGCCGCCATTTTGTTCCGCTATCTTGATTTCGTAACACAATTTTAACAGCTTATCTCTATATAACACTTAATGCGTGCAGAAAATTTGAAATTAATCGAATAATTAGTTTTTTCAGATTGGTTTTTTAAAATAATTTATTAGGCCGCCGTTTTGTTTTGCTATCTTATATTCATACCAAAATGTTACAAGTTCATTCTTATGTAACACTTTATTTTTTGCAAAATTTGAGGTAAATTGGATAATCAGTTTTTTTTAGTAATATTTTTTAACGTTTCACTAGGCCGCCATCTTGTTCCGGCATATTGGATTTTTACCAAAATATTACCAGATCATCTCCATATGAGCCTTAATTTTTGACTAAAATTTGAAGTCAATCTGATAAGTAAAACTACTCATCTATGCCGCGAACTGACAGACAGAGAGACAAAGCGACATGTGGACCGACGGAATTGATAACACATATTTTTTGACATCTAGGAAGATATGTAAAACTTGCTAGGGTGATTTTTTGCTGTCATTTTGAATTAGTACCTCAGTTCTATTAGTTCTATTAGTTCATCTCTATACTACAGTGAGTTATGGCACGTAATTTGATATCAGTTCATTAAGTAGTTTTTGTTCCGGCGTATTGGATTTTAACCAAAATATTACCAGGTCATCCCCATATGATCCTTAATTTTTCACTAAAACCTGTAGTCAATCTGATGAGTAGTTTTTAAACTATGCCGCAAACTGACAGAGAGACGACAAAACGACAGACGGACCGAGGGATTTGATAAAACATATTTTTTAGCATCTAGTGACGCCAAAACGCGAAGATATGCAAAATGTGAGAGGGTGATTTTTTTCAGATTACATAAACTTTATTTGGCCGCCATTTTGTTCCGCCATCTTGAATTAATACCACACTTTTACTAGTTGATCTCTGTACTACCATTAGTTATGGTACAAAATTTGAAATCAGTTCATTAAGTAGTTTTTCCAGGCTGAATTTTTAAATATTTTACTACGCCGCCATTTTGTTCCGCCATCTTGGATTCATACTAAAATTTTACTAGTAAATTTCTACATAATACTTGATTTTTGTGTAAAATTTGAGATAAATTGGACAAGCATTTTCTTAGTAATAATTTTTTTAACATTTCACTAGGCCTCCATTTTGTTTTGCAATATTGGATTTGTACCAAAATGTTACCAGGTCATGACTCTTAATTTTTGGCCAAGATTTGAAGTCAATGGGGTAAGTAGTTTCTCAACTATGCTGCGAACAGACAGACCGACAGACAGACAGCCTGACAGACAGACAGACAGGCAGACCGACAGACAGACCGACGGAATCGAGAAAACATGTTTTTAGTTATCTAGGGACCCTGAAATGTAAAGATCTGAAAAAATCTTAGGTTTGCTACAAATTTTTGAGACATCCTCTACACATAAAAACTAATAGTCTATAAATTACGTAATTAACCCTACAACTTTTAGGTTTTACATTTTTCTCTCTTAAAATATTGGTGGCGAATTATATGAGAAACGTCTCGTACAATCTAAAACCAAAAAGTGGGTTTAGAAATAAAGAAGAAAATAAATCGTTTCGGCAAAAAGGCTTATTATTCGTAAATGTATATAAAAATGATGAATAATACGCAAAGCAGTTTTCTTAATACAATGATGGCGATCAACTTTTGATAAGCCTCTGTAAGAGTATTGTAATCGTAAAAAAAATCACCCTCCGTGATTTTTTTTTGAACTAGTAAAATTTTTTTCGAGAGTATGTGTCTAATGTAAAAATTACAAAAATTGTGAGTTTTTTTATTCATAATTTTTCTTTATTTAAAAAGCGTTGGTTTCGCAATAAAAATATTGGGTATTAGCCTTTTTAAAGCCAATAAAACTATAATTATTTAACAAGAAAACTATTTTTGGGGTTTAGGCCACAAAGTATAGAAAACAAAATTATATCAAATCACCTTAAAATTTTAATCTGTTGTCTTCAGTTCTTTGTCCACTGTGAAGGTACCCGAGAAACGACACTAAAAAAATATCTACTTTTTTTAGGCGCTTCAGGGGAAAGTTCACCCCCGTCTTCGCATACGAAAGAATAAAAAAATTAATTAAAAGAAATATAACTGGAATGGAAAATCTTTGAAATAACATCAATTAATGCCAATTTAAAGGTGTTATTTTTATTATTAAGATATGGTAAAAAAATATGTACACCTAAAGTATGTTCAATTTAATTTACTGTATTTTCAGGTGTTCTTTTTACTTACCTCGTAAAGAGAAATATTGTAATCGTGAAAAAAATCACCCTCCGAGATTTTTTCAGACCTTTACGTTTAAGGGTCTCTAGATGCCGAAAAACATGTTTTCTCAATTCCATCGGTCTGTCTGTCTGTCGATCTGTCCGTTCGCGGCATAGCTAAAAAATTACTAATCCGATTGACTTCAAATCTTGGTCAAAAATTAAGGGGTATATGGGGATGTCCTAATAACATTTTGGTAAAAATTCTATATGACGAAATAAAATGGCGGCCTAGTGAAATGTTAAAAAAATTAATACCAAAAAACTACTCATCCAATTTACCTCTTAAAATTTTGTACAAAAATTATGGGATTATGAGAAAATCAAGTGGTAAAATTTTGGTACGAATCCAAGATAGCGAGACAAAATGGCGGCCAAATATAATGATTCCCAAGATGCCAAGAAATATATGTTTTATCATTTCCGTCGGTCTATCTCATTCAAATTTTGCTCAAATATTAAGGATTATATGGGGATGATCTGGTAATATTTTGGTAAAAATCTAATATGGCGGAATAAGATGACACCTTGAACGTTTAAAAAATGTTTACAAAAGACTGATTATCCATTTTACATTAAATTGTGCACAGAAATCTAGTGTTACATAGGAATGAATTGGTAACATTTTGGTATGAACCCAAGATAGCAAAACACAATGGCGACCTAATGAAATATTTAAAAAATCAGCCTGAAAAAACTACTTATTAGATTAACTTCACATTTTGTAGAAGCATTAAGTGGGATATAGAGATAAACTCGTAAAGTTGTGGTAAGAATTCAAGATGGCGGCAAAATAAACGTAAAAAAATTCCGACTGAAAATTTAGCAAAAAAGTAAATGTGAAATTGGGAAAGATTCATTACGAGGGAAGTTCCGGTTAAGGAAATTACCAATTTTTTTATTTCAGTATTTAGCACATTACAGTATTTAGCATATTTAACCATGTGTTATTAAAACTAACTGAACAAGATGCTACACAATTATCTTGTTTTAACAATATTAAGGCACTTTCTCTTTTATTTTACGTTTTTTGGAACATGGTTCTTTTGCCAAAATACTAGAATCATTCCAATTAATTTTATGATTGTTACGTAATGCGTGGATCTTGGCAAATGTTCGATTTTTGAAATCCCCTATTTTTTATGTAAGTTTGGTGTTCTTTAGTTCTTTTGACTAATGGTATGGAGGTTTCACGTATTGCATTGACGCGGAATTTTGTAAATAACATTTTTGGCATTTTCTTCTTCATAGTGGAACCAGAACTAATGACCGCAGATTAAAATTTCAACGTAATTTATTAGATTTTTTTTTGTTTTCTATACTTTGTGGCCTAAAGCCCAAAAATAGTTGTCTTCTTAAATCATGAATACGCTACTATAGTTGCGTTATTTATTTACTATAATTATTATTCATACCTTTTTTTTTATGTCGGAGACATAACAAAAAAGTTGCCACATTATGCAGTGTCTCCAAAAGTAGTAGTTTTTCCAGCCCTTGGTACAGGCTAAGATTGCTAAGAGTTTAAGCGTCAACTTCTTCGCAAAAACTCTTAAAACCTATTGTTAACAAGAAAATAATTTGGCGTAGTACCCGAGCACAAGCTTACTTTTAAGAAAATTTACTTAACAAGAAACTGCATCATGATTATGTAAATTTTAATTTAAAATCACGTAGTAAAAGTCGGCGAGTGATTTTGTTCAGCGGATGGGGCGCGTAACATTTCCCCGAAGCGATTTAGTAGAGTAATTTAAAAAAGTGCCAGTCCTATTGTTCTGAAATGTCACATTAAATTAAGCGTTCTACGTAAACAACCAGAAGCAAAACGATTTGACTTTTTTCCGTGGAGCTATTTAAATAAATTGCCCGGAGTAAAACACTTCGGCTTTAAATTCATATTTTGACATTTAAGGCTATACAAATAACATTTAAAATATGATTTTAAAATGATAGTGAATATCTGGTTAATGTTTAATTAATTGACGAGTGGGATCCCGTCGTAATTCGACACCAACTATATAGCTTAACAATTAGGTAAAACTGAAAACTATAAAATAAAAAGTCGCCAACATCTTGACGTGCCAGTATTTACAAATCAGTTCATTGTGAGCTTTGTAAATCTTTTTACAACTATTAATAGTCAATTTTCATTGGCCCAAAAAAATGTCACGCATGGATTTTGTGCTGAAATGTATCTCAAAATACAAGAGTTCTAACTACACTACACCACAACTTGTTACGTTCTGGACGCGCGTTTCGCTAACCAAGTTAGCATCATCAGCAGATGATATAAATATAGTAAAAAACGTTCTAACAACTGGAAGAAACAAAATATCCGTCAAGGGAAGTAATAGACAGCCTCTTCATCACTTTCAAAAGCTCGATGGTATTTATATTCCGGAAAAGGGCACCTAGGAGAAAAGCTTACCACGTACATATGATGCTCTCCACAAAACATTCTTCGGCAAGTAATTTTAAAATATATTTGTAAGTTAATAATTAACTACTAAATCAATTGTAAGGCCAACTACATCGCAATTTTGAGGAAAAAGTGTCATCTGCGTGAACAGGATCTTCTCAAACTAAAAAGTCTGGTTGTAAAGAATTGAATGATAGATCGTATATGCCTGTTACCATAATACAGACTCCAAAAAAGGTTGATCTACAAGAGCTTGAGGTTGTATATAAAATTGAGTTCATTCTGCAGAAATATGTTCTTGTAGATAATTTGGCGCTGAAAATATTTTGGATTTGGTTGCAACAGCATTTCAAGATGACGAATTATCAGATGAAAATGAAGACATATATTTTGGTAAGATATTTCGTATAAAAAAATAGAACTTAAAAAGTATAAATTTATTATTTTCAGATTAAAGCACAGTTAGAAGTGACACGCCTTACATGTGGACCAAATCGGGATTTACAGATCACTGATTTTTTGATTATTTTAACTGCATATTTTAAGTAATATAAAATTTTTCATAACAGCTTCGTTTAGTTTTTTCTGCGTTCCAATATTTTTTTTAATTGGAAAATAGAAAAATATATATATTCTTTCTATTTAAAAAAAAATGACTTGACCTTTAAATGACCTTGGTTCTTGACCTTAAGATCATCTGGGATTAGGGAACTTTTAAAAATATTTTTTTAATCGAATTTTTATCTTGAAAAACAAAAAATATATGGCCTGTGAACTAAATTGCGGGCCATCCTGTATAAGCATATGCATAATATCTACATATTATTAATGTTTCTCATTTACCTCTTTCAAATGCCTACAAAAACTGTTTTTGCATTAAAATTGGTTAATAAATAGCAGATATATGATTTATTTTTAAAACCTGCAATCCGGGGATGCCAGCCTCAGAAATCCTGAAGCCCAGAAGGCAACTTATTATTTCTGAAAATAAAACTAAATCAGCACAACTTCCAAATGTATATGTTCCAATTAAAAATTTACTATGAAGCTTTAAATAGATAGACGCAAAATCAATTCTTAATAATAATCCTATAATAACTAATCCAAAACTAATAAAACAGAAACAATGATAAAAGTGACGAAACTCCTGATAATCCCATCTTAACAGGATAATTTTACATCGCGTCAATGTTCCCAAACCATAGGCGTGCACTTCGAGAGTTGCTTACCGTATTTTCACTTATAATACCATAAAAGCTTAAATTTTTAATAAGAAAGATTCTCAGATAAATTTATTTCACCAAAGGTGGTAGATGTTCGTTCCCTATTTGCAAGTAGTTTGAATCAGGATAAACATAATTCAAGTAGTTCGAAGGAGGGTCAGTGAAATTGAAATATATACTTTATCTTATTTTACATTCAATAAAACACAATCTGCCAACTTTAGTTACACTAAGTGATTAAAAGTCAAATGGTAACACAGGCTAAAAAAATTAATTTTTTTTTGGCCTCGGAAAACAAAGAATTGATTTTTTAATGTGCTGATTCCAAAAATGCCATCACATTTCGTCTATCAGCTCTAGTTTTACAGGCTAATCTTTTAAGGTCAAAATTTCATAGCTAAAATTAAAATACAGTTAGCCAGACATACCTGGAATTGCCCATGATTCGACCGACTTTCTAACACCTGCTTAATTCCCACTAAGCCCGTATTACCTTCTGTGTACCTCTGCCTTGCCCCGCTCAATATGTTATTGAGCTTTCGTGAGTAAAGTTGTACTACTATTTTCTGTAGATTTTTGGTATTCTGTAGTATTAAATCACTGAACTGAAACCATGGCATCCACAAGCAGACATAGCTGTATAAATCATCCAAACGTAGAAAACCAATTTTTGACTTTGTGAAAAGGGCTTTTCTGGCATACTTTGGCGTTCATTTGGGAGAGAAAAATCTTGGGCTCCACATTTCATATGTAAAGCAGTGCCTAAAGTTTGGCATACCAATGATTTGAAGGGAACCACGAAACCATCACAATGACTGCTATTTTTGTCTGGTAAATATCAAAAATATTAATCGGAAGAATAGACACAAATGAACATATCCTAATCTAGATTAAGCAATAAGATCTGTACCGCATTCTGAAGAATTACCCATTCTATCCTTCAGCAGTCTCCCAACGCTGCCGGAAGATGATTCAGAAATATCAACGTCCGATGAAGTTAAACGAACTCAATCAGAAAACGACAGTGACTTTGAAGCAGATTCAACAATTCCTTAACATTTTAATTAGCAGGAACTGCATGTTCTCATAAGAGACCTGAATCTCTTAGAGGAGTCTGCCGAATTACTTGCATCCAGATTAAGGGGAAATAATCTACTTCATCCAGGTACCAATATTATATTTTATTGTAATAGAGATAAGGATTTGCTGCCCCTTTTCTTTCAGGAAAATAACCTGGTATTCTATAACGATATAAATGGACTCGTATGTCAGAGTAAACACCAGACGAATGGCGCCGTTTTATTGATACTTCAAAACGTAGTTTAAAATGTGCCCTTTTACACAATGGTAACAAATATAGCTCGACTCCCATTATCATTCCCCACCATGAAAGAGGAATATGAAACAATAGCACTAGTCTTGAAAAAAATTAAGTATGAAGGACATCAGTGGACAATTTGTGTTGAACTAAAAATGGTTAACTACCTCCTTGGACAGCCAAGTGGATATACAAAATATCCTAGTTTTTATGCCTTTGGGACAGCACTGGTTTAACAGAAATTGACCTTTAAGAAATGTCCTGAATCAAGGAAAACAAAACGTAATCAACGAACCTTTGGTTCCGGGAGAAAAATCTTTTTTTTACTTACTCTAAATCGACATAAACTGTCTTTTGCTTACTTGACACGTACATTTCCTGGGATTAAGACGGAAAAACTAAAAAGTCCTCAAATAAGGCAGCAATCAAAGATCCCCAATATACCGCTTCATTGGATGAGACTAACGCGTGGTGTTCATTTGTTTAAGTAGTACAAAATTTTCTTGGAAATCATAAGACAGAGAATTACATTTAATGGAAACTTTGTTTTCAAACTTTAATGTTCCCGGTTGTAACATGACCATAAAAGCTCATACCACCACAACCACCTAGATCGCTTTCCAGAAAACCTAAGTGATTGTAGTAAAGAACAGAGAGAAAGATTCTATAAGGATATTAAAATTATAGAAGATGGATATCAACGGCGATCGGATAGCCACTATTGTTGGAGTCTTCAGCGAGACTGTCCAAGTAAATGCCGTATAAAAGAAAATTTTTAAGTTATAAGTAATGTTAGGTAACTACTTTTTGAAATAAATACTTACCTCTGTATTTTTGTTGTTTTTTTTTTAATTGGTATCCGGAGCCAATAGAAATAGTAATAACGTGAAAAGTACATAAGTTAAAAAACAAAACTATATATATATATATATATAGCCTATCTCAAAAACTAGATCTGATGGCTATTTAGATTCTGCACCCAAAAATTACCCAGGAACAAACGAAAAATCGTTCGCACCAAAATGACTGTTGGTCTGTGTAATAGCTCTATCTATTTCACGCATGCAATATTGTTTCACCAAATTTGGTAGATTGAGTGGAATTTTGAACATACTAGCCAAAATGGCTGCAGTTTTTAAATGACAGTGATGTTTTGGCTTGAAATGTCAATACATTTCCAGTGTAATTCTCTCCAGAGTACCCCAGGAGCAAGGAAATTTTTGGATCTTTTTTCTAGCTACCATGGTAATGGTTTAAAATGAATGAATTTGATTGGTTACAAACTGGTGCATTAAAATTTTGAAATTGTTAGGGCTAAATGAGCGTTTTGTCATGCTTCACTGTAAGTACGCTCGTATGTCCGAAATGTACATGAAAATAAATAAGTATTTACATAAACATAAGTAGGTGCAAATAATAATAAATTTTTAAAATACTAAGTTCAAGCCTGATAAAACAATAATATATATATTCTTAGTTTTTTGCTTAAATGGGAAATTCTTACCAGTTTCCAGTGGCAATTTAGAGAAAAACAGCGCCGCTTTTTAAACAAAAATCTCAATTATTGAATGATGTAAATATCAGTTTTGGGTAATCAAATGATAAAAATATTTAATATTTTTTTAAATTTCAACAATTTCCCTTTCATCCTGTATGCTATGGATAAACTAGGTAAGGTCGCTTTACCCGGAACCCGGATTTCTTCCTTTTATTAGGAATTCAAATTAAAATTTTATTCAAGTTATTAATTATTCCTGTTTCCAGAAGCAATTTAGAGAAAAACAGCAGCGGCTTTTTACTCTTTTGTTTTCAGGGGGACATTTGTACATATTAATTTCATCGCTGCAACTTCGACCCCTTAGCGGAGGTGGGTTCTACTCTACGTTTTTCAGATAGCAAAGGTATGCTGTGATACTTCATTTAAAGGGTATTGAATTCTATGCAATTTCCATTTTTTAAATTTGACTATGGGTTGCCGAGAAATTAAATGTTGAAATAGTTTAATTTATAGTCGCTACTTACTTGTTATCGTATTAACTGTTGAAAATGTCCGCAATTCACTTACATACAATAATACAGCATCTGTTGAAAATGTTCTCGAAAGTTGCTAACAATATCTGGTGTAATTTGTTGACATTCCTTGGTGATGCGGTTCCTTAAACCTTCTAAGGATTCATTGATGATGATGGGTGACTTTCGATTTAAGGTGTCTCGATAGAGAGAAATAAAGGGGAGATAAACCGGGTGATCTTGTGGTGCATTCAATAGAACCCATTCCTCCAATCCAACTACCAGAAAATATTTCTTCTAAAAATTGCTGAACAGGTTATGGATAATGGGGAAGCGCCCCATGCTAAAAGATCTGGTTATCGTAAAGGAAACGTTGGTTATTTTCATAATTTCGACCATAGCTGGATAAATGATATTTTCCAATAGCTCCCAGTATGTATCTCCATTTAAATTTCCCGCTAAGAAATTTCACCCAGTTATGCGAATACCAAAAATACCAGCCCAGGCGTTTAATTTTTGAGGATGTTGTGTGTGAACCTCGTAGAAGATCCTTGGATTCGTATCGGACCAGTAACGAAAGTTTTGTCGATTTGCAACACTATTTAGAAACAACGTCATCTGAGACGCAAACATTAAGAAGGAAGTTGGAATTACTAATAATCTGGCTGCTCTTTACTACACAAAGTTATAAACGACAGTCATTAACATCTTCTTTCTATTCTTCGAGAAATTGAATTTTATATGGATGTCAGTTTCGCTGCTGTGACATATGACTAGTATGTATATTCTCACATTCCAAATGGGTCGACGTCTGGGTGTGCTCTGGAATACTTTCCAAACAAAACACCGTATGCATTTTCTAATACGTAGGAATATCACTCTCACACAATCTTCATGTCCGAAATTTACATGAAAATTTTTGTTTGAAGTTTTTAAAATACTAAGTTCAAGCCTGATAAAACATAAATAAATATTCTTAGTTTTTTGCTTAAACGAGAAATTCTTACCTGTTTCCAGAAGCAATTTAGAAAAAAACAGCAGCGGAATTTTAAACCAAAATCTCAATTATTGTAATTGATGTAAATATCAGTTTTGGGTAGTCAAGTGAAAAAAATATTTTATATTTTTTCAAATTACAGCAATTTCCCTTTCATCTTATATACTATGGACAAACTTGATTATTTCAAAAATTGGTAAGGTCCCGGAAGCCGGAATTCTTCCTTTTATTAGAAATTCAAATTAAAATTTTATTAGAGTTATTAACTATTGTATAATATTACTTTCGTCACATGGTTGCTGGTTTTTTTGTCCCCAAAATGTGCAAGCACACATACCTTATTGTTATTGTTAATTATACTTAATTAAATAAAATTAAAATTCGAATAGTAAAATTTGATCCTATTTAGTTTTACATATTATATTAATTTAGTAGTATCATATATAAATTGTGTTATCTTTCACTTTTTTTGACAAAAGGAAGGGTCAAAAACCAATCTGTAAGTGAACTTAACCAAAAACACCTCCTGAATCCTTCAATTTGTGTACAAAAGTGAAAGAAAACATAATGTATCCCGGGTGGCCCACCGGATATTTTATGTATCCCGTTTTTTAAAACATTTTAGAAATCGCTCGAACTACTCTTTTGTTTTCAGGGGATATCTGTACATATTAATTTCATCGCTGCAACTTCGACCCCTACTCTACGTTTTTCAGGTAGCAAAGGTATGCTGTGGTACTTCACATTTAAAGGGTATTGCATTCCCTGCGTTAGGGCGTTTTATTTTTTAAATTTGGCTATGGGTTGACGAGAAATTAAATGTTGAAATATTTTTTTCATAGTCGCTACATACTTGTTATCTTATTAACTGTTGAAAACGTCCGCAATCCACTTCCATACAATAATACAGCAGCTGTTGAAAATGTTCTCTAACGTTGCTAAGAATATCTGGTGTAATTTGTTGACATTCATTGGTGACGCGATTCCGTAAATCTTCTAAGGATTCATTGATAATGATGGATGACATACATATTCGATTTAAGGTGTCACCATAAAGACAAATCAAGGGGAGATAAATCTGGTGATCTTGCGGACCATTCAATAGAACCACTTCTTCTCATCCATCTACCAGAAAATATTTCTTCTGAAAATTGCCGAACAGGTTATGGGTAATGGGGAGGCGCCTCATGCGGAAAGATGCGGTTATCGTTGGTTATTTTCCATAATTTCGACCTTAGCTAGATAAATGACATTTTCGAATTGCTGCAAGAATGTATCTCCATTTAAAGCTCCCGCTAAGAAATTTGGTTCAATTATGCAAATACCAGCCCAGAGGTTTAATTTCTAAGGATGTTGAGTGCGAACCTCGTAAAGTGCGGGACACGAAAGAAAACCGGGCGGAGTCAATCGGTTTAGGAAGGTCGGCCAAGAAATCTCTTTAAACCAGTGGCGTCCCGGCGTTCTTTAAATAATATGGCACTCCTTTTTGACTATACGCACTTCAGATAATTAAAAAATGTAACTATGCTTAATGAACCTTTATCTATATTTGTCTGTTTTCTTTCGTGTACCGCACTTCTATAAGTCTTTCGAATTTTAAAATGATTTAATTTTGATTTTTCTTTATCGATTTACCTATAAATATATTTTTATTGAGTTCTGTCATTAACGGTTCCCGGGCGACTCTCTACGTCCACTATTATTGCTGCACCACCCAGTATAGTGATACACGATTTACAAGTCCAGATTTTACAAGAGCAGCCAGAATCAGGTCCAGTGAACGAGATTT
The DNA here is from genome assembly GCA_030620095.1 of Kuschelorhynchus macadamiae. Lineage (NCBI taxonomy): Eukaryota > Metazoa > Arthropoda > Insecta > Coleoptera > Curculionidae > Kuschelorhynchus > Kuschelorhynchus macadamiae. The sequence continues at coordinate 315,917 of JAUTXW010004453.1, read as the reverse complement.
ATCAAAATTTATGCAGTTCAACTTTGGGCTACTCGGGTATGCCAAAAGTGGCTGTCTGTCTCCGTTTGTCATATTACTTTATACAGGGGCCGTCATTGTGAAGTACTATACAGGGCGTTTCCTAATTGCGTGCTGATGTTAAAGGGGGTGTTTTTATGTCCTAAAAGTCTTAACTTTTGAGATACAGGATGGTAAAGTTTAAAAAGAAAACATTTTTTTTCATCCCAATTCTGATGCTATTGTAGATAACTGCATGAAATTTGATACAGTCTTCTATATGCATTAAGGAGAATACGGATTTACCCAGGTTAATTACATATGCACGCCACTGGTAGAAATTTCAAAAATTGATTGTTAATAAAAAATGCCCTTTTATGCATAAAAGACGTGTATCAAATTTCACACAGTTATTTATCTATAATAGCATCAGAATTAGGATTTTAAAAAAAATGTTTTTTTAAAACCCTGTATCTGCAAAGTTAAGACTTATAAGTTCATATTAAACTTTATCCTTAAAAAGGTCCAAGAATCACCCCCCTTTAACATTAGCACGCAGTTAGGAAACGCCCTGTATAGTACTTCACAATGACGCCCCCTGTACAAAGTAATATGACGGACGGAGACAAAGGGTCACTTTTGGCATACCCGAATAGCCTAAAGTCGACCCGCATAAGTTAAAATTTTGATAAATCTTGTTCACTGGAATCAGTGCTGGCTCCCCTACTACAACTACATTGATGTGTTAATTTTGGAAAAATATGAGTTCTGTAGTCCTGTGTTAGTCCCGAGCGAAAAACTAAAGCAGCACCTGGAACAAATCCGGCTTCTGAACCAGCATGAACTATAATAAAGCGACTACTAGAGCGGATTCCCTGAACAAAACCGGTAACACTTTCACTTTGCCAGCATTTGTTTACTGTCATATCATTATCTACCCAGGTTTCGTCTAGAACCGTTGGTGGATATTTCACCCGCCAGTGAAAAATATTTGGTCTCTCAATGAGCAATTTTCGTTTATTTTGGCACTTGCGCCAAACAAAACCATTTGAGCGTAAAAGCCGATTTAAGGTTTTATACCCGTACGGAAAATCTAGTTTGTTCTTTACAGCACGAAGTAGAATCCTCTATTGTTCGTCGAATTATTTGAAAATCACTATCGTCAATTTTATCTTTGTATGATAATCGGGGTCTTTTTTACCAGGAGATTTTTTAAAGGTGAAGTAGAACATGAGCGATCATTATGTTCTCTTTAAATTTTTCTTACACTACTTTCCGAAACACCAGTGTAAAATGCAGCGCGTTCTGTTCGATTTTGAATTAGAATAGTCAAACTATTATTTTCATCTTCTCTAGTACAGGCCTCTATAACGCTCGTAATAACTTCACGTGCACCGCTTCGAATTGTTTTTCCTCTTTTGCTCGCTATCGTTACTTGGAAATAATAATTCAAATTCAACGCAACGCAACGAAATGAAAACAAATGCTCGAAATGTATAGACGCCACTGGAAATAGCTAGAATCTTCTAGCGGCAAGTGCATGGAGACTTTAGGGACATCCCAATTACAAGTGGACCAGTGCGAAATTTACTAAATCCTCGACTAATTTTCCGTGCCGCTTAGCTGGCGCACTTTATAGGTGAAGCGGCAAACTATTATAACAAATAAAATAACATAAAACTTATTTGCGTACACAAATTTTACTTTTCCGCTTGCTTAAGACTATGAACCTTTATTCTAAGAACCGCCCGGTTTTCTTTCGTGTCCCGCATTTTAGAAGATCCTTGGATTTGTATCGGACCAATAATAAAAGTTTTGTCGATTGACAGCACAGCAGAAACAACGTCGTCTGAGTCGCAAACATTAAAAAGGGGGTTCAAATTACTAATAATCTGGTTTCTCTTTATTACGCAACGTTATAAACGAGAGTCATTATGATCTTCATTATGATATTCTGACATTACAAACGGGTTGCCGACGTCTGGGTGTCCTCTGGAATACTTTCCAAACCACCCGTTTATGCATTTTCTAACACCTACGAATATCACTGTCACAAAATCTTCATGTCCGAAATTTACATGAAAATAAATCAGTATTTACAAAATCATAAGAAGGAATGAGCGTTTTGTCATGCTTCACTGTAAGTACGCTCGTATGTCCGAAATGTACATGAAAATAAATAAGTATTTACATAAACATAAGAATATATAAATAATAAACTACTAGATAAGTAGGTGCAAATAATAATAAGTTTTTAAAATACTAAGTTCAAGCCGGATAAAACAATAGTAAATATTCTTAATTTTTTTGTTTAAATAGGAAATTCTTACCTGTTTCTAGTAGCAATTTAGAGAAAAACGGTAGCAGCTTTTTAAACAAAAATCTCAATTCTTAAATAATGGAAATATCAGTTTTGGGTAATCAATTGAAAAAAATATTTAATATTTCCAAATAATTTCCCTTTCATGCTCTATACTATGGACAAACTTGATTATTTAAAAAATCGGTAAAGTCCTTTTACCTGGAACACGGAATTCTTCCCTTTATGAGCAATACAAATTTTATTCAAGTTATTAATTATTATATAATATTACTTTCATCCCATAGTTGCTGGTTTTTTTGTCCCCAAAATGTGCCAGCACATATACCTTATTGTTATTGTTAATTATACTTAATTAGCTAAAACACAATTTGAATAGTAAAGTTTGATCCTATTTAGCTTTACATATTATATTAATTTAGTAGTTTCATATATAAATTGTGTTATCTTCCACTTTTCTTGACAAAAGGAAGGGTAAAAACCAATCTGTAAGTGAACTTAATCAGAAACACCTCCTGAATACTTCTATACAAAAATGGAAGAAAACATATTATATAGCGGGTGGCCCACCCGGAATTTTTTATGTATCCCCTTTATAAAACATTTTTAAAAACGCTCGAACCCCTATTCTTTTGTTTTCAGGGGGACATTTGTACATAATAATTTCATCGCTGCAACCTGCAACTTCGCCCTGTTAGCGGGGGTGGGTTCTACTCTACGTTTTTCAGATAGCAAAGGTATGCTGTGATACTTCATTTAAATGGTATTGAATTCTCTGCGATATGGCATTCCACTTTTTCAATTTTGCTATGGGTTGCCGAGAAATTAAATTTTGAAATAGTTTAATTTTTAGTCGCTACTTACTTGTTATCATACAATAATAGAGCAGCTGTTGAAAATGTACTCGAGCGTTCCTAAGAATATCTGGTGTAATTTGTTCATATTCATTGGTGACGCGGTTCCGTAAACCTTCTAAGGATTCAGTGATGATGATGGGTGACATATATTTTCGATTTAAGGTGTCTCCATAGAGAGAAATCAAGGGGAGATAAATCGGGGCCAATAAATAGTACCCTGTCTTCCAATATCATTATCTAATAGAAAATAATTCTTCTAAAAATTGCTGAACAGGTTTTAGATAACGGGTAGGCGCCCCATGCTGACAAATCCGATTATTGTAAGGGAAATGTTGGTCATTTTCCATAATTTCGACCATAGCTGGATAAATGACATTCTCCAATAGCTCCAAGTATGTATCTCTATTTAAATTTCCCGTTATGAAAATTGGCCCAATTATGCGAATACCAAAATTACCAGCCCAGACGTTTAATTTTTGAAGATGTTAAGTGTGAACCTCGTAGAAGATCCTTGGATCGAATCGGATCAGTAACGAAAGTTTTGTTGATTGACAGCCAATTATAAACGACAGTAATTATCATCTTCATTTTGTTCTTGGAAAAATTGAATTTTATACGGATGCAGGATGTTGTGTTTCAAAATTCTTTTTGTAGTGGTACGCGAAACTTCAGTTACTTCGGAGTTTTTACGAGGGAAGTAAAAAATAATTGTAAAACTATCGTGGAAAAAACAAGCAATACAATTTAAATCACTAATTTATCTCTTAAAATTTAAAATCTATTTACGGTCAAATTGAAGGGTGAAATTCCGGGATGCTCTTGAATTTTTTATAAGTCTTCCGCTTAGCGCAAACAGAAGTTATGTAAATATAAAAGCGTAATGAAATTCTTACAAGTAAATTAAAGGCGGCTCCATAATGAATACAATTCAACAAAGAGAGTTAACTTGACAATAGATTAATTACTGTTTCTATAGCCGGATGAATATTTAAAATATCCAAAACGAATATACACAATGCTAGTATTGAATTTACCTACTGCATACAGACTGTGAACATTTAAGGCCCGACTTGCCCCAGGGGAGGACAGACAAAAATGACTCGAATGAGAATCCCCGCACATCTCTGTCTCTTTCGCAGTGAATAATTAGGTACAATGTATAATTAAAGGCATTTTTGGAGGAATTTAATTTGGAAATTAACCTTTGGAGTCTTATTTACATGAGGTATTTATTCTTATACACAACTGAATTTTGTGTAAGTGGAAGGTGTAAGGGTAAAGTGTGTGTAAAGTAGTTTCTTAATAATGATTTTTTAACGTTTTGTGAGGACGCGATTTTGTTCCGTCACATTACATTTATACCAAAATATTATGATTTCATTTTCATATGATCCTTGATTTTTAAGTCACTCGGATAGGTAGTTTGGAGCTATACCGCGTACTGACACACCGACGAGAATGGAAGAACATGTTTCTCGGGATCTAGCGATCCTAAATCGTAAAGATCTACAAATATGTCAGGATGTGATTTCTTCACAATTACAATTCTTTACTCTTATGGGGGAAGTACAAATCTAGAATTTATGAAAAAGTTGTTATACACATTTTTCAATTTATTATGACAGCGGTTTTTGTGAAAAGATATACTGTATTGATATTACGCAGGAAACACAATCGGCCTTAAAATAAAAAAAATATATCGCCGAAACTTGAACTTTAACATGTTGAAATGTAAGTTTCATTTAATTTTAGGCTTGAATGAAGGCTAGTTTAATTTTCGCGGGAGGCCTAAATGTCACTCGTTGACATTTTGATTCTATCATACCTCGTCGTATTCAGTTTCTCCCTAAGGGTAGATTTTGCGACATAAAGGGAACATTATAGTTTGAATTGCTTAAAAGGGGCCGATACTATACCATATGCTTTAAAATTTATTTCATATTTATACCACAGTAATCGCCTTTTGAAACGTTCAACTTAAACAAATTTCGGAGTTCTTTCTTGTTAACGAATAAAGATATAAGTATAGCTGTTTTGTTTTGCCTTGCATGTCAATTCATAGACTAATAAATGTACCTAACGTTTTATGTTCGGGCGGTGTCGTGTTAATCTACAGGATGTTTTTTAATTAATGGCTAAAAATACAGGATTTACTTTTTTGGCCAATTTTAGGACTAAAAATTGTTATAAACATGTGTGCGCAAGACTGCCTTCTTAAGATACAGGTTGTTACATTTTTTTTTTCATCTCGTGCATTTCTAGAGATTTATCACTCAAACTTGGCACACAGTATACTGTGAGTAATATCTACGAAATGGCTATAACATATTTTAGAAAAGGGTGGTTTCTCAGATTATTTCGATATTTTGCACAGTGTAGAACTAATTTAGCAAATTGTTTATTAATGCAGACACCCTCTCTCGTCTCGTCTCGGTATTCTAATTTGTTAACAGACGATATAATATTATCATTAAAAGCTTGATATTTAATTTTGTAATAAGAGGGTAATTTTTAATTATCTAAAATCTGAAAACTAGAAGAAAAAACGATTTATGAAGAGTATTTGTCAATTCTAAAAATTTTAATTATTTTTTAACGAATTTTTAGGTTTAAAATTGAATTATTCCTCAGTTTTTTATCAATTTTGTTGGCCTCTTGCACGTACTGCACATGGGAATGAACTTTACTATCTCTTATGAAAGACCCAACAAACCAATACTACCGCGTATATTGAAAATAAAAGTGGTATTTTTTTCGATTGTTTACACGAGTTCAACGTATTTCTCATAAGAACATCATTAATTGTATATTTTTACGTTGCCAGAACCACAGCTAATGAAAATAAATCAAAACAGATTTTTATGTAGTATGGTTTTTGATGCTGTTTTGATTTTTAGTCTTCTAGGTGTAGAAAAATGCGATGTATTTTCATTCCGGGTATAGCTCAGTTCACTACTCTTCTCTGAGACGAATGACATTTGGCATTTTCAAATCTTCCTGTTCCGCGTTCGAATGGAGACAGTCTCCATTCGGACCGACATATACACTAGACGTACATAAAACATTCTAAGCTATCAATTTAACTATCCAACGACTCTTAAAAAATGTTTTCTTAAAACTTAAAATAAATTAAATATTACTCGCAATCATCGCAATATTTACACACAAATGACAATCATAAAAAATATATTAGATAAAAAAGCCTTAGAGTTGTGCTTATATAGGGGGAACTCGCGAATTCTTGCTCAGACAGATCGCCCCTAAGATGATCTGCGATGTATGTGAAGATTTTTTTTGTTTTGATCGCTAAATTTTATATTTTTAACAGTTCTTTCCAGTCATCATATTTTCTGAAAAACAGATATAGAACTGACAAAAAATTGTTCAGTTTTGTTCTGATTAAAAAGTGGTATTGGACCAAAAAGCAGCAGTTAAGATAAATCACGTGACTACTTCCTTTGTTATTTGAGCAAAAACTTTTTGCAAACTCACATTTTACTAGGGCAGTTATTTAAAAAAATCCCATATGTGAAGGAACAGACAGGTATGATAGGTCTGTAGGTATATCATACCTACAGAGAGTCTGAAATAAACTAATCCCAAAAACTAAAACATATCTATAATGAACCCCTAACATCATGTTGTAGCTTTCTTAAAACAAAATATATTTTAATCTTCAATTCGGGAATAAAGATGCCGTTGCTTTGTCTTTTATAGTAATCTTCTACACACGCTTTAGGTTGACGAAATCTCAATATACAGGGTGTGTGAAAATGTCTGCACATGTAACAAAAAAAGTGACGTCGCATTTAAAATTTCGGGGGAAAAAGGAGTCGTGAGCTGGGAAAAAGTAACAGCCTCTAAAATATGAAGATATATGTTTGCTCCAGAATTTAACAATTTACGTGGGATTTTCCAGAAGGGAACTGGATATTAAGGATACTTTCTTTGGTAGGCTGAAACGTCCTCTGTAAATTGCTTTTTGATTCATTGTTATACCTTGTGCCTTTTGAAAAATCCAGAGACTAAAAGATAATTCGTGTTTTGTTTCAAGAAATCCGATATTTTCCGTTACGATTATTTTTTACTACTGGATAAACAATGAAGTAAACGTAACTTAGATTTGTCTTCAACATTTTATTTTATGCCAGTTCAAATCCAGGATTTTGAATCAACGTCTCGCCACGACCGCGACTTGGTATATCTGCCTTGTAGTTGTCAATTTTTTGCTTCCCATCCCGTAGAAATTCTTACAAAATCGCTTTAGCAAATTCGTTAGTTTTAAGGTTGCTGATGCCGTTTTTTGTAGACATCCATGCATATCTCAATAATGTTCCACTGGATTCATATCTGGTGACTTTGTGGGGTCATAACATTTGCGTAATTTGATTACCTTTAAGAAATCGTTTAGAATATATGTATTTACTCTCGCATTGTCGTCCATAGATACAAAACTGCAGAGCAAGGGTCGAAACATTAATTCCTTCAAAAGGTGGACGAACAAGACATAAATATTTATTTTTATTGGTTTGCGTACGTCATTGTTATCAAATAATATGAATTTGTTTATTGAAAATCCTGGATTAAAATACACGTTTCAACAAAATTCAATTTACGTTTACTTTTTGTTTATCCGCATCGATAAATAGGTAACCCGCAGTGTTGGGGTATCTCCATCTCTCTCATTCTTATGGAGTTAAACGGCAAGATTTAGATGTTTTTAAAGATTATTTTATGCTTATAATGGAAATAAATTTGGCCTTGCTATCTGTACTGAACTAAGGGCAGCACCTTTTAATAGATCATTATAGAAAATACCACCTTTTAACAGTTATTTTAACAAAAATTAGGAGGGTGAAATAAAACACGCACTATATTTTCAGGCTTTTTGTTTTTAATATATTTTTAAGTATATTTAGTTTGAGTGAACTATGTAATATTAATAAAATGATATTCTTCTAATTATTTTGATGACTTTTTTTGTGATTGGCAAATTTTTTTGACACCTCTACGAAATCATTTTTTTTAATTCCAGTAAAATAATTTATTAATATTTCGTAGTAACACTCTGCTTTTAGCGTTGATGTAATTTTTAGTGGCTTTTTTATTTTTACCCTTTGTACCACTATGGAGATGTTGAGGGCGTCAGACTCCCCCGCCCCGATCTAAATATCTTTTTACGTAAATGTTAAAAAAAAAAAAAATTTATTATTAAAAAAAACTAAATCACCTATTTTTAAATTCTATGTAGGCACAAAAGAGCTTTAATTTAATTATTGTTTTCGAGATATGAGAAACTATAGGCACATTATACCCTCAGTACAACAACAAAAAAATATTTTAATCATAGTACAATTTTTATTACAAGAAAAACTACAATTCAATTATTGCAAGAGTAACCTATACAATTACTAATGATTATTGTATGGGTTTTCCGACGCTTCATTAACTCCAACGCAGTTCAAGAGAGATGGAGCTAATTACGGTATAAATTTATTATATTGCGTTGGCGTCAAGGTAAAACTTTGCGAATATGTGACGGCGCTAGTCCATATCCTATTATATCATTGGTTACTACAGATAGATCTCTTATCCTTTCCCTTAATCCCTCCTGTAGTATAATTGGTCAGCGAAAGTGTAGTGTTTAGTTGTAAAAAACCATTTCCGACTTATCTTTTTGTTTGAGTCCAAAAGCTCGGTTGGAGATTATATTGCTTCATGATTGTTTCACCTTTTCCAAGAAAGTGCGCTATTTCTACTTTAAAAACGAAGTTACTCTCCCAATTGGCTTGACAACTTCATTAACTACAAAACCCAATATTTCTTCAGGTGTGGAATCTAGAAATAACCAAAATTTTGGCAAACAGTAAACAATGCAGGAGAATATTTTATTGATTGTTTTTTACTAGTGAAGGGTCCAAGGGTTCTTAGGTTTAAACTCTGTATGGATTTAAACCAGGCTCGGTTTTATGTCTTAAATATTCTTTTGCCTGAAGTAGGTTTAAACCTTAAAAACTGTGTTAAACCCAATAGGTATCATGTAATGTAATGTTGATATAATAAAACACAATAACACGTTTAAAAATGCTTCTACTTAATTTTTTATTTCCATTACGTAATTTTGTATTCCTAATAAAAATAATAACATAAACTATTTTCAGAAACGTGGTTTAAATCTGGCTAAAAACCCGGCTTAAACCCAGCTGTTGATAATCCGGTTTAAAAACCGTTAAAACCCAAAGTTTTAAACCTGTTTATTTGGGATAACCCAATTTATTATTTTTGGAAAATTTTACTACAGTCACTACACTCAATAAATGTTTTTGATAAAAATAAACACTATATCCAATATACAAACCATACAATTTAACATACACTTAACAGCGTAAATGATTTGCTAATGATTCATTTTCATAAAAAAAAAGCAAAAAAATTCCTACCTCGAACAACTTATTATAACAAATCGCTATTTGTTTTAATGAACGAGACAAAGACATATATACCCCTGTATCGCTTTCTCTCTGTCTGTTGTCTCTGTTTCACTTTTTAGTCGGTGTATCAGTTACAGTATATATAGTTAACTGCTTCCAGTACACAAAGTACAACTATTAACTAAAAAGCTATTAATAAAGGACATTTCAGCCTACAAAAGGGTGTATATCTAATCCTTACTTAATTTGATAATCAAATTTCTTTTTGGCTTTTTCGCAACTCAATAAAAATATCTAACTGTAAATTGATTGAAACAAATATTTAAGAAAATTACGTATCGCAACAATTACTTCCTTAGAAATCATGATATAATAAACAGAAGGTATGATATCTAGACGGTCTCAATTGCGTCCGGTTCGCGCAGTGACGTCATTGCGTGCATAGATTTTTAATTTACTTATGGAGATGCATGTCGTTTCTAGCGTTTAGACATTATATTACCATTTTTTTCAATTAAAAATGTTTTTCTAACGAAACATTGACATATAACTCACTAAAATAAGAAACTTATGACATAGTAGTTATATATTTATTTAATAAAAATACAAAAAATACGCTAAAGAAAGAGTTAAGGTTGTATAAAATCTCACATTTTTAATTTTATACTGTTATTTTGTTATACATGTTTATATTTAGTTTAATTTACAAAAAAAAAATGCTATAATATCTGTGTTTTTTGATAAGTACAGGGACGTAACTAAGTCCCATTTGAGGGGAGGAGTTCTAATTTTTAAAAAAAATGCAGTTACGAGAGGGAATAAAACAACACACTAAATAAGTAAGTAACTTTTATGTGCACAAGCTGCCGGTTGTGCCTATATTATATGTAATTATATAAACAAATAAATTTAAATGAAATATAGCTTTATTCTAGTTGAAACCCTTTTTTTATTAAAGATGTCGACTATTTCGTCCAGATTTACATTGTTGTCTTTTTTTATGGAGATATCATATGTATATATATATATATATATATATATATATATATATATATATATATATATATATATATATATATATATATATATATATATATATATATATATATATATATATATATATATATATATATATATATATATATATAAACTCCTGGACAAAATTATCGCACCACTGCTTATTTTTAAAAGAAAATTTAAATAAACATAAATATGAATTTTAAACGTTATTTATTTGTGTAAATACGATAAATAGAACTGGACCATAACAATTTTTAAACTTTATTTTGATGTTCAAGGTCAAATTTCTTTGAATTACTGAAATTCTTTATTTTGCATTTTTCCTTACATGTACCTAAGGCACAAAGTTTCAGTTGTACTTCGTACTGTTTAAGGTGATTTTTAAAAAAATTGCTTGTGAAACATAAACCATTCTTTTATTAAATATGGAGAGAGCGTCACGGCAGCTAACTGAAAATGAAGCGGTCCAAGCAATAACTTTAGTTGGAGAAGGTAGAAGTTACCGTTATGTGGCTGGCGTTTTAGGAGTGCATCACACAACGGTTTTAAGAGCTGTGCAGCGATTTCGGGAGACCGAAGCTTACACATGAAGACCGGGACAAGGCCGACATAGAGCTACTTCTCAAAGAGATGACAATTTTTTGCGTCTCAATGTTCTAAGAGATAGAACATCTACCAGCCGTAGCATAAACGATTTAATTAGGGAAGTACGCCATGTCAATATTTCCGATCGTACAGTTAGAAGACGCCTTCATGAAGCGAATTTAGATAACAGAAGGCCAGCAACTGGACCTCTCCTCACCAGACAACACCGTGTTAGCCGTTTAAGGTTTGCAAGACAATACTCGGGATGGGATGTAAATGACTGGAGGCGCGTCTTGTTTACCGACGAGACGAGAATTGGATTGCGATCACCAGACGGTCGTTCTAGAGTCTGGAAAAGAGCCGGAGAACGATTTGCCCAAGCGTGCATATCTCCAAGAGAGCCATTTGCTGGAGGAAACTTTATGTTTTGGGGAGGCATTGCCTACGATGCCTGTACGGAGTTAGTGCCTATACCTAGACCTGCCCTTAATGCACGAAGGTATGTGTTGGAGATCCTTGAAGAACATGTAGTTCCATTTGCGCCATTCATTGGACCGAATTTCTTATTAATGCACGATAATGCTCGGCCTCACGTGGCATTTGATGTCATTCAATATCTAAATGACGTGGAAATTACCTCTTTAGACTGGCCCCCACGCAGCCCTGACTTAAATCCTATAGAAGATGTCTGGGGCATGTTAAAAAGACGTATTCGACAAAGAAATCCTCCTCCCCGAACATTGGCTGAACTAGAGCAGGCTGCGCGTGAGGAGTGGGAAAACATTCCACAGGAAAGTATTCAACATCTAATAAGAGGAATGCCGCGAAGACTTCAAGCGGTGATTGCAGCTAGAGGTGGCAACACACGATATTAATTTTGCGTTATGTTTGTTCTTGGGGTTATTGTTTTATTTTTATTTAAAAGTTAAAATTATAAAAAATCGATTTTTTTTCCTAAAAATAAATTTTGTTAGTTATTTTTTGGTATATCTTGTTTTTTTTTAAATCAAATATGATTGTTTTTGCTAATAAAAAATACACAGTTAAAAATGGTAATTATAATATTTTTTTTATTTCTTAAAAAAAAATTGCTCCCTAAAAGCCAAGTGGTGCGATAATTTTGTCCAGGAGTGTATATATATATATATATATATATATATATATATATATATATCATATACATATAGCCATGTTTAAAAAATGCCTTGAGCATATCCGCGCCAAATTTGTACTAAATGTTGCTTTGCGTTTACACAAGCCTGCCCATTCCCGTAAACATTTTTTGTCTTTAGGGAAAGTAAAAAACCTTATATTCCTATCAAAACTCTTTGCCTGATTATCCCCGTCACACCCGAGCACAGCACACCTCGTATTTATTGTTGTTTAATTAACTAAATACAGAAATCCGCAAACATGTTTAAACATCAAATGAAAAAGCACTGAAATCATATGGCCGAAGGTCAGTGACAGCCGGCGTTAATCACGCGATGACGTAGCAGATCGATGCGCGATATCATACCTTCGGTTCATTATATCATGCTTCGAAATCCCATGTAACTTGTCAAACTTTGGAGAATAACCCAAGTAGCACATTTAATCATGAGTACGTCATTGTTACCAGAAGTAACCGGGTAAATTGTGGTGGCCACGTTCTGTTTAAGCTGAAACTACGTAGTCATCACCAAAATGGGGAACAATTTTAGGGTAACTATTTCCTGAATAACATGTAACTGTGAGGTCCTAACACTGGAACCTGTGGTGGAAGATAGATCAAAATACAAGAGTTCTAACCACACTACACCACAACTTGTTACGTTCTGGACGCGCGTTTCGCTAACCAAGTTAGCATCATCAGCAGATGATATAAACTCAAAGTTTATATCATCTGCTGATGATGCTAACTTGGTTAGCGAAACGCGCGTCCAGAACGTAACAAATTGTGGTGTAGTGTGGTTAGAACTCTTGTATTTTGATGTAACTGTGACTTTGACTATTAAGTAGATATTATGGAATTGTGTAGTTCATTATTTCTCTCTTTATTTAATCCATTTTAAAAATATATTTGGTTCTTTTTAACGCAAACAAAACGGTTGTGGCGACTACAAACCTACAGAGCGTATAGGATACGTTATTAGTTCTTTAGGTAGAATTAACCTTCTTCTACTTAATTAATTAATTAATTAATTAAGTAGAACCTAAAATTAGAACGCAGGTAATTTCTCTGGTGAATATGCTGATGATAGTCGTAAAAAAATTACGAGCTTCTAAAATTCTTTAATTTTTAATAGGTTTTAGTCAAATATATTGGCTAAGTCTCAAAAATGTAATTTTGGACTTTGGTTTAAATAGTAATTATAATTATATATATCTTATTATAAAGAGTGATGCATTTTTAATATTTATACTCACAAAAATAAACGTCATAGCTAAATATTTATAAGGGAGATGAAAATAAACAATGGCGTTCTATTAGACTTTTACTTTTAAGTTACCTGCACTTGTTTACTGAGAAAATTACTTAACATCAAGTATCTACGACTGCCCCCATACGCTTTTATAGTTTTGGATTCTTTAAATACGCAACTGTCACTTATACCCAATTACTTTGAAGTCTACTAGTTATCTACAAAGTTCCCATTAATCCCATACACTATATTATTAACAAGCGGTTACGATTTGCGAACATTCTGCCGGTTCTTTAAAATTTAATCCGTTGTGCGCGTAGCGTCGTAGCATGCAGAGAGTTGCGGTGCTTGAGTCACTTCTATAATTCTGTCATAACCATAACCCTTTGTTTGGTTTTTATTTTTCGTTTCCTTAAAATACTTCTTTAGGCACAATCACTTGTACTGTGGCTTTAGGTTTTGTTTAAATATGACATAACCAGGTTGTGATATTTTTAATTTTGTATAGAATGTGGTTAAATGATAAAAGCTACTTTTTTTCTAAAGGTTTAAATGGGCGCACACATATTATCGTTAGTTTTAGTAACTAAATTAATCTACTTTAGCACATTAATATAAGAAAACTGGATCAGCTAAAAGGTTAATTAATGAAAGTATTATTAATTTCAGTCTACAAGGAGTAATATGCCCCAGGAAAAAATTCGAAATTTAAATTTCTCGCCTTTACATTGATAACCTCTGTCAGCGTCTGTTGTAAATATAGGGTTATGTTAATGTTTTACTTTAATAATCTATTCGAACTATCTAGTGCAAACTTACTTTTTCATTTAGGTTTTTAACAAATAACAATATTTGTGCAAGCGATTAATGAGAGTTGTCTGCCAAGTGAATTTAATAATGAATATTTACTGAAGAAGGCCTACAAAATAAAATTTCTTTTACGCAAATGTTTGGGAGCTTCTACCTCAAATTTAGGTGCTGAATGAAGTAAAACACACCCTAAGACATGAAACAATATTGCCTTTTACAGGATAATAAAACCAAAATATAATAATGTGCAATATTTAATAGCTTTTCTTGGAATAAACTTAAACTTAAGACATTTACGGTCATAGTCATTTACAAATTCATCACAAACACTTTATAATTACAAATACATTTTTCCAATTCGTCAATGGTTCAGAATTTATTGTTAGCATCAATATTCACTTCAATAATCACAAAAACTAATAAAAAAATACACCCAAACAACACACTTCATAAGAAACCCACGTAGGCAACTGTAGACCGAATCTCGTATCACCGCCCCCTATCTCCGGAACCTCAAGTACAAGAGGTAACAGTTTGCTTATAGTAAACAATTACTGTAATTCTTACTTCAAACTTGCAACAGAAGAACAACGTCTGGTAATAGCCAATAGTTTAAAGTAACATTAGACGATAACCTTTTCTACTCTGCAACGACTCGTTTTACTTGATAGTAATACGTTATAGGAGTAAATTTGAACGTAATGGAGTAGTCTCTGCAAGGTTCAGGAAGATACTGATACTTAAAAGTTGTAATTTAGTAAACAGATTAGAAACAGTAACTTTAAATAATTATGTCGTATTACTCGCAGTAACAAATACGTACATAATACTTAAAAACGTGTAACCCAAAGTGTTTATTGATATATAGTAAGATTATTAGTAATAAATACGTAAAAACTCTTAAAGAGTGGTAGTGAAAACAGTTATAGCTACTTTAGTGCCAGCTGGGAAGTATAACTTCATATTTTACATTTTTTTATTTTTTAACATAAAGCGTCAAGTAAATTTCTTAGTCCAAGAATCGATGTGTAACATAAAAATAAAAATATCTAAACTATCTTCCCTTCTATTTAGTTCCGTACATAGTCATTTAGTAACACGTCTATACTGTCTTTTCAGACATTTTTATTGGACGCCATGGAGGTAACTATTTACCAGTTTGTGACTATGCCACACTTGATTTTGATAAGTTCGCCATTTTGTTCCGTCATCTTGAATTCGTACCAGTTTATCCCTATATCATAGATCAAGATTTTTTAAATATTTTATTTGGCCGCCATTTTGTTTAGCCATCTTAAATTCGTGCTTTTCCCAATTTTAAATTAATCTAATAAGTAGTTTTTTCAGAGTGATTTTTAAATATTCTATTGGGCCGCTATTTTGTTTTACTTTCTTGGATCCATACCAAAATGTTACCAGTTGATTCCTGTGCACTTGATTCCTGTGCACTTGATTGTTGTGGAAAATAGATAATTAGTTATTTAGTAATAATTTTTCTAACCATTCACTAGGCTACCGTCTTATATTTCATCGCTATATTGGATTTTTGTCAAAATATCCCCATACGACTTTTAATTTTTGAGCAAAATTTGAAGTCAATCGGATAAGTAGTTTTTAAGCTATACCGCGAACTGACAGACAGACCAACAAACCGAAAGAATTGAGGAAATATACTTTTTGGTATCTAGGGAGACATGAACGTAATGTAAAACCTGGGAGGGTGATTTTTTTTATGCATACAAACATTTTATTTGGCCGCAGTTTTGTTCCGCCCTATTTAATTCGTACCATAAGTTCACCAGTTCATTTCTATAACACCGTTAATTATTCCGCAAAATATAAAATCCATCCATTAAGTATTTTTTCAGGCTAAATTTTTACTAAGCCACCATTTTCTTAGATAATACTTGATTTTTGTGAAAAGTTGGATAAGAAGCTTTTAGTTATATTTTTTTAACAACTCACTAGGCCGCCATTATGTTTCGTTTTATTGGATTTTTACCAAAATATTACCAGGTCATCCCCATATGACCAATTTTTTCTCAAGATTTGAATACAATCAGGTAAGTAGTTTCTTTGCTGTGCCGCGAACAGACAGACAGCCGACGGAATTGAGAAAACATATTTTTTGGTATCTATGCATCCTGAAAGTAAAGATCTGAAAATCGGAAGATAATCAGAAGCCACAAACGATATCAAATTTTGCGTGGAATGTTTTAAATGGCGTTATTGTCAACTCTATGTTTCTAGCCCCATTATGTAGATGTAATTAAGTTATTATAATAGGGGCGATTTGTATTCACCTACTGATTCGAATATCCGAGAGAAAAGAAAGTGAAGTTGAAAAGTTTTAAAATACCTTTTTTAAAATGCAAGTAGTAAATCCAATTAAAAGTTTTCTGTAAATAATCACTTGGTGGGATATCTAAGTCCCTGAATAGGCTTGTCGGTCATTATAAGTTATATTGGTTCGATTACCTTTTTGTGTTTTAAATGGCCAGAGTTCTCAATACATAATTACACATAAGTCTTGCAAACATTTTTTTTAATAATGATACGAATGTATCGTTGTCTCCTTAAACATATAAAAGACTTTCTCTTATTATCTTTTTTAAATTTTTAAAACTTTTAATTTTGATTTTTAGAAAATTATATTTTTGATAATTTATTGGTTAATTTAAAATAAAATATATTATTTTTCATTTATTTTAATGAAAGATATCATTACGCTAGTAGTATTTTTTTAATCATTTTATTAAGCCGCTTTTTTATTCCGCCAAATTAAATTCGCATAAAAATTTTACCAGTTCATCACTGTATCACACTTTATTTTCGTGCAACATTGGGCATCAATTAAATAAGGAGTTTTTTTACACTCATTTTTAAAGATTTCATTAAATTATTTTGTTCCGCCACTTTTGATTCATCACAATCTTACCAGTTTATTTCGGCTTCAAACTTCAATTTCAAAAGTTCAACTTCAATATTTGTGTCATATACATATAGCATATATTCACGCCAATCATAATAAATGGTAAGTTAAACATTTAAATACATATTTCATAAAAGATAAAATATAAATTTAAAAACGCATTTGTACTAAGTGACTTATAATTACACTAAAAACTCCCCCATAGAGTAATATATATTTTGTCTGACATCTCTCCTGAAAGCAATGAAAGACAATTTCCTCACTTGTACTGAAAAAAACGCCTACTTCTTAAATTTGAAATCATTTACCTTTCAAAATAATATAATGATATACGGTTCAATATACTTAGCCGTAAGGTGGTTTCTACTATCGCAAAAAAAAAACGGATCCGAATTAGAATTATGGAATTCTCAGTAAAAAAAAGTGTTCTACTCACGTAGTGTAAAAACAATAGATTTTGAAAAGGTGTTCTGATTGCATTACTATTGAGGTTTTTATTAAAAATACCGCAATAAAATAGGCATTTTCTACGCAGTTTAATGTCTCTATGCTAAAAAAACAGGACGTGAAAGAAAAAAGTGAAATTTTTTACTTTGAAGAAGGATAAGTCGGAAACGAAACATTGCCGAATCAAATTGATCTCAGAATCGTGATCAACAACCCAAAATCTACCAAGGTGCCAAAAATCACATCATCTGATTTAGCTAATTGGAAGTACGGGGGGACAAATAAGTGCCTATAAGTTCTAGGGGCCTGCCAGTTTGGGCAGTCGTCAAGCTGGTGGATGGCGCTCAATTCCATACATCTTTTTTTATTATTCTTACTTTCCTAATAAATGAGCTAAGGACCTAGTTTGCACGTTGTGATTACCTGGAATTGAACCTTACTGTGAATTTTTGTTTTGTAAATCAATAAATGATAATTACAACTAAGAGCGTAGCAGAATCTTTCATTTACTTTAATCCTTATGGACTGTTGACTTGTTACATTGTTCATTATGTAATAAATCTGTTCAAACAAATAAACTATACACATAATAACAGGGAGACCTAACATCTTGTGCTGTTTCAGTCATAAAATCATATATGTTTTGATGCAGTGATATTATCAATGATTTTATCATCCAGTTCTTGAAATACAAGGTGTTTAAATACGCAATTTAACTTTATTTTTTAAGGTTTTTCAAAGAAAAATAACTATAAAACGAAAATTTTTATGTTTCTTCTTAAAATTACAACAAATAAAAAAAATGTATAAAGTAAAAAATTAAAGTTATATATAGAGTGTTTCAACATTACTGCACATCAAAAAAATATTAACAATTAAACAGCGTCGATATATATATATATATATATATATATATATATATATATATATATATATATATATATATATATATATATATATATATATATATATATATATATATATATATATATATATATATATATATATATATATATATATATATATATATATATATATATATATATATATATATATATATATATATATATATATATATATATATATATATATATATATATATATATTAAAACGATTTTTTAATTATTTGTCATATTTAATTCAATTTGACGTTTCGACAGGTAGTTCCATGTCTTTTTCAAAAATGTTTTTATTTTTCCTAAAACTATATATATATATATATATATATATATATATATATATATATATATATATATATATATATATATATATATATATATATATATATATATATATATATATATATATATATATATATATATATATATAGGTACTTCTTTTCTTGGGATGCGTGTTCATAAAATTAAAAGGATTTTTTAATTATTTGTCATATTTAATTCAATTTGACGTTTCGACAGGTAGTTCCATGTCTTTTTCAAAAATGTTTTTATTTTTTCTAAAACATATTGCAAAAAAATAAACAATCTAAGATTTTAAAAAATCAAAAATTATCTTACCATGAGAAGTAAATCAAAAGGTCAATAACACCAATTAACATTTAAGCAAAATAAAATACACATAGAACATTGTCATTTTGTCAAACAAATACAAACACAGAACATCTACTGCAGACTAACTGAAATATATAGTGTAGGAATTCATTCTTATCATAATACTTTTGTAGTGGTTACCGGAGAATTTTTATTATTTAAATATTTATTTATTTTTTGGGGAACTTAGATGATGTTGAAAAAAATTTTGTTTACTAAATTAACATCTTTTTTGTTATTAATGCCATTTTTATTTTTCCCGATTTCAATAGATTCATTTCTCTCTCTTTTTCCGTTTATGAGATTCCGTTTTTAAAATTGTTACCTTGGAATTCCGTTTTTAAAATTCTTACCTTGGAAAAATTGAATTTATGGTTGGTTTGATTTCCGTGTTTAGTAAGCGCTGTGGGGTTTCCCTTGTCGTATTTATGTGAATTTAGCCTCGATTTTAAACACTGAGTAGTTTGGCCAATGTATGTATTTATGCAATCCCTCAAAATGAAGCTGAGTATATGTTAAACACCTTTAATAATTATGATGTAAAACTCCAATTTACCATCGAAATCGAACAAAAAAATGAAATAAACTTCTTAGATGTCAAAAACCTGGTCATCAAGGTACACAAATTATAAATCCCCTCTCCCAAAAAAAATCTGTTATCATTGCTTTAGCTGATAGAGCAATTCGACTGTCAGATGTTGAATATAGGGAAAATTCAATAAATAAAGCCAAACATGCGCTCCTAGAAAATAGTTATCCTGAACATTTAATTAAAAAAAAATTTAAGCAGAGAATACATAAATTTTATAATAAAACACATATAATTTCCAAAAAAAAAATTAAAAGTAATTTTTTAACATGTACAAGGTTTGTCCGAACAGATGAAGCATTTATTTGCCAAATATAACATAAATGTCGCTCATAAAGCTTTTAATTTACTTAATCAAAATTTTACCGTTCTCAAAAGCAAAACACCCAATTTAAAAAGAAGCAACGTTGTGTATGAGATCCCATGTAGTGACTGCTGTGGAGTTTACATTAGCCAAACTACTCAGTATTTAAAATCAAGGCTAAATTCACATAAATACGACAAGGGAAACCCCACAGCGCTCACTAAACACGAAAATCAAACCAACCATAAATTCAATTTTTCCGAGGTAAGAATTTTAAAAACGGAAAAGAGAGATATATGAATCTATGGAAAAATAAAAATGTCATTAATGACAAAAAAGATGTTAATTTAGTAAACAAAATTTTTTTCAACATCATCTAAGTTCCCCAACTCTGTTTAAGATAAATAAATATTTAAATAATAAAAATCCTCCGGTAACCACTAAAAAAGTATTATGATAAGAATGAATTCCTACACTATATATTTCAGTTAGTCTGCAATAGATGTTCTGTGTTTGTATTTGTTTGACAAAATGACAATGTGCTATGTGTATTTGATTTTGCTTAAATGTTAATTGGTGTTATTGACTTTGGATTTACGTCTCATGGTAAGATAATTTTTGATTTTTTAAAATCTTAGATTGCTTATTTTTTGCAATATGTTTGAGGAAAAATAAAATAAAAATATTTTTGAAAAAGACGTGGAACTACCTGTCGAAACGTCAGATTGAATTAAATATAACAAATAATTTAAAAATCGTCTTAATTTTATGAACACGCATCCCAAGAAAAGAAGTACCTAATTACAATATATATTTGAAGGTTCAAGAAAAATATTTGCGAAACTATATATATATATATATATATATATATATATATATATATATATATATATATATATATATATATATATATATATATATATATATATATATATAAAAAACAAATACAACAAAAAATCAAATATATACATATATAATATATAATAATATAATATACATAATTGTTTAAAGTGACAAAATTGAGTTTCCGTTTTGAAGATTATAAAATTAAATTGAAAATATAGGTATTATTATTAATCAAGTTGCCTGAAAAACGGTACTGCAATGTTTATTATGGTAGGACATTTCTTTGATATAGGTACATTTTACTCCCGGAGAATATCTTTTCGTGTTTTTACTGTGATTAAATTATAAATAAAACAGTAACACTACGGTAAACTTTAAAATAATACTGTATAATGTGTCTCAAATTCGGCTAACATTATAATTTTTTTTAGAATGCCGTTGGAGCAAAATATTAAGTTTCAAAGATACGTGTTTCCGTGCTTCTTACGCGATAATCGATTTTGTTTACAAATCACGTGTAGAATAGATGGATATAATGAAGCTAAACGAGAATTTGCTTTGGAGAGAAGAGTTTTACTTGAAATGCCAGACATCCCTATCGCTAATTTGAAACGAATATGTTTAAATTGTAATAAATCGTTATCAGAAGAATTAAGTATCCGGGAAAATGATCCAGACGGCTTACTGTGATAAGGCGAACTAATAATGATAAGTTCATAATCTGTAATGAAAACCAAGATCTTTGTAGAGTAAGTCTTCAGTGCAGGGTACATGTTTTTATTTTCCGTAACATAAATTCCTGAAAATGTAAAATATACCAACAAGCAGAAAATGGTTACTTTTTTAGCCGAGATGCAGTTTCTTAATAAAGCTGTTAAAATTAAAGGGGTCCACCTAAATGCCTTTTTCCAAGGTTAAAGAAAATTCGCGGATGATCGAAGTAAGCTAAAATGGTTTTTTGATGAGGATAGTTTCAGTGACGAAGGAGCGATTTCGGGAGCTCTTTACTTTTGTGATGTTCCTACTAGTGTCAATAAACTTAAAAATATTTTGCTTTGCTTTCTTCTAAAATTAAAACAAGGTTTATCAGATAAATTTTTAAAAGTTTTATTTAATAATACTTCCAGAAAATCTGTAAGTATAGCTGTTTGTAATGTACGACTTTCTCTTTCGCAAAAGTTTTTTCCTCAAATATAGGATTCACATCAATCAACAGGTACTAATATATAGAGGAGCATGGAAATGATTTCTTAAATTATTTATACAATCCGTAACCTGAAGATAGGAAAGCAATTACATACCACGCCGACACTTATACAGCTATAGAGAAAAGCAGCAATTTCCAAGTTTTGAGGCAATCATTTTGTGTTCATCAAGGCCGTCATTCGATAAAGCCAACATTAATTATAGCCTCCGCCGCGCCGACTACATTTTAGATATACAAGGACCATATTCTTCCTATAGTAGAAATAACAACGATACCATTCTTCGAAATCAATTTTTAACTCATATCGATGGAATCAGGACTTGGTTTTAAGATATATTTGTGGTAGATCGAGGTTACAGAGATGCTTTCCTGGAGGCATTAGGATTCAATCAAAAATTATTATTTACAAGAGCAGGAAAAAACCAACTTCCTACGGAAGAAGCAAGTAAGTCGCGCTTGGTCACAAAAACCAGATGGATTGTACAGGCAAGAAACAACCACCTTAAAGCTATTTTAAAATTTTTCTCAAGTACAGTGCCGATCATAGCGTTATTCATTTTGAAGAATTTTATAAAATCTGTGGTGCATTAATCAATCAATGTTATGGATCAATTAACACGGAGAGAGCAGATGCTCATCTAGCTCAGATTATTTTGGAAAGATCTAGACAACCCAATCTCATTAAAGACAGGGTAGAAGCAGCAAGGTTACAGCGCAGGCATGTAAAAGGGTGAATTTAGAAAAACAAATCGCCAACATTCCTCGATTATCGATAGAATATATACGAGATAAAACAATTGGAATGTATCATATTAAAGGAGCACGGAGATGGCATTGAGATTGACTCGCGACAATATATTCCCAATATTTAGAGGTTTAGAATATTTTCGCGCTTCAGAAATGAAACCAAGCATCAAATATGGGTTGAATATCAAAATGGGGATAATCCGATTACAAGATACTATTGAATGTGTAAAGCTGGTTCAAGAACTGTTGAAACATGTGTCCATGTTGTTGCATCAATTCTGTGGTATGCGGGGTATGCAAGAAACCAGATAAATATAAAATATCCTTTCACCAAAAGATATCTTGAATGCTGTTGGTCGAAATGAGGCAGATATGCCATATATAATTAACTAAGTAGGTAAAAAATAAAAATGTATTGTTTTTCATTTAAAAACCTATCCTGCAGCATACAGTTCATATAGTTCTTAGTCAATTTTTTTGTTTTCGTCACATTTAGGTTTTAATAAGATCAAAATTGGTCAAAATCAATATGGTCTTGCTTCCTTGCTTTATTGTTTTTAAATTTCACTGTGTTTAGTTTTTAATTAAAAAATACTTCGATTTCAAAACCGTTTTCCACATAAAAAATCCAATTTTATTATCTTAACTCAGCTGGTTAACACTACACTTATAAACCACCATTCGTAATGAATATAATAATCCAAAAAAATATATTTTCTAATATACTAGCTAAAACACAGAGGTATAATATAGACGATACCTGTTTAATTTTTAATACTTTTCTGATGTGGAGAAATTTTGAAATACCCTCTACATAACTGTAATGTTTATGATTTATATGTTTTTAATTTGTTGTAAATAGAATTTTGAGAAGAAACATAACAATAGTTTATTTAAATCAAATCAAAACAATTCCGTCTCCCTGTTATTATGTCTATAAAATAAACGATTTTTTGGCAATATTCATTTGAGCTATCAAAAAATAATTACAAATCTGTACAATTATTAAAAAAAAAACAGTAAACATTTCAACAACGAATTATCCCTAAAAGTAACATCCAAACATTTACAGTGGGATTTATAATGTAAAAAACGATTAGGAATATTTAGTGTTGATTTACGTGACAGATAATGCATAATTGAAGTAATTCAAAACAAAACTCCAGAACGTAATGCGTGGAATACTTCAATAACAACGACAGTTGTCCAACTCACTGATTGCTTACTGATATATCTCTCGCTGAAAAAAATGTTACGGCTAAGTAATAAAAATTAATTGAATCACGGAAGTTTTACCTATCCACTGCCCCTTGCGCTAATTTATTATTAATATTGACGTGACCTATAAAACCCTATTCTCGAAACAATGGCAATGTGTTGTAACGACGTAAACATTTTTTAAATACATCATCATGACCAATAATTATATCCCCGTTATGCAAAGATATACAGGGTGTCCGAGAAAATATCTTAAATATAAATAAAACAACTAAAAATAAAATGCTACTTTGGCATATAAAATTTTGTTCATAACTGCTCACCAACTGAGATATTCGGTCTTAAAGCTAGGAGGTGTAGCAATTCTTCCAAAATAGATTTGGTATTGTTTGTAGCAACTGAATTATATTCGACGGATTTATGAATAGTCGAAAAAGTTAACGGTCAAGAAGACCGTGAATAAACTACCTTTAAATGTTTTTACTAAACACATTTTAGCTGCATATGAACATTTGCCGAAAATATAAGTGTAAAAGTTCTTAAGATACAATTTAAAAAGAATAGCACATACAAGACTGGAAAGACTAGCTGAAATGGAAACTGAATTGGTTTGTGATTAAGTGGAAGAATAGCCCCTGGCTAAACTTTACATCATTTATTTTTTTTATTTATTATATAATATGTACAACTTGCTAATAAAGACGTTATTTATTTATTTGTTGGAATATATTAAGTCGGACATTGTTGGAGTAAGTGAAGTAAGGCGAAATCCACTCACATATCATGTGAGAAATGAAGAAAACTCTGGAGGAGTTGGACTTTTTATTCACAGAGGGAATTCGTAAGACATTGTGTCCATGAAGTCCATATTTTCAATACTCAGCCTCAACACCAGATATTAAATAAAAATTATCCAAATCTACGCACTAACTACATATCACACTGAAGAAAAAATAGACATATTTTCTGATAAACTATCCGAAGCTCTAAAACCCCCTTAGAGTCACTTTTATTTAAGGTAAAATGATAGAAATAGTATAAAGTAAGGAACTTTTTTTGGAATTGGTGGGTAAAAATTATAGGAACCATTGAAGAAAATAACAGTATGAGAGTAACGAGGCTAAACCTCGGAAACGGAAAAATAGGAATTTTTTTAAATAATCGGTAAAGTTTGTGGATCGGAAGGCAAGGCCCGTCCTTATTCGGTGGCCAGCAAACAGCCCCGACATCACACTACTAGATAATTTTTGTGGAGGTATTTATCAGGCAAAGTCTGCTTTAATAGAACTGGTAACTAAGGATTTATGGCAAAATATCGAACAGAACATAGTAATTTTAAATCATGAATGTGCTTTCTTTATTAGCAATGTAGTTAGACTTTTTTGTTTTATGGGTAATTTTGAAATCGCCGTATTATATATTTTTGAAAAGAGACTAATGAGGAGAATCGAAAAATTCAAAAATATGTAGGGTGTTCCCTTTAAAATAACGAACTTGGTGCTCGTTTCTAAACATTCTGATTGTCATTTGTTTTCCAAATTAGCGTAGTGCTAGTATTCCGAACAAACCTTAGAGCTTTCGTATAAACAATTTTATACATTTTGTACATATATATATATATATATATATATATATATATATATATATATATAGATTATATATATATATATATATATATATATATATATATATATATATATATATATATATATATATATATATATATATATATATATATATATATATATATATATATATATATATATATATATATATATATATATATATATATATATATATATATATATATATATATATATATATATATATATATATATATATATATATATATATATATATATATATATATATATATATATATATATATATATATATATATATATATATATATATATATATATATATATATATATATATATATATATATATATATATATATATATATATATATATATATATATATATATATATAATATAAATGAACTAAATAAAAATATCCAAAATCTAATTATCCACGCTAAATCTCTTTTACCTGAAAATATTGTTGACGGTTTTTTATCGTTTGAGAGGATTAAATTTGAAAAAACATTCAATTCTACTAAAAATAAAAAACAAAAAAAAATTCTCGAAACTATTGTCTTATACACCTCAAAACAAAATAAAAATTACTACTAATCAATGGTTAGACAAGATTTCTGACACTGAAATACCAAATGACGTGGCTGAAATTCTGGCTCTAGGTCCAAATTTCTCTCTTCCGATAACAAACGGAAAACAGTTATATGTCACGGATTACATCGCCTGTGTTGAAAGTGTTATTTATGACAAATCAAACGAAATTAAAGATTCAATCCGCGCAGACGTAGTAAATGTTGTCACAAATCACAAAACAAAAATTAATCAGAAAAAATTTAAACTAACAAAATTTCAAGTTAAAGTCCAGACACAAATAACAA
This sequence comes from Kuschelorhynchus macadamiae, assembly GCA_030620095.1. Classification (NCBI taxonomy): domain Eukaryota; kingdom Metazoa; phylum Arthropoda; class Insecta; order Coleoptera; family Curculionidae; genus Kuschelorhynchus; species Kuschelorhynchus macadamiae. The sequence goes on along the minus strand of JAUTXW010004453.1, from coordinate 289,175 downwards.
AAACAAAGCACTTTGTAAAAGATAACCCCCTAATAAAACAGTCGTAATGAATTCAATCGATTATAAAAGAAAAATGGATAAACTACTCGGCGATACAACAACACAGCCAAAACTTAACAATACATAATGCAGTTACTCCAAAAATGTATGGTTGACCTAAAATACATAAAACAGGCATTCCATTAATACCAATTATTTCGTGTATACAATCTCCGTTTTACAAACTCTCACAATATTTATCGGAATGCTTGTCAAACATTATCGGTAAATCAATTATTTTTAAAAAGATTATTTTACTTTTAAACAATTTATTGATAAAATTAATATTCCTAACAATTACAAACCTGTACCGCTTGATGTGGTTTCTTTATATAGCAATATCTCAAACGAATTAGTTCCTCAGATAATAACAAAGAAATGGGACACTTTAAAAAAATACAGAACACTTAAATTGAGAGATTTTATAGAGGCTATAAACATTACATTATACAACAATTACTTTCAATACGAAGAAAGTGTCTATCAACAGGTAATCGGCTGTGCAATGGGCTCCCCAATTTCCTCTACAATAGCACAACTAGTAATGGAGTATCTGGAAGAAAGTGTTTTGGAGAAAACGGATTTTGATATAATTTTTTTCAAAAGATTCGTTGATGATTGTTTGACTGCTATTCCAGAAGATAAAATTAACAAACTACTAAACGGTTTTAATAATTTTCATCCTAAGTTACAATTCACAATGGCAATTGAAGAAAATAATGAAATTAATTTTTTAGATTTAACGTTAATCAGAGAATTTACAGATAACAAATTAAAAACAAAATGGTATACCAAAGAAACCTGGTCGGGCCGATATCTAAATTTTAATTCCAACCATTCAAACAACCAAAAGAATAGTATAATAATAGGATTGACAGACCGCGCAATCGCTCTAACCTCTCCAGAATACCAACCAAACACTCTAGAAAAAGTTAAACAGGTATTAATAGACAACCATTAATCCAGTAAAAAATATTTTAAGGATTTTTAAACAATGAACTTATCTTCACTACAACAAAAAGAAAGAACAAATAAAGAACCAAAATACTAAATACGTAGCACTACCGTATATACATAACCTATCAGAAAAATTAAAGTATATTCTTTCAAAACACAATATAACTGTTTGCCATAAAGCACAAAATTTATTAAATTCTCTGTAGACACCCTTAAAAAGTAAACTTTCACAAAAAAAAACAAACGTAATTTATTTAATTCCATGTTTAAATTATCCTAAGAAATATATAGGTATGACAACACAATACTTCTAGAAAACCGCATTAAAGGACACAAATATACTAAAAATGCATCGACAGCTCTTCATAAACATGAACATACATCAAAACACGTGTTTAACTTTAACGCAACCGAGATTTTAGCCCAAGATAGAAATTATTATAAATTAACAGTTAAGGAAATGATCGCAATAAAAAAGGAGAGCCAGGCAGTATATGATAAAAAAGATATTAATGGTTTAAGTCAAATATATTTCAACTTAATTAATTAATCGGAAAGAAATACAAATTCAAAATCTAATCCTCTCAACCCTGTATAAAATTTTAAACAGAAATTCAACTGGCCTCTGTACATCAATTAAAAATAATAATATTTGTATTCACAGGTGCCAAGAACCAGATAAAATACAGAGTTTTTATAGCAAAAAAAAAATGTTAACCAAAATATTCTAGACCCGATCAGTCTCATAATTTCACCACATTAACATTCCACCAAGCAAATTGCTTCTCCAAGGTTCGTACCGTAAACTATAAGTATAATAGATATTTGCGTTTTAAATTTGTCTCTACTAACTCAAAAATGTGTTTTTAAATTTATTTTAAAGTGTACAATTTTAGTCATTTTAAGCCATATAACGTCTCAATGTATATAATGATGTTTACGTGTATGTATGTATATATTTTTATACATACATAGATAGATATTTGCGTTTTAAATTTGTCTCTACTAACTCAAAAATGTGTTTTTAAATTCATTTTAAAGTGTACAATTTTAGTCATTGTAAGCCATATAACGTCTCAATGTATATAATGATGTTTACGTGTATGTATGTATATATTTTTATTGTGTTTTTAATGGAAAAATTTTTTTAGGAATCAGGAGGCAATAAACTCTTGAGGGAGCTCAACACAATAAGCGAAACGTTGATTTAAAGTGAGAAAATTTTTTTTCCATTGTTAACCTAACCCAAGAAAATAAGGTCCCACATATAAATATATGGTTATTTTTTTTTTCGGATGGTGTTGTTGTTGTTGCGCTAATCGCGTTTGAGTTTTTGCGATTTTAGATTTGTCGATTATTGTCTTCCATACTGTTGGTAGTTTTAATGATTCGTCCCTTTTATTCAAATCACCTTGTTTTTCAATTTCTATGGCTTCTCGGATTATTCTGGTCTTATAATGTTCTATATTGGCACTCTCCCTACACCCATCGAAATTTATTGTATGGCCGGTTTCCTGATGATGTAGGAATAAAGCTGAGGTTGTTTGTTTATTTCTGATGCTGAGTTTATGCTCTTCCACTCTTGCTGATATTCGCCTGTTAGTTTGCCCCACGTACAACTTTTCACAGTCCTGGCACGGAATACTGTATACTCCGTGGTTTTCCAGTTTGTTTTATCTTTTGGGTTTCCAAGTAGTTTACATATAGTTGTTTGTGGCTTGTGTATTGTTTGTATGTTATGTTTCCTAAGAATTCTTCCGATTCTGTCTGTTGTGCCTTTTACATATGGTAAGACTACTTGTTGCTTTCCCGGTTCATAAGTTTTGTTGTTCGTTGTTCGGGAAACCTGGGCATTAATAGCTTTCTCTATGGTGTGATTTGTGTAGCCAGGGAGTGTGGGAGATTGCCAATATAGAACATTATAAGACCAGAATAATCCGAGAAGCAATAGAAATTGAAAAACAAGGTGATTTGAATAAAAGGGACGAATCATTAAAACTACTAACAGTATGGAAGACAATAATCGACAAATCTAAAATCGCAAAAACTCAAACGCAATTAGCGCAACAACAACAGCACCATCCGGAAAACATAAATAACGACCAACCGTGCGCAGATATAACCTTCGGCCCCAAGTGGGGGGTATAAAAGGAAGCGTCGCAGTCACCAACACTTGAGTCTCTATTCGGACGCGAGAAAGAAAGCTTCGAAAATGCCAAATGTGATTTTGGCGAAACGTCAGCAAAACTGTTCTTTTCAGAACGACAGTAATTAACGGATGTAGACCCAGAATGAAAACACAATATATATATATATATATATATATATATATATATATAATGCCTCTAGATTTCAGTTTATTCAAATACTGAAAAAGTGACATTTTGCTTACAGGTTGTGGAGTCCCCAAGCAGCCCTCAAGTGCCATTAGTAAACCAAAGAGAGGATTTGCCCAACTTTTCACATAAAATCTGGAATTTTTCTAGACTGCCGTTCGACGGAGCTGACAGAACAAATTTTTTATACCGTCAAGACCTTCATAGGCGCTTTTTAATTGGTTCACCTGGTAAGTTATTTACTCAAATGCAGGGGACATATTGTGCATGCCCTAAAAACCAACTAAAAGGTAAAAAAGTATACAAAAATACACTACATTTAACACTGGAAATTAATTATAGGTTTCCAATGATGTTCATGCAAATTATTCAGCCGTTAAAACAAACTGCAATGTAAATTCTCATTAAATAAATTAGGCAGCTTTTGGACTTAATTTCCAAGCTTTGAATATAGAGAGGTGTAAGTTAACTTAACAGATGTGATAGGTTCGGTGAAAAGTTTTCGCACAACGCTTATATATGGCATTTATAATTCAGTGGGTGTTTGAGGAAAGGTTACTGTTCTTCCAAATAAACTGCTAGTTAGATGGAACGGATAATCAAAGTTTTTAGTGGACATTCCAAAGTGAATATTTTCGAAATAAGAAGGGATATCAAGACGGGATCTTCGTAGATATGTTACAAATCTCTTTGAGAATACACCGTTTTAAGACAAACTCTTGATTATGGTAAGATCTATTTATAGTATGTAGAGCGAGAGCGTCCAAGTTTTTTTAAAATCTCAGTTGCTCCGAAATTTTTCAAATCAGTTTTTTATTTTTTCACTGCTTAACCAATTAAACAGATTAATTTTTGCATTGGCATAAAATGTATTAAAAAATTAGCGTTAGCTTCGCAACTTGTTATAGGCAGTGTCAAATACATTTTATGCACTGCATATAAATTTGAAAAGGTGTTAATGATGTTGGTTTCAAGAACTATGTTTAACATTTTGGAAGCGGTAACAGAGACATTCTTCTTGAAACATACAATGTCTTAGTGATTCTTAAATTGGAAACATTCGGTATACAACATTCTCCAATACCATTTTTAACCGACTTCAAAAAAGGAGGAGATAATCTATTCGATTGATGTTTTTTTTATGTATGTACATCGATTACTTCTCATTGGTTTGATCAATTAGCATGACATCTTCAGGGAATATTCAGGATGTTACCGGAATGGTCTTATAGCATTGAAAAAATGTTAAAATTGGCGGAATAGCGCCATTTTAAATAATTTACATTGAGCAATATGAGTTCGCCATTTTGTCATGAAGAAAAATCATGTATATTACCATTGTATATTGTATAATATGACATGTTATTATACAATGATGTTACATAATATGCAGTGGACCCAGTGGCTATTTGTTAAACATGACTTTCACATTGAAACTCGTATAAATAGAAATTACAATTTTTATTAATAAAATGCACCTAAAAGTGAAAAATAATATTTTATTTCATCTGGAAAATTTTACTCTATAAAATCAGCGCTAAATTAACAAAAACTCGCTGTATTAGACATCAAAACACTCAGTACATAAATATAGTTTTGTTGTTTGGTAATGAAGAATAAGTTTGGAGCCGACTTCGCTGAGTAAAATCTTCCAGATGAAATAAAATATTTTTAGTGCATTTTTTGAAGTCGGTTTTATTTTTTATATAAAAATTTGTATTATAGATAGACATGACTGATGTTAAGTACTGCGATACGATAACTTTAATAAAATATCTTTTTTTGTATACATCTAACAAAAATCTGAAGTGGAATTACGTGACGGGGTGGCGAGAGCGGGCGAGTATTTTTGTTGTGTAATTTGGCAGTTCACAATCATAGCGTCGGGTTTGATAGTTTAGTCATTTTGGCGAATATTAATGAGGTTAGAGAAAAACCGTTATCTTAAATATGTGTTTCTTTACAATTAATTTTAACAGCACGGTTATACAGTTATCCCTGACCACCTATTTTGTTTATTGTTTATTTGGGTACTAATTAAAACTAAACAGTAACTTGGAACTTTGCTTTCTTTTGGTCGAAATTCTATAATCTTACAATCAAATCACAATACATATGTGGGCAGATGTTTTCTGTGGAAGTAACTAATGAATTTATTTTTAAATGTCTAGATCTTGATCGCATTCTTTACTATTTACAAGATGAGATATATACAAAGTTAATATAAAAGGCCATATTTAAACAAACTAAAAAATCTTGTCAAAATCTGCTAAATATACTAAAGCACCAAATAATGTTAAAAACAATAATAAATCCATGTTTTAAAATTGCACACAAAAGATGCCCCTTATTTTATAATAGGTTAAGCGGCGGAAGGCCGCTGCAATATTATGTTAAAGCTGTAAGATATATTTATTAGCTTCAATGTGATTTAAATAGGAAAATATATATAGTTGGGCGCTACATTGGAAGTTTTATGAAAAAGTCAAATCTAGAATGATAAAATAGAAGCAGATTTGACCGTTTTCGACCATTTTTTGACCACTTTTTGACGCAAATGCCGTCGCATATAATCTTTTTTCCCACAAAATGGCTCTGAACCATCATCTACTTAACTGCAAAATTTGAAATGTTAAATCGTATTCATGCATTTGCATTTCTGCAGCGCATGTACCTTTTAAAACCCATTTTTAACCGAAATGTAATTTAAATTGCCTATACATAGTACAATTTTTTAAGGTCGGACGTGCCGAAAGTTTTCTAATACGTAGGTGTCTCTTCGTTGTCACTGATTTTTCGTTTTTTGCGTGCTCCCTTAACATCCTAATGTTAATGCAGTAACACGAACTCACTTCTATGGCGACTCTGATGTATTTAAAAATTACTCAAAACAGAAATCGTCAAAATACACTTTTTTAAAGTCAACACACATAATGACATAGCATAGGCTCATAAGGATATCAACCAATTACAGGCAGTATACAAAACGCCATATTATTTGCCATCCTCTGCTGCATATACACATTTTTCCTAAGAATGAATTCTGTGAATAAGCATTATCTTTGAGGGCCTCAACTGGGGCCCTATTCATAAATCAAAGATATGACTTTTTATCTATGAATGGCGTAAATGATTTCGATATAAAAAAGATCTAGTTTTATTTATTTTTATTCTAACAAATAAATTGCTCAAGGGCCCCTGGGCCTTTAGTCTACTCAGCCTAGGGCGGCCCTGGTTTTATACTTTACTAAAATTCATAGACGTTACTAAAAATTACATGTAGGAATGAATATTGGCTTATTTTTAACGAAGACGTTAGTTGTGACCACTTTTACTTTCCTCGTAAGAGGGAAAAAACATAACTTAACGTTGTATATGAAAACTGACAGCTTGCAGCAAAAATCTAAATAGGTCCATGGATTCTACGTAAAAACTTCATTAAAACTGGTTTCAACCCTTTCCATAAGTTAAAAAAACCTTAACTAAGATACCAGGTGGTACCCCAAAATGCAATATTTTTGATTTCACCCTGTATGAGAGCTATAAAAATTCATTCCGCATTTTCAGATTCACAAAAAAGTAGAACAGTGTCGCGAAAATCGTATTCTTTCTATGGTTGATAATAAGGGAAATACCCTGCATTCGATGAATTTTGCGAAAACTCCTAAACATCCTAATCGGATTTTGTTAATTATCAGAATGTAATCAAATCTGGATATACAAGTAATATGTGTCTGTAGTGTGTGCAGGGTGGGTATTACAGTAAGGGTAGAATAGTTGAAGATACACTTCATTCTAGACAAATGTCTTATTACTAGTGTGAATTAAGCAGTCAATTTACTTTTTTTTAATCCAAAGCTTTAACAAATCTAGAAATCCAAAATAAAATAAAGCAAACGGCAAATTGTTGTATTTAGTAATTGCCCGCTAAATTTTTTACCTTTTATCTAAAAAAATTTTAAAGTTTTAATCTGTTAATGCTATCTAATCTGTTAATGCTATGATAACACTTAGAGTACTAGTTTATTATATTTTTGTTTATTTTTGTCAGATTTTTATCTTTAAATACCTAAAGCACATGTTATTTTTTTAAAACGTACCAAGGAACAATAATTTGATTTTTGGTTCCCTTGGAAGATTGTCACTTTTATTAGGATATGCCTCATTTGTAGGATTTGTAATTTCAAAATAACAGTTACGAGAAAGCGATATATTTTTAATAATAAGATCACAATTATGTTCAAATCCATATTAACATATTTGTTGAATTCCTTGGTTCCTTACTGGCTTACCTCTGATTGCACAAAATGCAATTGCTGTTTAGAATATTTTACCGATCTTTCCGATTTGACAAGCTGCAGAAATTTGACATTCCGCTAAACATTCTAAACTTTAATTGAGCTTTCTGCAACCGGCCATTAAACTTTAACCTAGTGCTTAAGCCTTTTCTTATTTCTTATTATAAGAAAATATTTCAAATAGTATTTTTTACCATCTTGTATAAAATGAACGAAGCACCAAATGACCACTATAAAGAGTGCTTGGATTTTTCTATATTAAAGAGATATTTTTTACAGGTACAGTTGCGATCACTAAAATTCCGGCAACTTTTCCCTGGTGTGATTATACTTATAAGTCACCATTTAATACCTGAATATTACCTGGTTTTGATGACTGAATGTCAAAGTCAAAGAGTTTAATTGAAACTTTTGCCGCATTTATCAAAGCTGAAAATAATAATATAATTGTTCTGCTTGAGGAGGGCTGGCCTGAATGAAGAGTAGCTGAACGATTAGGGCCTAGAAAAAGTATCAATATAAGTTAGGTGGCACAGAAGACATACCCTGTGATAATAATTTAACAGAATATTTGCGGAACAATTCGTTCAAATACGCTGTAATTGCTAAAATAGAAATTGCTTTTCTCGGATCAGTTCTAACTGCAGGCCGCGGTAGAATCAGGCAAATAAAGAATATCATGCTGCCTTCAGTAAGTGCTCTTTACGAAAATAATGAGTTTATTTATCAACATGATAACTGCTCGGTACATTCTGCGCGGAGAGTATCGGAATGGATGGATGAACACCATATCACAGTCTTGTCTTGGACATTAATACAATAGAAAATGTATGGGTTATGCGCAAAAATTCAAGAAATCTGCATGGAATGACCTTACTTCAGAGTTCATTCAATGCCCAACAGACTGATTTCTGTGATAGAACAAAATGGAGCAGCAACCAAATAATAGTCTACCTTTATTTTTACATAGTTTAAAATAAAAATATTTTCTTATATCAATATATATTTATATTTTTTCATTGTCAAAATCGCGCCTTTGGTTATTATATGACTTATATTAGAATACGCAATAATTAATAAATCCTTTAAAGTTAAATACGATTTACGTAATTAAAAATGCAATTTAATTGGGACGAATCACGTGATACAAGCCTGAGTTACCAAAAATACATGGGCATTAATATTTAATTTATTTTCCCCGGTACCCCTAGCTAGTGGGCGCTGGAGCCTTTCATGGGGCGATAGCGAATCTAGAGATAAATTGGGGGACGTAAAGCCAGTCAAGGAGGCGGCCGTAGCGTACCTATTTAAAAAAATTAATATAATAAAATACTTTGAAAGTGCCTTCTGTTTTCATGAATAAACATTTTATCTAGCTATTTAAAATTGTTATCTTACCATTAGGTATACGTATACCGTATACCTATTTCGGTTTAGTACTGTCGATGTCGATAACAAGTAATAGCTTGTTCACTAAACTTGTTCTGTCAGACTTGCATTGTCTTTATTATTTTGGTTTCACATCGTTTCGAATGGTAACTATCTCCAGTCATTTCCAAGTGCAAACTTACACACTTTACGCTTGAAAATGATTGGAGATAGTTACCATTCGAAACGTTGTGAAACCAAGATAATAAAGACAATGCAATTCCTACAGAACGAATTTAGTGAACATTCTACATTGTCTACCACCTTCAAACAAGTAATAGCTTGTTGCCAGAGCAAGTGAACTGGTGTCTCAAACAAGCATACCAGTTTATGCATGCAAGAAAATAAATTTATTAAGAATTACATCTCAGAAGTGTCAGATGTCAAAACACGGTGTTGAAATTCATCACTCTGATAAAATTAGGATTTTTTTAAGAAAATTATGAAATTTCAAATTCGTCCAAAACGTCGCGTCGTATGACTCTAGTGAATATCAAATAACGTAAAAAAACTTTTAAAAAACAAGCTTCTATTTATAAACTATTATTGAAATAAAAAGTATAAAATAATATTAAGTGTATGAAGTTAAATAGTAAAGCTACAGAAAAACCCCACCCTCACTAAGAATGTTCGAAAATGTGATTATTTGCTTAAAAGCTTGAGGCTTTATTTTAAGTGTAATGATGTCTCACGCCTCAAACTTTTAAGGAAATATTCAAATATTTTAAAGTTCTTAGTGACGGTGGGGTTTTTCTGTTGCTTTACTATTTAACTTCATACTGTTTTTTTACTTTTTATTTTAATAGTTTATAAATAAAAGCTCTCCGTCAATTCAATGGATCTCTTTGAGGCATAAGCCTCATCATTTTTGTGCGACGAATTTTAGTAATAAATACTCAGAAATAATAGATATGCGCTCTTTCTAGTTTATTATGTTTTTGGTTATTTTTGGCGGATTTTTATCGTTAAATAGCTAAAGCACATGTTATTTTTTAAAATGGTACCAAGGTTCAATAATTTGACTTCTGATCCCCTTGGAAGATTGTCACTTTTGTTAGGGTATGCCTCATTTGCAGGATTTGTAATTTCAAAATAATAGTTACGAGAAATCGATATATTTTTAATAATAAAATCACACTCATTTTCAAATCCACATTAACATATTTGTTAAATTCCTATTTGGCTTAAACTTCAACATATTGCTTAAGCGTTGTCTTATCTCTTATTATAAGAAAATATTTCGAATTGTATTTTTTGCCATCTTGTATAAAAGGAATAAAGCGCCAAGTGGCCCCTGGTGGGTGCCTGGATTTTTCTATATTAAAAAGATGCCTTTGCGATCTCTAAAATTCGGGCAACTGCTTTTCCCTGTTGTGATTGTACTTATAAGTCATCATTTAAAACCTAAATATTAATATCTGGTTTTGATGCTTGAATGCAGTGACGGCTCGCAGTCTAAAATTTAGAGTCGGCCGAGGCTCAAGGCCAATCAAGGGCGGTTTTACGGTGAGGGGGGTAATGAGGTTTTTACCCCCCACTCCCCCCCAAACCGGTCAAATATCATGTCATGATCATGCGTAATTTACATATTTTTACGTGAAAATTACGATTAAAAACTTGGCTAGGAAACACTATAGCACAAGAGCGAGCTGTTGGATTGGGTCTCTCATACATATCCATAGATAGAGTATTGATGTAAATATAAACAATATAATTAATAAATTGGCTGCAGGAAAAAATTGAACGTTATTCTGTAACTATTTATTAGAGGCTGTTTTCTTTTTCACTTATGCCAAAACAAGTGTGATAAAAAATATGGGTATTTATGTTGTTCTCATACCATTTACAATAAAATATATCAATAAACTTTTTTTTTAAATAAACCCCCCCTCCCAGAAAGGTTTCCTAAAACCGCTCTTGAGGCCAATGTAGTGTTAATTGATGCCGCGTCCAAATATGGTCAAATACTAGTCTTATTATTTTCCGTTTATTTCTTCAATGATAATTAGGTAGGCACCAACCTATATATAGCAGATCTAAGCTAGAGTATAAATTTAAAATAAAAAAGAAATAAAAAGTAAAATAAATAAGAAAAAATTGTCAGTAAAACGCTTTAGTCAATCAATTTAATTTTTTGATATTTTAATGTATCTTGCTTCAAGAGGAAAATAAAATAGATGCCAAAGTGAAAGCTACATACACGACCAAAAAAGGATATTGTCCAGCAAGGACCACGATGCGGCCGGCCGACTTATAAAACAAATTGATATTTTAAAATATTCACTTCACATTTCGTCACCACATTTAAACATGTAACATGGAGTGAAAATTACTAATATAATATATTAACCATTATTAGTTATGATTAATGTAAAGATCTAACAAATTAATTTAAAAATAAGTGGTATGATTTTATAAGAATTACCATTAATAGCTGAAAAATGGTAGTTTCAATTGGGAAAAATTCCGGGGATACATCGAGACGGGCCAAATTTTGGTAAAAATCCAATATCGCGGAACAATGTTAAAGAACGTTTGTTAGAGTGGTTTGAGGTTAAGATCCAGTAAAAAAAAACAAGTATTTTTTTAAATTGTCGACGTTACGCAACATAATTGTTGCATCCTCAGGACACATATATAGGTCTTATATCCTGCATGAAACCCACATTATCAGTACTTTTACTCCGTTACTCCGTATATATTACGCAGTTTAATTAAGTTTCTAAATGATTTTCGTTAACAATCCTTTTGTTGTCATGTTAGAGTATAATAGAGTATAAATAGTCGACGTTTCGCAACTTTATTGTTGCATCTTCAGGACTTATATGTAGATTCTATATCCAACATGAAACCCATATTATCAATCTTTACATATTCCGTTTGTCCGGAGATATTTCCCAGATATTAAGTTTCTAAATGGTTTTCGTTAACGATCCTCTTGTTCTTAGGTTCGAATGATGTCTTATTTGCGGTTAGGATCCAGTAAAAATATAAAAGAATTTTTTAAATTGTCGACGTTTCGAAACTTTATTGTTGCATCCTCAGGACACATATATGGATTCTATATCCTGCATGAAACACATATTTTCATTTTTACCTAATACGTTGGTTCGCAGATATTTCCCAGATATTAAGTTACTAAATGGTTTTCGTTAACGATCCTCTTGTTTTTATGTTAGAGTGGTGTATTATTTGGGGTTAGGATCCAGTAAAAAAAAAATGTTTTTTTTTAATTGTCGACGTTTCGCTACTCTAATGTTGCATCCTCAGGATACACACATATATATATATATATATATATTGTATATCCTGCATGAAATCCATATTATCAGTCTATACCTACTATGTTGGTCCGCAGAGATTTCCCCGATATTCGGTTTCTAAATGGTTCTTGTTAACGATCCTCTTGTTTTTATATTAGAGTGGTGTATTATTTGGGATTAGGATCCAGTAAAAAAACAAAAGCTTTTTTAAATTGTCGACGTTTCGCAACTTTATTGTTGCATCCTCAGGAGACATATACATTTTATATCCTGCATGATACCCATATTATCATTCTTTACCTACTCCGTTGGTTCGCAAATATTAAATGTCTAAAAATGTCTAAATGGTTTTCGTTAACTATCTTCCTGTTGTTATGTTAGAGTGGTGTATTATTTGGGGTTAGGAAATATCTGCGGACCAATGGAGTAGGTAAATACTAATATGGGTTTCAAGCAGGATATCAAATCTGTGTCCTGATGATGCGACAGTAAATTGGCGAAACCTCGGCAATTTAAAAAAGGGCCTTTGTTTTATTTACTGGATCCTAACCCTAAATAATACACCACTCTAACATAACAACAAGATGATCGTTAATGAAAACCATTCATAAACTTAATATCTGGGATATCTGCGGACCAACGGAGTAGGTAAGGACTGATAATATGGATTTCAATTTAAGATGGCGAAACAAAATTTTTAAAAAGGCAACACAAAAAAAACTTATTCAATTGATTTTAAAGTTTGCAGAAAAATTAAATGTGAAAATGAGATACTTATTGAATTTATTTTAAATTATGCCCAAAATTCATGTGGCATAGGTGAAAAGGAAATGGTAAACATATTGGTAGGAATACAATTTGATGGAAAAAAATGGCGCCTAATAAAAATGAAGAGACAGCATATGTACTGAACTAACTTGGATCACACTTCACTCTTCCTAATAAAAGTAATAATTCATAACGAGGGAAGTTCCGGGTAAAGCAATTTACCGATTTTTTTATGATTCTAGTGAATATGAAATAACGTAAAAAATCTTTTAAAAAACAAGCTTTTATTTATAAACTAATTAAATGAAAAGTAAAGAATAATATTTAGTTTATGAAGTTAAATAGTAAAGCTACAGAAAAACCCCCACCCTCACTGAGAGCTTTTGAAAATATGATTATTTTCTTAAAAGCTTGAGGCTTTATTTCAAGTGTGATGACGTCTCACGCCTAGAAGATATTCAATTTTTTTTAAATTCTCAGTGAGGATGGAGTTTTTCTGTAGCTTTACTACTTAACTTCATACACTAAATATTATTTTTTGTTTTAATAATTTATAAATACAAGCTTGTTTTTACAAAGATTTTTTATTTTTATTTTATTTTGAACTATTTAGCAGTATTTTTAACGTACCCTGTATAATATATTACATCTGCTGTGCATATCTTCTGCTGGGTGACTGTATTGTACAAAATTATTTTAAAAAGGCGTGCTAATAATTTAATATTTAATAAGAATACCATAGTAATCACGGACTTTAACTTTCCGCCAATTCGATGGACCCCTTTGGGGGATGAGCCTCAGTATTTTTGTGCAACGAATATTAGTAATAAATACTCAGAAATAATAGATATCTGCTCTTTTATGGAACTCATGCGATATAACGGTGTGAGTAACATTAATAACCGATTCTTAAATCTAGTTTTTGTAAGAAACTAAATGTTGAGGCCGTCAATCATTGTACTGGCCCAATTATTGAAGAGGATAGCCCCATCCCCCTTTAACCATATATTTAAGAAATGTTAGACTAAAAAACTTTTTAACCGGGCCATTAATAAGATTATAAATAATATTCTGACCATATGTTTTTATGAATAAGAATTTAGATCAGTCAGTATCCTAAATATTTTAAAAACAGACAAGTTATGCAAAATATATAGAAATCCTTATCACTATCGGGCATTTTCATTGCTAAGAAGGGCTTCTATGTAGGGATTGTAGTGATTATATTGCCAGTATTGAAAGTGAAATAAACTTTAATTCTAAGAGCTTTTGGAAATTTGTAAAAAATAAAGATGGAGTTATTTGAATAAATAAAATTATGGCGCCGATCGTCCTGCTACTGTTGTTGGTGAAAATAAATTATTAACTGAAAATCAGATATCCAAGGCAATTCTTGCGTTTAAAATTAAATTTCATATATAATGCCCTTGTCTTTAAAATGGAAGATATCATATATAATGCCCTTGCCTAAAGGTGGTGATAACCATAATGTAAAAAATTATAGGCCTATTAGTAAATTATGGTATTCGAAAAAATTACACAGGAATCCATTCTTAATATAGTTAAAAATATTTTAATTAAACAGCAACACGGATTTTATCCGAGTAGGTTCATTGACAGCAATCTATTAGAATATTCCGAATTTATCACCCAGTCTATGGACGCTGAAAACCAAGTTGATGTTGTATACATGGACTTCAGCAAGGCATCTGATAAAATAAATCATATTATACTAATAGGGCGTCTTGCTGAGGTGTGTGTATCGAACAGTTTATTAGGGTAGATCTGGTCGTATCTAACGAGTAGAGAGCAAATGGTTTCGCATGAGGGATTTTTATCCCAACAATTTCATGTAACCTCAGATGTTCCACAGGGCAGTCACCTTGGTCCTCTGTTCTTTATTATATATATATATATATATATATATATATATATATATATATATATATATATATAATTAATGAAACACCCTATTTTTTATTCGAATTTCCTGCTTTATGTGGATGGTTTCAAATGTTTTTGCTTTTAAATGCTTAAGTACGGTTTTGTGGTAATAATAGTCTGTTCCTAAATTTAGAAAAATGTGTGTCAATATCATTCCTAAGAAATAAAAATACTTTTAAATTTAATTACACCATTCGGGGATCTTGGAGTTATTATGGACTCTAAAATGATATTTAAATCTTACTTAGAATTCGTTGTAAACAACTGTAATTGGCTTTGATGATTTATAATTCACAATAACTATAACTTTACTAACCCTGTTACAATCCTGAATTTGTATTATGCCTTCATTTTTAACCGCTTGACTTTTGTGTCAGCTGTTTGCAATCCTTTCTTTCCAGCCTTTGCACAAAATTCATTTTTGATATTTTTATCACGCAAGACAGAGGGAGCCATTGTAAATAGTAATTACAGTCCAATTCGCACAAATGTAACAGAAGAACGCTTTCTGACCACTTAATAGTATATAAAATTATTTATGAACTAATTGGTTATCTTGTTCTTGCTTCAAAAATAATTTATAAAATACCTGCTCATGACTTAAGAACTCAAAGTATTTTTCACATTCCTTTTAGAAACTCAAACTCCGGACAAAACTTTCCTATTTCTAGAATATTGTCTAGATGTCAGGGCGGTGAAGTGTTTGATATGTTCTTGGACAGGTACAAAAAATTTGTCAAATTTTTATTGTGTGGTTTTTGTATTAATTTTGTATTCCTTTTTGTACATAATTTATAACTGAAACTCTCCCACTAATTTGTAATATATACCGTGAATACTTAGTGGACTTTTGTCTATTGTATTCTTATCTTCAAATAAATATTCACGATTTTTTTACTCCATGGTTCCATATTATTGCATTGTCATAGAAGTTACGTAGTTATGTCAAATTTTAGCTTAACCGGATACCAGCAATATGCTCGAAAAATGGATTACAAATTTTGAACCAGAAAGACATACATACTTACCGGAAAGATAGGCATATGAAGAAAGCAAGTTAAATACAAGCTTGTAAAAAAGAGCTAGCAAGAAATAAAAATCCTCGGTTGGATAAACCATAATAACAATTATCTAAAAGGATAATTCGTTTGATTAAATATAGAGGTTTCCCGCTTAAAAATAAGTCAATTTTTTTTTTGACGGTGCGGAGCAATTGTTGAGCAGTTTTTTTTAATTCAGAATTTCTAGATCATCAATCTAAAATACATAAAAATGTTGTATGTATAATCTCAATTTGGTCTTTTGTTAATTATATTTTCCCTGTTGTTTCAGACGATCCAGATTCTTTGTTACGCGGCCCTGTAAACATGTCTCTTGGACTTAAACCTACTCTGGATTGCAGTACGTGCTCCACCCAAAGTGGCCCAATATACACACCCAACGAAGGTGGAAACAAGGTGACGTAGTTCCAGAAATATTTACAATTTTATATTGTAAATCTCCTTTGTATAGTTTAGATTTACGTTGTATATCAAAAATCCAAGTGTACTATAGATATTTGTAAAATATAAAAGTAATAGTTCAAATTTAAAATAGACTACTTAAATATGAAAAAAATACTTAATCAATGCAATTTTAGGTGCAATTTGTGATAGTGATATGTATAAAAAACTTTGTAGAAGAATATATGCACTAAGTAATCAATTAAGTTTTAGACCACTTTATTTCTCCTAAACTCGTTAATCTAAAAATGGGCAAAATAGAGAACTGTTCTGCCCTAACTAAAGCCTTTATTCCAGGACAGGGTGATTGATGAATATACTATAGAGATAGAGAATACAACATACTTTATTTGTGTTTAAATGCCTGGTGTTGAATAACAAATGCACAGTTCTTAAATAAATATAAATTAAACCATTTATTTCTCAACAGTAAAAAAATAATTTACATTTCTATAATATATGTAACGATATGTTAAAACTAATGGGTGGCAAAACATTCTATATATTACATACATCCACTTATCCTTAACAGTTTGGAAAAACCTAGTCTAGACATTTTTAATACTATGCTATAGTAATATCTACATAAGCATTCTGGGGTTGAGCTTCCATTTCCCGTTTTTTGAGTATTTTGCAAAGAAGGATTTAAAAAAAGATTACTAAAAAGAATTTCATGATTAGAAGAAAGAATATATATGTATATATATATATATATATATATATATATATATATATATATATATATATATATATATATATATATATATATATATATATATATATATATATATATATATATATATATATATATATATATATATATATATATATATATATATATATATATATATATATATATATATATATATATATATATATATATATATATATATATATATATATATATATATATATATATATATATATATATATATATATATATATATATATATATATATATATATATATATATATATATATATATATATATATATATATATATATATATATATATATATATATATATATATATATATATATATATATATATATATATATATATATATATATATATATATATATATATATATATATATATATATATATATATATATATATATATATATATATATATATATATATATATATATATATATATATATATATATATATATATATATATATATATATATATATATATATATATATATATATATATATATATATATATATATATATATATATATATATATATATATATATATATATATATATATATATATATATATATATATATATATATATATATATATATATATATATATATATATATATATATATATATATATATATATATATATATATATATATATATATATATATATATATATATATATATATATATATATATATATATATATATATATATATATATATATATATATATATATATATATATATATATATATATATATATATATATATATATATATATATATATATATATATATATATATATATATATATATATATATATATATATATATATATATATATATATATATATATATATATATATATATATATATATATATATATATATATATATATATATATATATATATATATATATATATATATATATATATATATATATATATATATATATATATATATATATATATATATATATATATATATATATATATATATATATATATATATATATATATATATATATATATATATATATATATATATATATATATATATATATATATATATATATATATATATATATATATATATATATATATATATATATATATATATATATATATATATATATATATATATATATATATATATATATATATATATATATATATATATATATATATATATATATATATATATATATATATATATATATATATATATATATATATATATATATATATATATATATATATATATATATATATATATATATATATATATATATATATATATATATATATATATATATATATATATATATATATATATATATATATATATATATATATATACCTAATTATTGGGTTTCATGAGAAATTTTTTATTTATTGTCCAGCTCACTTTAAGCCATCTTCAACATCCCGTATACTTTTTTTACGTTTTTAAGCAATATAAACACTGAACAGACGAAAACCGGATATTCAACAATATGTGCTCTTCGCAGATCTGTTGCAAATCTCTTTTACAGAGTGTAGGTACAGCTTGAGCGTGCCAAAATTTTAAAACTTCAGTTGCTTTGAAAATTTACGAATCCATTTTATTTTTTGTTTGCTACTATAAAGCAATACTTTTAAAAAGATGATTTCAGCGATTTTTTAATTTTTTGTTTTTGTTTAAAAATATTCATTTTTTGAAAAATGTTTATTTTCTTATTTATTAACCTGTCCAGAAATTAATTTAAGATAAGTTCATCACATTTCACTGCTCAGTTGAATGGGAACCAGTTTCAATATTAAAGGTTTATTATATATGGAATAATTTGCCAAAAAATGGCGTTTTAGCATCACGCAGTAAGCTTTAAAAACTGCATGTTTTGACACATTTTTTTAAGTAAGAATGTCAGCTGTCCTCACATCTACGTTTTTTAAAATACCGGGTATTCCAAAAATTTTAAATGTACAGGGTAATCACCCTTTTCATTTTTCTCGTTAGCCATTAATAGTGACACGTAAAGAGTTTTGAAGACTTTTTGGAAAGGTGCGAAAAACACCATCAGTGCTGTTAGAATTCAGAATGGATGAAAAAGTTAGTTCACCCTGTATTATGGCAGAACTAACGGTGTTTCTCGCACCTTTGCGTTGATATGCATGTGATTACAGCTAATGTTTTTGCTTAAAAAAATGTATCCTGCTTACTTAATAATAAGAAATCTTTAATACACTCATGGAAAATTGAAACAATTCAGACAAAATTATAGTAATATTTGTAATATGATATTTTCTGATTCCTCCAAGCGGTTTAAATAAACTTTTTTTGTTTTAAAGGTACATTATTAGACTTTATTCTTGAGCAGAATGTTTGACATAAAACACAATTAACGTCAATATACAGGGTGATTCAAACAAACGTGATTTTACCCAAAATTTAACTACATTTCTGAGTTAAACAGCAATCACGTCAAATGATAGCCCCAGATACCCGAGCAATCGGTATACTAGAAAGTGGCTTATCACAAAGAATTGTGGCTGAAAGGTTGCATATTAAACAAAGTGCTTTTTCAAGAGCATGCGCAGATATCAAAATACTGGTTCAGTGTAATATAACCATGGAGCAGGTGCTGTGAAAAAAACAACCCCTGGGACAGACAGATACACTGTACGTCAAGCTCTTCCGAGAGGAATATTCATCAACATTATCAACAGCCTTATCATCTACTGCTGGATATCGGCCTACCTCTCGCATATACCTATGCTGTGTGTCTTAGCTATAATTTACACAGGTATATGAGCCCTAGAGTTTATGATTGAATCCGAATGACGTTATTTGAGAGGTGATTTTAGCATATTACTTGTCCAGGTAACACAAAATGTAACCATTTCTACAAAAAGCATTCGAAATCGATTACATAGAGCTCATTTAATTTTCCGAAGGCCCTATAGGCATCCGCAGTTATTAAGAGAACACAGACGGTCTCGAAGAACATGTTAACTGGGATTTACTCGAATAGTCACATTGTTTATTTGCGGATGAATCAAAGGTTGCATTTCATCCTGACGACAATCTGATTCGTGTGTGGCGTCGAACAGGAGAGGGATACGAAGAAAAATGTTCCATCGAATTCCGTTTGGAGGTGGTTCTGTAACAGTGTGGGGAGGAATATTTACAGGTGGTCGAACAGAATTAACAGTTCTTGTAATCGCTCTGTAAACGCATTTCGTTATTTAGAGATTTTGGAGAATGACATACCTCAAGAAGCTGACAGATTAGGCAACAATTTTATTTATGTGGAAAATAATGCAAGAATACATAGGGCAGGAATAGTTAACGAATGTTATCATCAATATAACAGAATGGTTTGGCCCACCCGCTCCCCGGATTGTAATCCAATCAATAGCAATTACTTAGAATTAATGATGAATTGGTTGAAACAGTTCATGAGGAATGGCATTTAATTCCTCAAGAGTTAATAGACAATGTTATATCAAGTATGCCCAGAAGATGTCGGGAAGTTATAAGAGTTCGCGAAGGACCCACCCGATACTAGTACCTGTAGTACCTACTTGTATATAGTTTTTTTATTTATTTTCGGTTTTAAAAATAGTGTTTTAATTAAGGTTAACTTTGCTAATAAATGTGTTTTAATGGTAAACATTGTTGTATCACTTTTTCACCAATATGACAGTATTATAAATCCAGAGGTGAACAAAACAAAAAAAATTGGCAGAGATTTCTAAAACATCTTTTCAAGCAAAATCATTAGACATGATAAGCATAATTTTGGGATTTGCTGTTTAACTCAGAAATGTATTTAATTTTGGGTAAAAAACACGTGTGTGTGAGTCACCCTGTATATTGACGTTAATTGTGTTTTATGTCAAACATCCTGCCCAAGAATAAAGTCTACTAATATACCTTTCAAACAAAAAAAAGTTTATTTAAATCGCTTGTAGCAATTAGAAAATATCATATTAAAAATATTACTAAAATTTCGTCGTCGAGTCGTTTCAAACTTCTATGAACAAATGAACAAATGTATGGGGTCATATATACCCTATAACTAATATTAAATTAATTTCTGGACACTGCAGGTTCTAGGCACTCTTAAGGTACTATAAACTACAGAAATATATAGCCGTGAGACGTTACTAAAAAACTTAATAATAGGAACGCGTTAAAAAATGTACAGGTTAAAAAGTAACAAAACAAAATTTTTCAAAAAAATCGATGTTCCAAAAAATAAATAAAAATGTTGAAATTTTTTTATGCAGTTTTAATAAGGATTAATTTAAAAATTTAACTCTACACCCTGTATTCTTATATCTTATCATAACTAAGATTTTCACTTAAAACGCTAGGAAAACTTTTACTTACAAAAATCCACTAAAAACATTGGTTATCTGTTTGTCTAGCAGTGAAAACTTCTTTAATGTACATTAAAGAATTAATAAAATAAAGTACTACATGAATTAGTAATTTTCGAACTTTATATACACACGATAAAAAGAGGTAATGAAAAAAGTCAGAAAATCATTATTATGCAAACAAAATATAATACTAATAGTTGTAAAAATGAAAAATTCACCTCTGCAACCCAAAATATTAATTCTCAATATAATGGTTGTATAAAAAATACAAAAACTATTGTAAAATGGTAATTTTTGACCATGTGTATATATGTACAAAACTTTAACAAAAATGCAAACATATACATGGGCGCATCTATTGGATTAGCAGTGGCGTGCCTAATTTCGTGCCACGGATTTCACAATTTACGCAACCACCGGATACATTGAAAATGATAATAAGATAACGTAATACATAAACCCTATGAAACATTTAGACGTGACAGCACTTAATGCGTATTTAGATGCAATAATAAGTCAGCTATAGATAAACAAATTTTTGCGTTTAAAACAGTTTATTCAACATTGAATTGAAAATGTTCCTCAGATATTGGTTAAATTAAATGACTCAGAAATTTTGGAAAAAGGTCACTTATTAGTGGGGAATTATTCAAGTGATTTAACTTCCCATATAGCAACTGAGCTAATTCAGATAAAATCATTATTGTATAACAACATTAAAAATCTTAATACAACTTAGTATTCGCAAACAATATTTTCGAGAAAAATTAATTATTGTTAAATAGTATATCAGAACTGTGTTCTGTATTCCAATTATTGTCCTTCCTGTAACCTCAGCTTAATCGGAACGATCATTTTCAAAGTTAAAATTAATTAAAAATGTCCTGAGGTCGACCATGACTCAAAGTCGTCTTAGTTCTCTAGCTCTAATCTGAATAGAGCAAGAAGGAGCTAGAGAAGTAAATATTGACGAACTAGTAGATAAGTATTTATTTAGTCGATACAAAAAAAATCTAGTCTACCGGCAAAGAAAACGATTCTTGTACTTTACCTATTAATCTCAAGATTTATATCGTTCGTTCCTTTTTTTATTTTTTATTTCTTTTTTTACTAGAGTTATTTTTTTTAATTTAGGTGATGGTTTTTGTTAATAAATGTACAGTTGTTTTTGTTTACTTTTTTTTTTTAAAGAAATTATGCAGGGGGACCCTAAAAACTCGGCACGCCACTGTGCATTAGTATATAATTCCTTTACATGTAGGTATAGGAATACGAAGAAGACAGTGTTCTCATCCTTTCAGGAAGTTGAATCAAGGCCGGATTAAACGGGGGCTACGGGGGCTATAACCAAAGGCCACGCCCATAGGCATTGGCCCAACAAACGCAAAACCTCGCCCGATTCAGGGGCCCTTGAACACTTATAGCCCCCGGCAGCAACTACTTAATCCAACCCTGAATTACATGACTTGGGTGTAAATTTATAAACATCGTAAACGTGAAGCGCTTCAATGAGGGTTTTGTTTCCTAGCAGCAGCTGGTTAATGCAGAAATTAGCGCTGCGATATAGGAAACATAAAAACCCATAAATTACGTTCCTTAGCTGATTACTGCAAGATCGGTAACCATAAATAAGTTTTCGGTCTCTGAAAACAAGATTTATATTAACCAGTATCGGATAGCTATATGGTTATATGATTAAGTTTAATATTTCTTCTCATCAATAAAAAGTAGGTACTATTACTCTTAAAATATTACTACGTACTGAGACTGAGCAAGTCAACTATAGAACTGTATTCATTGATGCAAAAAAAATTGGGGTGTGTATTTAATTGTTGAAATTTATAAAACGCACTGTAGTTTTTGTTAATATATTTCTTTAAATATTATTCGATTAAAAATAAATAAAGAAGGGTTGGAAAAATATGTTTTTTTTTAATTTTGACGGAATTTTTATTTTGTTTTAAACATGTTTATGTCTCAATGGTGAAAATTATGTTTAAAACAAAAAAAATACTTAAAACATTTGTTTTAAACTGTGTTATTATAGCTATAGCTCAACCTATGAATTTCTCTTTTTTGCTTTATTTATTATTATTATTTTTATTCTTACTATTATTGTTTTTATTATTATTATTATTATTATTATTACCTTGATATATTCTCTGTATAACTATGTTTTAGAGCAAAGTATTTTTATTAAAGAGTTGACAGGAATAGTTTTTTTTTAAACAATTTAAAATAAGTAATGGTATTTTATACACGTTTAAAATACTTATGTTTAATCAAAATGTTTAAAACACAACAACTGTGTATGGCAATGTTCCAAAATTTTGAAATCTTCCTTGTGTTTTATTTTTATATCAATAACGAAACCCTATCTTTCATAAGAATTCAGGACATATATCGCTCTATAATTTGGCGACTGTTTTTTGAAACACGCTGTATACTATACATCATAAATGTTCATAATAGCGGCTTACATAAAATGTATTATAAGTGCGAATAAAATTTTGTCAATCGAAAATCGTTTTGCAAGGTAGATACCAATTACATAAAAAATGGCCATTGAAATTGATTAGTGCGTATTCAATTGGCTTGCTCATTTCAAATTAATTAAACATAAAATAGCTATACTAATTTATTTTTATAAGATATTGTAAAAATACATTATTTAAATGACCAATTAAATTGCCAGCAATTTATTATTATTGACTTTATCTTAAAATAAATTAATGAACATCTGATAAGCTAATTTTTAAATACGAAATAATTATTGTTATTAGAGTTATTATTTCTTTATTTTTTATATTATAAATATATGTAAACGAAAATGGCACTCAATTTTGGACACAAGCGCTGTTGCAATTTAAAAAAAAGCGTTTAGTCAAGACAATAACTTATTACTTATTGCAGCTAGTTTGTGAACGTATATCAAAGGAATGCTAATTTTTTTAATAAAAATTTTATATCGGACACTCCCAGCTAACATGACCACTGTATAATTAGCGTACCAGTGACTATTGTATTTTTATATAATTTTTTACTACATAGCATTTAACGTATAACCTTACAATAAAATAAATAAACGTAAATAAATATAGATTACCTACCCAAAAGTACCACTATGACTAGATTGGGAAATTATTTTATACAAAATAGTCAAAAAATGGGAAACTCAAATATAAAACTATACGTCTTTTCAACTACAGTGTGTTTCGAAAAGCCTGTATAAAGGTTTAACCACTTTGGCATAAGTTTTCTAATATAAGACGTTTTATTTACCTGTTGTTATACAGGGCATTAATTTGGAAGAAGTATTATGAGAATAGCAAAAAAGTTATACTAACAATCAGCCAATCCTTTGTTTTTGAGGCACATAGAGCGGAAAAAACAACGACTTGAGTATATGTTTGAAATTGTGTATCTTATAACTTAGCGGACGGATTTTAATAGTTCTTAAATTATTTCAAAGTCACAATATTTGCCTATACAGGGTACTCCAAACACGGTGGCCTATTAGAAGTATCTGGAGAACCAATAAATAGATTTCTTTGAAAATTTGCCTCAGACCATAGATGATTATTAACTCTCTTTTTAAAATATTTTAAATTGTGGGATGTTGCCGCTTCTACCTTAAACCGGTAGCAACATCCGTTCTCTAAATGAAATGTCCAGTCTTTTATTGTATTTTTGTATTGTCCTGAACATTCTAAATACGTTTTGTGTGATGTTTCTATTATCTAAATTCAACTGTTGTTGAGAAAATTGCGCTTAAAAATTGACATTTTTGACCCATCGAAGCTCTGTAACTCCCAAACGAATTAACTTGCAACAAAATGGATTTCACTTTCCTACCCCAGTTTTTAATTATCTATTTCCCAACACCAATTTCTAGTTTGACAGGGAGTGTCAAAATTTGACATTTCCTGTCAAATTAGAAATTAGGGACAAGAAATAGATAACTAACAACCAAGATAGGAAAATGCAATCCATTTCGTTCCAAGTTAAGTCGTTTGGGAGTTACAGAGCTTCAAGGTATCAAAATTGTCAATTTTTAAGAGCCCTTTTCTCGAAAACAGTTTAATTTTGGTATAGAAAACATAACACAAAAAGTGCTTAGAATGTTCAGGACAATAAAAAAATGCAATAATATACCTGACATTCTATTTAGAAAACTAATGTAGCACATGTCAGTGACGGAGAAAACTGATCTCTTGTCGTTTTTAGTTTGTTGTGGTATCTTAAATAATTTACACACCTTTGTTTGACACATTACATTTTATCAACATGTGTATGGGCCTTTCCATAAATGTTATCGTTATCCACTTCTTTGATTTTATTTTTTTTTATGCCTCAATAAAGTGTCTTCTTTTATTTGCGCCCTCTCCCCCTAAGGCATTTATTTTTAGAGAAAAAAAGTTAGTAGTCTGGTTTCACATATGTCCAACTCCATACCTATTACAGGTGACTTTAAGGGTTTTTGCATATCCAGGTATTTTCTGTCATATTCCCGAAGAGGTTCGGTAATATTTACCATATTTGTAAAATTAAACTACACTGTATTAAGTTTTCAAGGTAAGCCTATTTTTTTCTTCGATGTGAAATATTGAAAGGAAGGTTAGCGTAAATATATAATATGTATACATTTTGAAATCAGCAGACTACGAGGGTCTCAATGAAAATATACAATAATATAGGGTGTTCCATTAAAAAAAATATAAGGAAACACCTTGTTTCAAGTTCATCAAGAAAAATTTGCAGTATTTTTTTTGGTAATCAATTAATACTCATTTACCGTAACTCACTTGCCTAGCTTCCTTAGAGTTGTATTTACGAAGTAAATTGCTAATTATAGGTAATAAAGTCGTCGACAAGACACTACTTTTCTCTATTATCGACGTTTGATTCAACACGGGTTTTTCGGAAAAACCAGGAGACAATTTACAAACAAACCACCACCACTATATGTTTAAGCCGGTATATTTCAGTGCCTTTGAAAATATCTAAGAATCATTAAAACTGGTCGGTTAGTTTAAAACATAAACTTTCCCAAAAGATAAGTTAAAGTGTGCTGGAGTCGTTTCACATGTCCACCAGTGTATTTTATTTCAGTTTCTCTTAAACAGTTCCAGTTTATCATTGTTAATTAAACGTAATGTGGTATGTCATCAGACAATAGAATTTTTAAAAATTTTCGACACTCAATCTTTAATACCCTGTATATTTTCTAAAAGCGAATAAATAGAAAAAATTGATCACAGACTTCTTGAATCACACTATCCTATATTTCTTTAACTAAAAATTTCTATATCAATTGATAAACATTTTTATCAGTCTTGACTAGTTTTAGGCGATGTAGTTGTTGTTGAGGCCGACTCCTTTTTGTACGCGGAGAAAAATGTTAGAGCTTTCATAAGCTGGTAACTTTTAGATATTGGTATGTTAGAATCGTACAGTTTTTTCGAGTTTTTACAGTCCACATAAAACCACCAATTGCACTTGAGTATCGCTTGGTCATACAAAGTCGATTCGGGACATAAGAAACTCTTCATTATCAGTCCATCATCTGTCAATGCGCAAACGTGAAATACCTAAAACAAAATGAAATTTAGAACTATGGAGTAAATTGGGTTACGATCCTAAGGTTAACAAAAAGGTTTTTATTACTTGTACTATCAAATTTACCATATCTAAATAATAACCATATCTAGCCAAAAAGCACGTCGGCGAAAATTGCTTTATCATCGCAAATAAAATTTAAACTTTGCGTCTTATTTTGTAATATTTCACTCTAAATTCAAACTATATGACGTAAAAACATTATTCGTGTTTTTTCATTTAGAAGTTACGTTTCGAACATACACAACTGAAGTTAAAAATGACAGCTGGATGAAAGGTGGAACCATATATTTATGAGAGGGGGTATAGCTTGTTTGTCATTAACGCCATATAGACATAGTGAAGCCGTTTTACAAAAAGATAAGTGAATGTATCGAACAGAGCATGAGCAATAACAAAAATGACATTTAGATGCTTGATAAATTATTTTGCAATTGACAATGATCATTGAAATGTAAACAGAGCATTTTTTGCTATTTCATATTATTTTAAAAACGAAGCCGTTTTTTTTTTCTGTGGTCTATTTGATACATGAACTTTTGCTAGTAAGAGATTTTGCGCCGAAATTTCGTAATCAAAAGCTTAAAATAGAAAATTTATAAATCATCCATTCTGTTTTTACTTCCCTTAGAAAAGGGAAGTATTGTAATCGCGAAAAAAATTACTCTCCGAAATTTTTTCAGATCTTTACGTTTCAGGGTCCCTAGATGACGAAAAACATGTTTACTCGATTCCGTTGGTCTGTCTGTTCGCGGCATAGCTAAAAAACTACTTACCTGATTGACTTTAAATTTTGATCAAATATTAAGGGTTATATGGAGATGACCTGGTAACATTTTGGAAAAATCCAATATGGCAAAACAAAATGGCGGCCTAGTGAAGTGTTAAAACAATCATTCCTATGAAAGTGCTTATCCAATTTATCTCAAATTTTACACAAAAATCAAGTATTATGTAGGAATCAACTGGTAATATTTTGGTACGAATCCAAGATGGTGGAACAAAGTGGCGGCTTGATAAAAGATTTAAAAATTCAGCTTAAAAAAAACTTCTTAATGAACTGATTTGAAATTGTGTACCATAACTAATTGTAGTATAGAGATGATCTAGAACAGGTCTTATCAAGTCTGTTGGTTGGTCTGTCTGTCTGTCGGTTTGCGGCATAGCTTAAAAACGACTCATCAGATTGACTTCAAATTTTAGTCAAAAATTAAGGCTCATATGGGGATGACCTGGTAATATTTTGGTTAAAATCTAATACGCCGTATGGTATAAATGCAAGATGGCGAAACAAAATGGCGGTTTAATAAAATATTAAAATATTCAGCCTGAAAAAACTACTTAATGAACTGATTTCAAATTGTGTGCCATAACTAATAGAGATGAACTAGTAAAACTGTGGTAGAAATTAAAGATGGCCAAACAAGCGGCCAAATAAAATTTTTGTAATCTGAAAAATCACCCTCTCAGGTTTTACATATCTTCGCGTTTTAACGTCCCTAGATGCCAAAACATATGTGTTACAAATTCCGTAGCTCCGTCTGTCAGTTTGTCTGTTGACTTTAAATTTTAGTCAAAAATTATGCCTAATATGGGGATGACCTCTACCAAAAGTACCACTATGACTAGATTGGGAAATTATTTTATACAAAATACAAAAAATGGGAAACTCAAATATAAAACTATACGTCTTTTCATCTACAGTGTGTTTCGAAAAGCCTGTATAAAGGTTTAACCACTTTGGTATAAGTTTTCTAGTATAAGACGTTATATTTACCTGTTGTTATACAGGGTATTAATTAATTGATTGCCCACTTTGGAAGAAGTATTATGTGAATAGCAAAAAAGTTCTATTAACAATCAGCCATTCCTTTGTTTTTGATGGTAATATTTCGGTTAAAATCCAATATGCCGGAACCAGATGGCGGCATAGTGAAACGATAAAGAAATTATTATTAAAAAAACTTATTATCCAATTTATCTCAAATTTTGTAAAAAAAAATCAAGTATTATGTAGGAATCAACTGGTAAAATTTTGGTATGAATGCAAGATGGCGGAACAAAATGGCGGTTTAATAAAATACTTAAACATTCAGCCTGGAAAACTACTTAATGAACTGATTTTAAATTGTGCGCCATAACTAATAGAGATGAACTTGTAAAACTGTGGTAATAATTAAAGATGGCCAAACAAAATGGCGGCCAAATAAAATTTTTGTAATCTGAAAAATCTTCTCTTCTCAGGTTTTACATATCTTTGCGTTTTAACGTCCCTAGATGCCAAAAAATATGTCTTATAAATTCCGTAGCTCCGTCTGTGGGTTTGTCTGTTTGTCAGTTGGCCGGATAGCTATTTATCAAATTGACTTCAAATTTTAGTTAAAAATTAAGGCTCATATGGAGATGACCTGGTAATATGTTGGTAAAAATCTAATATGCCGGAACAAGCCTAATGAAACGTAAAAAAATTATTACCAAGAAAACTAATTATCCAATTTGCACAAAAATCAAGTATTATGTAGCAATCAACTGGTAAAATTTTGGAACGAATCCTAGATAGCGGAACATAATGGTGGCGTAGTGAAATATTTAAAAATTCGGCCTAAAAAACTACTTAATGAACTGATTTCAAATTGTGTGTCATAAATAATTATAGTATAGAGATGAACTAGTAAAACTGTGATACTAATTCAAGATGGCGGCCTAATAAAATGTTTGTAATCTCAAAAAATCGCCCTAGTAGGTTTTATATATCTTCGCGTTTTATCGTCCCTAGATGACAAAAAATATGTTTTATTATTTTTGTATGTTACATCGCGGCATAGCTTAAAAACTACTCATCAGATTCACTTCAAATTTTGGACAAAAATTAAAGCTCATATGGGGATGACCTGGTAATATTTTGGTAAAAATCCAATATGCCGGAACAAGATGGCGGCCTAGTGAAACCTTAAGAAATTATTACTAAAAAACTAATTATCCAATTTACCTCAAATTTTGCAATAAAATCAAGTGTTACATAAGAATGAACTGGTAACATTTTGGTACGAATATAAGACAGCAAAACAAAATGGTAGTTTAATAAAATATCAAAATTAAAATCAGTCTGAAAAAACTACTTATTAGGTTAATTTCAAATGTTGTGCAAGCATTAAGTGTGATATAGAGATAAGCTGGTAAAATTAAACATGATATAAGGGTAATGAAACTGATACGAATTCAACATGACGTAACAAAATCGCGGTGTGTGTCAACGCAAAAACTACTTATTGGATTAATTTTAAATTATGCCCAAAATCAAGTATGGCCTAGGTAGAAACTGGTAAAATATTGGTAGGGAAAAATGTTTGAAAAGACAGTATATGTGTTCCTAAATAACTATGTACAGAACTAAATTGTTCTACATTTCTCTATTCCTAATAAAAGTTCCGGGTAAAGGAAATTTACCGATTCTTTTATTAATATTATATTATGTTGCACCCAAAGAAGAATTTAAGTACAATGATTACTCGTCTAAATTATAAAAAAGCCTGCTATCCAGTAAATAGTAATTTAAAATTTCGGCATTCATTCTTTAGTTATATCTAATTTGTCTTTCATTTATGGACTGAAAACTGTTAGTAAGAAGGAAATAACAGTATTATTTAGGAATTTGCAATATATATTTTTGAAAATACCTTTTAATGTTATTTATTTTAGGCATATTGATCGAGTACCTACTCAGTTAGTAGGTAGGAAGTAAGTTTTTGCTCCACGAATTTTAAAAATCGATTCTCCTTGTTGGCATTGTAGATTATACAGAAAATATATTTTGTTGCAGGAATTTTTATATAATTCTCCGAGTTTTTATTAGTTTAGACTAATTTTTAAATAAAGTTGTTTTAATAATAATTACCTATATAACGTTTCGTTGTAAAAAAATATTGTTTGCTAACGAATATTAATTGTAAATTTCAGTATTGCAGATATGAACTATTATGAATAGCATTTCTTTTCAAAGCCTTAATTTGTGACAGTTTTTGTGGATAAAAATTAAAGTTTGACAGCATAGTTTGCGCTTGTGCAGAATGGAGAATTCTGGTAACAGACTTCACAGATACTTCACTTTTCGGCCATAATTATTCTTATCCCCACTCATAATTGTATGGGTGGGCAACAATGCGTGTTTTTCGGCGTTTTATTGGATACTATTTTGAAATATGGGTATTTACTTCAAACGCCAAAATTATCACCACTTGTGGAACACATTGTGTATTTATACCTTCTTTGTTACGTTTTGTTATTGTTGCTTGGCTTTTACTTTAAACGTTTACGGAAACATAAGTACACTGTGTTCCAAGGTTAACTAATAAATTAAAATTGAGTTTTTGTTGACTGTTTCGGCAAAATTTCGAATTTTGGGAAAATATGATTTCTCGATTTCCTGGGATTCCAAAACAATACGGTTTTTGACGTCACTACCCGATTTCTGTGGCGCGAAAATACCTATAGGTCCCAAAAATAGTATAAAAATAATGTATGACATTCTATAAGGAAAATGACTGTGCAAGTTGTTTAAGCCCATCTAAATAATGTTATTTTTTCGGCAACCGGAAAGTACCCACTTCATAGTCCGTGAAATACGTATTTCTTCGACTAGGCTGGAAAAGCATGACTTTCTGCGTTCGGGAAGTGGGCACTTTCCACACTGTTGCCGAAAAAGTGCAGAAAATTGAATTTTTCTTCTATACTAAAATGGCTAGGTCTACTTTTACTAAAAGTTGTACATATTTTAAAATCCTATCTCTTGAGATGGGTCTGGTAGAAAAACGTTGATTAGTTTCCTGGAAATTCGCGAAAATCCCCTAACAATAAGTTTTATTAAAATGTCAATAATTTATGCAATTTCCAGAATATAGATTTGAAACTTCGTTAAAATATTGCCAATGTGATACTAAATGTGTGTACAAAATATGGACCCTGCGACTTCAATTGTTATCTAACTAATCAACGTTTTTTTCATCGGACAAATCTCAAAAGCTTATAACTTTTAACATTTTTTATAGGTCCTACCCATTTTAATATAGAAGGAAAAAAAACAGTCTTCCTCACTTTAGACAATTGTTTTCACAATTGTCTAATTTTTGTTTATATTTTCCCCAATTATTTTTTTGGTGTATTTTTGGGTACTAAAGATTACAAGCAATATGTCCGAAATGGCAAACCTAAGCCCCATGTTATTCTTACCATTGAATTTGTCTTGCAATTACCATAACAAGGTTGATATATCAACGAAAAATCTAACACCCAGTATGTAAATAAAATACATTAAAAGGTCACGTTTTTCAATAAAATCCTAATCTTCTAAAACTAATACCCAAACCTGTTTTTCATTCGTTCCAATAATTCGTCCTATTTGACAATAAAATTAGAACTTTATCTGTATCCTTTGAGTTTGAGGTTGAAATTAAAGATACACTTCAACTTTCCAGCAGTTTAAATACCTATACTGGCAAATAGAAAAAAATATATTTAGCAGCTTCATGGCAAATGGAGGTAAACATATACAGAATAAAAGTTTCTACTGCAGCACCAAAAAGTATGGCTTTCATCTATTCTTCAAAGAAAAAACTTAAAACCCCAAAAATTACATTAAAATGTGTATTCTCAACCTAATATATTATTTTTAGAGTTGACCAGGAGCAAAGTTATATTTTTATTTAGTAAAGTTTGCCAGGAGGCAGGACATGACACAAGTCTATCGCTAGGGTAATGATGGATGAGTTAACCATCCCTTCTTCCAGTCCGAATTACGCGGACGGATATTTAAGGCTATGCAAGATTCCCGAAAACTGGAAAAAGGCCAAAGTAGTTCTGCTGTACAAAAAATGAGATAAACATAAAAAAGAGAATTAGACCCATAAATCTATTACCACACCAATATAAGTTATTAACTAAAATGATAACTAACAGACTAACACCGAAACTTGATAATGATCAATATCCAAAGCAGTCAGGTTTCCGTAAGAACTTTTAGGTCTATCCGCCGAGTTTCGGATCCCCCACCCTTACTACTGCTAGTACTACTACTACTACTGCTACTAATACTAATATTACTAATATATTATCTTGCTATTATAAAAACCAATAAATCATAATAATAATCAATAATTACTGACGGTGATATGTAAGTACGTTTTAACTTTCAACAATATTGTGCACGAGACAGTGAAGATTTAGGCCGATATAATAAAAATAATAGAATCGGTCTAACAGCAAATTACGAGATATGCCCATTTTAAACCACATTTCCTTTCTTGATGTAAGAGGCAAACATTTATCGCATCAAGTTATATCGAATGCCCACTTTAAGTGTGCCACGCCACGTCCTTTCTAAGAAGACAGCTTGTATAATATTTCATTTCCGTAATTTTTATAAATATATTCGAAGTAATATCGACTTTTGAATTTATTAAACCTGTACTGTTTTAAAACGTGTTACTATTTATAATCCCCATTATTAATTACAAACTAAAAAATAAGTAAATAGGAAAACGTAGTGAGTATCGAGTAGATTAAACACTTAACATGTTCTCTTTCAAAAAAATTACTGGTAGTTTCAACAGGCACATTAAAAATTACTTTAAAGATAGTAAGCGATTTAAGAGTATCCTTGAGTAATAGAAATCATTTAATAGCTGTGTTAAAACCCAACATCAAATGTAATATACGTATTAGGTCTTGCAAAATACCTAAATAATTAGATACAAATATTTGGCTTATGCCGCCTAAAAATTAATTTGTGCTTCGATAAAAAAACTTGTTCTGTAATGTAGAGAGCAGGGGGATGAGAGGGAGGGTGGTTCGCAGAGGGGGGGTGCCACTTATCACACTATACCAGTTTGTTTTATTAGCAAGATAGGCGAGAAAATTTCGCTATTTGAACTGCTGCCCAGAAGAATTGTTATTTTTAAACCCACTTTAAAAAAGGAAGGAGTTATCAATTCGGCTTTTTGTTATGTATGTACATCGCTTACTCCAGCATGGGTTGACTAATTAGGATATATTTTGCAGGAAGTTTTCAGGGTAGTAGTCCCAGAGCAGGCATTTTGAAAACAAATTAAAAATGGCGAAATGGCGCCGTCTTATTTTTTTTCTACCAAACAGTTTTCACGATAAATTTGCAATGCTTCAATATACTGCCTTGAAAGCTAGTGTACGACGGGTAATTAGCCAAAAAAGTAATTTCGCCGCAATCTGAAGTACTGGGTGTTCACGTGTATTTTAGCACCCACTTACAGAGTTTATTATTTAGGATAAAAGAAAATGTTGAATATAAGTTATTTAGTTTTAACTGAACCATCAGAATCTATCAACAAAGTAAAGAAAACAAAATTTGGAAAGTAAAAACGTGATCATCGACTTTGTTATTTTAAAAGGAACACCCTGCAAATGGATGTCATATACACTGATTTTTCCAAAGCGTTTGATTGGTTTGACCGCACTATTCTGTTGCAAAAACTGCAAAATTTTGGTTTTTCAGATAATTTAATACGTTTTTTTAATTCGTATCTGCAGAACAGAAAGCAATTTGCGGCTTATGGTGGGGCCAGATCGAGTGATTATTTGGCAACTTCAGATCTAAAAATTTTTTTGAATATATCCACTGAAAATTATTGCACTGAGCTACTGCGAAACGTAGACATTTTGCATGAGTGGTGTGTTGTGAATCGTCTGGATTTAAATGTGCCTAAATGTAATACAATAACATTCACAACAAAAAAATACCCCAGTTAACTTTAACTATGTCATCAATGGGGTTACTCTTACCCGTCCTGAAGTTTTTAGAGACTTGGGTGTTGTTTTTAATAATCGGGTGTCCTTTTTATAAAGTACATATTGAGTCAGTCATCAATCTCATTACAGGCTTTCCTTATGATCAATTTCTGCGAAAGTTTTCGCTTCTTTCGCTTATCAGCTTGGACGAGAGACGCTTGTGTTTTTCTCAGCTATTTCTACAATATTATTTTTTCTGAAGAATTATTGTCAAAGTTAAATTTTCGTGTTCCTACTTTAAACTTCCGTAGCTCTGATACCTTTTATCTACTCCCTAGTAAGACAAACCTTAGACTAAGGGACAAACATCTACAAGTTTTCACCAATTAACCGAATGTGTAGTCGTTATAATAATCCCAAAAATTCTTAAAATATTTTTAAATGTAGCTTGGGTGCGATCAACATTTTTACCACTATCTCTTCTTCTTTTTATATTTTCTTTTTTTTTGTACTTGTATACTGTTTATCTTTATGGATTAAATTCTATTTTGTGCATCTTATTTTTTAAATATTTAATATTGACTTAAAAATATTTTAATTCATGTATTTATACTGTTTTATACCGTTTGACAGCACGCCTTTGGCAAAGCCTTTGGTTTAAAATCGACTGGTGGCGTAATTGTTTCGTTGTTTTTTGCTGTTCCAATTGACTTTGTATAAAGTATACCTGTTTTGTACGTGGGATATAGTCCTGTAAGACAGTGTATATATACATGAAATAAAATTTTAAAAAATATTTCAATAAATGGGCATCTTCTTGCTGTCACAAGGGGCAATGTGTTAGAAGTAGAGAGAACATGCACATAAGTAAAGTCATTATTAGAAAGAAATAATTGCCTCTTATGGCAGGGTTCCTGCCAATTTCCTCGGTTGTATTTAAAGATAAGGATATCAACCTGATATATTTATAATCAGCAATTAATGCCCATTAATTGAAAAAATATTATACAGGGTGTTCCATTTAAAAGAACAAAGTGGATGCTCAGTGTTTTACTTTCCAGTTGTTTTTTGTTTATTTTGTTGACAGATTCTGACGATTCAGGTAAAACCAAATGACTTTTACATTCAACATTTTCTTCTATTCTTGAATAGTAAACTCTATAAGTAGATGTCAAAATATACGTGAACACCCTGTACATACCACCCTATGGGAACCTATTTTTAGTGATTTTATTTCTCTTATTGTAAATCTTAATGAACAAAACATTTTTTGGTTCAATGAGTAAAGTTTATAGCGCGGGGCGAGAAAAAAGTATTAAAAAAAACATAGCGTTTCGTATGGATTTCGTTCATGGTTCGAAGTTCAATTTTACTAATCATTTTAATTTTGAAAATGTGTATTTTATATGCAATAGCACCAGGAGCCACTTATTTATTAAACGACCTCAAAAAAAGAGTAGGATATCAATTCGATCCTATGTATTTTTTATGTTGTTACATCGATTACTCTGCGATGGTCTGACCAATTTGGATGACATTTTCAGGATGTTATCGGGCTGGTCCCAGAGCAAGCATATTGAAAAAATGTTAAAAATGATTGAATAACGCCATTTTCAACTGTTTTCTCCAGGTCAAATTGAACAATATATGCGTTCACTAATGCGTTCACCATTCTGTCAGGAAGAAAAAGTATGTATGTTACCATTATATATTGTATAATAAGACATGTTATACAATGATCTTACGTAATATGCAGTGGACCCAGTGGCAATTTAACTTTTACAATAAAATTCGTATAAATAGAACTAAAGAGGATGAAATAAAAAAAAACGGACTTCAAAAATGCACTAAAAAGTTCTTATTTTATTTCATCAGTAAAATTTAACTCTGTGAAGTTGGCGCCAAACTAATAAAGCCAGTAAGACATTATACTGATGGCATTAGACATCAAGACACTCAGTACATAAATATATTTTTGCTATTAAATAATTAGGGATACATTTGGCGCCGAATGTACAGAGTAAAATTTTACAGATGAAATAAAATATAATTTTTCAGTTTATTTTTTTATAAAAATTGTTGTACAAAATTAAATTCTAGGTTTAGGTCTCGAGAAATTTAAAGGTAAACTTTGTATAAACAGGAAATGATGATTATGAAATGAATCCGACTTTAAAAAGGGCACTAAAATGTAAAAAATAATATTTTATTCCACATTGAAAATTTGATTTATGAAGTCGGCGTTAAACTAATTCTTTATTACTTAATCACAGACATTTATATATTGAGTGCCTACATATATACCACATCAATAGACACGTTCTCTATTCCTTTGACATCGACTTTATAAACCAAATTATCAATGTAAAGCAAAACAGTATTTTTTACTTTTTAGAACTTTTTTTATCGGTATATTTTTTATAATATTTTTAATTTCATCCTTTTTAGTTTTCTCTACACAAAGTTCTAAATTTTAAAGTCCAAACTTATTTTTTGGAGGTTCCTAATTAAATAAATAAGTAGCTACTGGATCCACTGCATATGAAATTTTCCTGGAATCACCGTATTAATATTATAAAAATTGTCAAAATTTAAAAAGATGAGTAAAATTTAACTTCGTGCCATTAAAATCACATAGGGTGAACGCACTATATTGTGGCTCTGCGGCGCGCCCTTAAATAATTGAAAATGGCACTACTCAGTCATTTTTTAAATATGCTTGCTATGAGACCACTCCTGTAATACATAAAAAAATACATATGGTCAATTACGAAAAAAGTTAAAGAAATGAGAAACGGCGAAATATGTTTTTCTTTCTAATTTGTTAACACACCGTATATTCTTTTTAGTTCCCTTCCATTATAAAAAAGAAGTATTGTAATCGTGAAAAAATCACCTTCCAAGATTTTTTCAGATATTTACATTTCAGAGTTCCTAGATGACAAAAAACATGTTTTCTCGATTCCGTCGGTCTGTCTGTCTGTCGGTCTGTCTGTACGCGGCATAGGCAAAACTACTTACCCGATTGACCTGGTAACATTTTGGTAAAAATCCAATATGGAAAATCAAAATGGCGGCCTAGTGAAATGTTAAAAAAATATTACTAAGAAAGTGCTTATCCAATTTATCTCAAATTTTGCACAAAAATCAAGTATCATGTAGGAATCAACTGGTAAGGCGGAACAAAATATCGGCTTAATAAAATATTTAAAAATTCAGCCTGAAAAAACTACTTAATGAACTGATTTCAAATTGTGTACAATAACTGATTTTAGTACAGAGATGGACTAGTAAAAGTGTAATGCTAATTCAAGATGGCGGAACAAAATGGCGGTCAAATAAAATTTTTGGAATCTGAAAAATGATCCTCTCAGGTTTAACATATATTCGCGTTTGGCGTCCCTAGATACCAAAAATATGTTTTATCAAGGCCGTCGGTCCATGTGTCGGTTTGTCTGTCTATCTGTCAGTTCGCGGCATAGCTTAAAAACTACTCATCAGATTGGCTTCAAATTTTAGCCAAAGATTAAGGCTCATATTAGGATGACTTGGTAATATTTTGGTTAAAATCCAATATTCCGGAACAATATGGCGGCCTAATAAAACGTTAAAAAAATATTACTTAAAAAGCTAATTATCCAATTTGCACAAAAATCAAGTAGTATGTAGGAATCAACTGGTAAAATTTTGGTACGAATACCAGATGGCGGAAGAAAATGGTGGCCTAATAAAATATTTAGAAATTCAGACTAAAAAAACTACTTAATGAACCGATTTCAAATTGTGTGCCATAACTAATTGTAGTATAGAGATGAACTAGTAAAACTGTGGTACTAATTCAAGATGGCGGCCAAATAAAATTTTTGTAGTCCCAAAAAATTACCCTAGCAGATTTTACATATCTTCGCGTTTTAGCGTCCCTAGATGCCAAAAAATATGTTTATTCATTCCGTCGGTCCACCTGTCTGTTTGTCTGTCTGTCTGCCAGTTCGCAGCATAGTTTAAAAACTACTCATCAGATTGACTTCAAATTTTGTACAAAAATTAAGGTTCATGTGGGGATGACCTGGCAATATTTTGGTAAAGATCCAATATCCGGGAACAAAATGGCGGCCTAATGAAACGTTAAAAAATTATTACTTACTAAAAAAACTAATTGGTAACATTTTGGTTTGACCATAAGATAGCAAATAAAAATGAATCTGAAAACAAACTACTTATTAGATTAATTTCAAATTTTGTGAAAGCATTAAGTGAGATATAGAGATAATCTGGTAAAGTTGTGTTACGAATTGGATAGCGGAACAAAATGGCGGCCAAATAACATGTTAAAAAATTAACGTAAAAAAATCTTCTTATTCAATTGGCTGTACATTTTGGAGAAAAATTAAAGATATAAAGATAAATTGGTGCGAATTCAACATGACGTAACAAAATCGCGGTGTGAGTCAATGTAAAAACTACTTAGTGAATTTGTTTTAAATTATACAATACAAGTGTGGGATAGTTAGAAACTAGTAAAATATTGGTAGGGATCCAATATATTGGAACAAAAAGGCGTCCAATAAAAATGTTTGAAAAGACAATATATATGTGAGGGAAGTTCCGGGTAAAGTAAATTTTTTAAAGATGCGATATATATCAAAACAGTTTTCTGGCCCTAAATTATAAGAAAAGGTTCATTCTTGTTCAAAATACGGATATGTAAAACTGATAAAAAAAATCTATCGGTCATTTTAATGAGCAGTTTATTTCAGTGTATTTTATTAACTAGATCTTTTTACAACCACCCCGGGGTGCTGTCCAACCTAAAATCGCCACTGGAATTCTTTACTAGCAATGATTAAAATGTGTTTATTATAGGGTGTCTGTCTATCATAAAATACTCAACACTTTTTTAAATAAAACTTTCTGTTTTTCGAAAGACAACGTAAGAGACTTTTTGGTTATTATACACTTAGGTGCATAAAAAACGGGCCTAAAATTTCAGTTGTTTCATGATTGTAACTTAAATTATTGATTTCGCCACATATATTTCGATTTTTCAACATAAGTCGTTGTTATGCTTATTATACATATTTTACCGAAATGTGTTTTTTTGCGTTTCACTTTAAAACATCCTGTGGGATAATTAAATTCCAGAAAGTTTTTTTTTTCTATTTATGTTAATACATGCATTGATCTTCACTCAGGAGCTGTAGTAAACATTTTCATTAAAACTTCAATAATTGTATCATTATTACAATAATGATACAATTATTCGTATTACTATACGAATAAATAATTTAATATTTCACTGATTTTTTTATATAGATTATTGTATATTAAAAATGGGTTAGGTATCATATGGTGTCTTTTTCTATGATCTAATAGTGTTTTTATTGCAAAACATCAAACGGAACATTTCATTCGCTTTACAACAATATCAAAATTATCGAAAATTTGAAAAAAAAATGTTCGTCACAAGTTCATTTTGCTCCCGACTGGAGACAACAAAAACAAAACATAATATAGGGAATAGAAAGAATTATAAATAAGTACATTTATTGTTTTTAACCCTTGTTTGATTCAATTATTCCTCTGGGTGTTCTAAACTAAAGCGAAAAAAAACATTTTGATTATCCTTGTATAATATGAATAATAATAATATTTTTTAATGTACTATATGTGGCATAACTAATAATTTTGCAGTTCGCTAAAAAAATTATTAAAACCAATTAAAATAAAAAAGTTAGGAATCATGTAACCTAATTAAAATTTTAGGGCGCCCGTTTTTTATGCAGCTGAATGTATATTAATTGGCTTATTGAACATATTTAAGAATTAATATTCTTTTCAACAATAGACAAGCCTAGAAACTTTAGTTTCTAAAAAATGCTGTTTGAGCAGCATAAAAAATAAGTTTTTCTAAATAGAATCTGTTAATCTGTTGATTAATTTCGCCCTCATCAACGTCTCCCCAGCGATTAGAATTCATTATTTACTTCGAAATTATAAAACGAATAAAATTATATTTGTCAAAGATGACAACTCTCTATTTCGCTTAGCAACGGAAGGAACAAGGTGATAAAAATATTGCCGCTATAATACAATGTAACTAAGGAAATTAATAATTTTTATTGGGCCATACTCAGTCACGTGACATATGAATTATATTTTTATTTGGTTTTGATTTATTGATTGATTTATTATATTTTGATTACTTAAGATGTAATTCTTCTGATTACTTGTTAAGATTGGACAACACTGGTTAGTTTTAGGAAATTAACATTATGTTGACACACGCAATTTTTTAGAAATTTTGTAAAATATTTAAATTATAAAAAATAAATGAAAACATTTAGCAAATTAATATTATATTTGAATTTAAAATATAAAACAACCATGAACTCATCGTCGGTAACATTAAGAACCAGAATTCAAATCATAAAAAAATAACCGAGACTGCGTCTTTTCTAACCGACATATTGTTATACATTTGTTTAAACATGTATTGTTATTTTTGTTTAATATAAATAATTGCCGATATGTAATAACAATAAACTTAATAAAGTGTAGAATCATTACCACAAGGAAAACCTCGATGGCCTTGATATCGCGAAGAAAACGTGATTCTGCTAAATAATCAATGTCAAAGTCTTTACCATAAGCACTTCAGGCGTGTTGTAATGATGTATCAGGGCACCTATTAGATTTTACATTAAAACGCAAGCAATCAGACAAATTATATATTGTACTGGCTCACATCTAGAGCTAAAATGCATGTGTACTAAAAACTGTATATTCTGCATAACTTGTAATGTTAATATTTATATATTAACTTTATTATTCCAAACGAATCTCAGGAGTCAACAGTATAAATCAATGCTGGTCGTGTTATTAGCCAGCGGAGTAGTTGTTTTTGTGATTCTATGTTGGCTTTTTACCCTACAAGGAAATGGTTAGCTCATGGCGGCCTGATGAGCTCTAAGAAGAGACTAAAAATGGATCATTGCGCCTGCGGCATTGCAGAACATGATCCAGATAAGGATCGTGTTGTCCTTGTTATGATGTTAGTGTAACGTGAAATAATTTATTTGTCAAAATTTGTAATGAAATTTGAGGCACATATTCTTAAATATGTAGGTTATAGAAAAACATATAGAAAGTTAACGAGGTTCAATTATCTTTTTTTACATGGTGGCCGGAAAATGTTCGTACAACTTTTCGAAATATACAGCGTGTCCCAGGATAGCGGGCCGAATAGGATAAATCGACCAAAAATTTTTAAATTTAAAAAAAAACAGTATTTTAGGGTTTAATTTAAATGCATCGTCTGAAACGACACTTCACCAAATTTTACTCAAATCGGTATTATACAGGGTCATACGATTAATTTGAAAGTTAGAGTAACATTTTATTGAGATATATTGTTAGAAATAAATTGTTTGTCATAATCTGGATTAGAGCTCGTTAATTTAGACTATGGTGTTTAAAAAAATTATCCTATAACTAAATGTTTTTGCTTTTATGAAGATACTGGCACATTATCACTTTCATTCAAAATGAATATCACAATAAATATTTTTTATTAAAGAATCAAAAAATACAAATTATTGTTTTTATTATTAGGTACTAGGTACCTATTATAACAATTTCCAAGTAAAGTTAACGGAAATGAAAACAGTAGATCAAAGGACTATGTACATAGTACATATAAAAATTATTCTATATAACCGCCGCCCTTCTCCACACATTTTTCAATCAGGTATTTAAATTTTTCAAAACTATTCTCAATGTGTTGCAAAGGTATTGGCCGAACAGCACGGCTTATCTTTCCCTTTAGAACAATGGTATCATTGGAAATTGGTTCACTATAAACAAAATTTTTGAGACGTCCCCATAGGAAGAAATTTAAAATTGATAGGTCAGGAGAGTTTGCGGGCCAGTGAATGGGACTACATTTTCCTATCCATTTACCAATAAATGTGACGTTCATACATTCAGTAACTCTGAGTGGAATGCGCTGGGCAACCAACGCATTGAAAATAAACTGATCATATTTGGTCAAGAGGAATATTCTCTACGAGAACGAATTTGGAAGTTCGGATTCTCTCTCGCCCAGTATCGGCGATTTTGAGTTGATATGACACCGTTTGTCGTAAAGGTTGATTTATCTGAGAAAATTATTTCTATAAAGGTTATTATTTTCTAAAAGTGAGTAAAACTCAAGTCGATGGGTGTCGTCACCTTCCTCCAGCGTATGAATTATTTACGGTTCAAAGGCTTTAGTTTCTTTATCCTCGAAAATTCTTTGCAGCTCTAACTTGCTGATATTGGTTTCACGTTGTCTTGCCCCAAGAGAGTTTCATGGATTTGCCTTAACACAGTTTAAAGCTGTTATTACATCATTAGCATCATTTAATTAAAGGAACCAAATTTCCAGTTCTCAAAAATGTTTTAATTAGCCTTTTGACAGTTGTTACGGCCAACAGTCTTTCGGGGTATTTTAAATCGAGAAGGTTTATCACATACGGAATTGAATTTTCCCCTAGTTCCGGAACACTGTACGAGATAGATTTTTTATGTAGTACAAGGCCATAATTAGTTAATACTTTTGTTGACAAGTTTGGTTTTGAGAATGTCAAAGTAACTTTTTAACAGGACATGCCAGGTTATTGGGGTACAGGTGTGCTTGGTGTTTACTTTAAGCTGTGTTGTGTGCTTTATTGGCAAAAGGTTATATGATATTTTTTTAAACACCATAGTTTAAATTAACGATCTATAACTCCAGATTATGACATACATATTAGTTCTGAACAATGTATCTTAATAATATTTTCTCCAACT
The DNA here is from genome assembly GCA_030620095.1 of Kuschelorhynchus macadamiae. NCBI lineage: Eukaryota > Metazoa > Arthropoda > Insecta > Coleoptera > Curculionidae > Kuschelorhynchus > Kuschelorhynchus macadamiae. Next base: position 245,353 of record JAUTXW010004453.1, on the reverse strand, counting down.
TCCAAATTAAAGGTACTTCATTAGTGGCGATTTTTCCCAATTTCGTTATAACTGATCCTGTATATTGCCGATTTGAGTACAATTTGGTGAACCGTCGTTTCAAACCATGCAGACCATAACCTCAAAATACTCTTTTTAAATTCAAGAATTTTTGGTCCATTTGTCCTGTTCGGACTCCTATCCTGGGACATGCTGTATGGGATATTTTCCTTCCCATAAGGCTCTTATTGAAACTTTCATTTTGGCCAGTAACTATTACATTTCAAACTTTGCCCACCTTAAAGTTGCTAATAAGTTATACATGTTTCCAAAGCCAGCTTATAATATAAAAAACATATTATTGCCGCGAGTTTGTGATATGTAAGATACACAGTGACATCGTACGTCACTAAATGTGTAATAAAACAGTGGCGACTCCTCTGTTAGGTCATATGGTCAATGACCCCCCAATAAATATTTCCAAACAGAATATAATAAATAATTTATATTTTTTTAAATTTCGAAATTACTTCCATTATTCTAAGCGTGTAAACTTGTTGAACGTTCACTTGATTTCTCGGCACTCGCACTATCGATACCTCGCGCAGGGATCTCCGGAGGTTTCGTTTCGTTGGATCACGAGGCTGGCGGCCCGCGATGACCTAGTGGTTATAAACGGAGGCGAGTTTTTCCCGAGTGTTCCCGATCGAATTCGCATAGGTAATATATGGCTAACGTTGGCAAATATTAGGTCAGCAGCAGCGCCGAGGAAACTTAAACATTTTTGTGAGTTGATACATTTAATGTGAATCGTGTGATAGGTTGTGGTTAGAATTGCGTATTTTTATAGAAATTATTTATTTTCAAGACTTGTTTGTTGATTTTGTAGTCTAAATTAATTGAAAAAATTAATGTTTCAACGAGGTAGCCACAGTGGTTATGGTGGAATATTAAGACTTCAATAGCCGCTAGTGAGCAAAGCTTTGAGAAACGTCTCGAATTTAAGGCCAGTTGTCGACCTTTGCCGGAACTTAAAGTTCGGCAGACTAGTAAAAACAAAAACAAAAAAGGAAATCGTTATTTTAGTACAAATATGTACAATTTGTGTGAGTGGATATGCGATTGCGCTTGGATAAGGGCATTTTATTGTTTCGTGTCTGCGATTTTTTCAGATGTCTGTGGTGTAAAATATAATAATTAGGAAATTAGGTATATATGTATGTATGTATATATACATATATATATATATATATATATATATATATATATATATATATATATATATTAACCCCCCTGAAAAGTTGACCACGAGTCGCCACTGCATTAAAATAAATATTAACTGAAATAGTTATTATATTAAAATTAAAATAGCAGTTTTAAACCAAACCCATCTTTCACATCCCCCTGTACAATAAAAAATCTCAATCATTTGAATATGTCGTTCTATATTCAATATATCTGTGAATATATCTCAAAAGTTTTATTAAATAATAATAATAAATAAAAAATTTATTAAAAATCAATTTTAAAATGTCGACTTTTTTCGGACCACCGTGTATATAATCTGACGTTGACAAAATTGTTTTATACGCTTATATATACCAACAAATAATAAAATATATATATTGCATTTTTTTAGATTAAGAAAGGTCTGTTACCTGAAACCAATTTATTTAAATTATTTTATTAATTAAATAGCTCACATTTTGACAACATAATTCCCCTAATGTATGATACTAATTTAGATCAATATAAAAAATATTTACTGGTACCACTTACCATGCAGCCAAGGTCTTCGTCCGCATATAGACCCGGAAAATGTTTTTGGTGCTCACAGTAAAATGAGGTTTCAGGTAATTCCACTCTTGCGGCAAAATTGTCATCAAAATTTTTATCGTACCCCACAGGATAGTACTCTTTAGGTGCGTTCATTACTTTGCCAATACTGTTGGCATACCTTGAAGTTACCGGCCTTCTAGTGGTTGTGGTAGTAGTCGTAGTTGTTTTTATTTTTAACTTGTTGATCATTTGTTGCCTTTGTAGCAGAGCAAACTCAAGAGCTTCCTCAGTCAGGTTATTTGCAGAAAGAAGAGATTGTAAAGAGTTAGAAGGTTGAGGAACAGGTTTATCTATTTCATTGTTAGTTACTGATAGCAACCTATCAGCAAAACCGCTTGCTGCCTTGTCACCAGTTACCTGAGAAATTTTCTTTTTAGGAACTGCCACCACAGCCATAACTTTCGCTACGGGTGGATCTACAGGAAGCTTAGAAGAGGTACCTACGGAAAATCTAGAGATAGAAGGAGACATAGCATTAAAAGTAGGAAAACCAATACCCATTAAGGCTGGCTGAGGAGCAGATTTATTTATAGATGGCCTTTCTGCCGCTGGAGGGATCGGTTTAAACGGAGGAATTTCTCCTGGTGAGGACGATTCACTTGAGCGTCGTACTGCGCCTAATGTCAATGGTGACATTAATGAAGATACTTCGGCGGACGATGGTAGTGATGATACTGCTCTGCTGGAAACAACCTGTAAAATAAAACGATTCGCATCAGTCTATATATATATATATATATATATATATATATATATTTATATATATATATATATATATATATATATATATATATATATATATATATATATATATATATAACTTACGTTCTAAAACATCTATTACATCTTTTAAACAAAAAGCCTTACTGCAACATGTAAAATGTAACAAAACTTCTAGCTCTATAAACCAATCATAAACATCCGGTTTTGGGTTATGGGTATTATTATTTGAAGGAATAATTTGCAGTAAAGCTTCTACATCTTCTATTTTCAATTTACCCGGGCAGATTTTTTAACATACAGCTGTATTCACTAAAAAGGTTTAAATTTAGACCAAGTATAACTTGACAGTTATAGGTTTAAAATAACATAAGCAACAATAGCACAAAAGATTCTTCTAAATGTCACAATTACAAAATGACAGTGACATAGGTGGTGAACTAACTGTTTTAACTACCAAGGCAAGGTAAATAGATCCGGTCTAACTCTTAGGGCAGGCTTATCAGTGCTCAGCTAAGTTAAATTAACTGTTGACTTCGTTGTAACTATCAGTTAAATCGTTTATTAGCTACACTAATTAACGATTTAACTGATACTTACAACGAAACCAAGAGCTACTTTTACTTAGCCGAGCACTGATAAACCGGCCTTTAAACCTTTTTAGGGAATACGGGGGATATTTACTTTAATTCGATTCTTCTCTCTTTAAGTTTTGCCCAAGAAAGCAATAGGTTTTCAAAATTTATTTCATCCAATAACCCTTTTTCACATTTAGACAATAAAAGGACATTTAATTTTTATCATCCATTGTGGTTCTTAATACATTTTAAATAATTTTTAATTTACTAAATTACCTTTCATTAGTCGCGGTTACAACAAAACGTATCATACATTTTGCTAGCTTTGACATCTTTAACTTATTTTCTAAAACGTCTATTACATCCTTTAAAGAAGAAGCCTTAATGCAAGATGTAAATAGAACTTCTAGCTCTACAAACAAAGCATGAACATACGGTTTTAGGGTATGGGTATTATTATTTGAAGGAATCATTTGCAGTAAAGCTTCTATATCTTCTATTTTAAGTTTATCCGGGCAGATAGGAAATTGAAAAATCTTAAATATCGGAGAAAGGGTTTGAATAACATCTTCAATTGCTGAGCGCATTCTAAAAATTAATGTATCTAGTACTGCTTTAAATTCTTTCTATAACATGTAAATAAATCTAAGTCTGCTTGGTTAAAATTTCTGTCATCCAACCGCTCTGGTAACAGTCCTCTTCTATGACATTTTTTAAATTTTTCTTCAACGTTAATGCCTAAACCAATGGGTTCCGATTGTTCATTGTTAATTTTTTGTAATATTTCTGAAGTTGCTTCTACGATATTTTTAACGTCAACAATGTTTAAGTTGGGTGTTTCAATTGTCTCAATTACATTTTGAACTGTATACATAATATTTTTCATAACGAGAAGGTAAGCAATAAAATCAAAAGAAAAAAATTTTTGTTTTAAGCCTTCACTTTAAGTCTAGCGTTTTTATCAAAAATATTATTAGAAGAGATGTCATCTAAATCATCTATAATTTATTCGTAAGAAATATGAACTGCTCTAATGCTCTAAGCATGACCTGTCCATCTTGTTTTTGACAGGTTTCATAGGTGAAGAGAATTTTCAAGGTCCTTAATTTAACTATTTTAAATAGTATTTTCTATTGAAGAAAACCAAGAACTTAGTGAGAATAATTATAACGCATCTGCATTTTTATTTATATATATTAACCCCCCTGAAAAGTTGACCACGAGTCGCCACTGCATTAAAATAAATATTAACTGAAATAGTTATTATATTAAAATTAAAATAGCAGTTTTAAACCAAACCCATCTTTCACTTCCCCCTGTACAATAAAAAATCTCAATCATTTGAATATGTTGAATTAGGTATATTATCAACTATTCGAAAAGAATTTAAGAATGCCATTTCAAAAATACCCCAATTATTATGGTTTAAGTTAATATTATCTTAAATATATCCGTTTTAGATGATAAGATTTGGAATTATATTATACATAGAAATAGGCCATGACGTCAATAATTACAAATGAATATAATGTATATTTTAACTAAAAACAACCAACACAAGAATTAAAGTTTTCTTTAGTAACTAAACAGATATAACAATAAAATAAAAAGAAATAGGAATAAATGTAAACTAATCAGAACTAATATTTCCTCCCTGATTTTGGATGCATTCACCAAGAATGCATCCAAAATGTGCATTTTCTATAAAATTAGCATTCCTTTCAGTTAGATTGTTTATTTCTTGGATTATAAGGTATTTCACTTCCTCAGTGTCGTTAAGATAACATTCATGAACTTTGTTTTTAATATGACCCACAAAAAATTGTCCATAGGCGTAAAATCGGGACTATTTGGAGGCCGTGCAATAGTTCCGTTTCTTCCAATCCACTCGTCGTGATTCGTGTTAAAAAAAATCACACTTCTTGTGTCACATGTGGTGGAGTACCGTCATGTTGGAAAACTAGATTTTCTAGCAAACCTGACAGGTGTCTTTCCAAAAACTGATGAAGCAATCGACCAGTCAATGTGCCATCAAAGAAGTGTGGTCCTAGTATTTTATTTTCCAGCAGTCCACACCACACATTAACCGTCCTTCGACCCTGAAATCTAACTTCCCTCACAAACTGGGTATTTTCTGATGCCCAGTGCCTGGAATTTTTACGCTTGTCGAAAAACTTGACTCGTCGGTCCACAATATTTTCCTAAAAAAGTCTGTATAATTGTTCATTCTATTCAACATTAAATTGCATAAGTTGAGTCTTTGATTCTTATGCATTTGCGTTCGTTTTTGAACGGTATGATATTTATATGGACTATATAAGTCATATTAGTTTAAAACTTTTTTTTAATGCAGAAGTAGTTCGTACTAGCTGACTGGGGTTTTCCACATAATGCAAAGGAATATTCTACTACAAGTTGTATTTATTTGCAAATGAACTGAAAACAGAATACACTAACTTAAAATATAATAAATGGAGTATTTTTTGAATGGTATTTTTAATATCTTTTCAAAGAGTTAAAAATATACAGAGTATTCCATTTTAAAAAAATACACGTTTTGTCACCACCTTGATATTTTCAAAGATACTGAAAATCACAATACAGATTCGGAGAGGAAAAAAATTCCTCTGGATGACCGGTTTTTTTGTTTTTCTGTACGATAAAAAATGAGGAAGTTAAAGGGGGTGGTACTTTATAGTGTGTGACCCGGTACATAATGAAAAAAAAAACTAAATAAGGTCGAATTAAGAATCTTCTCCTTTTTTGAAGCAGGTGAAAAATCAAAATTGCATATCTATATGATGATATGATGTAATAGGAGTGGTGCTGAGCGGGTTAGAGCACCCTGTCCAAACCAATCGTTCTATGTTAGTTCCTAAAATTGATTAGTAGCTTAGGGTAACGGCGGGTAAGAGTATGCGTCGTTTAAGTGTCCGCATTGCCCTTAGTTTAGCCATCAACTTGTAGATGGCGGCGGTATAGACTCAGATGTTTATTCATTTTAGTGCCTACGTTCTTTGCAAACAATATTTACCTGTGTGTCAAGCGGATGTGGCCTGGAAAGCCAAAACTTTAGAATTGACCAGTTTTAATCTTGTATTTTCGAGTCAGTTAGTAGTGATTGAATATTTCCTGTTACGTATTGTTCCATTTATGTGAGTATTATCAAAAATAATGATTTTGAGGCTTTGATTGACATGTTTAAACAAAAATCTGCATGAGTTAATAAATTTCTTTTGTGCCAGAAGGTTAAGAGTACGCACGCATACTCTTAGCTTGATATGCGCCCTCTTAGCATGTTAGATTCTCATCGCATAGCTTCAACATACGTTTTGTTGTTTTAGATCGAAATGGTGAGTATCGACGCAAGACTGATAGGAAGTTAGTATTTATGGCAGAATTATTAGACGAAATAAACGAGAAACTGCTGCAAGAAATGAGTAGACGATCAATAGCAGATTCAATCGGCGTACATGAAGCAACATTAAGAAAACGGCTGAAAGCAGGAACGGTGCACTTGGTCGCTTCAAATCAGTGTTTACCCCAGAAATGGAGGAGGAACTAGCTACATATTGTAGAGATTTAGATACATATTCTATAGACTCACACTTAAGGCACCTGGTAACCTTGTTTTTGAGTATGCTAAGAGAAATAAGTTAAAGCACAAATTTAACAAAAAAAAATCCCCGGAAAAGATTGGGTGTACTCATTTTGCAAGCGTCATAAACTAAGTCTACGTTCTCCAGAAAAAACAAGCCTTGCTTAAATGACAAAAAAATATTTCCACACCCTTTGTACAACATGGATGAGTCTGGTATCGTAACCGTGCCTAACAAGTTACCGAAAGTTGTTGCTCCCAAAGGAAAAAATGGAAAAAGAACCCTTGGAAAATCGTTTCATCTGAATGGGGCCAATTAATAACTGCGGTGTGTTGTATGGGAGCAAGTGGACAATAAATTCCCCCAGCACTGGTATTTCCACGAAAGCAAATGAAACCTAGATCTCCAGCAGTAACACTCCAGGTTGTCTCGAATTCATCAATAGCGAGCTATTCCGGAGGTGGCTGGATCATTTTCAAACATTTTTACAAAAGCTCATTTGAAGACACAGTTTTACTGATATTAGACATGAGTTTGCAAGCAATTTTAAAATGTGGCAAAGTAGGTATTAACATGTTAAGTTTACTTCCACATAGTAACTACAAGATCCAACCATTGGACAAGAATTTTTTCAGTCCACTGAAAAGCGCCTATGCCCAAGAATGTGACAAATGGCATGTCAGTAATCCTGACCTACCAATCACTATGTTTCAAGTAGCTGAATTGTTCGCAAAGACATACTAGTATACTGCATCAATTGAAAGAGCGCCCACCTCAGTGACATCAATCATTTCCAAACCCAATTTCCAGTGCAGAGAATCCAAACCAGAGCTTAGAAGATGAATCCGACTGTAATGAAAATTAGCCCTTATCAATTCTTCAGCACCAGCTGATGGAAACAATTTCGTTGCATATACGAGTAAGTGAAGTTTTTAACGATCAAAACTCGACAAAGGCAATACCTGGAACAGCTTCTACTCTCTACATCTTCTGCGCGACCGCGATCACCATCACCAACGCTAAGGCCACGAAATTCACTGCCTTCGACACCGCCAGAAACGTCGACCAACTTTATCTAGCCAAATTTAATAACACCACTACCAAAGGCACCACCAAAAGCTGCCAATGCTCGCAAGATGAAGAAGAAGAAGTTTATGCTGCTAACCGCATCACCGTACAAAACTGAGTTAGAAGAGTTACAAGCATGCAATCAAGCCAAAACCCAAAAATTCAAACAGACGAAACGAAAATATATGAATTCACCTTCAAACCAAAAACAAATTTTGTGTCAAGTTTGCCAAGAAATATATGAAAGTGATTGGATTCAGTGCATGAAATGTGAAAATTGGTTTCATGAGGATTGCACGGTTTGCTCTGAATTAGGAGAGTACATATGCCAAATCTGTGATGATTCTGAGGATTGAGGCAGAGTGCGTACTCTTAGAAGACCATATGCGTACTCTTAAACGGGAGTCTGCTAAGGGTACGCTTTTACAGAGGTTTCAAGTTTTTTTATCATACTTTTGTGAACTTAACTTTATCCCTGTATTTTTAAATTGATCTTTTTTTTCGTATTTTGTAGAAAATAAATGTTACTTACTGTTACCCACCATAATGCTAAAGGAGTCTAACTGCGCCACTGAATAAATATTAAGACAACGAAATTATTCCATGTAAAATTTGATTAGTATAAAAAAATGCTTTAATTTTGGTCATAAATTCTTTGCAAACAGTCAGGGAAAGTCATTAAAACACGAGAAATAATTGTATTGTATTAAGAAATACACTAATTGTACAGATAGACAAAAATAACGATGTATATAAGATAGAATATTTGCTATACATTTTTACTAAAATAGACCAAATATCGAAGAACAAAACAAGTCGTATTATACTGGGGAAAGTTTGCACTGGGTTTAATTAGATGCATATTTATAGTCTACGTGTTTGGAATTTGAAAAACAATTATTCTTAAATTGATACTAGCTAGAATTAAATAAAAACACTATTTCTTATGTCCTGTTTACAAATATACTTTAGATTTTGCTTTGATGTTTATCTATAAAACACGGAATAAGAAAGACGTAAACCAGTCTAAATTAAAATTATGGCTAATATATGTTAATTTGCAAGGTCTTTATTAGATTACGATGAAAAAAGAACGTAAAGTGTAACACAGAAATCTTTACATCTGGGTTAAGAAAATTTACTTTGTTTTAACTTACGAATTATTATTTTGTATACTGAGTAAAGGAATTCTTTCAATTTTTCCTTTTGAAAGCTATTCTTTTTAATCGACTTCAAAAAAGGAAGTTCTCAGTCTCTCACCCTGCGATTTTTTTATGTTTGTTCCGGGTTATCAAGCATAAAGTGAACACCCCCCTTTTTTAGAATAAAAATCGGTAAATTTCCTTTACCCGGAACTTCCCTCGTTGTGATTTTTTTCCATTTTTTAGGAATAGTAAAGTGTGACCCAGTTTAGTTCAGTACATAGTAACAGAACATAATATATCTGTAACATATATTGTCTTGTCATTTTTATTGTGCGCCATTTGTTCAATCATATTGAATTCCCGCCAATATTTTACCATTTTCTTTCCACCTATGCCACACTTGACTTTTGAGCATAATTTAAAATAAATTTAATAAGTAGTTTTTACATTGATACATACCGTCATGTTGATTCGTACCAGTTTTAGTTTATCCTATATTTTAAATTTAATTTTTCTATAACATTTAAAGTCAATTGAACAAAATTTTTTTAAAAATTTAATTTGGCCGCTATTTTGTTTCGTCATCTTAAATTGAAACCCATATTATCAGTATTTACCTACTGCGTTGGTCCACAGATATTTCCCAGATACTAAGTTTCTAAATGGTTTTCGTTAACAGTCATCTTGTTATGTTAGAGTGATGTACTATTTGGAGTTGGGGTCCAGTAAAAAAAAAACAAAACTCCTTTTTTAAATTGTCCACGTTTCGCAACTTTATTGTTGCGTCCTGAGGACACATAGATTTTATATCCTGCATGAAACCCATATTATCAGTCTTTACCTACTCCGTTGGTCCGCAGATGTTTCCTAATCTCAAACAATACACCTCTCTAACAACAAGAAGATCGTTAACGAAAACCATTTAGAAACTTAATATCTAGGAAATATCTAAGAACCAACGGACTAGGTGAAGACTGATAATATGGGTTTCATACGAGATATAGGTTCTATTTATGCGTCCTGAGGATGCAACAATAAAGTTTTGAAACGTCGAACATTTAAAAAAACTCTTTTGTTATTTTACTGGATCCTAATCCGAAATAATATACCACTCTAACATAACAACAAGAGGATCGTTAACAAAAACCATTCAGAAACCTATTATCTGGGAAATATCTGCGGACCAACGGAGTAGGTAAAAACTGATAATATGGGATTCATGCAGGATATAGAATCTATATGTGTCCTGACTTGTTTTTTTACTGGATCTGAACCCCAAATAAGACACCACTCTAACAAACTGTTTTTAACATTGTTTTGCCATATTGGATTTTTACCAAAATATTATCAGGTCATCCATATACGACCCTTAATTTTTGGTCAAAATTTGAAGTCACTCGGGTAAGTAGTATTTAACCTATGTCGCGAACTGACAGACAGACCGACAGACGAACGACCGACTGAATTGATAAAACATTTTTTTGGCATCTAGAGACGCTAAAACGTGAAGATATGTAAAACCTGAGAGAGTGATTTTCTCACGATTACAAAAATTTTATTTGGCCGCAATATTGTTCCGCCATCTTGAATCAGTAACACAGTTCCACTAGTTGAGCCAGATACCACAATTAGTTATGGTACCCAAAAAATATAAATATTCTATTATATGGACATTTTGTTCCGCCATCTTGGATTCGTACCAAAATTTTAGCAGTTGATTACAACATAATACTCGCGTATTTTCGCGTTTACGCGAAATTTGGAAAAAATTAGATACGTAGTTTTTCATAATATTTTTTTAACATTTCGCTAGGCCGCCATTTTGTCTTGCCATACTGGATTTTTACCAAAATATTTTGGTCAAAAAGTCAATCGGGTAAATAGTCCTTAAGCTATGCCGCGAACTGACAGTCAGACAGACAGACAGAGAGACGAACGGAAATAATAAAACCTATTTTTTTTGGCATCTAGGGATGCTAAAATTTAAAGATGTGTAAAACCTGAGAAGATGATTTTTCAGGATTACAAACATTTTATTTGGCCGCCATTTTGCCACAGTTTGTTATGTCACACAATTTAAAATCAAATCATTAAGCACTTTTTTCAGGCTGCCATCCTGGATTCGTACCAAAATGTTACCAGTTAATTCTAACATAATACTTAATGTTCTTGCAAAATTTAAGATAAATTGGATGAGCAGTTTTCTAATAATAATTTTTTTAACATTTCACTAGACTGCCATTTTGTTTCGCCATTTTGGATTTTTACCAAAATATTACTAGGTCATCCTTATATGACTTTTAATTTTTGACCAAAATTTGAAGACAATCGATTAAGTAGTTTTTTAACTACGCCGCAAAGAAGCAGACAGACAGACAGACGGAATTGAGAAAACATGTTTTTCGTCATCTAGTGACCCTGAAACGCGAAGATCTGAAAAAATCTCGGAGTAATTTTTTCACGATTACAATAGTTCCCTTTTACGAGAGAAATAAAAAAGCATTTCAGTTCAAGATATCCTTATTACGTAATTTTTTTTCTGAAGAATTTGAATAGGTTTTCTAAAACTCAATTTTTCTTTTAGTAGAGAGTTTTGAGGGCAAAAGTAATTTTTTAAATGAAAGAAAACATGTTTGAATACACCTTAAAAAGTTCTCATTTTGCTTATGGTAAGAAATTTATTGTTAATTGTTAAGATGTAAAAGCAGGGCGTGCAAAATTTTTAAACTTTTGGTTGCGCCGAAAATTTACAAAAACCATTTTTCTATTTTGGTTGACCTTTAAACATATCCTTATTAAAATTGAAAAAAAACAGTTTCAGCGAGTTTTCAATATTTTGAGTTTTTTTTTGAAAAATAAATGATTTACTGTGTGTATTTTTTTTCTTTCTCCTTCCCTATGATCAATTTTTTTTGACTAAATTATGATTTATCGTTTATTTTTCTATGGTTTGTAGTACCAATACTCTGTATAGAACATACAGGGTGTTCAGAAATTAATTTGAGATTAGTTGAACTCATATTGCAACAAACATTTGTTCCAGCGCATTTTGTCGCACTGTAAAATGGAGTCCAATTTAAATATTAAAGATTTATTGTAAGTTTTTAGTAATTTGAAATATTTTGCCATGACGTTTTTCATTTTTTTTTTCTCTAGGTTTAGTAGTTACGTCAAATAAAATGTTTGTAATCGTGAAAAAATCACCCTTCAGGTTTTACACATCTTTACGTTTTAGCATCCCTAAATGCCAAAAAATATGTTTTATCAATGCCGTCGGTCCGACTGTCGGTCTGTCAGTTCGCGGCATAGCTTAAAGACTACTTACCCGATTAATTTCAAATTTTTTTAAAAAATTAAAGATCATATGGAGATGACCTGGTAATATTATGGTAAAAATCCAAAATGGCGAAACAAAATGGCAGCCTACTGAAATGTTAAAACAAAAACATTATTAAAAAACTACTTATCCAATCTATCTCAAATTTTGCACAAACATCAAAGTATTAAGTAGGAATTAACTGGTAAAATTTTGGTACGAATTCAGATAGACGGAACATAATGGCATCTTAATAAAATATTTAAAAATTCATCCTGAAAAACTACTTAATGGATTGATTTCAAACTATTTGCGATAGTTAATTGTGGTATAGGGGTCAACTAGCAAAATTGTGGTACTAATTCAAGATGGCCGAACAAAATGGCGGCAAAATAAAATGTTTATAATCGTGAAAAAAAATCACTCTCTCAGGTTTTATATCTCTTCACATTTTAGCGTACCTACATGGCAAAAATTATGTTTATTAATTCCGTCGGCCTGTCTGATGCTCTCTCTGTCAGTTCGCTGCATAGCTTAAAAACTAGCCCAATTGACTTCAAATGTTGACCAAAAATTAAGACTCATATGGGGATGATCTGGTAATAGTATCTGTCTATCTGTCGACTTAAATACTACTTACCCGATTGGCTTCAAATTTTGACCAAAAATTAAGGGTTATATGGGGATGACCAGGTAATATTTTGGTAAAAATCCAATATGGCGGAACAATGTAAAGGAACATTTGTTAGAGTATTTTTTTAAATTATCAATGTTTCGCAACTTTATTGTTGCATCCTCAGGACACATATATAGATCCTATATCCTGCATAAAATTCATATTATCAGTTTTTACCTACTCAATTAGTCCGCATATATTTCTCAGATATTAAATTTCTAAATGATTTTCGTTAACAATCATCTTGTTGTTATGTTAGAGTGGTGTCTTATTTGGGGTTAGGATCTAGTAAAAAAAAGTATATTTTTAAATAGTCGACGTTTCGCAACTTTATTGTTGCATCTTCAGGACATAAATATATCTATATCCTACATGAAACCAATATTATCAGTCTTTAACTACTGCGTTGATCCGCAGATATTTTCCAGATATTAAGTTTCTAAATGGTTTACTTTGACGATCCTCTTGTTGTTATGTTAAAGTGATGTATTATTTCTGGTTAAAATCCGGCAAAAAATGAAAAAACTTTTTTTTAATTTTCGACGTTTCGCAACTTTATTGCTGCATCTTCAGGACACATATATAGATCCTATATCCTATATGAAAACCCAAATTATCAGTCTTTACCTACTACGCAGTTATTTCCCAGATATTAGGTTTCTAAATGGTTTTCGTTAACGACGGAGTAGCTAAAGACCGATAATATGGGTTTTATGTAGGATATAAAGTGTATATGTGTTCTGAAGATGCAATAATGGCGAAACATCGACAATGTAAAAAAAGGCTTTTGCTTTTTTATTTACTGGATCCTAGCCCCAAATAATACACCACTCTAACATAAATGAAGAGGAACGTTAAAGAAAACAATTTAGAAACTTAATATCTGGGCAATATCTGCGAACCAACGGAACAGGTAAAGGCTGACTATATGGGTTTCAATTTAAGATAGCGAAACGAAATGGCGGCCAAATAATATTTTTAAAAATCAACATAAAAAATCTTGTTTAATTGACTTTAAGTTTTGCAGAAAAATTAAATGTAAAAATGGGATAAACTGGTACGAATTCAACATAACGCAACAAAATGGCGGTATGTGTCAATATAAAAACAACTTATCGAATTTATTTTAAATTATGCCCAAAGGTCAGCTGTGGTATAGGTAGAAATAAAATGGTAAAATATTAGTAGGAATTCAATATGATGAAACAAAATGGCGCCCAATGAAAAGACATATATGTAACACATAAATACTGTGAGTATGTACTGAACTAACCTGAGCCACACTTCCCTATTCCTAATAAATGGGAAAAAATTATAACGAGGGAAGTTCCGGGTAAAGGAAATTTATCGATTTTTTATAAATTTTTATTTGTTTTGTCAATTTCTTTTTATTCGATACTGAGTTGTTTTTTTATTAATTTGTTTATCACATCAAAAATATCTCTACAAGTTACTACAAATAACAGAGATATAAGGCCTGCTCATAGATATCTGGATCACCTGTAGGTATTCAATTTAAAAAGTACCACATTTTGCAACACCCTCTAATCTTACAGAGTTTTTAAACCTCGGAAAATCGTCATTAAAACGTCCTACCTACCATTTATTGTCTAATTAAAAAAAAAAAGTTATTGTCTAATTAGAAAAATAAAAAGACGATTTTCCAAGGCGTAAAAACCCTGTAAGATTAGAGGGTGTTGCAAAAAGTACATAGAGATTTAAGTAATTTTAAAGTGAAAAAAGTAATGTATTATTTTATTGACTTTATTGACTTGTGTTCATATTTTGACATAAATAAACTATTTGTATTTGCATAAAGATCGCGACAGTTCATCATTCTAAAATTGAGTAAAAATTCCGACAGTAAAGCTTATTCTGTAGTCTATTTTTTGCGCACTATGTACATTTCGATAGTATCTACATCCCTAGATATTATACGGAAAGTATATTGTTTACTTGTGGGTGTTGGCTTTAAATGGACGCGATGTCGTATAATAATAATGCATTGGCAATTTTCTTAGTTTGGTCGTGTCATGCACTGCATACTTTCAAGGTTGTTGAAAAAAACATTAACTACAAAAGGGTTATTTATAATATGTCAAAACCTTTAACCTTTCAGCGCTCATAAAAAAAGATATTAATATACTGTTTAAAGTGAGCGTATTTAACAACTTAGTATTGACTAAATTTCAAATTACTTAATAGGTACATTAATTGGAAAACGGTTTTATAGACATTTCCTTGAAGAATATTATACCTAAGTGAGCATATTTTGGAGAAAGTGGGTTAACATATTTGACACCTATATCTAGATGACATAATCGTTGGTGTACTCATCTGACTCTTGAAACCCCAAACTCCAAAACATTAATTAAATATAAATGTCCGTTGGCCAACATCACTAATTTAATTATAGGAATCTATAAATTTGTTTAGGTAATAAGATTATTGTAGCATCAATTACTAAGACAACTAAATTGTTGCCCGTATCAATTTTTTGCATTGTCATTTTGCAAGAGACCTTGGATTATTGTTATGAAATTGTGTCTATAACCCTTTAAGATACGTAAATTATTATTGTTTCCACACAACCATAATTTTTAATAGTTTGTTAGGCGCTAATGCAATTTTAACACTAGTTAACCGCTTTGCAAATAAGTACAATATACATAACTTTTGAACTTTAAGGTCATGTACTATTAATCCCAATTACTTTCCAAGTGATAGTTATACTACTGTTTTATTGTTTAGTATAATATACATATATATATATATATATATATATATATATATATATATATATATATATATATATATATATATATATATATATATATATATATATATATATATATATATATATATATATATATATATATATATATATATATATATATATATATATATATATATATATATATATATATATATATATATATACATATACAGGGTGTTAATTAATGTCGTGGACATATTTTAGAGGTTGATAGTACTTGACAAAATAGGAAAAAATGCCAATATATACATGGTCAAAAACGAACCATTTTCGTTATACAGGGTGTCAAAGTTTCAATTTTTTTCTCGTTTTTTGAGTTTTTTTCCAGTTCCTTCTGAGACAATTAGTTCAAATTTAGAACATATATTACTTTTAAGAACCTCTACGATAAAATATCAAAATCGTGGATGGTGGTATACAGGGTGTTACATTTTTTTGCACCACCTACAAGTTTATCTTGCGGAACTTTTTTTTTGGAGCACCCTGTATGAATTCTGATATAAAATTTGAACTCTTTGTTCATTTCTTTAGCTCTTTCGTATTTTGCATTATTATCGTGTCTATCACTGTTTTCGACTTATTTTCAATAATGATGCATTGCATCGATGACATGTAGGCGAAATTAAGCAAAAAATAAAGAAACGGGTTTTATTTTAAATCAACCGACATGATAATGAACAATCAGATAAAATTATTACAGTTAAATTAAAAATAAAACAAAATCATAAAAGTTGCTGAAAATGTCCGCCTCTTGCTAGAATGCAAGAATCAAGTCTTCGCCTCATGGACTGACGGACTCTGTCAAATATTCCAGGAGTATTGCGAATGATATCGCATGAAGCTATTATTTTGTTTCTTAAATTTTCTTCTGTCTGGATTGGGGTCTGATACACCAATGTTTTCAGGTGTCCCCAGAAAAAGAAACCCAGGCTATTCAGATCTGGAGATCTAGTGGGCCATGGCTGAGGTCCCCCTCGCCCTCAAATCCAATAAACTCCAATAATGCCGGTTCACACATTTACTGAAAATTGTTGCTGGAAATTAATTTCATGTATAGAATGCGGATTCTCTTCTGCCCAAAAATGATTGTTATGAAAATTACATATGGCATTCCTAGAAAAATTTGCCTCATCGCTAAATAAAATCGTGTTTCCAAATAATGGATTTTGGGCTAGCATTTGTAAGAACCACTAGCAAAAATTTAAACGAAGTGGAAAGTCACGTGGGAGAAGAGCTTGAACCCTTTGGATGTGGTAAGGATACATTAAGTTGTCTAATAAAATTTTCCATACAAGCACAAATGAAATGTTAAGTGTTGCTGCAATTTTCCTCGTACTGGTAGCAGGATCATTTTCTACTGCATTCAGGACTGCTTCCTCGACTTCAGGATTTCTTACAAAATGTCAGATTAAAAAACAGAATTAACAAATGACCTGCCTCAGCCTACTACCTTTTTTTCCAGTTTCCTTATTTAGCCTACACTTAATTTGCATCTATGGCAGTTATCGCAAATAAGTCGAAAACTGTGATAGATACGAGAATAATGCAGAATACGAAAGAGCTAAAGATATGAACAAAGAGTTTAAATTTTATATCAGAACTTATACAGGGTGCTGCAAAAAAAGGTCCGCAAGATAAACTTGTACGTGGTGCAAAAAATGTAACACCCTGTATACTACCATCCACTATTTTATTATTTTATCGTAGAGGTTCTTAAAAATAATACATGTTCTAAATTTGAACTAATTGTCTCAGAAGGAATTGGAAAAAAACGCAAAAAACGAGAAAAAAATTGAAACTTTGACACCCTGTATAACGAAAATGGTGCGTTTTTGACCATGTATATATTGGCATTTTTTTCCTATTTTGTCGAGTACTATCACCCCCTGAAATATGTCCACGACATTAATTAGCACCTTATATATATATATATATATATATATATATATATATATATATATATATATATATATATATATATATGTATATATACACCAAGTGTCCCTCAGATGTGGCTCACCCTCATAACTTTTTAAAATTTGGTGTGTGAATACAAGAAATAAATTTCGATTTTTGGACATGTTCGTTTGTTTTGAGCGACTTCCGGTTTGACCGGAAATGACGGCAACTTTCGGTTCTTAAATGGGACACCCTATATATTTTTAATTATTTTGATAGAAAATGGTGTTCTGAGTGCAATGACACCCAATTTGTCAGATTTTGACAGGTAGAGGAATATTTATGATATTTTTTTTTCAATCTAGCTTGCTATGAATGAAATATAAATAAACTGATAGTTTAGAAAAGAGCATTTCAAATACGCGAAAAAATGTTACCTAATTCTGATTAGAAACATGCATTCCTTATAATAAATGGAGATTTAATTTAAACGTAGTAGGCTATGACCGAGACGGTACGAAACAGATTTATTAAGGCGGCTTTGAAAACAAAACACTATTAACAATTTTGACAATCGTCTTTATTATTATGTGCATTTTTACCCAAGTATAAGTACCTAAACTGTTTTAGTGGTTTTTTAAAAACTGATCTAAAGTTTTCTTGGAAAATTACGCATGAAGTGAAAAAACATGTTTCTAGTTTTTGGTAAATGCAGGCAGAATTCAGTTCAAGCTGCTCAAATGTATGCACAGAGATATCTCGATCGTCGTCATCCGACCCGGCATTATTTCCCCAAGTTGGTTAGAAAAATGCGCAACGAGCCCGACAATAATCCTAAGGCACCATTTGTAATAAGCGAAGACAAAGAAATATGACCGCCTTACTTAGAGAGATCGCTTTATAATGCCAAATATCGAAAAATTCGGCTTGGCGAATTTTACACAGACACAAATACGGATCGTATAAATATCAATTACAACAACACCTTTATCAAGGAGATAACATCCGAAGATTGCAGAATTGCACTTGGTATTTAGAGAAGTGTTTAGAAGATAACAGTTTTCCATTTAAAATACTTTATACCGGCGAAAGCAGTTTTACAAATTTGGGAGTTTTTAATAATAAAAGGTACTGGTCCCAAGAAAATCTACATTTGATGGAAGAGGGAAATTTTCAAGAATGTTTTGGGTTTAATTGTTGGATTGGAATTCTCGGTGATAGAATTTTAAGGCCTATAATTTTTGATGGTCACCTAACAGGGGAGAGATATTTACACTTTCTGACCTATCAAATTCGGGGGTTTCTCGAAGAAATACCAGGGATTAAATACCACATTTGGCGTAAATTGGATCGGAAATATTGCTATTTTGTGGCCCCCACGGTAAAACTGAATTTACGTCTAAGTATTTTGTATTTTTATTATAATTGCTTAAATATTTCAGATCGCCAGACCTCACCTTAGGATTTTTTTGTGGAGCACTGTCAAAAATGAAGTGTATATTACACCTTCAGCAACCCGTGGAGAATTAGAAAACAAAGTAAGAGCGACCATAAACAGGATTACCCCAAGACAACTAAGAGAAGTAGCGAGAGCAACTGTAGAAAAGTTACAGCTTTGTCAAGAAGAGCACGGTGGCCATTTTGAAAATTTGAAACCTTAAAAATTTTATAATATTTATCATGTTAATAAACAACTCATGCGTAATGTTTTCAAAGCTACCTTTTGTTTCATAGCGTCTTCGTCATAGTCTACTATGCTTAAATGAATTTTATCGTGTATTTGAAAACCTATCGCGTATAAATAATAATAAAATACCTTTTTTCTAAGCTGTCAGTTTATTTATATTTTATTAACATTTTCCGCTGTAGTCATAGTAACACAGTCAATTCTTTGAATCAAGGATGAGTTGACGATGCGGACCAAGAGCAATGATAATGTATGTAATAGCAATATTACATACATTATCATGAAGTATGTGATATCGAAATACTTGGAAGAAAACGGTATTTTATAAAAACCCCAGGAGCCACTTCTAAGCAAAAATACTGATTTTGCTTATTTCAAACAGGCATAAAATAGTTTTTTGGATCAACAGAGGTAAGCTTGTATTTTTCTCTTACTATTAGATCAGAAATGAACCGATTTAAGTGATTCATAGCATGCTAGATTGAAAAAAAAATATATATCATAAAAATTCCTCCATCTATCAAAAACTGACAAATCGGGTATCATTGCCCTCCGAACGCCATTTTCTATCGAAATAATTAAAAATATATTGGGTGTCCCTTTTAAGAATCGAAAGTTGCCGTCATTTCCGGTCAAACCGGAAGAGGCTCAAAACAAACGAATATGTCCAAAAATCCAAATTTCTGTATTGTATTCACACACCAAATTTCAAAAGTTATCTGAAAAAACAAAAAATTATAAGAGTGAGCCACATCTAAGGGACTCCCGGTAAATACTGTATTAGATTTTTGATTTAAAAAATTATATAAAAAAAGAAAGAAATTGTCACTACCATTTTAAAGCATTAATATCTGTAATTATATATATATATATATATATATATATATATATATATATATATATATATATATATATATATATATATATATATATATATATATATATATATATATATATATAATAAATAAATAAATAAAATTACGACAATTCAATATTATCTATATAGATAATAACTAACTATATGTAGATAACACTGACTAAAGCTAAATACTAGATGGCACAAAAGGCAGGATTTTGATTACTGAGTAATCACTCTTCCAATCGTACCTCATAATAACGTTTTTTAAATGATTCATATTTAAACTTTTTTATTTCAAATTGAATATTATTATAAATTATAGAACATATATTTAAAAGGAGATTAAAAGGAGATTTATATCTTTCTTGTTTGTTGTGATTTCTAAGAATTCTTCCAATTTTGCATACGGTAAGACTACTTGTTGCCCTCCCGGATCATAATTTTTGGTGTTTGTTATTCAAGAACCCTGTACATTAATAGCTTTCTCTATGGTGTGATTTATGTAACCATTTTTTTTTCAAGCACCAGATATTATATTAGGTTCCTTTTGTCTCGTTTGTGTTTCAGTTAATAGCATGGATCTAGATATTAGAGTATTGGCCACAGCTTAAATTTGTGCTGGGTGATGGTGTGATCTTGCATTTAAATATTTGGCGTTATGTGTTGGTTTTCTATACACGGTGTATTCAATATGTCAGTTATGGAGTTTTGTAACCAGAACATCTAAAAATGGAAGTTTGTTGTTTTTCTATAACTCTAAAGTAAATTGTATTCTGGGATGCATTGAATTTACGCGAGTCAGAGAATTTTCGAGCTCTCTTTGACCATGTTGCCATAGAATAAATTTGTCATCCACATAACGAATCCATAACTTGGGCTTCAAGCCTGCTTCCTCAAGAGTTTCTCTCCCGAAGTATATCATATATAAATTCGGGCGCTAGAAAGAACGCTGCGAAAATGCCAAATGTGATTTTAGCGAAATGTCAGCAACACTGTTGTTTTCAAAATGACAGTAGTGAACGGATGTACACCGGATGAAAACACATCGTATTTTTCCATCCATAAGAGATTAAGAATCGACATCGTGTTATTAAATCGAATTAACATTCTTCAAAATGTGCAAGATGTTGTTCTTGGACACAAAAGGTACTCGGGGTTAATTAAATCCGAATTTTATGATGTTTTCCCCCAGGACAAGCGCTCAGGATCTCATAATTGCGTTAAACAAAATATAAACAAAAAATCTCGAAAACGCCCCGAGACAAACATTCAACCAATAGAAAATAAATGAAAAAGTTACTCCGGCAAATTTGGGATAAAAATTAATTTTTAAAATTTTACAAGGGTGTTGGGATACATCCTGTATAATTGGAAAATTGCATTTTCAACCATCGCGTTCCAAGAGGCACATTCTTGAAGGTTTAGCATCAAACTTTGTCAAGTAACAGAGATATTGAATATCGAATTTTGACTGAAAAATCGCACGAGCAGATAATTACTAACAGCAGTTTATTATATTTAGGAAAATAGTCATCAAGACCATTTTTGTACAAGATATCGAGATCTACGTTTACATAATTGCTCTTTCTACATTATGGCATATATTGGCAAAAAACGTATTTTTACATTTTTTTAACTCGCAATGCAAACTTCGGTTAATTCATAAGAGCTACAGTTAAACAAAAATTGGCTTGCTGCCTAATTTTTCTGAGGTCCGGGCTAAAAAATTTTGCGGAAAATGTTAAATATAAAATTACAGAAAAACAGCATGACTTTCTCAGTGGCAAGTCAACTGTTACTAACTTGTGTCTCTTTATAATCAATACTGATTGCGCTAAGGCTTTTAACCTGGTCGATCACCAGATATTGTTGGAAATACTGTTAGATTTTAACATCTTTAATAATTCATATTTCCTTATCAAATCATACTTTTCCTCAAGGCAACAAGTTGTGAAAGTTGATAGTAGTTTTTCGAATTATTTTCCACCAACATCTGGTGTGCCGCAGGGTAGCAACTTATAGAGGTGAGCAAAAAATCATTACCTGTGAAATAATCACTGTTATTGAAAAGTCGCAATCGCGACCTGTGACTATTATAGAAATAAACTGCGATTTCGCTTAAACGCGATTGAAGCAATTTCGTTCTTCCGAATCGACTTGCACTTGCACTCGCAACTATCAGTAACTCAGGAATATTAGTCGGTGGTCGCGATTCGACTGCAATTGGCGTTTCACCTGTAATCTCGTGATCATTTAAGACGTTCTTCGTTTGTCGTTCTTTCTTGTGTGCTATATCTAAAACACGGCATACAGGCGGAAATGAACAGTGATTTTAGATTAGAATTATTTTGGCTTCAAATGAAATGCGTATATATAAACATGTTTTAAAAGTAACTTGAGGATTCGTTTACTTCGTTTACTCCTCATATCAGCTCATATAATATTTTATTATGTAATATAATGCAAACCATTTAACAGATAATCTAAGGTACAGATCAGTGAAAAGAAACCGAACAATTAGCAAATCCAGCATCATGTATTTACATAATCATTCATTACTTAATATTTTTTTATGGTTCAATTCTATAAATAAATAATATAAACTATATTATTATAAATATCCGGTAAAAACATTATATTTAGTTCTGTCTGAATATATTTTGAGTGAAAATATGAAAACTTTTTTTTAATAATAATAATAATAATAAACACGTTTATTATTCCAAAAGAAAATTATAAATTAAAAAAAAAAATAAACATTGACATCTACAATAGGAATAAAAGGCAACTTATCAGCTTCCTTCACAAGTGAAGGGGCTGTTGAAGCCTATTAAATAATTATAAAAAAAAATTATTACTAACTTTCATAAAGTTAGTTTGAAGTTTTTCTAAAAAAGAGTGGTGCAGGGTGATTAAACAAAAAAAATATATATACATAAGAAAGTACGCGTCCAAGTTAATAGCGCTATGCTACTGAGGCACGAGATAGAAAGTGAGAAAGAGTTATTTTAGACATATGCAAAGTAGAGAGGGGATGGACGAGAAAATAAATACTAGTTTTTTGTTTAACGAGGTCCGCTGTTATTGTAGTTGTTGGCCCAGCAATTTATTTTTCATTGATTTTTCAAAGGATGCAACTGACAGTGACGTACTGGTTATTTTATATTTGTTGATTAAGTTAGCAATTTGATAAGAATAACTTTTTTTAAAGTGTTCTTTGTTGTGTAAGGGTATTGATAGCAGATACTGTCGGCGTAAATTTAAATTATGCACATCCGTACGGTATTGAAGTTTATCGAGGAGATATGGAGGACGGTGAAATTTTAAAATTTTGTAAAAAG
Organism: Kuschelorhynchus macadamiae; assembly: GCA_030620095.1. Taxonomy (NCBI): domain Eukaryota; kingdom Metazoa; phylum Arthropoda; class Insecta; order Coleoptera; family Curculionidae; genus Kuschelorhynchus; species Kuschelorhynchus macadamiae. The sequence continues at coordinate 221,871 of JAUTXW010004453.1, read as the reverse complement.
TGTAAGATACGACGATGTTGCATGTTAAGCCAGCCCAATTCGGGCAGTTTATGCGAAACTCTCTGCCTTCGTCTAATACCATAAATAAAACGTATGCATGAATTTTGTACCTTTTGAACCCGATTTTTAGCCTGTAAATCAAGAAAAGGACTATTTGGAGAGCGTAGGTAACAAGGAAATCGACCTTAGTTGACTAAAGTCGGTAGGATTTTTTACTTTAGATAGTGGGATGACATGTGCTAACTTCCAATTTTTTGGAAAATATTGTTGTAAAATACAACAGTTGACAATGTGTGTTATGTATGGAATTATAACAGAACAGCACAAGGAAATTAGAGTAATATTTAGGTTATCTGCACCGAACGACTTAGACTTAATACTGAGAATAATGTTGGCTAACAGTTCTTCTGAAATGGTATTAAAATTAAATGACTTGTTTGAAAAGAGATTATTATTATAAAAATAGATTAAATCTTGTTTGGGGCCAGTACGATTTTTTGTTAATTCTGTAAAAAATGTGTTCATTTGATTTATGTTTTGAAGTTGTTCGGGAATGTTCTTGTGAGATTTGTTTAGAATATTTCATCTTTTTAATTTTGCCCATTTGTCTTTGATACTGCAATTGTAAAATTTATTGTTTAAATAAACTTTTTTTTCAGTTCTTATAGAATTAGTCGCTAAATTTCTGAGCTGCTTGTAATAGTTCCAACACTCGGTAAGTCTGGTACGTCTGAATCGATTTAAAGCCTGATTTCTAAGGTTTTTTAAAAGTCTAATGTTGTCAATCATCCAGGGACAGTAGGGTTTATTTGAACGGTTAGCAGTTCTCAATGGGGCATGTCTATCAAACAGCTCCAAAATAGTATCAGTGAGAAACGAAATTTTTTCATCGATATTATTTATGCTATAAATATTATTCCAAGGGGCGGCCTTTAAGTCGGCCTGAAAATAAGTCATATTAATTTGTCGCAAAGCCCTGTACTTAAAGGTATTATTATTTAGCACTGGTGAACCAAAGTCTAGAACGATATATACTAGCAGATGGTCTGAGAGACCCGCGTCCCTGACACCCACATCCTGCACATCTTCCGAAATGCAACACATTAAATCAACACAATTAAATCAATCAAGCTGGAGCTGGTACGCGAAATTCTAGTCGGCTCAGAAACTAGCTGACTCAGTTTGAAAGTGCTTAAAATATTTTCAAATTGTATTACATGGGGACTATCGTGATCAAGCATATTAATATTAAAGTCTCCGAAGCACATAATCTTATCACATTGAGTGTAAAGTTCGATTAGCGTATCTTCGAAATAGGCAAGAAATTCATTAAGGCTTGCATTTGGTGGCCGGTACACATTGCCAATAATTATTGTGACATTACCATGTTGCGATTTAATCCAAACATGTTCTACGATATTCCTACATTCACTAAGCAAAACTGTATAATTAAAAGAAGATTTAATAAAGATTCCCACTCCCCCGCCCAAGCCGGTCCTGTCTGATAAATCTGTAACCATCCACAATAACAGCGACGTCGTTAATATTTTGCGTTAGCCAACTCTCAGATATTCCAATAACAGAATAATCATTCTGAATAAGACTGTCTTTGAAGATATCAAAATTATTCAATAAAGATCTTACGTTAATATGCGCGCAACGCAGCATAGGTGAATAGAATTTTTTTTTAAATAAATGGGAAATGACGCGGATTGGAATGCTATAAACAAAAAATAAAGAAAGAATAAGAAACAGATGTCTCGAATCACAAGCGGTCTCGAGCCGAGTGAGCAGCGCAACTCCGGGTATACTTTAGAGCTACATACTTTACAATATACAAATAGTTGTTTATATTTTACAAAAAGCAGGGAGGTCTATACAGTGTTAGAGCGATATTTTAATTTTAAATTATTAACAATATATTTTTTATTGTAGACTGGACAGAAATTAAAAAAAAGAAAAAAAAATAAGTACTTAGGTTGTTAGGTATCATCTCGTACGTGATCAATTTATTAAGCTAAATTTAAAAAAACAACAAAAGAAAATATATATATACGTATATATATATATATATATATATATATATATATATATATATATATATATATATATATATACACACATACATATACATATACATACATACATATATACACATACACATACATATACACATACATACATATACACACACACACACATACATACATTAAATATCATACACATGTGCATGCACTAGACTGTAGAAGAGACTGAATGAAAGTAATAATGTAATTTCCTGTCCAGTCTTATGATAATTTGTTCTAATTCTAACTCTTGCAAAAAAAGACATAAATATTGTGGTCAGATACAAAAAAAATAGCAACAGAAAGACCCACCAGCTCAAGAGGAGAAATGTGTTAAAAAAATTAACAGTTTTACCGAATAGGTACTAAATTTAGATAAAAAACATTTTCCAATACTCATGATTGAACCACTCTAAACAAGAATTAATTATACATGGGTATAAATATAAATCTATCCATTTTGAATCGAACTACTTAAATCTACCGTTGTTATGAAAAAAATATTAAAAATAACTTGATGGCAAAAAAAAATTTAATTAATAACTTAAATCAAATATGAATAAATGAGTTCTTGGTGAGAGAGTAAGGAAGAAATAAAAAAGAAAAGGTACATACTTGATCAGTTTCAAAAGTTATTTCTATCGATTACAAAAAAAGGTACATTAGGATAGAAGTGCATATAAATTTTATTATTAATACATTGAATTAAATATTAGTTCATAAGCTAGTGGCGTGAGAGTAAAGAAGAAAAAAAAAGAGTACATTCTTGATCAGTTTCTGAGGTTTTCTATGTTGTTTACACTATTTACACGATGCACCCTGTCACCTTGCTTAATATATATAACACCATGAAGGCACCAAGCATTTTTACTGGAGAATTTCTCGATCGCGGTCGCTAACAGAGTCAGTCTATTCTTCGTCAAATCTTCCTTGATTTGAACACCTGTTAAACGTAAATATTTCCTATTTTTTAGGACTGCGGAACGCTGGGTATCGGCGAAGAATCGAACTAGCACTGCGAGAGGTTTGTCGGACGGAATTTTAGAACCAACACGATGACATTTATTTATATGTGAATCGAGTATGTCTACATTGATTTTTTTGAACAAATCAAGCATTTTGGCATGCAGATTTTCGTTTTTTTCGACTGGGACACCAAACATTCTGATATTTAGACTTCTAGCGTCCTGTTCTTGAATTTCAATTGCCGTTTGGATGTTGTCGTTACTACCCTTAAGGCTATGTAGTTTCTTCTCTAACTTTGCGATTCGCTCCTCCTGTTCCTTTAATTTAGCTTCATACTTGCGGTCAAGGATATGCACAACCCTGTCCGCGATGGATTGAAGGAAACTTTCAGTGAAAATGCCCTTGATCTTTTCGATATCATTGTCGGATAAGACCATATTGATTTTGACGTTAGTTAGCGGGAAAAAAACACGCAAAACACAACAGTGACCTACTTAGAGACACTAAGCCACAAAACACCAGAACTTTTTGCAAGATCCACTGGGGCTAGGTGCCAATAACCCTGTTGACCACTTTTTGAAATTTATATATCCTTTTCTCGGTAAAAAACTTAGAAAAGCCGGAGTTGCTGCACAATGTGTTTCATCTGTCAAGCGCCATCTTGATTTTTGAACCGCCAAAGTTGCCGTTCAACTCAACTCAGTTAAATCGCGAAATCGCAATCGCAGTTTAAAATCACATTGACCAAAAAATCACGTTCGCAATAGCAACTGCAATTGAAAATTCGCGAATTAGCTCATCTCTAGCAACTTAGTGTCTTTACTTTTCCTATTGTTTATGAATTTAATAGTCTCCCTGACTGTGTGGAATGTTCAGATTGTCTCCTTTTCGCAAATGACTTAATTGTAAAAAATCAAAATGATTGTCTAGAATTACAAAAAGAATTGAGTTCGGTGACCAATTAGTTTTATACTTAGTAACATGTCTTTAAACGATAATAAACGCTTTTCAATTAATTTTACAAGAAAAAAGAACATTACATCCTTTACCTCCAGTATAAATAATGTAGCCCTTCAAAACAGGGCTGAAGTTGAAGATTTTGGAGTCTCCTTTAAACCAAATTTAAAATTGAATACCCATTATATAAATATGACAAATAAAGCTTACGTGCATATGTAATAGATACTTTTACATGAGTGATCTGGATCACTATTAATATTTAATACAACTAGAAATGAAATAATTCGTATGGGAAACATAAAGAAAAATATTAACTCTTCCGTCAGTCATTATTAGCATAATCTTAGGTTTAATATTGTTTGTAGATTTTAATTGTAAGAGAGCCACTTCATACATGTAATTATTATTTTGTGGTGCTTGTATGAATAAATAAACCAATAAAAAATTAATAAAAAGGACGTAACCTAACTCAAAATTAGTTCACAAAATGTACACACATATTTTAATCGAGATTTAACCCTGTACTTAAATCGGTAAAAATTCAAAATCTTGTCAAGAATGTTTTTATTTATTTTGCCTCACTCTGTACATGGGCATTTTACCATTTTGCCGCAAGGAAATATTGTGTTTAAGAAAGTCTATGGAAAACTGCTAGCTGTTAATATGTCTAGTCATTCTTCAGAACTTTACCAAGGTTACAACTGCTTTAACAACTTTACATAAATTTAAATTTGACGCTAATTAATTTTTCAATAAGCCGATTTCTTGTAAATACTTTTAAATAAAAGATATCACTGAAAATAAAATCCGCTTTATTCAGCCCGGAAAATAGTAAACAAATCATTTATGACCCTAAAAGGAAAATTACTGGGCGAATTGTCTAAGCGCATCTAAATCTTTTTTTTTTTACAAAAATACTTCCAAAAAATAGTTGGGGAAAATATATAAACAATTGCCTAAGTGCAGAAAATTGATGTATTCCTTCTAGATTAAGATGAGTAGGGTCCTATGAAAAATGATTTTTCTAAAAGTTATAGATAGTTCAATACATTTGATATGTGTCCGGTGAAAAATCATTAATTAATTTCTGAGAAAATCACGAAAACCCCTAAAAATGCTTTTTTGAAATGTCATTAACTTGCTTTAATTCCTGCGTATTTAATATAGCATAAGAAACCGTTTTTGTGTGCTCAAATACGTTATATATCCCTGTATAACGCAAAATATAAAACGCTAATATAATATTTGACAGGAGTCATTGATCATTTAATATCAGAATTACGTTTATTTGGTAGACAAAATTCGGCATGAAATAACTCTTAGAACTTTACAACATGTGGATGATCCCTGAAATATATTTTATTTCATACAGTACCGTAATGTGGCATTTCCCGAACTCATATGAGTCATTACAGTACCGAGTCCGGGAAATTTTTACTTTTGGAAAAAAAACTTATTCGTTTAAATCTCGTTTTTCGTAAAACAATATGGAATAAAACTGTAAAACATGGCCATCTAAACATCTAACTCGTACTGTAATAAGTCAATTCCCGGCCTTGCGACGTAAATAACTATTACTTTTCGATAAATATCCATTTTTACCTCCCCTCAAAGCATTCGCGAAGGTATTTGCCACTTTCTGAATCAATGTCTAGTTGAAAAGTCTGTCCTGTGAAGGTACTTCCTAACGTTAGCCCAAAGATCACCTGGCACATTAAATCTCGAAAAAGTGACAACTTTATTGAAAAATTAAAAACTGGACAAAAAAAAGATACGTTTTTTTATATGAATCACTTATTTGAGAAACCCCATAAGTCATGATTTCGGCCATATTGAGATATGTATAAAATTTAAGTATTTATAAGTCGATACATTATTTAATGGAAAAATCCTATTAGTCCGGTAATCTACACGCTTGCTACATCATAAAGAATATTACGTTTGATAGAGACATCGCACGAGTCGCTGACTAATAGGGATTCTCAAATAAAAAATGAGAAGATCAAGTTAGCAAGAGTAAGGTTTCATCTCTACACAAACTATAAGAGAAATAAGGTACCAGAAAGAATGCTAGGTCCGGACTGCAAGTAAGTTTAAGTTTTCAGTATTTGAATAGGCTAACTTAGTGTTTCTTTTTAATTTCAGATTTTTTCAGAAATTTTTACAAAATGTATAGATTTTTTCACAAAAAGAGCGAGCAAGATGCTTATTTGCAGAGCCTGATCTCGACCATGCCAGTTAAAAACAGAAGACCTCGTAAACAAGAAGGAGTTCGTTTGTTCTTCTGAAAAATCATTGTTTACAAAAATGCTTTCGTAATATACATGGAATAACACCCGAGTGAGTAAGGCGTCCTTGCTTACTGTTGCGAGATGAAAAAATACTACAAGATCTGCTAGACCAAAATACACCGGGCAATACTATACCTGGGGAAACTATTGAAGTTATTAAAAAACATGTTGGATCTTTCCCGGTCAAGCATGCGCATTATAGTTCTCGTGAATACCGTTACTTAAGTGAGCAACTCAATGTAAAAATCATGCACAAGTTATTTAACGCTAAGCATCCAGAATAGTTTTTCATGAAGCTTTTTCTCTGACAATGCTAGAACTTGCCGGAAGAAGTTACAAACTTAATAAAAACAGATGACACTGTTTTTGTAATTTGTATTGATAACATGCAAAATCCTCAGTTGTCCCGTATTCCTTTACAAGAAGCCTTAAATTGGGGGCAACTTGTTGTGAACGTTTTTTTGTATACACAACCTCAAAAACAACTCAACTACGTTTTATTGATACAACGAAGGAATTACAGCCAAGGGACCGAATGAAGTTTGTTAATTTCCGATGAATTATTTGAAAAATATTCCAGAAAATGTGAAGACCCTACAACTTTTTTTTTATGGATGTCTAGCACAGAACAAAAGCAATACAGTTGTAAGATTGTTTACGGCATTAGTTTCTCTGTAAAAGTTCCAAACAATAAATCAGTTCTTTCCAATACAAGGACACTCCTTTTTACCATATGATCATGACAAAACAGAAGATATTATAGGTTTCAAACAGTGGTTGCCAAAACGTTATAAAAAAACGTGTTTATCAGCAGAATCTCAGAGAAGGGAAACCCGCAAAAGATTTTAAGATGTCATTCGAGATAAACCAGTTTACGCATTTTACCTATTCGTCTAATACACCAAACAAAGTGACTGCTAGAGATTTTATAGAAGAAATATCATCTCACACATTTCTTCTGCAAACTTCAAAAGAAAAACGTATACCTTTGCCAGAAGAAAAAGCATGTGCAGTTCCTTTATTAATAAATAAAAAAATAGATAATCTGAAGACATTTCAAAAAGATTTAAACGATGATGCTGATGTCCAAAATTTCTGGGATGAAATTTATTCATTGCATACAAAGGAGCAAGAAGTCTAGAAAATGTAACAATATATATTTTTTTGTAAGTTAAACAAGAAAAGAATGTGTTTTTGTTTACATAAATAAATAAACTATCCGTTTTCAGCAGTTTTTTTATCTAAAATCGTGTTTATTTGAGAAACCTTATCTGTCTAGAACTTCCAAAAATTTTTTCTAAAAATCTGTTCAATTTTATATTAACAAATTTAGCAAAAATCTGTAACTGCTTATGAGTTTATTAAAACAAAAATACAACAGGCTCATTAAGATAGCTTTCGAATAAATTATACAGTTTTTATTCATTATCTGAAAACTTGCTATTTGTGACTTACTGAGTTTCTCAAATAAGTGATTCATATAGAAAATCGTCTTTGTCCCAGGTGGTAACGACACGACCTCACGGTGGGTCGAATCTATAAAACGTGTGTGACATTCGCTCTCAAACCAACTTTAGAAATAAAATAAAATAAATATAGATTTTTGTGTAGAAATATCTGCTGATTTTGCAAATGTTTTCAATTTTTCTAAAGTTGGTCTAGTGTTTTGTTTAGGGAGGTTTAAAATTGAGATTTGAAAAATGAGCAAAATTTGAGGAAAAACATTAAAAAGTTTCACATTTTTTTTGTAAATCAAATTAATAAAAAGTATCAATACATTTTATATTTTCAATATCGTCAACTTTAGACTTTTTTCTCTAACAAATAGAAATATTTAGATCTCCTCAGATTAGAGATATTTTAGTTTAATAAAGATTTTTTTGTATAGTTTTAGATATATTGGAGCAGAAAAATAAAAGCTTAAAATTACTTGAGTATCCGTATAATATTTTCAAGTAAGTAAATGTCTCTATATTACAAAATCAGACAAAAAAATATCCCCAATCTGCCCGAACCTAAAAAAATAGTTTTTTAAACATTTCTGTGCATCATGATTATTAAAACATAGCAGCATTAGGATCAAACGTAACATCTATTTTTTAGCGGTTTTAGTGCCGGGAAATGTACATACTAAATAATTTTTTGATAAAAAAATATCCATCTGTCATTTTGACAGCTATGAAATATTCCTGAGTTTTCATAACTTTAGAGCAGTTTTGATCTGAGCGCCCTTCGTCACCTTCGAAAGGCCCAAAAGCAACTCTTGTTTTTAGAGATTTTTTGCCTTGATTCGCAACCATTCTGATACTTAAGATATGAAAACTATTATCACTGTAAAAATGGCGGTGACTACGGCTGAAATGAACATTAAAATGGGAGTTGATGACAGGCCTATATCGAGGTGGTACACTTTCTTCAAAGCTGGTACAATGTTATATCATAATGATGACACCAACAAATCTCATGAGAATACCCTTGATGTCAAAATGAAGTAACTTTGCAGAAGGTCTGAACAATGTGTATTGTCAGGCTTTTTTCGTCTTTATTACTACTTTATCAAGATGGCTATGCATGTCAGATAACCAAAAAAAAAAAAAAACACTCGTTCGTGCAGTTGAGTATTTGGTAGTTTTGTGAACAGTTCCTTCAATATTTTGTAAGCAGATTTGAACAAATTTGCTAGATATGGATAAAAATAAAACAGTTTTTGAAGAACTATATAGCAAAAAAGTTGATTTATTTTGCCCTTCAAGTGCAAAAGGCATTGTTGGCCAATCTGAAAATAAAAAAAGGCGATAAAAATTTTGAAAAGATAAAAAAAATTTCTGTATAACTAAACCTAAAATGGAAAAAAGCAACAGAACAAAAAGTCGATTTTTAAATGAGCAGAAAATTTGGCTACCAAGGAGTTTTTTAAATGTGGCACAGGGAAGTACAAATAATAAGGTGATTCAAGGTGAGTCACATTCAAAAGAATTCAACTCTCTTAGCGATAGACAAAAATGGTTACGAACAGAATACTTGAGGAAAATTCGTAGAGATCATCTCGATTTTGTTTGTAAAAACATTGCAATAAAGACGTTCAGTTTACTGATAATTTTTTGGAGAAGTTTCCGGTACATGTGAGAGAAGTAAGAAGTTTTTGTGAACATTTAAAGAATACTTGGGAAAAAGAAAATCTGTCGAAAGAGCAGGCATTATCGGTTTTTATTGGTGGGAACTGCATTAGTACCTATTGGATAATTGAGCGAGGAAGCTCAAGAAGTAAACGAATTATTTAGGTCCTATCGCTTAAACCACGCGAGAAAAACATCGAAAATATCAAATAATGAAGATGTTTTTAATCATTTGCTTCTTGCTTCGGATCCACTAGTTACTAAATAACGATCTACAATATCTTCTACTGCAAGAGATTTACCACCAGATGTTTTAGACTTATTAGATTTATCAGATATTGATTAATTTAGTTTTAGTGTTTTACGCTAAGCAATTAATTATTACAGTTGTTATAGAATAATATGAAACTAAGTAAATGCACAGTTCTACCTTTGTTACTAATCAAGTTTATTATTAAACCTATCAAAAATTTGGTACTTTTTGAATCACCTGTATGTATAGATATTTATCGGGTATATATTTATTATCACCTAGTTTTAAGCTAAAAACGTTTTAACGAACAAACTACCAATTTCCCACGTTATATTTGAATTTTAAATGACTCCATTTACTATCTATGGATTTTCAATAGATGAGCACTCTGTATATTTTAAACAAATTTTATCTTTGCTACACATTAATCCTTGACTATCACTTTATCATCCTACCAATTGCACAGTTCTACCTTTGTTACTAACCAAGTTTATCCTTAAAGCTATTAAAAATTGGACATTTATTGAATACCCTCTGTATGTATATTTTTCAGATCTTTATTTATTTTCATCCGCTTTTAAGCTAAAAACGTTTTAGTGAACTATCAATTTTCCAAGTTATATTTAAATTCTAAATATTCGCTATATTTACTATCCATTGAATTTCAATAGATGTACACCCTGTATATTTTAAAAATTTTATTCCTTTGCTTCACATTATTCCTTGCCTATGACTTTCCCACCCTACCAAATTTCTTCAACTTCATATTTAGCATCACGTAGAGTATGTTTGTACGAAGTTTTTGTATTTTTAAGAGTTATTCGCGATTTTCTCGGAAACTAATTAAACGCTTTTTCACCGGACACATCTCATCTCAAAAGATGGAGTTTTGAAATATCTAGAACATTTAGGTAAATAATTTTTTCTAGGACCTACCCATTTTAATCCAGAAGGAAAAAAACAATTTTCGGCACTTTAGGCAATTGTATACTATATGTGTTCACCAAATAATTTTTGGGTGTATTTTGTAAAATAACAATCTATAGATGCACTTAAACAATTCGCACAATAATTTTCTTTATAGGCGTTTATGAAAAAAAATTATATCTATTATTTGCCTGGCCCATATGTACAGGATGATCTCTTATATTTTGCACCCCCCCCCATATCTCGGTTATTTACTGAGATATAAAAAAACTTTTTATACAAAAGTTATAAGGTTTTTTACAAAATTTTTATAATATATCAGAAAAAACAATTGAAAATAAATTAGACGTAGTTACCAAACTTTTGTTTTTTCTTATGGCATACCCTGTGTATTATATGTTTATCAAACGGGTCTCTTCTAGCTGATTATAAATATACTAGGTTTGATACCTTTTTCTCTTAAAATACCCGAGAAATTTTAAAAAAACCTTGCGATAAAAGGCAATGTGTATGAGAGAGAGGGAGAAGAGAGAGAGTCAAATTGAATACATTGCCTGTTATGGCAAGGTTTTTGTCAAATTACTCAGGCATCTTTAGAGATAAAGGTATTAAACCTAGTATATTTATAATCACCTAGAAGAGACCCATTTGATAAACATATAATACACAGAGTGTGCCATAAGAAAAAATAACAGTTTGGTAACTACGTCTGATTTATTTTCAATTGTTTTTCTCATATAATATTATAAAAATTTTGTAAAAAACCTTATAAGATAGAGATAAGTTTGATTTTTTATGTTCAATTGTTTTCTGTGATATCATGTTATAAAAATTCTGTAAAAAATTTTGTATTTAAAGTTTTTTGCTATCTTCATAAATAATCGAGACACGGGGGGTGTAAAATATAGGAGATCACTCGGTACAAAAGAACCCACTAACACCAACCACACCAGTAAAAAATATATTGGGGGCCAATTCAAAATTAATAATTTCCCCAAAAAACATGCATTTTTATTAGCCATGCAAAATGGAAATAATTATATTAATTTCATCTAATATATTATTTTAACAATTAACAACTATTATAAACCGACACCTTACACGATGGGTCATCACTAATTTTTTCTTAAAAAATATATTTTCTAAACAGAGCAATAAACACTATACAGGGTGTGTTCATATATTTTGCCCCGTCCCCTGCAGCTTTTTTTGGAGATAGAAACTTAACTCTAAATGTAAAAGTTGTAGGGTTTTGCTTGAACCGCCATCGCAATTCTCACAAAAAATACCAACTTGTTTTTTTTTTAATGGAACACCCCCTTTATTATTTTTTCTTTGGGATGGTCATAATTTTCAAAAATATAGGTACACAGTTGTATATTTCCTCTAAACGTTTTTTCAATATGTCACATCAAAGAAAAAAAAGACACCTTAAAAAATGGTGTGACCAAAACTTTTAATTTTTTATATTATGGGTTATACAACTCAAGAAAAACTTTACTATGGCAGTTTTATTAAATAAATGGAGCAACTATTGCCGTAGTCATCTAGAATATCGCAGGATATACTGGGATCGGCAAACACCTTCTTTAATGTAAAATAATAAAAAACGAATAAATATACAACACAAATATACTGTCGAAATAGGGAGAATACCCTGTATTTCTTATTGTAATCCTATTTACATTGAAAAATAATATACAGGGTATTCCATTTTTTCTATGTCCAAAAACAAGTGCTGTAAAGACTAAGAGGGGCGTAAAATGTAAGGAGACACCCGGTTCGGTTTCAGATAATAAGCTCTACCACAAAGACTTGTTTTTCCACATTCTGAATCACGGATCCCTGTGAAGGTTTAATAAAGGGAATATACTTATATCAAGTTATTTAACAATAAATGGGTTCTTTGCAGTCTATTTTGAGCTCCGCGAAACTTCCTTTAATATTTTAGTATGTTGTTGTCGACACATTGTTCCATGTCCTTTAACATTTTTTATATTTATTGGTATATACATGAGAGTATATTAATAGTATTAATTAAAGATCTGAGACTATCGACTAGAGAGAAACGTGTCTGTGCGGTATAAATAAGGAAGTTTTACGCCGATTACCTAAGAGACTTATTTAATAGCGTAACACTTTCCTGATTTTTAGATAATATAATCGGAAATATATGTTCAGTGGTTCTGAAGGCGATAACCAAGTCAAGTGGAATACCTCATTATTTTAAAATTGGCGCATTAATAGAAACATATTGTAGGTTTGTTTGTATTCATTGCTTCGTTTTTAAATGGTGCTTGCAAAACTGCCGATCAAAATTGCAGAATCAATTTTCTATCTAGGCAGTTTTTAAACTTTAAATTACTTTTTGAAAAAATTATTCATTAACATTTTCAAACTTCCATTATTTCTGAACTTCTAAGAATTGACAGAGGGTATGAAACATGTTTTATAGTTAGAATTTTGTGTAGAATTAAAAAATAAAGCAATATACAAGGTGTTCTTTTAAACATTTTAAAATTGATAGCGTTTCCGGTTAAACCGGAAAAGATATTCATATATTCTTGGAGTAAAAATCTGCCCCATAATCAACCATATCTCACTATAGAATTTGAAATTGGTAGTGCTTTTTATGAAAAAATTAAAACCCGGCTAGCAATTTTTTGGTCACTTTATATATATATATATATATATATATATATATATATATATATATATATATATATATATATATATATATATATATATATATATATATATATATATATATATATATATATATATATATATATATATATATATATATATATATATATATATATATATATATACGCTCTTTCGAAGAAACTATTATAACATCATCAGGTCCAACAAAAGTTTTCTAACTGAATGCACCCTCATTTAGCGAATATAGACACACAAAGTTCTTTTATTTTAGAGTTTACGGTTCATGAAATGCAAATGAAGAGAGTTTGGAATGCTTTCCAAATTATAATATAGGTATGAGCCCATCAAAATGTAAGTATGAGTCCCAATAAGCCAAAGTTGAAATTGGTACACTTTATATCTAGCCTAACAGAACCAAACGTCACATTTGGACTAAAAATATCTAAAACATTTTTTTTATTACGTTTAAATAAAAACATTATATATTTTACTATTATCAAATTTAGCTTCTCTTTGAGCTATATACCTTATCTTGGTCTACAAATTTAGCCTTTTTCTGATCCTGCTGCTTTTGGGTGGCCTGAATCAACTGGGCCTGCATTTTAGAGACCTGCGCAGACCTTCGCCTGTTGTTTATTTCAGTATTCGAGATGGACTCTTTGAACCCCAACTCATCTCCGACACTAAAACCTGAAAAATGAAACATTAACAGGAATAGGTTGTATACAAATTATGTTTTATTAATAATGAGCTATACATAAAGCAAATTAAAATTGAAATAAAACTGCAAAATATTTTAAAATATTATTTATATGTTTTTCTGTATCAAGTTCATTCCAATAAGTATGTGTTTTAAATGAACTGCTAACAGAAGAAGAATCGGGTAATCATTGTTTTTTTTAAAAGAGATGAGATATGCTCGTTACAAATTTTACTGAAAAAAAAAATTTTGCGAGAATTTTACTTATGATAAGAATTTCAATTCCTTCGAAAATATAAAAGTAACTTTTATTTGTGTTTGCTTTGGTTAAAACATTACTAAAATTGCAAAAAGCACTTTCAACAATATTTGGAAATTCTGATTTTTTTTTGGAGATCTTAAATATTTTTGAATTTGAATTTTAACCTGGGCCATTCTGAGGTTTCATACCTTTGTCACTCAACCTTTTTTATTATTCTTTTTAATTTCCTACAGTCTCCATGGAATATAATGGGTGGCCAGGCACTGAATTAAGATTAGTTGAAAACATTTATGACAGCAAATCTAGCAAAAACTTAATTTAAATTAATTTCTGCACATCGTGTATATTGTATACAGACTGTTGGTACGACAAATAGAAAAATAAAAACTCAGTGACACTTTAGTAAAAAAACTGATCATAGCGTTAAAATGTTTCAAGTTATGAAAATAAAAAATCAAAAATGTTCAAAAAATAATATTAATTTGAAAAAAAAAGTAAAATTTATGAATAATGGTTGAAATTCTTTTGCAGTTTTATTAAGGATTCCTTTAATGTAGAAAACAAAAAATAAAAATTGCTTTTGTAAATTTTCGAAGCAACTGATATTTTAAAAATGGTGGATCTGACTCAACAACCTGTACAATAAATGTCTTACTATAAGCAAAATCCCTTAAAATTATTTATTCCCAATAAGATATGAAACACAGATAGGATGACATCTTGATAGCTCTGCTCGTTACGAAAATATTTATTTCGAACAATCCACTAAAAACTTTGATTATCCGATTCATCTGTCTAGTAGTTTATATTTTTTAAATCTCTCCATTTCAGTACCCCTCGTATAACATTTATTTAATACTTTTCTAAAAACAAAGGAAAAACTGGGGTAGATGTAATATTTTAATTTACCCCATTGTAGAGCATTGTAATTTAACCAAATATTATAAAATAGTTATTTCTTTGGCTCGTACCATTCCAAAGAGATTTTTAGTTTTAAGATCCCCTATATAAAAATAAGAATAGATGGCGTTTATTGTGAGATCGCGTGGCATAGTTAATCAGCAAGACTAAATAGTATTAATATAATACAGATGATAGTGATTGTATTTACACATGGCAAGGATTTTTTCAAACTATAATAATATTCAATACGTTCTCTTAGTCCTGTTACCTTCGCAGTGACCATTAAATCTTTCCACAACTCTTACTCAACTATTATGTACAAGCGATTGATCGTGAAGGAAAGAAAATGATATATTTTTAAATTGTCCTCCTACTGATATGTCAACTATGGTCTGTTAAATACTTCTCAGAATGATTCACAGATGACTTATTAGGTCAAGAAAATACTGACTTTTTTTACTGTTTTTATAAGATAAATCACATGGAAATGAATCGACTTTCACCGCATCATTGAAATTAATTTTAAAAAATTCGGGTTATTTTATATACAGGGTCCCTGATATGCATGGAAATGACCGATTATTTCCAAAAGTAACAGACTTAGCAAAAAACATTAAATAGAAAGTTTTGGGAATTTTAAAAATCTATTGTAGTAAAGGAACACACTGCCTCTTATAGCTGGGTTTTCGTCAAATTTCTTGACATATCAAACATCAAACCTGGTACCTGGTATATTTATAGTCAATTATTTGTTTCACTGTAACTTCAGGACTAATCCTGTATTGAAATCTTTTCTTTACTTCAATAGATTTTTAAAAATCCTAAAACGTTTTTATTTAACATTTTTGCTAGCTCTCTTACTTACTTACTTTTGGAAATAATCAATATTTACCACTACTACAAGAAGCTTGCTAAGTCCGGATAAAGGGCACCTGGATCTTTACTCCTAATAAATTATTTTTTTACTCCCCATGTTCCTCGCTAAAGGGAAGTAATGTAAGAGTGAAAAACGATAACCCTCCGAGATTTTTGCAGATATTTCCGTTTATGTTTAACATTTTTGCTAGCTCTCTTACTTTTGGAAATAATCAATATCTACAATTCAATATAAGAAGGTTGCTGAGTCCAGAAAAGGGCATCCGGATCTTTGCAAAAATCAAGGGTCATATGGGGATGGCATGGTTACATTGGTTAAATCAATAAGGGCGGAACAAAATGATTTAAAAAATAACTATTAAGAAACTATGTATCGAACAGACCTCAAATCTTTCAGAAAAATCAACTGTAATATAGGAATAAACTGGTAAAATATTGGCGTGAAGCCAAAATGTCGCAGCAAACTGACCACCTGATGATATGTGTAAAAATTCACTGCCAACAACTACTGATACAGTTGACTTAATATTTTGCCCAAAAATCAAATGTGAAATAGGGATAGAGGCAAGGGAGGAAACACCACTATTGTGGATTGCAAAGACTAGAAAACCAAAGATAATGAAGGAAAGTTAGAACAAAACTTACTCAAAATTTCAGCGAAGTATCTTATCTATAGCGACTGCCGCAGAATGCCAAGGACAACATGCCACTCAGATCACTCACTAAAATTACCCACAATACATTTGCTCATTTAAATATACCAATGATTTAAATGCTTTAAAAAATATGAAATGTATTTGTTGATCACTTTGATAAAGAATTTATTGTTTAGGAAAAAACTACAACTTGCCATCTTGCTGTTATGTTTACTTGGTTGACAGACTGTCGACCTAAAATGAAAGTTTTGTTAACTAACCAAAAACTATAAAAAAACGGAAATGGAGACATACCTCTATTATTTGAATGCCTACATATTTATTTCAATCAGGTGAAAATCTATACAAATAAACAATTCTAACCACTAATCGAAGACATCCTTCAAACATTTTCTCTTTTTACAAATAAAACAAATTAGATAGGATGTAGGCAATAAAACAATGAAAGAGAAATATTGTTCATTATATCAGCGACTTATTAGTTACACTACTTCTACACAGCCCACACACTTGCGTGCTAAGCTATAAAATTTACTTATTTAATTTCATTTCAATTTCAATCTAAAACAATCTACATTGCGAAGTATGTGTATAACTTCTGAGCTAGCCGACGATTGCCTTGAATCGTTTTAGTTTCTACTAATAGAAGAATTATACATAAAATTTATTTAGTTTAATTATTATTGGCAACAAGAATTAGTTATGCATCTTTTATTCTTCTGACCTTGCTGTATTTTTTATAGTACATCTAATGCCTGTTAATTGCCTATAGATAATTCTTTAAAAAAGTGTTGTTATAATCATCTTTATTTCATAATTATTCATATTTTATTATATAAAGCAGATGTAAACAAACACTTCCCTTCTAATCCTTGAACCACATAAGGTCAGAAAAAAATAGCGTCATTAATTCTTTTTTTTTCAGACAAAGCTAAATAGATGATACTAAAAGAGAGTTCAACAGATATCATTGGTCATCATATCAGGTATTCCACGGTTGTGTCAACGTGAATATGGTACATTTTTGGCAAAATAACGATACTGGTATTTGTAGACTTTTCAAAAGCATTTGATACATTAGATAACCGATTACTGTTGATCTAAGTGATAAGGCAGTAATTTTTTTTCGGAAATCAAAAGCACTGTCTAATTTTGGACTGGGGGATCTATCATCAGTCCTCTGCTATATGCTGTGTATATCAAGTGTGCAAAATGTTATTAAAAAGTGTAAAATAGGACATAATTGAATTGTTTCAAGCTGTCAACAGTGATCTCCAAGAGTTAAAAAAATCTTCATTGGATCGTTCCTTATTTATTATTTCAAATAATGTTGTATGATGGTTTTTGGTAGGACATAGTAAATACGAACACATGAGATTCTAATTTGCCAATTAAATATAATGCCAAGAATCTGGGCAGATTTGAGATAGGTACATGTATCCAAATACCTTACGCCATTTATAGTAATCGTCACGAATTATCATTAAAACTTAATTATGCTTTGTTGTGCTCTATATTTAACCACGGAGATGTTGTTTACTACTAATAACACTCTAAATTCCACTCAGAAACAAAGGAATCTAAAAGTTCAAAACTTCTGCTTACGTGTTACATATGGAATTCGAAAGCGAAAAAGAATATCTTATAAGCTATCGGATGTAAAATGATTGAATATAGAGATAGGGATGAGGCATCATGGTGACGGCAAGGTACGATATAGCATTAATTGTTGTTTTAATATTTATGATTTAAACTTTAAAGATTCTCTCTTTTTATTTCTTTTTACTTCTCTCGTAAAAGGGAAGTATTGTAATCGTAAAAAAATCACCCTCCGAGATATTTTCAAATCTTTACGTTTCGGGGTCCCTAGATGGCGAAAAACATGTTTTCTCGATTCTCTCGGTCTGTCTGTCTATCTATTCGCGGCATAGCTAAACAACTACTTAAATCCAATTTGGCAAAACAAAATGGCTGCCTAATGAAATGTAACTAGTAAAATTTTGGAACGAATCGAAGATGGCGGAACAAAATGGCGGCTTAATAAAATATTTAAAAATTCAACCTGACAAACTACTTAATGAACTGGTTTCAAATTATGTGCAATAACTAATTGTGGTATAGAGATCAACTAGTAAAAATGTGGTACTAATTCAAGATGACGGAACAAAATGCGTTGTTTACGGACCTTGCAAAGGCATTTGACACGGTATCCCACTCCATTTTTCTTCGAATTCTAGAAGGGTATGGTGTTAGGGGTATCGTGTTGGATGTCTTTGACAGTTGTATCAGTAACCGCATTCAGCATTTAAAAATTGGTGACAAAGTGAGTAATCCCCACGTGCCTCAATTTGGTGTGCCGCAAGGCACAGTAATTGGTTCAGTTCTCTTTAATATGCATATAAATTATTATTTAATCTGAATGGAAAAATTGTAGCATATGCTGATGATACTGTGCTGATCTTTCATGGAACTTCGTGGCAGGAAACAAAGGACAGATTAATATCAGGTCTCACCGTGATAAAAATATCCTTGATAATCTCAAATAAACCTAAACTATTGAAAAATCAAATTACATTGCCTTTTCTATCACATCAGCAAACCGTCCGGATTTTCACCATAGTAACGCAAAACCTAAATGGGCCTATTAAGGAGGCCAATTTCATCCACAAATTCTATGTACTTCGGGAATTTCTCAATAAAAAACGAATTGTTATGATGTACAAGGCACTGGTTGAACCCTTACTTAATTATAGTATTCTGGTGTGGGGAGGAATGTATCATAACAACTTAGAACCACTGAAAATAATTCAGTTCGCGGCATAGCTAAAAAACTACTTATCCGATTGACTTCAAATTTGGTCAAAAATGAAGGGTCGTATGGGGATGACCTGATAACATTTTGGTAAAAATCCAATATGGTAAAACAAAATGGCGGTCTAATCAAGTGTTAAAAAAAATTATTACTAAAAAAATAATTATCTCAAATCTCGCACAAAAATCAAGTATTATGTAGGAATCAACGAGTAAGTAAGATGGCGGGACAAATGGCGGCTTAATAAAATATTAAATAATTCAGCCTGAAAAAACTACTTAATGAAGTAATTTCAAATTAAAAAAACTAATAGAGATGAACTATTCAAACTGTGGTACTAATTTAAGATGGCGGAACAAAATGGCGGCCAAATAAAAGTTATGTAATCTGAAAAAATCACCCTCCTAGGTTTTACATATCTTCACGTTATGGCGCCCCTAGATGCCAAAAAATATGTATTATCAATTTCGTCTGTCGGTCTGTTAGTTTGCGGCATAGCTTAAAAACTACACATCAGATTGACTTCAAATTTTAGTCAAAAATTAAGGGTCATATTAGGATGGCCTGGTAATATTCAGGTAAAAATCCAATATGCTGGAAAAAAATTACTGCCTATTGAAACGTTTAAAAAATTATTACTTAAAAACTAATTATCCAATTTACTTCAAATTTTGCACAAAAATCAGGTGTTACATAAGAATGAACTGGTAACATTTTGGTATGATTATAAGACAGCAAAACAAAATCGCGACCTAAGAAAATATTTAAAATATGAGTCTGATTTATTAGATTAATTTCAAATTTTGTGCAAGTGTGATATAGAGATAAACTGGTAAAATTGTGTTACAAATTCTAGATGGCGGAACAAAATAGAGGCCAAATAATTTTTTTTTATAATTTTTTTTTTAATCATCATAAAAGATCTTATTCAACTAACTTTAAATTTTGGAAAAAAATTAAATGTTATATGGAGATAAACTGGTACGAATGCAACATGACGTAACTGAATCGGTGGGTGTCAATGTAAAAACTACTTTTCAAATTAGGCCCAAAATTGAAGTAGTGTGGTATGTGTAGAAATTGGTAGAATAATGGTATATAACTACGTACTAATAAAAGGAAATATTCATAACGAAGGAACTTCCATTTAAAGGAAATTTACCTATTTTTACATATATCCTCCCTTAGAGGAACAGGAAATTATTTTTTTAATATAAACTCGTCGTTATTCATACCGAGTATTTAACGGATGTTATATCGGTGACTTGATCAGGGTGGATATCACCAAAGAAAATAATAGCTTACGCTTTAGCTAAGCTTTCCTTTGATATCACTTGGGTGTTATCGACATCTAGACTTCGCCTTTTGGCATTAATAATATACATTTTTGGATTTTTTAACGTATATTGTAAAGCAATTCATTTTGTAATGTAGAAATAAATACCTAGTTAAAATTTACGCAACGAAAATTAACAGGGGTAATACCAGTAGTGGTTCAAAAATACCGATAATTTTGCGTAAGTTTATTTTTTTTGTTTGAAACCGAAATTCAACCACACCGGAATTCAAACAAAAAAAAAATAACCGAATGTAGTTTCTGTAAAAGACCCTTGAAGGCTAAATTATCCGGTAATTTTAAAGGCACGAATTCGGTGGGATATTTCTGGACGACATCGACATAAGTAACAAATCTTTCAAATAATTTTTTCACTGGTGGCTGGTACTTATTATTGTTGATAAAACTAATTTGACCTACTGACATTGATTAACTTTAATTCTAGAATAAAAATGTATCTGAATTTATTAAACCTATAATACGAGAAACCATGAATCAGTAGTAGGGTAGTCCGTTTAAAAAAAAATTAATATTTCATGGTTCATAAGTATTTTTTCCTCGAAAACATCGCTTAAAAAATCGTGCTAAGGAACTATAAAATTATTTTTACTTTAAAAAATTTTGCTTCGGTTAGCAGTTCTAGGGGGGGGGGGGGGCTAAATACACCAGTGAAACTGGTTACTGATTGTAACTTGTTGCCCTTTATTGCCTCACTCTTAAAAATTGATGATAATAAAAAAACTTAATAAGAATAGAACTCATATATTTATAGACAATTTGCATTAATAAATAACAGTTATACTCTTACTACATATCTTGTGATGTGAACATATAATAATTTAACACATTTTGGTCATAAATATTTCACATGTGTAATATATTAAATTTTATTTTCAAAGATGTCACTCACTAAATCTTAGGGTGAAATTATTCTAATTTCACAACTTTAGAAACTTATTTTGACATACTTAATTGTCGCAAGTTTCAATAAGAACCTTTTTTAACATAAAATTTGAATACTTCCGCACCTACAGCTAAAACATAAATCCACTTGCGTGGTGCCTAACAAGATCTTTATCGAAATTAGGTAAGCAATATGAGACATTTATATATTATGCTAATGATTGTTAAGTTTCTTCATGTATTTTACATGATATATCATTACAACTGACAAGAATGTATGTATAAAAGAATTAGCTTTCCTAGTAAAAAATATCAATAATATATTTAATTTCCTTTATTCGGATAGAAATTGTACAACATTAGATCAACAACGTTCAATAGAGATTGTTATTCTTTTTGGACTAATTACGAAGGGTACTTAGTAGTACAATACAATAAATGAAAATAATTTTTTTCTATAACTTTTTGGTCTTTTGTACCGTTTGGAAGTTACTTAACAAAATGTCCATTCATTAAACTAAAATTCAACTAAATTAAACTCTTAGACATGTGAAACGAATAATGAAAATGTTTAGTGGATTTTTCAAAATGAATATGTTCGTAACGAGAAATGATATTACGTTGTGGTTATCGCAGATCTGTTCTTACTATGAACATACCGCTAAATGCAAACATTTTTTTTGCTTATGGTTAGAAATCTCTTGTACAGAGTGGTTCTTTTTCGTTGATATCATAGGGTATAGGCTGAACGGTAAGAGATTAAAAAAAAACTAAGATACGTGTCCCGTTCTCTTTTTTAGTGTTTAGTTTAATGGCGCTGTCAGATCTACGCTAATTGGATTGGTTTAGAAAATAAAGGTGATTCTCAAAATCACCTGTTTCTTATTATCTTTTATTAATCGGTTATTTATGGAGAAAAAAAAACTTCAAATACAAAAGTTTTATGACTATTTACGTAGAATCCAGCGGCGTATTTAAAAAAAAATATAGATGTTTTAATTTTTGAGATATTATCAAAAGTAGTATTTTCTTAAATAGGACACGCTATATCTAAGTATCTAGAAACATTGCATTTTTTCTTGCGAATGCAACTATATATAATACCTAATATTTTGCGTTGTCCTAAATAGCTAAAACACCAAAAGACATTTTTTTTAGTGGGCCATGGACTGAATTCTTTAGGCGTTTATTTATGTTTGTTTACATGTCATAAACTTACATAACAATTAAGTATTGATTGTCAAATTCCGTTTTCGATTATATATTTTTAAAAAAGGTGTCCAAAATTAATGATTTCAAAACTACGAAAAGTTAAACATGTTTGAGTGCTATATTCAGAGTAATAAAAACAAAGACGCAGCTTTAGACCTATATTTTGAGCGTTACACGGAACGACGACAGCCAGACAAGCAAATATTTCAAAGATTATATAACAATTTAAGTGCCTATGGATTATTCGCAAAACCAAGTGGTAAGAATTACAATAAGGAAAATAGAGAAAAAAAAAATAAAATAAATAAATTAGCTTGTGTTGCTGCTGATACGACAGTATCTAGCCGTAATATTGACAAAGACTTTGGCATAAGTAAATCTTAAAGCTCTAAAAAGGTTAGAAAAGGGTAAGTATAAACCATACAAAATAAGGAAGGAATTTTGGAAGAATGTGTAATAAACGAGTTGGATAACATGCCATTAGCTGTAAGAGATAATGTTTATCTACAACAATACGGTGCTCCAGCCCATAACAGCCATATTGTAAGGCACTTACTGTCAATTTCTGCGAAAATTGGCTTGGTACATATGAAGCAAACAAATGGCCTCCTCGTTCCCGCGACCTGATGCCACTAGACTTTTATTTTTGGGGATTTATCAAGAATGAAGTATATAAAACCCGAAGTAATACTTTAGAAAAACTTAGATCAACTTTTATTAATTGCATTGGAAGAGTGCCAAATATTCATATTTATAACGCCACTCGTTCAGTTGCAAGCCGAGTCGAAAAATGCATCGAGCAGAATGGAGGACAATTTGAGCACCTTTTGTGATTAAACAACTATGCTAATCGTTAACTATTCAAGATAATTGTTGGGTTGTTATTATAATTTTTTGTTGTTTTTTGTAGATGTTTTGGTTTATCAATGTTTTAATATTCTTGGTAACTGAGTTTTTAAGACACCTAGTATAAAATAAAAGAATAATGATTCAATCCATGGCCAACTAAAATGTTTTTTTGGTATTTTGGCTATTTAGGACAAAGAAAAATATTAGGTATTATATATTGTTGCAATCGCAAGAAAAAATGCAATATTTCTAGATACTTAGATATAGGGTGTCCCATTTAAGAAAATGCTACTTTTGATAATATCTCAAAAATTAAATCATCTATATATTTTTTTTAAGTACGGCCGCTGGATTCTGGAAAAGTCATAAAACTTTTGTATTTAAAGTTTTTTTTATCTCCATAAATAACCGAGTAATAAAAGAAAATAAGAAACGGGAGATTTTGAGAATCACCCTGTATTTTCTAAACCAATCCAATTAGCGTAGATCTGACCTCGGCATTAAACTAAACAATAAGAAGAGAACGAAACACGTATCTTAGTTTATTTCTTACCGTTCAGCCAATACCCTATAATATTAACGAAAAAAAAAACCACCCTGTACAGGGCGTAAGTGTGCAAAATATTTAGAATTTTGATTGCTCCGGAAATTTACATAAACAATTTTTATTTTTTGGTTGCTATATTAAAACAATTTTTATTAAAATTGCAATAAAACATGTCAGTGGTTTTTCAATATTTGAGTTTTTTTTGAAAAATCGTTTTTTTTAAATTTCATTTTTTTTATCGTAAACTTTATGTCTCTTTTTTACATGCTTTCTATCATCAATTTTTTTGGCCAGATCAAATTGTGACTTAACATTATTTTTCTATGGTTTGTAGTACCAATACTCTGCATAGAATATAGGTCGTTGAGAAATTAATTTAAGGTTAGTTGAAAACTTATATCCTGTAGAATGGAAACCAATTTAAACTTTAAAGGTTTATTGTAAGTTTTTAGTAATTTGGGACATTTTGCCATGACGGTTTTTCAATTTTTTTCCTCTAGGTTTAGTATAATGTTACACAAATGCACGTATTTTACTGAGGGGCAAGTGAGGAGTTACCAAGAGAGTTTTCCAAGGTGCAAATACACAGGGTATTTTTATATTGTTCTACTAACATTACAGGGTCTTGTAAAAGATAGTATTTTTAAATTGAATGTTTTACAGGATGATCCAGATATTTTTGAACAGGCCTACGTAAAAACTTGTACAAATATTTGTGATGTGATAAAAATTGTAATAAAAAAAACCGACTGTCGAATTCAAAAAAAAATAATAAAAAATCATTAATTTATATGCAACACCTTGTGTTTTATACCCTACTACTATCTTGAATAATTGTTTTCTAGATAATAATTTATTATTAGGCTCAAATTTACTGAACATGTTAACCAAACATTGCGGTTGGGTTATTCTACATTAAAAATGCTTTAGGCGTATCGACACTATTTAAGGAGGAACTGCACGCAGTATTTGGCCATTTTTTGACCACTTTTTGATGCAAATGCCATCGCATATAATTTTATATCCACAAAATGGCTCTTTACCGCCTTGTATTGATCCTTTGTTTACGTAACCGCAAAATTTGAAATGGTAAATCGTACTCATGTCTTTGTATTTGTGCAGCGCGTGAACCCTTTTAAACCCATTTTTAACCAAAATGTAATTTAAATTGCCTATATATGAAACATTTTTTTGAAGTCGGACGCGCAGGAAGTTTTTTCTAATACATAGGTACCATTTCATCTTACTTTGAACTTGATTAGACCTTGTCGCTGATTTTTCACTTTTTGCGTGCAGTTCTCCCTTAAATCTGTAAAGACTGTTAAAAACTGAGGCAAATCTATGGTGATTTATTATTTGATATAGTGCGCCAACGCAACTTCCATAGTTTCGTGGACTGAAGTCCTAATAATGTGACGTGGATATATTTTGTGTCAGTAATAAAGTTTACAGTCATACAAATTGCACGGGTATAATATTTTGCTTGATATTCAAATAAAGACCCCCTGAAACGAATTCTGTGTTCAAGGGCATATAAAACTTCTTGCTGTACAGGTGTTTTGTGAACAAGTATATTTCTTGAAACAAAATAGTACCTGGAAGATTGGAGAACAATTGGCTTAACATGTTTGTATTGCGTGATCTCAGTTGACTTGTCGGTCGTTTAAAATCTTTTTTTTTAATTAGTCTTTTCAGGTTCTTCCCCCCCCTCCGAAACTCTGAGAATATTTTGTTTTTTTACATAATTTGTTATAGGAAAGTTAAATTTGAACTCGGACCCCAAGAAAATTAGGAACTCTTTTTGAACTAGCCATTTACAGACCTTCTAGAAGTGTAAAAAAGCTGCAAAATAATGAAAAAACAGCATTTATGTAAAAAAATTAAGATGAGGATATCCTAAACAAAAATGGTTTGAAAGATTTTACGATATTTTCTGAGATAAATTGATCGCAAACTTCATTTTTATCCGACTTCAAAAAAAAAGAAGGTTATCAATTGGATCCTATAATTTTTTTATGTAAATACATCGATTACTGGGCGATGGTTTGACCAGTTTGGATGAAATTTTCAGGGAATATTGAGGGGTCTGCCTAATTTGCTAGCCGATTTTCATTATATTTTCTTTCAAAATTTTCAGGAACTCATCAGATTTACATATTTTCACACTCTTGGGACTACTACCATTTATATTTCAACTACTACCATCTTCTATTAATTTGTACTGCACATAATTTAACTACTGCCTCCATCCGTTGATTACTACCACACGTAATTCAATTACTACCACCTTTCATTGATTACTACCACATGTATTTCAACTACTACCACCTTCCATTAATTACTATCAATCTTATTTTAACTACTACCGGCTTCCATTACTACCATATTTATTTCATTTATTGCCACCTTCCATTAATTGCTACTATACATAATTCAACGACTAGCACTTTTCATTAACTACTACCACATGTGTGTCAACTACTACCACTTTCTATTAATTACTACCAATATTTTTCAACTACTACCAGCAACCATTGATTACTGCCACATAAATTTCTTGTATTACCTTCAGTAATTACTACTACACATATTTCAACTACTACCGGCTTCCGTTGATTAATTCCACGTATATTTCATTTATAACCACTTTCCATTGATTACTACTATATATATTTCATTTACTATCACTTTCTATTCATTACTACCATATGCATTTCAACCACTATCACTCTCGAATAATTACTACCATACATAATTCAACTAGTACCACACTCCATTGATTACTACCACACATATTTCATTTAATATCAAATTCCATTAATTACTACATGTATTCAAATTTTCTCTACACCCCAACCCGATGAAGACATCACATTAAACATAAAGGTAGTAGTAAGTGCACCAACCTAATCTGCAATAATTTTCGCCATCTTCCTGTAGTAACAATTCTAAGTAACAGTCTTTTGGAAACCAATAATTTATTTTAGTTTTTATTGGTAAAGACAACTCAATTTTTATTTTTCGATACTAATACTTCAGGCTTCACGCACAGGGAACTAATAATACGTTTAAACGAAAATACTCAAATTTTTTTTTTATATAAGTAGGATAACAACTAAAAGTTTCTTTGAAAGTCGTAGACAATGTATGATTATAAAAACAATAAAAGGTAGTAGTAATTAAAATACAAGTAGTAGTAAACAATGAAAGGTGGTAGTAGTTAAGATATAATTGCTGGTAATTTATGGAAGTAGTAGTTGAAATACATGTGGTCGTAATGGTGGTAGCAGTTAAGGAATCCAATTCCTTGTTCCTGTGGTGCTGTCTATATTGGAGAAACTAGACGATCCATACCGACTAGGCTTAATGAACATGAGCGATGTATCAGAAAGAAACAAATTGTACAATTTGCTGTATCTGAACACCAACATTCTACTGGATATGTAATAAACGTAAAAGAAACCAAAGTTCTTGCATCGGTTTCGAGATTCTATAAACGGGAAATTAGAGAATCTATTGAAATTTATAAATATCCTAACAATTTTAATAGAGATACGGGCTTGAGTCTACATTATACGTGGAAACCGATCCTTACACCGAGTCAGGCTCGACACAGGTCGTCTATCAATAGCCGGCCTGGGTCTCTCCGAGCTCATTCAGTGTTCCGATCTCGTGGAGTAAAGATCCCTGAAGATGCCTCGTGCAATCAAAGGCGAAACATCGGAAACTGATTCCATTTTGACACGGTCTAATCCCAAGAACCATGATTTCTTAATGTGTGAAAATATGTAAATCTGATGGGTTCCTGAAAGTTAAAAATATTTTAATGCGTTCATCATTCTGTCGGGAAAAAGGTGGACCCAGTAGTGCTATTTGTTAAACTTGACTTTTATAATGAAACTCGTATAAATAAATGGAACTAAAAAGAATGAAATAAAAAATTTTATAAAAAAAAATGAAACCGACTGCAAAAAAAATGCACTAAAAAGTAAAAAATTATATTTTATTCCATCTGACAAATGTTACTCTGTGAAGTCGGCGCTAAACTAATAAAGACAGTAAGACATTATACTTGTGGGATTACACATCAAAACACTCAGTACATAAATTAATTTATGTTGATAGATAATTAAGAATAAGTAAAGACAGGGCATAGTTTGCAAGCGAAAACAGCGGCAGCTGCTGAAGCGTTCTCCGCGTAATCCATTTCCACCCAATTTTGAAGATAATCTATTTTCCCCAGTACACAAAAGGCGACGCTCAATTTTTTAAACAGCAAGATAGTGAATTAATCTTTGATTTGATATATTTATTCGAGATTAATTATGATTTTTTCGAGAATTTCGAGAAAGTGGTAAAAAGTAAAATGAATAAATTTAATAATTATTTACCGCATAAAGGAACCTTGCTATCCATGTAAAAATACGATCTCAAACCCTATTTGGAGAAAAAAGCCATATGAACAAAATGAATAAACAATTATTTATAAAAATACGAATAAACATATAAAACCGTTAAAATAATACGCAACAAAAAAAAACCTTTTTTTTTCCATATTTGAGAGAGTTTGCAGGTTAAAATTAATATTTACGTATTGTAGCCACGGATTACTCCTTTCAAATTAATTTTTCATTAATAAGTTTCGGTAGAATTATTATAAACGGGATCTCCAGGAGTGTTTGCAATTATCAATTTTTTTTCCTTGACAGATGTCAGTGGGTGAAAATTTACTGTAATTCCTGATCAATTTATCTCAGAAACTATATTATATAGGAAAAGTCAGCAATGCCATTTTTGTTCAGGACATACTCACCTGCATTCCTTACATGTGCGACCAATTTAACTTAATAACATTTTGACCTGCCACATCTTCAGTTTTAAAGTTGGCCTTATGACCCAAAAAACAAATTTTAGCTTTTTTTGTATTAATCCAAAAAATCAAGACTATCAATTTTACAAAATATCACCATTTTTTAATGGGACACCCTGTATATTATATATGAGTCTCTTCTTCCAGATTATAAATATATTTTTGATAATTTTAACTTCAAAGACATCCGAAAAAATCTGATTCAAATGAAATTTTCTTTTTAGTCTTGTGGTCAAATGCTATGAGAGGTTCGGATCTCTCCGAACTGAATTTTTGGCAACGTGCCTGGTATTACTTTTAAAAAAATTAAAAATATTCGATACGACCCCAATTTCTCAAAAGTTTGTTTCTTATTTAGACCTATTTGATTCTTTAAGTGCCTCTCTCGGAATAATTTTGTCATTTATTCGATGTCCCTATGTCCATGGAAGTAATGAGTTTTTAATGAAAATTTGCAGTTTCTTAAAACTGACAAAAAGATTAGAGACATTTTTTAAAAAAGATTATACCTAAGAACCATATGCCACCTTGTTCATTTTTTTTGTAGAAATATTATTTGATATATTGTTATTGCGTTAAGATAACATGGATTAAAATACATAGGATTCTGATCAATATCGGTGAAATTAAAAACAAAATAGGAATTTTTTCTGCAGTTTATGATCAAAAAACTGGTTGGATATACAGGATTAACAAAAAAAATGCAATTAATAATTTTTAAATTGGGCATTACAAGGGTTAGGTGAGAATCCTACGTGAGGAATTTAATAATTTTTAAAATAAAATCCGTTGATGTGTATAAGAATATCATGTGTAGTTTTCCTACTAGAAATTAATTTGTTTATAAATGTCGCCTTTTATGCACTATACACAAAAAAAGGAAACATATTTTTGTTAGTTTTAACACTTATGACTGTGTATATTCATTAATGAAAATATATCTTCTTTAATCAGGCAGGTATCTAAAAAATGGCGAAATTGTTCCGAGATAGATATTTAACGAATAATATAATGAAATTAAATCAGGCAAAAAATAATGTTTCCAAAGTTATAAACGCCCTGTATAATATAAATTCACTTACATTCGGGCTTAAACAATACAATAACTTATTCAACGCAAAAAACGCATTTTTGTGCTTTATTTAAGCTATAGATTTTGGGCATTAAAAATTGTAGCCAAATTTCAACTAATCTTACCAATTGATCAATAGTTTATACATTTTTGGATCAAGGCCATGTACTGAAAATCAATTATTGCAGTTTTTTAATAGCAACTCTTTTGTTTTTTACTTTATTTGCAAAAACTATACGCTATTTAAAAGCATATTAGTTTATTCAATAAACACTGATAGCTATTTCTGTATAACATTTATAAACATTATTAAAAGTGATCCTTAATGCGTTTTGATTAGTTTAATATTCCTTCAAAGGATTTCAGTCCACTGTGCGCCTTTCCTTCTGGTTTGTACTTAGAGTACAATTTGATCAATATCCTGAAAATGCATTTAATCAAAGCCACAATTTACAGCCTTAATAACTACCGTAATTAATGAAAGGAAACGTAAATTAAAACTAATAAATACTATACACTAAATGAACCATACAATCTGATGAGATGTGCAATATATTCTACAGTGATTGTTAGTGGTTTTGATGGATGTTAAGACAAATAAATGAAAAATATCAAAGATAGAAGAAAGATTTACCGACCAAGGCCAATGTGAGCTTTTACACCACCCAGATTTCTAACTCGAAAAAGTCCACTTTTCTTAAAAGCACAGTTCAGTATGAATCCAAAATCTGATTCCAAAACACAGGTAGATCGGCCATGCCGGAATATGCCGCCTGCAAATCAAATGTTAATATTTTTAATTACTAGAGATCTACATTCCCATACAGAAAATAAAACATTACTTTTAGTAATTATTATAGTTATATTTACAAATAGAGCTATAGTACATATTTATTAAATCAAATTATTGTAGTATACAGTGATACAAAAACGATTAAATGAGGGAAGTTTTAGAAAATGTAAAAATGTTCAAAGGTCCTTTAATCTTGGTTCCTTTCGAGAAATTTGGAAGTGGCTACTTTCATGCCGTTATATAAATTCGGTTATAAATACGACGTGAAAAACTGCAAAGGTATTTCTTTGCATCTGAAAAAATCTCGGAGTATGATTTTTTTACAATTACAATAGTTTCCTCTTACAAAGGAAATAAAAAATAGCGACCACTACCAGTAAATCGAAGAAAGTGTCCATACCTCTAAGAGACCAGAGTAAAGTTAAAAATCAAGAAAAAACTAGAATCAAAGTCAAATGTCTCAAATATATTTAATTAGACTAAGTCTAATATGTCTAAGGTGACATGTTTCGCGTAACGGGCATCATCAGACCTAAAAAACTAATTTTAACCACGAAAATAGTAAAAGTATATAAACATTTATGCCTACTAACACCAAATAAAAATAAAGTAAATGTATATAAAACAAAACGTTACAGACTTAAAAACATAATAGACGTTAAGTAGACAATACTGACAATAGTGACAAGAAGGGTAGAACAGTTCAGAAAAATAATATAGAGGGTGTTGACTGACATATCAGAAGAGCAGAAAAATTTGGGTAAGGAAAGATGAGCTGATATGAAAAGAAAAAACCGCTGAATAGTCTTGGTCGCTGAGGTCGATAATCTTAAAAAGAAGAAGAGAGACAATTATGGCATAAGGACAAGTTGATATTTGACAAGTTAACAGCTGTTTGTATTAATCGATGTTATTGAAAACCAAATGTAGTTCAAAATTAAAAAAACCGTTTACGCAATTAAAAATGGGGTTTTTCTTGGCTTTGGTTATCTCCAATTTTTTAAATAAGTCTTATTTTTTGCCCTTATCACATAATTTAACATTTTCAGGGATGGAGAAATTGTGGTTTGAAGACAAAAATGGTTTGCAAAAGAAGACTTGGTGTTGAAAACATCAGTGTTTTTATATTTATTAAATAAAGAAAGATGTTCCTGTACTCTGGTGGTAATCTTCCTACCCGACTGTCCTATGTAGGTGGCGGGACAATCCGAACATTGTAAATAATAAACATCAGAGTTAGAAGATCTGTTTTGTATCAAAAGGTTTAAAGAATTTTGCAAATTGGGTACAGCAGTCACCAAAAAATGTCATTGATCTAAACTTCCGGGCTCTGTTACCTTTATTATGTATTAAATTGAAAGAAACTTTATATTTATTATCAAATTTATAGTAGATCTTGTAAAAAGTTTTCATTGGAAAACCATTGTTAAGAGCTAAGCTTTGAATGAAACTTAATTCGTTGTTAAAAGAATTTCTACAAAGGGTATATTGAACGGCTTATATAAAAAAGAGTTCAAAGCTGCAAATTTATGGGAAAACTGCGAATGTAAACTTAATGTTGTTGTGTAGATTGTTGACATAATCCAGGCACGCTTTATATTCCCGATTATTTCTAGATCAAATTAAACAAATGTTGTCAACGTATCTCTTATAAGCTATAATTTTATTTGAAATGGAACTTTCAAAAATTCGCCGTTCTAGACAATTCATAAAGACTTCGCTTAAGAACGGAGATAAACAAGACGCCATAGCTAAACCGTTGGTCTGTTTTAAAATCTGTTGATGAATTCAAAAAAGTTTTGTTCCAATACTGTGTTCAATAACAGAATCAAATCGTCTATAATGACATCAGCAAGCTTAACTTTTCTAAGCAAACAAGTTCTTTACGGCTAACGAAATTAGTTTGGAATTATCCGGAACATATATGGTTTTAAAATAATTTGGACATTCAATAGAGTTTTTTATGGCATATGTACTCTTAAATTCTGTCTTTGTTCTAAGTACATTGTTGAACCACGAAGATAAAATGATAAATGGAAAATTAACGAAAGAAACCACAGGTCTTATAGGGTTATTATCTTTACGAATTTTGGGTAAGCCTTATAGAAGTGGAGTTTTAGGATTCATTGGATATAATTTTTCTTTTTTGAAAATGTTAAATTAATACACCAATGTGATAAGAGCAAAAAATTAGACTTATTTGAGCAATTGGAGATAACCAAAGCCAAGAAAAGCCCAATTTTTAATTGCGTTAACGATGTTTTTAATATTGAACTACATGTGGTTTTTAATAACATCGATTAATACAAACAATTGTTAGATTATCAATTGTCAACTTGTCCTTATGTCATAATTGTCCTTCTTCTTCTTTTTAAGATTATCGACCTCAACTACCAAGACTATTCCGCCGTGGTTTCTTTTCATATTTGGAAAAACTGGCAGCTCATCTTTCCTTAGCCAGTTTCTGACCTACTGATATGTCAGTCAATGCCCTCAATGGTATTTTCTGAACTGTTCTACCCTTCGTTCTTGGCCCTCTTGTCACTGTTGTCTACTAAACGTCTGTTATGTTTTTAAATCTGTAACGTTTTGTTTTATATACATTTACTTTATTTTTATTAGGTGTTAATAGGTATAAATGTTTATATACTTTTATTATTTTCGTCTTTAAAATTAGTTCTTTTTAGGTCTGATGATGCCCGTTGGGCGAAACATGTTACCTTAGACATATAAGCCTTAGACTAATCAAATATATTTGAGACCTTTCACTTTGATTTTAGTTTTTTGTTGATAACATTTTTAACTACCAGTAAAGGCAAAACAAAGAACGATTAATCTGCACTTATGAATACACAAGGGATGAATCAATTAAGAAAAAATAACTTATTTCATTCAATTATTACAATAAAAACTGATCACGAAATTCATCGGTTCTTTTGCTAGCTATGAAAAACCTTGATTAGATATTATAAAATCTCTTTCCATGGATATTAAACCGTGTAAATGTAATGAAACGAAAATTTAGCAACGTAAAAAATAAAGCTATATCAAATTACATGTTACTATTTACAGAGCTATAAAAAATTACGTATTCGTCGTTTAAATTCATAATTTGTTCAAATTGGTGAAATCTATCTTGAAGTTAATATTTAGATTAGAATTTTGTAACAGCAGGAAACGAAAAATGCTCTTGTCGGGCAGATGTTATATAAGGGATAATTTAGAAGTCATCGTTTATCTATTTTTATTTTAAACTTAAAACTACTTAAGATATTTGCACCTTGTGTTCTTATAGCCCACTTTACTTCAGGAATTCTCACATCTTTCTCTCTCAAATAATGATTCATACAGCTATATGGGTTTTTAATTTCTTTTTACCAATTTATTGGAAGTACTTTCGCCTTGAAATAATCTTTCTGTTATTAACGCAAACCGAACAACCTACAGACTTTTTTCAATAGCTATTAACCGTGTAATATGCCGAGACGACATACATGGCCTGTTCAGTTTTAGCTAACCTATGAATAACTATTTTATTCTAATTCTAAGAAAAAAAAGTTATTCTACATAAAAGTTTTGCTTATTAGAAATTTGGATTTGAAAACATATGTGTTTCGATACACATTGAGAGTTATTTAAAGTTTTTTGGCCATAGAATTGGTTTTGAGAAAATTAATGGTGAACATATAAATAATGCGTTATTTAAAATTTTCGACTTTTTGACCTTTAAATTACCTAAAAGTTAAACCTTGTACAAAGTACTGTAAATGACCTTTGAACTTATATTTAAATTCTCTCAATTCGGCCCTTTCAAAAAGTTTAACTTCACAATTTTTTTTTGTTTTGTTAACTTGCGTTTAAGTATTTTTTTGCGCGCATAGTATATGAAATAGGACAAATTTGTAGTAAAACTTTTTACTGAGCTAAACTTCTTTTGTAGAATTTTCTTTGCTAAAATCGAAACTGCACAAGTTCATAATATTGTTATAGAACCGCCATTTGAAAGAAATATTGTTTTTCCTCAACTTAATAATGAAATTATTTTCTTAACTCTTAATATACGCAGCTTACGAGCTAATTTTGATAATTTTTTAGTATATATTAATTATTTAGAACAAACACCAAAGGTTATTAACTGAGATATTGGGCAAAGGCACACGAGAAAGCTTTGTATAATATACCGAATTACGGTAGTTTACAAAGAAAACAACAAAAATTAACTACAATAAATTGCGCCAAAAATAATAAATTATGACTGGGGCTTTATTAATTACATAAATGCAGATGTCAACTCAAATTTTGGCATTTTCTTGATTGTTTTTAGAACCTTGGTGTCAGACGTCCCGGATGAGTTATTTTTTTTTAGTAATAATAAAAAATTAAAACCTTGGATATCAAATGGTCTTTTAAAGAGTATTCTTGAAAGGGATATGTTGTTCAGGAAATGTAAGAAAGAGCCCTTAAATATAAACTTGAAGCAAAAGTATCTCTCACATAGAAATTTGGTAAAAAAAATAGTTATCGCATCCAAGAGATCCTATTCAGAAAACGAGATTACAAAAAATGCAGTCAATATTAAAAAGCAATGGCAAACCATACACTCTATAACAAATTCAAAAATTAGAAAAGTAACGATAGATAAAATTGAGAACCCCAATACAAAAAAAAATAACAATCAAAAACAGATTGCGGATTATCTTAATGATTTTTTCATGGAAAATATTAAAAAAAAACGGTGGTCGAAACCGAAGATATTGAAAATGAAATCATACATCCAGATGGGGCATTTAATAATTCTAAGTGGATAAATTCTACAGTATTTTTCCCACCTTGTATTGATTTGGATATTATAACAGGAATTAACTCCCTAAGAAGTAATAGATCCCCAGGTAATGATTTAATAACATCTGATATCTGAAAGAAGTTAGAAACGAAATAGCTCCAATCCTAGCAAGTCTATTTCCGAAGGAATCTTTCCTAAATGCCTGAAAAAAGCCACACAAAGGTGAAAAAAATACAGATGTGGGAAATTATAGACCCGTTGGTTTGCTTTCCATATTTTCTAAGCTATTCGAAAAAATAGTGTTGAAAACACTTAAGAATTTTTTAATACACACCTGTTCTTTTCACAATATCAGTTCGGATTTTCTGGAGAACAGAGGGACTGAAATAGCCTTACTTAACTTTAGCAATCAAATTGTTAAGGGGCTGGATGATGGTAACCTGGTCATTAAATGGTTCTTGGATATCTCTAAGGCTTTTGACACCCTGTCGCATGGTGTTCTGTTGTTTAGGGCCGGTGTTAGAGG
The DNA here is from genome assembly GCA_030620095.1 of Kuschelorhynchus macadamiae. Taxonomy (NCBI): domain Eukaryota; kingdom Metazoa; phylum Arthropoda; class Insecta; order Coleoptera; family Curculionidae; genus Kuschelorhynchus; species Kuschelorhynchus macadamiae. The sequence continues at coordinate 185,525 of JAUTXW010004453.1, read as the reverse complement.
TACTAGCTACCAGTGGTTCAAGTCTTACTTAAGTAATTGCAAACAACAAGTAAGAATAGGTGAGGAACTGAGCCAGGAGAAGAGTATCCTTCGGTGTGGAGTCCCACAGGGTTCAGAGATCTCTCCCACACTATATATATATATATATATATATATATATATATATATATATATATATATATATATATATATATGTATATATATATGTTATTTATGAAAATTTTCAAAATCTGTAAGAACATTATTCAGGCAACTTTTTACGTAGAGTGCACCTATTAAGTCAGATTTTACATACGACGTTTCGATTTTCTAGAACCATCATCAATTTTGTTTTTTCTTATGGCCGCTATATTCGATTTTAACAGTTTTGAAAAGAGTATTTCTTTAGCTTTTCAACGGTGTATCACACTTTGTAATTAGATTATTACTAAAGGTGCAAAAAGTGCGTAGAGAAAATTTTTAAACGTTTTTTGGAATTATCAAAGTAAAAAATTAAAAATTAATAGTGTTAAAAGGCAATATGTAATTCAACATCCAGTTCTACAAAAAATTAGTAAAAACTACTCAATAACATTGCACAATGTTCACAAATGTTCAAATGACCAGCCGCAGATAACACTAACATCTTTGCTCAAGTAGGCTTTGGTTTTGAAATAATAGAATGCTTTTAATCTGTCAAAAATGCAACGTTTAAGTTTTATTTAACATTCATCGCTGTTTTAATAAGGATTACAATGGCGTTAAACTTTTCTAATGAAGAAATGTTTGATATGTTAGTGTGTTATATTAAAAATGAAAGAAATGCAAACAGGGCCATGGATGTGTATTTTGACATGTACCCCGAAAGACGGCAGCCTGGCAGAACTTATTTTCAAACGCTGGTTAGAAATTTGCTTGAGTTTGGCAGTTTTAATAAGATTCGCACAAAGAAGTGTGCAAAAGCCAACGAGCAACGCAATAGGCAAATCCTAGAATATTTTAATGAAAATCCGACTTCATCTACAAGAAGAAGCGAAACAGAACTTCAAATTCCAAAATCTACCGTTCATGGCGTCTTAAAAGTAACTAAATATCGTCCTTACAAGCCAACAATTGTGCAAGGACTTCAAGCAGGTGATTTTGAAGGAAAAATTGTTTTTTGTAATTGGTATATCAATAGATGTCGAGAAAATCCCGCTTTTTGCAATAAAGTCATTTGGTCAGATGAGACTCATTTTACAAACTGTGGCATTTTTAATAAAAAAAATCACCATTATTGGGCTATTGAAAATCCGCAACTACGCGATCCACGCAGGCTGCAAGAGCGATTTGGTTTTAATGTGTGGTGCGGAATGCTTGGTAAGATAAACATAGTCTAATTGAATTGCTTATAATTCAATATTTTCCATTACTTTTTAGGAAATCGTCTCATTGGTCCCTTTATTTTTGATCAGACACTGACAGGCCCAAGATACCTTGCCATGTTACAGAATCAAATAGTTCCTGCCATTCGAGAAGCTGTGCCAGATGATGAGTTTAATAGCTTGTGGTTTCTGCAAGACGGTTGTCCTGCACATAACAGCAGGGATGTACAAACCTTTTTAACAAAAACTTTTGGTGAAAACGTAATATCCAACAGTGGTCCTGTCCGCTGGCCAGCTAGATCCCCGGATATCACGCCGTTGGATTTTTATTTATGGGGATGTGCGAAAAATGAAATATACGAATTTGACCCCCAGAAAATAGGCAAGTTCTTGAGCAGCGAACCCGAAATATTCTAGAAAATATAAATAGAAATACCATTCAACGGGTAATCAGAACAGTTGAAAGGAAATGCGGACACTGCATAGAAAAAAACGGTCAACATTTTTAATCCTAGTATTATGTAGCATTTTTTTATTAATTTTATTGAGTAGGTAGTTCATACTGATTTTCTGTTAATTCTTGTAAATTCTTTAAATCGCCTTGAACGGTTGACTTCAGAATGTGAAGTTCTGTTTCAATTCTTCTTATGGAAAAAACCAGATTTTCATTAAAATATTCTAATATTTGCCTATTCCATTCCTTGTCATACTTGCATACTTTCTGTTGCGATTCTTAAAATTGGCTAACCCTAGCAAGCTTCTAATCAGTGCAGCACTTGAAAAGAAGTTCTGTCGACAGTCGTTCTTCGGGGTACATTATGTGCAGTGCACATAATATTAATGTTACTGATGTTACTGATTTTATGCAGAATTTAATGATTTAAAAATATTGCTATTTGAATTTTTTTAATTTATATCGATAACATGTTTAAACAGTCTTATTTCAAACGCAAAGCCTACTTGGGCAAAGTTGTTAGTGTTATATGCGGGTGGTAGTTTGAACATGTGTGAACATTGTGCACGAATCAATTATGTTATTAAGTTGTTTTTACTGATTTTTTGTAGAACTGGATGTTAAATTACAATATATTGCTATTTAACACTATTAATTTTTAACTTTTTACTTTGATAATTCCAAAAAACGTTTAAATATTTCCTCTACGCACTTTTTGCACCTTTAGTAATAATCTAATTACAAAGTGTGATACACCGTTGAAAAGCTAAAGAAATGCTCTTTTCAAAACTGTTAAAATCGAATACAGCGGCCATAAGAAAAAACAAAATTGATGATGGTTCTAGAAAATCGAAACGTCGTATGTAAAATCTGACTTAATAGGTGCACTCTAAGTAAAAAGTTGCCTTAATAATGTTCTTACAGATTTTGAAAATTTTTATAAATAAATAAATCATAGGACTTTTTCGAAAATGCAGTTTTTTGGTTTTTTCAAAATATCTCAAAAACTAAAAAAGATAGAATCGCAAACAAAACGGCGTTAAATTACAAACATAATTGTCTAAAACTTTCTCTATTTAAACGTTTTTGTAACTATCACGGTTTCCGAGATCCCAATACTGTCATAACCAATTTCGGACACATTGTATATATATATCAACGATCTGTGTGACGCCCCACTGAAGGGTATGGGTATGACACGGCGATTCTTTATAAAACATCTTCTTCGGAACGGCTTCTCGAACAGGTGCAATCTGACGTGAAGTTGCTAGCGGCCTGGTTCTCGATTAATAAACTATGTGTCAATGTTAAAAAAAACCAAATTTGTCAATTTTTCAATCAGAGGCTCCTTTCAATTTGAATACCCTATCTGTTCCCACCACAAAATGCAAAAGTATTAATTGCAATTGCGATGTAATTAAACAGGTAGAGACATTGCACAAATAGAGTCAATAAAATACTTAGGATTAACTTTCGGAAACTTGGACTTAAAAAACACATATTCAAATTCTTAACCAAAAACTAAACACATTATTACCAAAATTTTATTTTCTTCGTGAAGTTGTGTCTCGTAGTACACTAAGAATGACATATCTAGCACTTGTACAGTCTGTAATAACTTACGCAATAAGTATTTGGGGGGGGGGGCATCTACGAAACTAATATACAACCACTTGTGATGCAAAAATGTATTGTACGCGTGATTCTGAAAGCTAAAAGAATGCATACATCAAAACCTCTATTCGAACGCCTGCAGAACTTAGAAGCGCTGCATAAACTTACTGCTGTAATGCACTTTTCAAATATAGAGCCTCACTAAATATGCCAATTTTTGAAAATGTAAGAGGAAAAATTCATGCAACTTTATCCCAGGACAGAGCCATTAAACAATTAATAAAGAAATATGTAATAAATGGGTAAAAGAATGTAAATGCTTACTTATAAAAATAATGTATTTCATAGCTTGTTTCGTCGCTCTAATTCATTTTTTATTACACTTTCATGTCATTACTTTTCCTGCACTCAAAACCTTGTGTCTTGCAGAAAACATAAAGATTAAGAACGATTAATTAATTATTTGTAATATATCATAACAATAGCACTGTAATGTATTGCTATTAATGTATTGTATTGTGATGATAGACGGAAATAAAATTTATTATTGTTATTATTATTATTATATGTTTTTCCATTCGGTAGTTAAAACAGAACAGACGCGAGAACAAACTAACGTTACTTATAACATATTTCTGGTGAAATTGCCGAATCAGAAGAATGATGGCATCTGTTTTAAAAGAAATCTGTATGGGCGACGGAAGAAGATATTTGGTCGATTTGTAATACATACCCACTAACCCAGATTTTATAAATAATGAGATCTGTTATACCCATATCTACATTAATATTGTGTTTAACTTATATACATTTTTTTATAGTAGATTAGAGAAAAGTGTACGGTATATAAACAACACTGTACAACTTAATTTATAACAACCTAGATGCCTCTTTATACTAAATAATAGCAATAAATAAATAAACCATTTTGAACACAAAAGCGAAAGCACGAAGTGGCAAAAACTGTAGGATCAAGCAAAACCTAAATGCCACTGAACCGAGGGCCCAACAAAAGTTCGCAAAAATAAGGATCAAAGGAATAAATCATAATTCTTCCAGCTGTTAAAGGAAAGACCACGTAACGATGAATACCCAAAACTACATATAAAAATGCAGGATATCCTACATGACAACTATTATAAGACGGTTTCGAAATCCCGATGACGTACCTAGAAGAAACAACTAAAAATAAGATAAAAAATTCACCAATAAACAAAAAAATACAACAAAAAAATCATATCACAAGAAAAGTGGAGCAGATGTCCTAAACTCTTATAATATCTTGCGAATATTTTTCAACTCACCATAGAGAAAGCTATTGATACACAGGGTTTCCGAACAATAACCCTAAAGATTATGAACCGGGGAGAAAAGACGTAGTGCTACAATATGTAAAATGCACAACAGACACTACTGGAATAATTCTTAGAAAGCACAATATACAAACAATATATAAGCTACAAAAATACTATAAGTAAACTACTTGGAAAATCACGGAGTATACAGCATTCCATGCCAGTGAAAAGCTGTATGTTGGGCAACTTAACAGGCGAATATCAGCAAGAGTAGAAAAGCATAAACTCAGTATCAAAAAGAAACTAACCACCTCGGCCTTACCTCTGCCTATGCTTACATCATCAAGAAACGGGCCACAAAATAAATTTCGAAGGGTGTAGGGAGATTACCAATATAAAGTAGTAAGAACAGAATTATAAGAATCCGAAAAGCCATGGAAATCGAACCATAGAAATTGAAAAACATCATCATTAAAACTGCCAAAAAATCAAGCGGAATTAGTGCAATAGCAACTTTCTGAAAATATAAGGCCGCCCAGATATAAATTCGGCTCCGGGCGGGGGAATAGAGAACCAACCGAAACCCCGTGGGATCTGTGAGCCAATAATTGAAAAACGTTTCGAGAAAAATATACACTATAAAACGAATATAAACAGTAAAAGACATAACTGTTAATGTTTTTCAAACATATAACATAAATATTAATCGTTTTGCAATAAGTCCATGCAATTCTGTACACGTTATGTTATGTATATCCTAGCCAAAAATGAAATAAGGTTATTTTTGATATAATACTTGACTTATTAAAATATTAAAAAAAAATAAATAAATAAACAGGCAAACATGCCGCTCGTCTTCTAAACTGATGTCAAAAAGAGGTTACAAATTTCATTTTGTAATCCAAGGCAGGATGCATTCAAGGAGGATGTCATGGCAGGTAGCTCAATTTATCTCCAGAGAGATGTCAGCTGTTACTCTTAGAGTGTTGAGTCTTTCTTTCGAATGTACAAATATGTGTGATTAGCTTAAGTCTATGAATCTATGTTTGTTTTCTTATGATTTTTCTTCTTTCTACATAGTTTAACTTGGTTATACCGTTACTTCTCCCGAACAAAAAATTCCAAACAATCGAAATTTGGGCTCTATTTGACGTCGCATACATTTTTCATTTCTCATCCGATTTTAATGATTTTTCCGTTAAATTTAGGAAAATTATTAGACTTAATCACGTATTTTCAAGAACATATCTTTCTATGCTATGATATACCAGGAAAAACAAAATGTTGCTTTTAAATACTAATTTCAAGACACTGGAAAGTAGAGTTATGTTGCGCCATATTCTAGTAATAAGATTCATTCATTTTTAACATTTTATCTTCTTCACCCGAATATATCTCTTTTTAGGAGATATTGAGTATTAAATAAGACGCTGACAATTCTACAGTATTTTTAAATCATGAACCGTGAAGCTTTAATGAACTAGAAGTCTGTTAATTTAGTTTATTTATGATTCATTGTGGTCATTTTTAACAGTAATTGATAATTTAATAATGAACGTAAGTGAAATCTGCGGCTCTTCATGATGACTGTTACATAGCGTCCGCTATATTTCCGGAGTCTCGAATTAGCCAAGAACTGCTATCGGTGATGCTCTTAGACAGTTTGATGAAACCGGCTCTTACAACCAAAGACCTGGCTCTCATCGAAACCGATGTACAAATGGGAGGGACGATCGTTTTATGAGCGTTACTGTCCTCTAACTTCAAATATTGTCGCACAGAGGAGGCGTTAGTAAAATCAGCACCAAGACTACCTGTCTTAACAATCTTGAAGGTATTCCCCGCCCCAACCATTTTGGCGCAGGTTTAATGTTTAAAAAATCAGAACCTTATGTAGAGTTCATAGGGCCAGACTTTATTTGTATGGAAGACAACGCGCATCCATATGACAATATTGCAAATATAGTCAAGGAGTATCTGGATGAAATTGGATTATTGGATTGGATTGGATTGGCCACCAGAAACCACAAACTGTAATCCGGTTGAACACATATGCTACCCTTAAAGAGGCTTATCACGTTACACAAAAATGTTCCAGAAACAACCGATGCACTACCGTTTGCTATTCAGGAAGAATGGAAGTGATTGGACGTTATTGCGAACCTCATTCATAATGCCTTGGCGATTAGAGGCGGTCACTGAAATAAAAACACTCGCTACTTAATTTAATACATTTTTGTGTTTTCATTTTGTGTTATTTATGTATTGTTTAAAATACATTTTTCTTATTTAATGTCAGCATTTTATTTAAAACTCAATATATGAGTCAAAAAAGAAAATATTAAACAGTGGCGTAGCTACAAATTTTGGGCGTCCACGCGGTTTTCGGTAAAAGGCCCCCTCTCAGAACAGAAAAATAATTGATGACAAAAAAAGGTCCTTTAGTTGTCAACAAATGTAGCCCCTAAAGCATAGCTGAAAATATTTGTTGACTAAAAAAAAAGGTCATCCATTATCTTATAATCCCCTTGAGCTCATGTGCAATTATCACCGGGCCCCCTAACCTCGTGGGCCCCTTGCACTACGGGGGCTGGCGAGGGTGTAGCCACGCCACTGATATTAAAGATGAACGAGATTTATTGTTTGAATATAGCGCAACATAACTTTACTCTCTAATTATTATATAGGATGTTCTGAAATTAGTACTAAAAAAAACACATATATAATGTCTTTTCAATCATTTTTACTGGGCGCCATTTTGTTTCAAATATAATGGATCCCTACCAATATTCTACCAGTGTCTACCTATGCAACACTTGATTTTGGGCATAATTTAAAATGAATTCAAGAAATAGTTTTTACATTGACACACACCGCAATTTTGTTACGTCATGTTGAAATCGCACCAGTTTATATTTATATCATATTTAATTTTTCTCCAAAATTTACAATCAAAATAAAAAGATTTTTTACGTTAATTTTTTAACATGTTATTTGGCCATTTTGTTCTGCTATCTTGAATTCGTAACACAACTTTACCAGCTTCTCTCTATATCACACTTAATGCCTACACAAAATTTGAAATTAATCTAATAAGTAGTTTTTCAGAGTGGTTTTTTAAATATTTTATTAGGCAGCCATCTTGTTCCGGCATATTGGATTTTTACCGAAATATAAGCCTTAAATTTTCACTAAAATTTGAAGTCAAGCTGATGAGTAGCTTTTAAGCTATGCCGCGAACTGACAGACAGACAAAGCTACAGGTGGTCCGAGGGAATTGATAAAACATATTTTTTGTCATCTAGGGACGCTAAAACGAGAAGATATGTAAAACCTGCTAGGGTGATTTTTCAGATTACAAAAATTTTATTTGGCTACCATTTGGTTCCGCAATCTTGAATTAGTACCACAGTTTTACTAGCTCATCTCTATACTACAATAAGTACTGACACACAATTTGAAATCAATTCATTAAGTAGTTTTTTCAGGCTAAATATTTTTTAAGCCGCCATTTTGTATTTATGGTTTACCCGTTGGATCCTACATAATAGTTGATTTTTGTGCAAACTGGAAAATTAGTTTTTTAAGTAATAATATTTTTAACGTTTCATTATGCCGCAATCTTGTTCCGGCATATTTGATGTTCACCAAAATATTACCAGGTCATCACTATATGAGGCTTAATTTTTGACTAAAATTTGAAGTCAATCTGATGAGTAGTTTTTAAGCTATGCCACGAACTGACAGACAAACCGACAGACGGATCTACGGAATTTATAAAACATATTGTTTGGCACCTAAGGACGCTAAATCGCGAGGATATGTAAAACATGAGAGGGTGATTTTTTCAGATTACAAAAATTTTATTTGGCCGCTATTTTGTTCCACCATCTTGAATTAATACCACAGTTCTACTAGTTCATCTCTATACTACAATTATTTACGGCACACAGTTTAAAATCAGTTTATTAAGTAGTTTTTTCAAGCTGAATGTTTAAACCGCCATTTTGTTCCGTCATCTTAGATTCATACCAAAATTTTACCAGTTTACATAATATTTGATTTTTGTACAAAATTTGAGATAAATTGGATAATTGGTTTTTTTAGTAATAATTTTTTAACGTCCGCCATCTTGTTCGGGTATATTGGATTTTATTTATATATTTATTTATTCACAATAAGTAGTTACAGAGATTAAATATAACTCCTAATTGGACGTATAACCTTAGGATTAAAATCTAAAGTTAAGTTATAATCGTCACAATTAAAATAAATTAAAGCGGGAATAAAGATATTAATTGAACTTAATCACATTACATTATGACGAAACATTCACACTATAACAATGAACGAAAGAAAAACTGCAACAAGAGTAAGTTAGGTTCGTTGCCTCATTATAACTGTATTTTTCAGACTATTGGGACTGACATTGAATAAGTCGGTATGAGTAAAATTTTCATTGCAGTTCTTCGGGAGCCTATCGGAGAAGCGCTGGATACCATAGTTAGTGCGATAGAAGGTAACTTTGAAAGGGTGTCTATTCCTGATGGATCTTGGGTAGATGCGGAAAGAGAACTCGGACAACAGTCGGTTGCAGACCATTTTACCATTTAGGAGCTTATGCAGAAAGATGATTTGGACGTTCTGCCTTCTCAGTTCCAGACTGCTGATGCCTGCCATCTGGATCCGAGTAGAATAGGACAGCTCCTTGTAAGGAAATCTCAGATTGTAGTGAAAAAACTTGACAAATTTGTTTTGGATGGATTCCAGACGTTTAATGTGACAGTTGTGGAAAGGACACTATATAACTGCGTTGTATTTTAAAACACTAAGAACGAGACAATTATACAGACATTTAATAGCATTAGTGTCACAAATATCAGTGCAGATATGGCGCAGAAAGCCCAGCATTCTGCCTTCAAAAATATGTTGTTCATAAGTTTGTTAAAACTGAGGTCATCGCTGAAAATTACACCCAAGTCATTAAAACTATTTACAGAGTCCAGAACATTATTCAAGACAGAGTACTGAAAAAATATGGGTAGTTTACGCTCGGAGAAACGCATGAGCTTAAGTTCGTCAGCATACAGTAGGCACCTCCAGTCGTGGAATACCAACGTGACGCTGTTTATGTACAGCAAAAACAGAATGGTACCCAGGTGGGACCGACACGTTCGCCTCGCGAGATACTACGTTTCCAAGCCGAACTGATTGTTTTCGGTCGGTCAAATATGATTCTATCCAGCGAGCGTATTGGTCAGTCAGACCCAGAGCAACCAGTTTGTTTATGAGAAGGCGATGGCACACTCGATCAAATGCATTGGATAAGTCCGTGGACACGACATCCACCTGCCTGAGAACCGCTCTCTACGCCCTTCACCAGATAGTCATGAAGGTTTGTTACCGTAGATCTGCCATTGAAGAATCCATGCTGGTCAATCGATATGTGTTGTTTGAATGCCTCGAACAACTCGTCTGTTACCACTGATTCGAACCCCTTGGTCGTTTTTGGTAGTAGCGAAATACCCCGGTAGTTACTGACATCATTTTTATTGCCGGATTTGAATATTGGGGCGACCCAGGAATGTTTCCATCTTTTTGGAAATTTCTCTTGGTCTAAAGATAATTGGTAAATTACTCTTCATGGTTCAGCAAGTGAGGAGCAGCAATTCCTGAGAAATGTGGGAGGTATTCCATCAGATCTAGCACTTTTCGCTATGTCCAGGGTATTTAGTTTTTGGAGTACTTCATCTGATGTGAAGGAGTGACGAGACAATGTGACGAATTGGGTCTCAACCACCGGATGGCATTCATCAGTCTCGTAGGCCGTGTAGCAACTCTCAAAGTGATCAATAGGTAGCTGAGCTCAGTTGAGCGCTTTGATTCCCTCCTCATCCTGGAATAGTGCACGTAATCGCTCCGAGTTCTGGATCATTTCTATCTAGCGTATGCCCCACTCTTCATCTTAATAAGTTTTATTGTTTCGTGGTTATACCATCTTGGGTATTTCTTTTAACCAAAATATCACCAGGTTATCTCCATATGAGCCTTAATTTTTGACTAAAATTTGATGCCAATCTGATGAGCAGTTTTTAAGCTATGCCGTGAACTGACAGACAGACAAACCGACAGACGGACTTGATAATTTTTTGGCAGCTAGGGATGCCAAAACACGAAGATATGTAAAACCTGAGAGGGTGACTTTTTCAGGTTACAAGAATTTTATTTGACTGCCATTTTGTTCCGCCATCTTGAATTACTTAATTGAATTATTTAATTAAGTACCACAGTTTTACTAGTTCGTCTCTATACTACATTTAGTTATGCCACACAATTTGAAATCAGTTCATTAAGTAGTTTTTTCAGGTTGAATTTTTAAATATTTTATTAAGCCGCCATTTTGTTCTGCCATCTTGGATTCGTACCAAAATTTTACCAGTTAATTCCTACAAAATACTTGATTGAAATTGGATAAGCACTTTCATAGTAACAATTTTGTTAACATTTCACTAGGCCGCCATTTTGTTTTGCCACAACGGATTTTTACCAAAATGTTAAGAGATCATTCCTATGTGACCCCTAATTTTTGACCAAAATTTGAAGTAAATCGGCTAAGTAGTTTTTAGCTATGCCGCGTTTTTCGTGATCTAGGGATCCTAAAACGTAAAGATCTAAAAAATCTCGAAGGGTGATTTTCTCACGATTACAATACTTCCCTTTTATGAGGGAAATAAAAACAACATTTTTTTTTTCAAGAATAGCAAAGAAGGACATGTTCTTGAAAATACACAAATATGTGATTAAATCAAATAATTTTCGTAAACTATAACGAAGATATCATTAAAATCGGATAAAAAATAAAAAATGTATGTAAGGTCACACTTCCGTAGGTGTTACTCCTATAGTTTGCGGATTCTCGTTTTCGGTCGAATCTACTAATATATGACTAGCTTCTACGCGAGAGAAAATCCTGCATTTTTTATTTTTGTTATACTGTTACTTGGTGAGGCCTTATAAAACAGAAATACGTATCTAGCGGTTACCATCCATTTTTATTTTGGCTTTTCTGCTAAGTCACGGAGTCACACTCACTTCTATCGTTTTATTGATCACAATATTTAATGGTTGTGGTAATGTAAACCGAACAAATCATTAAAAAGGAAAAACTACATATTAGCTACACGTAAAAAGTCGTATACCAGTCGTATAAAATGCAATCAAGCATTTAACTATAAAGAACCAAATAACGGGTGCAAACAGGTATATTTAACAAGCGTATGAGTTACTTTTTCCACTTTCATTTGCCATGATTACAGATCTTTTTGATAAGCCACTTTTACTTTAAATCTATATATAAAAGTAATTGTCAGTACCCATCACGAGCATTCCATATTCCATAACTAAATACCAAACAGCAAAACTATTTCATTCATTCAACTGGAAAAAAATATGTGCTAAACGCTATAAGTAGAAGCAATAAATTGCAACACCACTCAACAGCAGCTAGTTGTTGTCAAATAATATTTAGGAGAACATGATACTTATAGATAAAGAAAATCAATTACAATTATTTAATATATATCTATACGATTTATGATAAACTTCTATTGTCTTTAAAATTATATATCTATAACTTAATGTATTGGCTAAAAGTCTTGCCGAGTTTTCTACCCAAGGATTTTGCAACAAAGGAGCCACGCACACGGTGAGTCTGAAAGTGCCTTACATTAAAAGAAAAACCACCATGAAAATGGCGGAATATGTTTCCTGATGACTTGGAGACTATTTTCCCACTTAAAATAAATCCCATTTCAAAAATCAGTAAAACCATTTACTCACATATTCGCAATGAATCATTCATTTCATCAAAGAAAGTGAAAATTTTTACTTTAAACTATTTTATTCCAAACCAACTTTACAAGTTTATTACATGGAATGTAACATATAACAATAAAATAATAAAGTTGTAATAAATGAAAAAACTTCTATGTTATAATTCAATATAATATAAAACTAGGTTGAAATAAATATTTTAAAAAAGTCTATTCATTTTTATTTTTGTAAAAAATGCATTTTTACTGGTTTTTTAAATATTGATAGTTTTGTTTTATGTCTCATACCATAAACCATCGTGCAGAATTGATTTTTTCCCAAAGTTACTTTTTACTGTAACGGTCTGTAGTTGTAAGCAATGTCTTGCATCGTGATTATGTAAAGTATTAGATTTTTTAAATATAATTTTTCATTTTTTTTTTTTCATTAATAATAATAGAGTGTATTATAATGCAAATTTTTGATTTATAAATATTTGTAAGTTTAAAAATCCGTTAGGTTTATATAGTTTAATAGAAAGCTCCAAATATGGTAGTTTCTAAATACATTTTAGGTTTAATATGTGACGAACAAGCAGATCCCCAATTGAAATTAAATATTGGAATTTAGAATATATTAAAAATTAATATATGTTTTTTAAGAATTTTAATGGAACGAAATATCTTGCTTTGTATAATACTCCTATAAATGGAGTTATAGCGGTTCTTATACTGTGAATATGATTTTTTCCAACTTAAGTTTTCATCTATAATTAATCCTAAAAAATTTGTTGTGGTTGAATATTTAATTTTGTTATTGTTTATTATTATACCAAATTGATCTTTGTTTTACTTATTAACATATAAGATTTACTAAAATTTAATGAAAGTTTGTGAGATTTAAGCCAGGAACAAATTAATTGTAGATCATGTTTTATACAAAAGAACAATTCATTTAAATTATCAGCAAAATAAATAATTTTTGTGTCATCCGCAAACAATTGAATATTGCCTTTAAATTTAATTTAGAAACTGAATTATATATTATAAATTAAAAATAAAACTGGCCCCAATATTGATCCCTGTGGTACTCCACAAACTATTTCTTTTTGATTACTTATTGCATTATTTATTTGTGCTGTCTGCGTTTACTTGGATACTTTTTAAGTAAATTATACATATTGTCACTTATTCCAATATTATATAATTTTCGTAAAAGAATATGATGTTTTACGGTGGCACAGATCCAAGTATAGTAAACAGCATTTTTTATTATCATCAACTTTAATTTGAATATCTCTTATGACATCCATAACAGCTGTTTCTGTATTCCTGAATCTGCGAAAGCCAAATTGTTTATTAAACAGTAAATTTTCATTTTCCAAATATTGATTTATACTATTATTAACAATTTTTTCTGTTATTTTAGAAAACACTGGTAATATAGATATTGGTCGATAATTATTACATTTATATCGTTTTTCGCTTTAAAATATTGGAATTATCTTAGCAATTTTCATTTTTTCTGCAAAAATACCTTTATAAATAGAAATGTTTGTTAAAAAAATTAATATAAGAATTAATTCTTTTTTTACATATTTAATAATTTTAATAGGAATATTACCAAAACCAGCAGCTCCAATTGATCTCGCAAAGTTGTGTACCCCGAAGTTATATCAATTTTTATTTTTATGACATATTAAATAATCTTTTATTGGCGTATCAAATGTTAGTATTTCGTTAAAAAATAGTTTAGGAAAATTTTTCATTAATTCACTTAGGCGACTATGGAAGCAAAATTAAAACAAAAAAAGCTAAGAATAGTGCCATGTATTACTTCCAGAAACTACTGAGTGCATTATTTTGTTTTATTGTTGCTTGAAGAATAACAGTTTTTTGATCGAGAAGATTTTAAAAATAATAGAAATACAGTATAGCTGCCAATAAAAAAAAGTTTGCATTTAAATTGTATTATAGAGAATTTATATTTATATAATTATCTGGTACTAACAATGTAAACATGCATATATAACTTGTATTACGTTTCATTTTGCCAGCATTTCTTTACAGGGAAAATTTGGTAAAAAAACAAATATTTTTTGGAAGAATATCAGAAAAATCAGTCATTTCTTGAAACAAATCAAGTATCTCCCTGAAAGTGGCACTGTCTTCTAAATACATAAAACTAAATGGACACTAAACAAATTATACCACTAAATGGAAAAGACAAAAAAAAATAAAACTTCATCAATATTTCGAAACTGTACTGAAAAATATAAAAATATACTCAAATAGCCAACTGTTGTACTCTAGCGTAACGAATACTTGCTATAAATCTTGTAAATAATCTTGGGCAGTAAGCATATTATTAGCATTGTGGTAAAACATTATGTATGCCTTATTAAATATTATAATCGTTTCAAGAAACAATTAATAGATTGTGACTAGATACAATTATTATATTGTTCAATAATACTGTAATTAGCGTTTCTTGAAAAAAGCAAAAAGAAATCGGCAATTCTTATGTTTATTCCTTTCGACAAGTTATACAATAATGATGAACCAAATGGCAGTTTGGACATTTGGAGATTTTATCTGACCATTTATGACAATTTGAGTTAAACTTGAAGTTACAGACTTCTGGCTTTGAAATAAAAAATTGAAATGGTTTTACTTTACGATCCAACTGCGGTGAATCAGAAAAGTTTCAAAATAATATAGAATTACTGATGGGTTATTCCACAACTTAACATAATTGTATTCTAAGTAAACTGAATGAGATAAGGGCGGCTCATTGGATCTTCTCACCTGGGCCATGCTTTGTCTCTTATAGAGCTTCATAATGTAATGAGACGTTTAATTCGAGATTATTGATCTCTCAAAGTTGTCTACCCGGAAATTACATCAATTCTTATTGTTATGGTAACCCAATTTTTCAACATTAAATAATCTTTTTATTGGCGCATCAAATGTTAGTATTTAGTTAAAAAATGGATTAGGACAATTTTTCTTTAATTTACTTAGTAGATTATGAAAGGAAAATTAAAACAAAAAATCTATGAGCAATGCCATGGATTGCTTTCACAAACTACTAAGTGCATTATTTTACATTTCACAAATTTCCGGTTCAAAAAGAGAAATGCGCGGGCAGTAATAGTAGCCTCGTGCGACTATTGTAACAAGTGATATAGATTTGACATGTTTCACCATTTGTTTTTGTTAATCAGCCGCTTTATAACAAATAAAAAATGATTTTGGGGGCTGCTTCAAACGTATCTAAAAATAGAAGACGTTTAACTACTTCACTGTTTGCTAAAAAAATCTAAACCCTTTTGATTTTTATTTCATTTTCAGAGGGCTGTTTAATTTTATTATCGGTACCCTATATAATGAAAAAAAACATGTTTTTATCAAAGAAGTTTGTAGTGTTTCCCAGCTTTTTGATTTTTTCCGTTTTTAGGGAGATAGCCTTTTAGGGCTACCCTAAATTCTTGACAAACAGTCTTTTATATACCACAAAAATAAAGTAAATTCGACGTGTTTCACCCTTTTCCGAAATATTTTTACTTACTTTTAACTATATAATAAAAAAAATAAGTTTCTACGACAATTTTTCAATATCAGTACATTTACCCTAGCTCCCGCTGTTTTCAATTTGATTGTTATCAGTTTGTAGGTTCTCAAAATATGATTTTTTTACCTATTTGTAACTTTAAAAAATATCGAAGATTTACGCCCATGACACCCAAATTCTAATTCCCGCAAGATACTGACCTAGAGTATTTTTGGTGCAAATTTGAAATCGGTTTGGCCATTCTGCAGTTATCATGGCGCAAATTTACATATACACACATACCCACACATACTTTAAAAGTAACTAGTTACTTGAAAAGTAACTAATTTTCGAAAAATAACTAGTTACTAGCAACTATTTACTTTTACATTAACTAGTTACTAATTACATCTTAAGAGTATCAAGTTACTTTCAAGGTAACGTAGTTAAAATATCTATCTAGTTCAATGTCAAGTTACTTTGGAATGACTCTCTTACTTTGGAAGCAACTAGTCTTTCCTTTTACCTCTGTTGTAGGAGTAAATCGTTGCTTCGGTATATATATAAATATATATATATATATATATATATATATATATATATATATATATATATATCGTCCCAGAAACGCATATTTGTGTTCAATAAGATACTGTTAAATGAATGCTTATATTATTTGGAAAACTTCCAGTGATATCCGAAAAAATCCGGAGTTTTCAATTTTTCTACTTATTTTTTGTGACCCTTTTTTTCTCGGATACCTGTAATCTAACCTGTTTTTAATAATAGCTTCTTTGAAATTAACTAGTTACTTGAAGTATCTAGTTACTTTTAAAGGTTACTTGGTAGTTTTAAAGTAACTAGTTACTTTAAAAGTTACTATAGATACTTTTGTAGCAAAAAGTTACTTTCAAAAGTAAAAGTTACAAGTTAGTTTACAAAAGTATCTATATTATAGTTACTTTTTTCCTAATTTTAAATGTAACTTAGTTATAAGGTAACTGTAACTAGTTACCAAAAAGTATTTTTTTTTATCAAGTTACTCACAGCTCTGCTCTGTATAAACAGGAGATCAAGTTTGGCGACTTCGTTTTTCAATCCCTCGGGAGAACTTTAGGGTCACGTAAACTATTCCTGCCTCTCATTACTCTTTTCGCAAAAAATTAATGAAATCTGCGAACTTTTTAAAACTCCTTTTTGAATTTCGACAACTTTCCCCGCATTTGAGGTATAGGCATCCTATTTTGATTTTGAATATCCTTAATAATCCCCATCGAACCCCCGTCTCAGCTTGGTCAAAGTTGTCGGGTTGGACACAAAATGCCTTCAAAGACACCCCGTTTTTATTTATTTTAGGGCGGGATACCCGATATCGACCGTTAACGAATTTCCGAAAAAAATGTCCCACCTCAAAAAACCATAGCGACCTGCATTTTGAATAATCGGGATATTAAAAAAAAGACCCTATCGGACGCCACTGCTAAGTTATTATAGACTCTACCAAAATTTAATTTTTAACAAACGACGTGCCCATTTATCCTCTACAGTTTTCCTTTGGGCTTACTTCTTCTCAGACGTGCCTTTACCGAGCTAGAATGTGTCGAATGCCAAAAAATACGAATTTTTAAAAAATTTCAGTCCAGGAACCAAGGAACTTAGCCTATTAAGTAGAGTAGTGCAGACTCTTGTTAACAAGTGATAATCATTAAAATTCTTTAATTTTTGATCAGTCAATGATATTTGTCAAATTACCTCTAAAGACTAACTATTTTTTTTTACAAAAGTAACAGTCTTATAGCAAACATCCATCTAAGCATCGAAATACAAATGAAAAATAACCTTATTCCACTTAACAGAGGTTAAAATCTGTCTAACATAAACACAAGAACCATTAGATAACCCTCCATGCTTAACGCTCCAGTTTCTTTAATTGATTATTGATAAATATTTACAGAACCAGAGCTTTCATCGATATCGTACTTACCAAAAATTGTAATAAACAACAACAGGCTGACGCACTTCATATTTGAAATTTTTGTCACTTAAAACTAAGAAATCAAAAGCGTCACTAGCGCACCACTTTCCGAAAAATGCAAAACGCGAGCGCGCGGTCAGTTGCGTCAAACGCACCTAGTGTGCACTAGCCGCTGATACTGCCAAGACTAAAGAAAGGTGACCTAGTGCCATGCCAAGTCCTTCTTGACTTTGCTGTTTAACGGTATCAGTGATAAGTAAAAATACTTTGCATTTCTGATGGGAGATCAATTAGTGGTTCTTCGGCATTAATACAGGTGTATCCTCCACAAATTTCGCTTTTACGCGGTGTTTTCAATAAGTACTGGACGAATACCTTTCATGTATGAGGATGATTCATAAAGTGCTTTCTTAGAAAGGACCAGGCACTACACTATAAATAAAATTTTATAGATGTTAATTCAGCTTTACGAAATACGTTTTCCTGCATTTATTATTTTTTTAAATTAAGACGGTGGTAGAGATATCGGCATAACCCTTATTTGACCTTTAAAAACGTTCGACGCCATTCACCATTTTTTTAAATATTTTATCGCCCTTAGAATATTCGTTCAATTTGTGGTAAAAAATTATTCTTTATATTTTTTTTGAAATAATACAAATTTTGATAGATAATTAGTACCATTGCGTAACACAAAAAATTTAAGTTGCTATTATTTCAAAAAGGACACTTTTTGTAAAAAATACAAATAATGTTTTTCTTATTTCAAACTGACCAAATATTTTAATTTTGGCAAGATATTTTAAAAATGACTATTAGCCTCGAACACTTTTAAAAATTAAATAAGCTACTTAATTTTAATTACTTTATCAGTAAAGTCAACTAGTTAAAAGTAGAATACAACTAGAGCCAATACAACAGTACTTAGATACAAAACCACAACAGGAGCAAAACCCACACTTGTGTTTACCAAAGGATATCCGAAATCTTCGCCGGACTTGATACTCCATTACCACGGAGTAGCATAAAGCCACTTGAGGCGAAACTCTATAAAGAGTTAGAAGATACAAATTTTAATAATTTTTTACAAATTAATGCCTATAAACTGGTCATAATACATTTTAGGGAATAATACATGGTGTAACATTTTTCCGCTAACGACTCCTTTGACCGCCCGCGCCACCAAATATTTGCTATGACCACATTGACCTAGTTTGGTACCCTTGGACTTTTTTGATATCTTGCACTGTTTTGAAGAAAGTTAGAAAAAATGTGTTTAGTTTGTAATTTATATAATATAATTGAAAACAATTTAAACTGTCCATGTTTTAAACACATTTTTCTCAATTTTTTCGAAATGGTGCAAAATATCAAAACAAAATCAAGGAACGTAAAATATGTAAAATGAAAGGTCAACGTCAGTATATTTTTTTGGAACGGTCCGAGATCGTGACCAAAAATAAAATAACACCCTATATAATACTAGTCTCGGTGTACGGAACGCAATTTTGATCGGTCTTTCTATTGGTTCGTTGTTTATTTGGGCGTAGTATAAACAAGTTCGTTAAATTTTCGGTGTGAGCCTCGTAGCTCAGTGGCAGGGTTCTCCAGTTTCATTGCAATTATGGTATTTTCTAATCCCGGTTCGGGCGATGACTTTTTCTTAGTTTTTTGTAACAAAACTTATAATTTTGCAAATAGTTGTGTTTGAAAATTCGGATTGCATTTTGGTTAGCCCTAGTTAGACCGTTTTGTTTGATGTGATGTAAAAAAGTGTGTCTATATTAAAACAAGGATTTTTTAACAAAAAATGTTGTTAGATGTATCTCTCCCGTTACTATAATTAAAGCCATATGCAACTAAAACACGAGCTTTATCTAAATAGTAAAAATCTTAAATGTTGGGTTATAAGCAGTCAAAAACACTTTTTAATAACGTGATCATCCCAACGAATAGGAACGATTAATGCAGTATCAAATTTGCATTCGGTACACCTAGACTCTCGTTGTATAATTTTCCAAAATTTATTATGGGCATTTTATCGACATTAATTACTGTTTATCGTGTCCCAAATTTGAATTAAATATCTCTAGAAATACACAAAGCAAAACACAAATTTTAACACCCTGTATCTTGAAAAACAAAGCATTTCCGTATCCATGTTCATAGGAACTTTTTTAATAATTCCATATGTAGTATAGTTCCGGCAAAGATTGAAACGAAATTTCAGAACACCCTGTAAACGTATATTTATTAAAAAAACATTTCAACACTCTATATCTAACCATTGAATTGCGGAACTTTTTTAATAGAACTTATTTTGTTATTTTCATAAGAGAAATGTTTTCCAGTAGTGGCTGACGTCACTTGATTAACACCTTCCATTAAACTTAGTTCTTGTTTTGGCTAATTAACTACGAGTATTTTAAATTCAGTTTAGTTACTCTTAAATACAAAACACTTATTATAAATGCATAAATATATTAAAGTATACTTAATATAAAACATATTTTGGACATTTGCAGTCATTATTTTGGTTCAGTAATGAAAAGTAAATCAATAAATCCACAAGAATGTATGACACAAGGCCACAAATAAAGTCCATTCTAATTTGTGATATTTCTAAGAACCCCAAAATCGCCCCATTGTGCCGCCCTAGCCAGATAACTGTCAGATCAACCTATCCATTATGTTGCAAAAATAAGGTAGTGACTATAGCCTACCACATAAGAAAAATTCAGAAAATTTCACCGAAACTCAAAGTAATGAGTGGATGCTCTGTGTGTAAGGATTCCAGAAAAAAATTAATGTGACAAAATATTAGATTATCAACATGTAATTTGCAAAAAACCCTGAATTGATTTAAAATATTCGTACTTCAGAGTATATTTTTTATTTAACTTTTTTTGCCTTTTTAAGTGTTAATTAAGTTAATAATTTTTAAGGTTAAAACGTTGGTCGTTTCTAATAAAATAAGCAAGTGCTGAGTGAGGCCCATTGCACTTAAAATTTTGCTAGAATCAAATAATATTGAACAAAATGCGCAAATATACATATTTATAGAAAAGTCACAACACAAACCGTCAAAATTTTAATTGATTAGTAGAACTGAACTTATGACCCTAAAAACTTCAAAAACCATACAAAACACGAGATTTTAAATCATCTCCTCGTTTCGATTACATCCACTTCCCACAAGATATTGTCCATAATGGTCATTTAATGTTATCATCATTCATTATGATTAATAATTACCTATCGAAATAATGTCAAAGAAAAAAGATTGCCCCTACTCTAAGTCGGGAGTGTCTCTCCAAGTATGTACAAATTACCTATTATGGTTAATTAGAAGTTGCGCACCACATTTAAAGGTAATAATTAAAGCCTTTCAAAGTTTGGCCGTAAACCTTCTAGGAGAAAAAGCGCCATTACGCCATATTTTTCTTTAAAATGCTCGCAATACTTACTTCTTGAAAAATGTATCCAAGATGGTCAAATCTTCCGAGAGAAATCAATATATGTTAAATGTTAAAATAAACAATGAAATTGAATTTCATCACCCTAAAAACCCCGAAAACTATATATTTAGATTACTCCATTTTTACCCCATCGCCCCCTTACGCTTCGCTGAACACTACTTATATTGGCATAAGACATTTTTTGTGCCAAGAATATGCTTATCATGGGACTACCCCAGCAGTAGTCGGCAGTACCCTGAACACTTCTTGAAAAAAATCATCCAAATTGGTCAAGCCATCATGGAGTAATCGATGTACAGGGTGTCCCATTTTCGATGATATTACGGGTTATCTCACTTACGAGTAAAAATAGAGAGTTGCCGTTTTCGCAATAATGTGCTACTTTTTTGTGGTATGGAAGATGGTATAAACAACATTTTCATAACCTGCTTCGTTTTTGAGATACACGGCGAAATTGAAATTATTGCAACTGGTATATAGAACAAATTCGTATTAACAACTTCGCCAGATCGATAATATAGTCCGACGAGGCCCCCTTTTGGAGTTCAGGTATTTTTAACAAGCATAATACAAAGCATTGGTCCCAAGAAAATCAACATGTAGTATTCGGAAGAGAGCAACGATTTGGATTTAGCTTGTTTTATTTTGGGGCGACAAATACAATACAGAATTTACGAAGGTGGTCTTTCGGGAAACACATCTTGAGAATTTATAAGATGTTATCCCTGTGTTACTAGACAATATCCCTTTAGCTCATCTTAACAGGATACATTTCCAACACAATGCCCGAATTGTTCGACCTTTTTTAGAAAATTATTTTCCGCAAAAATGGACCAATTAAATGGCCTCCACGGTCCCCCGATCTATCCGTTCTAGATTTATTCTATGGGGTTATTTGCAGAATAAGGTTTTTAGTACAACTCATCGGACACTAAATGAACAACTAATGCCACCAATGAGGCATTTCAAAACTTGATATTCCATAATTATTTTAAATGCCTTGAAAAGAATAACTACCGTATGTCTACATTGCGTTCTAGAAAATGGCAACAATTTTCAGCAGTTCTTTTATTACAAAAAAAAATTAAGGGGTTAATATCGAGGTCAATATTATTATAATACTAATACAATAAAATAACACACTATATTATTACGTAGGTATGGACCTTTTGTGAAATTATAAATTTAAGGTTTATTATTTAAAATACATATCATGTGTTAGATACTTTTGTAAAGCTTATAAAATTTCCAATCAAATAAAAGAAAAATCTACAGGGTATCCATTAAAAAAAAATTGATTTATAACTAAAAATTGACAGCTCGCAGCAAAAATCTGAATAGACCACTAGATTCTACGTAAAATACTGTATAAGTTTCAATTTTTAGCATTGCGATATGCTAAAGGATAACCGTCCCAAAACGCAATATTTTCAATTTTGCCCTGTATCTTAGAAACGAAACGGGCTATGAAAATTATGTTTATACCATCTTTCATTTCACATAAAAGTAGCGCAGTATTGCGAAAACCGCAACTCTCTATCTTCACTCGTAAGTGAGATACCCCGTAATATAATCGAAAATGGGACACCCTGTACAATGCGATCAATCTATCTTAATAGGATTTTAAATGTTAATTTTTTTTTTACTTTTTGACTTATAGAAAGAAACCAAAAACCAAATTGTAGGGTTACATAAAAAGTTTTTTTCTAGTTATCAGAAAAGCGAAAGACTATCAATTGTACAAGATAGCACCACAAGTTGTATTTTTTAAAGAGACACCATGTATATTATATTTTCATAAAATGTCCCCTTCTAGCTGATTATACTAGGTCTGATACCTTTATCTTAAAAAAAGCAGACACATTTGAGAAAAACCCTGCCATGAGAGGCATTATATTCCCATAGACTCAACTATGTAATAGCGTGTTCCATCTCTTTCTAACGTACTGCCTTTTATGGTAGTGTTTATTATTTCGTCTCTTTTTACTTTCCTCGTAAAAGGGAACATATTTACGTGTCAGGGCCCCTAGATGACGAAAAACATGTTTTCTCGATTCCGTCGGTCTGTCTGTTCGCGGCATAGCTAAAAAACTACTTACCCAATTGACTTCAAATTTTGGTAAAAAATTAAGGGTCATATGGGAATGACCTGGTAACATTTGGATAAAAATCCGATATGGTAAAACCAAATGGCGTAGTGAAATGTTAAAATAATTATTACTAAGAAAGTGCTTATCTGATTTATATGAAATTGTTGTACAAAAATCAAATATTATGTATGGAATCAATTGATAAATTTTGAAAAAACTACTTATTGAACTGATTTCAAATTGTGTGCTATAACTAATTATAGTATAGAGATGAACTAATAAGACTGTGGTACTAATTCAAGATGGCGGCCAAATAACATTTTTGTAATCTGAAAAAAATCACCCTCTCAGGTTTAGATACCTTCGCGTTTTAGCGTTCCTAGATACCAAAAAAATATGTTTTAGCAACTCCGTCGGTCCATTTGTTGGTTTGTCTGTCTATCGGTGACTTCAAATTTTAGTCAAAAATTAAGGCTCATATGAAGATAACCTGTTAATATTTTGGTAAAAATCCAACATGCCGGAACAAGATGGCGACCTAGTGGAATGTTAAAAAAGTTATTACTAAAAAAACTAATTATCCAATTTATCTCAAATGTTGCAAAAAAGTATAACATAGGGGTCAACTAGTAAAATTTTGGTACGAATCCAAGACGGTTTAACAAAATGGCGGCTTAATATAATATTTAGAAATTCAGCCTGAGAAACCCCCAGGTTTTACATATAATCACGTTTTAGCGTCCCTAGATCCCAAAAAATATATTTTAACAATCCTGTCAGTGCGTCTGTCGGTTTGTCTCTCTGTCTGTCAGTTTGCGGCATATCTTAAAAACTATTCATCGGATTGATTTCAAATTTTAGCAAAAATTATGGGAATGAACTGGTAATATTGTAGCAAAAATCCAATATGCCCAAACAAGATGGCGGCCTAGTGAAACGTTAAAAAATTATTACTAAAAAAACTGATTATCCAATTTACTTCGAATTTTGCACAAAAATCGAGTATTACATAAGAACGAACTGGTAACATTTTCGTGCGAATATAAGATAGCAAAATAAAAAGGCGGCCTAATAAGATATTTAAAAAATCGTGAGAAACTCCTTATTAGATTAATTTCAAATTTTGTGCAAGCATTAAGTGCGATATACACATAACCGGGTAAACTTGTAAACTGTAAACAAAATAGCGGAACAAAATTTTTTTTAAATCTTATTCAATTGACTGTAAACTTTGGAGAAAAATTAAATATGATATAACGATAAACTGGTTCGAATTCAACATGACCTAATAAAATTGCGGTATGTGTCAATATAAAAACTACTTCTTGATTCATTTTAAATTATGCCCAAAATCAAGTGTGCTATAGGTATATAGATATATATATATATATATATATATATATATATATATATATATATATATATATATATATATATATATATATATATATATATATATAGTATATATATATATATATATATAGATATATATATATATATATATATATATATATATATATATATATATATATATATATATATATATATATATATATATATATATATATATATATATATATATATATATATATATATATATATATATATATATATATATATATATATATATATATATATATATATATATATATATATATATATATATATATATATATATATATATATATATATATATATATATATATATATATAGTCATCAAGAGTAATCTACCTTTAGGACCTGAGTTAAATCAAATCTAATTGATGCGAAAAAATAGTCTTGAATAGTCATCATCCAAGATACTTAAGTTCCAATTTTTATAAATATTGATACAGGGTGTCATTAGAAATTCTTAACTTTGTTTAAATATTTTAAGGATATAATGAAACATTCTTCGAGACGACGCCACTGTATTAATAACTAGATTATAACAACCTTCCTTATTAATATTCACTTTTTTACGTTTTAGACAGCTTCCATCTTAACTAGAATACGAGGGCTGTTCGAAAAATATTTATTTTCAATTGTATTATGTTTATCTACAAAAGAAATATTATTTAAGCCGATATATCGATTATTTCTTAACTGATTTTTTTCATATTTGATGCGAGAGTGTAAGAGAATAGTCATTATCCAAAATACTTAAGTTCTGATTTTTATAAAGATTGATTGGTGTCATTAAAAATTCTTAACTTTCTTGAATTATTTTGAGATCCATAATGATACATTCTACGACGAGACGCCACTGAACTATCAACTAGATTATAACAACCTTATTAATAATCCATTATATTTTAGATAGCTTCCATCTTAACTAACATGCGAGGGCTATTAGAAAAATAATTATTTTGAATTATATACACAAAAAATATTATTTTCCAGTTTGCTTATAATGAAGGATACTATCATATACTGCTTTTAAAACTTGGATATTCACTTTTTTCGTTGTTTAAATGTTAATTTAAGAAATGTGTACTGTTGAAATATTTTATGTCCTTTTATTAAGGAATAATTAAAAAATCGAAACAATTATTAATAAAAAACACTAGAAACTTTAAAACCTATTAACTAAACATTGAACTAAGTACTAAAAAAACTACAACAAACTAAAAGTCAATATCTTCGACCAAACCACCGTAATTTCTAATGCATTTTTCATAAATTTTTCCTATTCTTGAGCAAACTTTACGAATTTCTTGCCGAGAAATTTGCCTACATGTCTTATTCGGTGTTGCAATTCTTCCAGTGTCCCAGGATGAGTTTTATACACCTTAATTTTGATGGTTCCCCATAGATAAAAATCCAGCATCGTCAAATCTGGAGACCTAGGAGGCCATGCTACAAAAGGACTATTACGACCAATCCCTTTATTTTGATAATTTTCATTACGCCATCGTCTTACAAATGCAGCATTATGGATTGGAGCGCCATTTAGCTGAATGTACAAGTGTTTTTTACATTCTAACGGCAAATCATGAACAGAATCATAAAGATCATTTTGCAAGAAGGCTAAAAATTCCGCACCATTTAAAGTTGTATTAAAGAAGAAAGGTATTAATTAGCTAGTGAGGATTCTCGTTACTCCAACATCTAATATTTTAAGGTGATACGATCCCATTTGTAGAAAACGTCTCTTCATCAGTAACTAATTTTTTCTCAAATATGCTAGGGTCTTCGTAAAATTTAGCTTGCATCTTGCATGGTTAGGCAGTACTCCATTCTTCTCTCGTCATCACGTGGTAGTAAAGCGTGCAAAAATTTGTTGTGCCAAACTCAAACGCATTTTAATTTTGTTGTCTACTACACAAATTTTATAAATAGTAATAATGTGACTTTGACATGTCAACAACTTTTTCGTTGATAGCATAATATTTTTTTTCCATGGCCAACTAGTATAAGTCTTTTTGTAACTATAGGGATTTAACGAAATATTCCTCTAGTTAAAAATCGTAGAAATTATTTCTTAAATTAACCCATCCTAGCGAAAAAAGTTAGTCATCTAGCTAAAGAATATCCAATTTTAGAATGCTGTATACAGGGTGTTACAAATTGTAAAGTATGCATAGGGATCTCGGAAACCGTAAGAGATACGAAGTTGGTTAGATGGAGGCAAAAATACGAAATTAGATGGTAATAACCAGTCCGTTTACAAATTTATAAACTTCCAAACCACTTCGGAGATATTCGCGTAAATACGATTTTTCCCGATTTTGTATTTATTTTCTCCTGACGTTATTTCAATAGGTATTCAAAAATAAATTTTACATCTCCATTGGCATTTTTTCCCCTCTACAAGATAGTATTATCAAATTTTAAATGCGACGATTCGTATTCGGGCCACCATCATCGATCTAATTTTTTTTAAGTTTTGGGCCCTCCCCCCTCACACAACAAAAAACGTTGTTTGCTTTTTTTGTTGCAAATTCAAAAAATCCGTATCTTTCTCTAACACATAACTTCTTATAGGAATTTTGTTTATTTAACATTTTTTGTGCAAATGTGATACGTCATTGTATTTGGGAGGCTCAATGCTTCAAACAAGTGAAAAAATTTAGGCCCGTATTTAAAAAAAAGGTGATGGTCCTAAAGATAGATAACTCTTTAAAAAAGAAAAATCACACCCCTTTAAAACGTAGGCCTATAACATCCCGTACTTTATATCCCTAGGAAAAGGTGTGCCCCATCATCCTATACTCTTGTAAAAATGAAAAAATCTGTTAAAAAACAACCAGCACCAACAAGATATTCGCTTAAATTTTTTTTAAGTTTGACATAATAAAATTGAAATTATTTTTTTTAGATCATCCCTCGTATCTTAGTTAAGACGGAAGCTGTCTAAAACGTAATAAAGGGTTTATTAATAAGGAAGGTTGTTATGATTTAGTTGATAGTTCAGTGGCGTAACAACGTAGAACGTTTCATTATGGATCTCAAAATAATTAAGAAAGTTAATGACACCCGGTATCAATCTTTATAAAAATCAGAACTTAAGTATTTTGGATGATGACTATTCGCAAACATCTATTAGATCTGATTTCAATTAGGATCTAAATGTAGATTACTCTTGAAAGAAGAAAATTCAAACCCCGTTAAAACGTAGGTCCCGTACTTCTTACTCCGAGGAAAATGTGCGCCTCATAATCCTACACTCTCTTACCAAAAATGACAAAAATCCGTTAAGAAACAATCGATATATTGGCTTAAATAATATTTCTTTTGTAGATTAAACATAATCAAATTGAAAATAATTATTTTTCGAACAACTCCGTTTATTAGTTAAGATGGAAGCTGTCTAAAACGTAAAAATGGGATTACTAATAAGGAAGGTTGTTATAAGCTAGTTATTAATACAGTGGCGTCGCGTCGTAGAATGTTTCATCATGGTTCTGAAAATAATTAAACAAAGTTAAGACTTTTTAATGACACCCTGTATCAATATTTATAAAAATTGGAACTTAAGTATTCTGGATGATGACTATTCGATAGCATCAATTAGATTTGATTTAAATCAGGTCCTAAAGGTAGATTACTCTTGAAAGAAGAAAATTCAAACCCCGTTAAAACGCTCGCCTATGAGGTCTCGTACTTTGTAGCCCGAGAAAAATGTGCACGCCATAATCCTACACTCTCGTACCAAAAATGAAAAACATCCGCTAAGAAACGGCCGACATATTAGCTTGTATCCATCTTAAGTGGGACACCCTGTATATATATATATATATATATATATATATATATATATATATATATATATATATATATATATATATATATATATATATATATATATATATATATATATATATATATATATATATATATATATATATATATATATATATATATATACAGTCCTCACTGAACTACATTGGATCACACTTCACTATTCTTAATAAAGAGAAATATTCATAGCGAGGGAAATTCCGTGTAAAGGAAATTTACAGATTTTTCAGTATTATATTTGTTACTGTTTTTCTTTAGATATGTTTTTTATTTTTTTCTTGAAAGCGTTATTCTTATCTAAGACGCCTATCCTTGATACATTAGTTAATCATATAACCAGCGCCGCGCACTTCTTTTTCAGTAATGTTAATTGTAACATAGAACGGAAGTTTAACAGCTTTGATCAACAAAGAAATCACCTTTCTTGGGATTAAGCCGTGTCAAATTCGAATTACTATCCTAGGTTTTGTGTTCAGATCTCTTGGAGTAAAAATCCCCGACGATGCCTTGTGCTATCGAAGGCGAAACGATGGATAGTAATTCCAATTTGACGAGATCTAATCCCAAGAACCATGATTTCTTAATGTTAATTGTGATTCTTCAATTATTGAGATACTTAAGGGTCCCACAGAGTTCTATCTTAGGGCCACTGTTATTTCTTGCCTATATCAACGATGTACCAAATTTTATGGGTGATAATACGATGGTTACTATGTAGATGGCACTTCAGTAAGAATATCAGACAACTTAGTAGAAGAGTTCTTTCTTCTTTCTCTTCAGTTTAACGGCCTTGAGCTGCCTGGGCTATACGGCCAATGTGGTTGCTATATTTTCAATTTTTAATTTAGTTTATTTTCTTTGTTACTATCTGTCAATGTCTTTTTATTGCTTCTTGGCTTCCACTAGATGCCCCTTGAGAGTACTACTGGTCTCACTCCCGCCACATAGCTGCCATTACGCTAATATTCTATGTAGAACTGCGGCAGACGAACGGGATAGAATGCACGAGCAACTAGGCCTCACACGTTCACAGCGTCTGCTCCCTTTCTAATGGGGTCGTTAGTTTCCACTCTGAGCGGTTGAGTCTCCCGTTTCCCCCCGAAATAAAGCAGCAAAACCGAACACGTGGAACCACTTATGTTAATAACACAGAGGTCTGCCTTCGACGAGTCGAACCGGACTATCTAGTAGAAGAGTTAAATAGTAGGATGAGTGAGGTTATGGGCCAAATGACCACCTATTGCGACAGAAACAAATTAATACTGAATGACTTTGAACTGAATTTAATCTTAGAAAACGTGTGTGTGACAGTCCAATTTCTTTTACTGAAAATGCTAAATTGATTTTTTTGTCTAAAAAAACTAAACAGTGTATAATTTTCAATTTGGCAACTGAAGAGTGCCTTCGATACTAAGACATTGCTTGGTACTTATTATGCTTTGGCATAGCTCTTATACTGCTCTGATTTGCTCTTAGCCATAATACTTTGGGGCAGGAGCAGCGACTGTGGGTTTTTGTTACTCAGAAAATAATTCTACGCCTTATTATTAAGTGTGATTGAATCATGTAAAAATGTATTTGTAAATAACAAAATCTTGACGCTTTCGTGTATTTACAATGCTTAATGTACAGGGTTTGTTATAAATGCATCCCTTATTAAGATTCATATTTTTCTAGATATCAAAATAAGTTAAATACAAAAGTTCCTTTAAATCATAGGATTTTTTTTAGTATAGTTTACAGATATATAGAGTATCTAGTTTTTCTGAAATGAACATCAACTATGATTTTTTAAATATAACTCACCGTATATTATACGTTCGTCAAATTGGCCTCGTTTTGCTGATTATAAATATACTAGATTTGATACCTTTATCTTTAAAAACACCCAAGAAATTTGAGAAAAACTTCGCCATAAGAAGCAATGTATTCCCATTGACTCCACTATGTAGGAGAACGTTTTCTGCCTCTCTCCAACACATTGCCTCTTATGGCAAGGTTTTTGTCAAATTTCTCGGGTGTCTTTAGAGCTAAAGGTATCAAACTTGGTATATTTATAATCAGCAAGCAGATACTCATTTGATGGGCGTATAATATATAGGGTGTTTGAATTAAGAAACTAAAGTTGATGTTAATCTCAGAAAAACTACATTAGAAAAAAATTCGTACAATTTGAAGAAACTATTGTATTTAACTTTTTTTTGATACCTATAGAAATACGCATTTATAACCAAAAACCCTGTACGAGTAGTCCAATATTTCCAAATCTGCCTGTTTAACTAGCAATTATAATTAGGCCACAAGAAATGACCTTATTCTCACGATTAGGAAACTAGTGCTGTCAAAGGTTACAGGTAACCGATTAAGATTTGTCACACTTGACCGAAAATAACCGGTATTCAGTTAACTGGTTCGACCGATTAACGAAAGTTCGAGTTGCCAACAGCAAATTATTAGCTCAGGAATAAACCGATTAATTAATTAACTGATTAAAGTTTTACACGAAAATCATAATTACAAATCGTTTTTTTTTTATTCGGTTAAGTTACCAGTACAGTTGAAAAAATCGGTAAATTTCCTTTACCCGGAACTTCCCTCGTTTTTCCATTTTTTAGGAATAGCGAAGTGTGACCCAATTTATTGCAGTACATAGTCACAGTATATATGTGTTACATATACTGTCTTTTCAAACATTTTTATTGGGCACCATTTTGTTCCATCATATTGGATTCCTACCAATATTTTACTAGTTTCTTTCTACCTATGCCACACTTGACTTTGGGCTTAATTTAAAATAGTTTTAACATTGACACATACCGCCATTTTGTTACGTCGCGTCATGTTGAATCCGTAGCAGTTTATACCATTTTCACATTTAATTCTGCAAAATTTAAAGTTAATTGAATAAGATTTTTGTACGTCGATTTTTTAAAAATTGTATTTGGCCGCCATTTTGTTTCGCCATCTTAACCAGTTTATCTCTATATAACACTTAATTCTTGCATAAAAATTGAAATTAATTTAATAAGTAGTATTTTCAGGCTCATTTTTAAATATTTTATTAGGCCACTATTTTGTTTTGCTATCTTGGATTCATATCAAAATATTACAGGTTTATTTCTAGGTAACACTTGAAGTCAATCGCGTAAGTAAAAGACTACTAAAGCTATACCGCGAACTGAGAAACAGACCGACAGACGAACAGACAGAATTGATAAAACATATTTTTTGGCATCTAGCGACGCTAAAACGTGAAGATATGTAAAACCTGATGGGATGATTTTTTCACGATTGCAAACATTTTATTTGGCCGCCATTTTGTTATTCCATCTTGAATTAGTATCACAATTTTACTAGTTGATCCCTATAGCACAATTAGTTATGGCACACATTAAGCAATTTTTTCGGGCTGAATTTTAAATAATTTATTAAGCTGCAATTTTATTCCGCCATCTTGGATTAGTACTAAAATTTTGCCAATTGATTCCAACATAATGCTTTGATGTTTGTACAAAATTTGAGACACACTAGATAAGTAGTTTTTAAATAATACACTCTTTTGCATTTCACTAGGCCGCCATTTTGTTTCGACATATTAGATTTTTTACACCAATACTACCAGATCATCGCCATATGACCCTTAATGTTTGATCAAAATTTGAAGTCAATCGGTTAAGTAGTCTTTAAGCTATACCGCGAACTGACAGACAGACAGACTGACAGACGGACCGACCAAATTGATTAAACATCTTTTTTGGCATCTAGGGAGGCTAAAACGTGAAGACATATAAAACATGAGAGAGTGATTCATAATTACAACCATTTTATTTACTACCACAATTTTACTAGTTGATCCCTATACTACAATTAGTTATGGCACACAATTTGAAATCAATTCATTAAGTAATTTTTTCAGGCTGAATTTTTAAATATTTTATTAAGCCGCCATTTTGTTCCGTCATCTTAGATTCGTACCGGTTGATTCTCAGATAATATTTTAATGTTTGTGCAAAATTTGAGATACATTGGTTAAATAGTTTTTTAATAATAATGTTTTTAACATTTCACTAGGCCGCCATTTTGTTTTGCCGTATTCGATTATTACCAAAATATTACCAGGTCATGCCCATACGACCCTTAATTTTTTAACAAAATTTGAAGTCAATCAAATAAGTATTCTTTAAGTTATGCCGCGAAAATACAGACAGACCGACAGACGAATCGACGGAAATTGTAAAAAAAATTTTTTTGCCATCTAAGTAGGGATGCTAAAACGTGAACATATGTAAAACCTGATTTTTGCACAATTACACAGGTAATTGTGTAATAATGTAATTGTGTAAAATAATTGTGTAAAAGTAATTACAGGTAACTTTGCCAAAATTGAGCAAATGGGATAACTTATGCTTCAATATGTAATATAAAATTTTTTTATACATAAAATAAAACCGACTTCAAATAATTGCACTAAAAAGTGAAAAATAACATTTTATTTCACCTGGAAAATTTTACTCTGTAAGTCGGCACCAAACTCATTCTTAATTACTTAATAACAAGAATATATTTATGTACTGAGTGTTTTGATGTCTAATGCCGCGAGTATAATGTCCTACTGTCTTTCTTAGTTTTAATGCATTTTTTTCGGTCGGTTTTATTTTTTTTGTAATTTTTTTTATTTCATCCTTTATTTATACGAGGTCAATATAAGTCAAATTTAACAAATAGCTATATAAGTCATTAACAATAAGCTAATATAAGTCAAATTTAACAAATAGCTACTGTGTCCACTCCATATTATGTAACATCGTTGTATAATAACATGTCAGGTATGAGACCGTCAATATACAGAAATTCCCACGAGAAACATAAACGTTAGCATTTTCTAAGAAGGCTGCATCCGTCTGCACAAAAGTTCCAATGAGAAACATAGGCATCATCATTTTTGGAATAATAAATATGGGTTAAATATCATTTTGAAATCCGTATTATTCCTATTGTCGGTAGTAATCACTCAATAAAATAGTTTTTGAAAATATTTTGTTTTTTAAAATGTTACCAAACTTTTTCCGAAAGTTAAAATGGCGCAGTCGGTAGTTACCAAGGCATACCCATATGACCCTTAATTTTTGACCAAAATTTGAAGTCAATCGGGCATCTAGGGACACTGAAACGTGAAGATCTGAAAAAATCTCAGAGGATGATTTTTTCACGATTACAATACTTCCCTTTTACGAGGGAAGTAAAAATCAAATACTAAATTATTTAAGAAGCATACACACAAGATAAATTTTTGTGTACAAAATCAAATGTAGCTACTTGTCCTAAATACTGTATAACTGATTGTTATTGTAAGTACATATTCG
This sequence comes from Kuschelorhynchus macadamiae, assembly GCA_030620095.1. Taxonomy (NCBI): domain Eukaryota; kingdom Metazoa; phylum Arthropoda; class Insecta; order Coleoptera; family Curculionidae; genus Kuschelorhynchus; species Kuschelorhynchus macadamiae. The sequence continues at coordinate 151,324 of JAUTXW010004453.1, read as the reverse complement.
TTTTTGTCCCTTATACTATTTACCATGGTTGTTATCTTTAAATTTCATTACCTAGTTTTTTATTTATACTATAGTGACAGTTACTACGTATGTATGATAAAAAAATCCTTATTTTGTTTTTTATTAACTTGTTTTAATTATATATTGACAACAGTTATTATGAATATTATGTAGCTAACTTTAATTTTATTTTGAACCTCAATGTAAGTATTACTATTTTATTATTATTATTATTTTGTACACCTACTGTACCTGCCAAATACTGGATTTATAATGGCTAAATAAAAACGTTTTTAAGTTTGAATCACAACATTAAGAAATTAACATTAAAAAATATAAAAAAAAGTTAAAGAATTTATACTGTACTTTTTAATGCTCTTTTTAAGTGCATTAAATGAAGGCCTATTCTATTTTTTTTAATTATTTTGTTATTCTTAAGCTCATGCTCCCAAAAATACAAACTGAAACAGAAACGATTTCTATTTTGCCCTCCAAAATATTCTTATATTGAACATTGCACAGTGGCTTTATGTAAAAAAAACCACTGTAAAACATTGTACAGGGTGTTTAAAATAAGATGTCCTATCCCCTTATCCTTCTTATCTATAGGAAAAAATTTAAACACAAATATATCTTTGCTTCCTTTGAAGTTTTATTTTATTTCATTTTAATTTATACAGGGTGGTGCATTTTTCCTGTGCTGATATGAACTTTATTATTTTAAATAAGCACCCTATATATGATAACAGATAATGATAACGTGTTTAAAGATCAATTCAAAAATATTTATGAGCATGGTATCTAATGCTACATTTCGGATTTTTTGAAAAGTTTCTTCAGTTTTATATCTGTTATCCAAATTAACAGAATTCATGTAGTTTTAATTTTGTTTTTTTAAATTTACTAGAGCCAAAAAAGTGTATTCTATTTACAGTCCAATACTAAAGTTTTAAAACTTAAAAAAGTTACAATGTGTCCATGTTTTCACATTTTTTAATTTTCTTTAATGCAACCCCCTGTATATTATATTAAATTTAAATAAAGCATTAAACAACGATTTCAGCAGTATATAACAATATAGGTCTACGACTCACTATTTCAGACTTATTTTAAATTGTGTAGTTTGCAAAACATAAATACACTAGTCAACACTTATAATGCATCATCACTGATTTTTAACATTAATTTCAAATCCATATATTTTTGTTATTATTCACCGGATTTTAACAAATTTTTTTTCCTGATAGGTCAGTCTTTCTACTTTCTGATGCCCTAGGCAGAGTTGAATTTTGTTTTATTGTACCGGGAAAACTAAAAGTCACATAAGCATAATTTAATATGACTGCCAAAAAGAGACGGGGCATGCAGATTTTATTTTTTCATATGCTACGGATACGTGGTTTACTGTACCACATCACCAAGTTTGAAAATTTAATTTTTAATACATGGTGAATAAAAAGATATACACTTTAAACCGTAACTTAGAAATATGATTAATTAAAAATACACTTAGCCATTGAATATTTTTGAATGCCTACAGATGTACTCCTAAATTTAATTTCCTTGAATAGGGTTGCCAAGTTCAATTTTTAGAAGATTATTTATTTTTATTATTTTTTTATTTTTATGCCCTGGTATACACATCAAGTAAAAAAGAAGTAAAGCTAATTTGAGAGCTACTGTATGCCATCGCAATGTTTGACACTTAACGACAAAACACAAAAACTTAATAGTCTGTTGACCCTCCACTAGTTCTAATGCGTTGCTCAATTCTTCTTGGCATGCTTTCAATTAGATTGTTTATATGGTGGTGTGGAATTGCATTCAATTCCTCCACTGCTGCTTCAATAAGATTGGGAAAAACGTGCAAAATATAATTTTTTCCTTACACTCCTTCCCAATATATCCCAAACATTTTCGACTTGTTTTAAGTCCGGCGACCGTAGAGCCCAGTCCAAACTTGATACACCACAAGCGAACAACCGGCTCCAGGATATGTTCTATGTAAATTTGACCAGTCATCATTCTGGGTATAAATGTCAAGGGCGTTTTATTATTCCACATTATCCCATCCCAAAACATGGTTGAACCGCCTTGATATGGTAACACTTCTCTATGATTGGCAGCCCTGATTTCTCCTCCTGGAATTCGCCAAACGTGAACCCGTCGGTCATCGGACATTAAACCAATTCTGGTTTCATCGGAAAACATTACATTTTTCCATTGATTGATGGTCCAATGACGAGTTTCGATACACCAATTTAACCTTGTCCGTTTCTGCAATTGTGTAAGTTTGAGAACTCGCAGGGGCCTTTTGTTTCTCAGGTCTATTTCATGTAGCGGTCTTCGAATTGTTTGAGTTGATACCTCGATATGATGTGCTGCCCGAAGGAACCATCCTTTATATCTGTTGATGTTGTTGTTGGATTCCTCATTGCCAGTATTCTAATAAAACGATCTTGATTTGCTCTGGTCCTTGCGATTTCGATGCTTTCGAAGCCTTTTTTTAAATGAACCAGTCTCAATATATCGAGAGACATCACTTTGGTTAACCCATGTTATTTCGGCCATATTCCTCTGACTTCTACCGCTCTCCACTAAATCTATAATACGGCCTCGGTTTAAAGCAGAAATTCTAGGCTTTTTTAACTTTTTGTAGTTAAGTTGACAATGTCAAATTTGGGCATCATCATTTCATCCTCCCTCTATTAAAACTGCAAATGTTTAAACATTGTTATGGTATAAAGTAGTTCTGAAATTAACGTCTTTAGCGTCTTTTTACTTGATACCTATACCAAGTAATAAAAAATTATAAATCAAATAAGTACATTATTAAATTTGGCAACACTGTTTAAGGAAGTTAAAATTAGGAGTACATCTCTAGGTATTCAAAAATGTTCAATGCCTTGTATTTTTAACCATATTTCTCAGTTATGGTTTATAGTGTATATATTTTTATTCACCCTGTATTAAAAAATAAAGTTTCAAACTTGGTGATGTGGTACAGTACAACTTTACGTATCCATAGCATATGAAATAATTAAATCTGCTTACCCCGTCTCTTTCTGGCAGTCATATTAAATTTTGGTTTATTTACAAGCTCACGTAAATTTTAGTTTTCCCGGTACAATACAACAAAATTTTCAAGACTGCCTAGGAAAAAAAACTTTATAAAATCGGTTGAATAACAACATAAATATATGTATTGGAAATTTAAGTTAAAAATCAGTGTTGCATTATAAGAGTTGACTAGTGTATATGTATGCATAATAGTTATTATAGATAACATTTTATTCACCCTTGTCTTAATAAACGTTTTATTAACTAGAATCAGCAAATGAATAATGCTTTGAATTTGTGTATCGTTTGTAACTAGTTGCATGTCGAAAAACTTTAAACTTGTCTATTTTGGTCACATATTGACTGACTGAGTAATTTAATTTCTTTAGTGATTTTTTGCTTAAATTGTTCAAGATCTTGGCATATATTTTAATACACTTGATCTTTTAATATTTCCAGTCAATCCCACAAAATAGTTGTATACAAATTCATGTATCTCCTCGCCCCTGTAACTTGGAACACCATATAGTTGATAAAAAATGTTATAAAAAAAATAATAAAACCGATTTCTAAAAATGCACTAAAAAGAGAAAAATAATATTTTCTTTCATCGGCAAAATTTTACTTTGTGAAACCGGCCCCAAACTTATTTCTAATTACCTATCAACATAAATATCTATGTACTGAATGTTTTGATGTATAATACTACGAGTATAAGTAGTAGTAGTAGTAGTTGAAAGGAGGTCTAGAGACCTGACTGGTAGGCCTATAAGACCCTTTCAGTCTACCCACCGTCCCTCAACCACCACCCGACATCAGGTTTCCATTCTTAAATCTGCCTGTCCTTCCTATATAGGTCTGGATATCCTTCCAGGATCGTTCCTTGACTGCATCCATATGCAAGACCGTAGTGCCAAAAATAACCTGGCGTAGTGTTGCTCGTGCTTCACACCTGCACAAGAAATAGATTAGAGTTTCCTCCTCCTCCTGACTCTTCATGCAAGTAGACTCCTGCTTAATACCTAAAATAGAGAGGTGCCTCCTTAATCGACAGTGCCCCGTTACTACTCCTACGATGGAGTTCAGAGTCTTCCTGTCCCGCGTTAACAGAAACTCTGTTCGGCCTTTATCTAGCACAATGAAGTATTTAGCTTGCCCACCATCTTCAAACTGGTCCCACTCACGTCTCAGTTCTTGGTGCACCCGCATTCGTCGAGTAAAGTCCTTATCTGCTGCCTAGTAATAGCTAAAACCGGTTCTGGTCCCACTTATATGCTAGCGGATCCGAGTCTAGCAAGCTCATCTGCCTTCTCGTTACCATTAATCCCGGCACCCAAACCTCACCCTCTTACTCCATGCCAACTGCTCCAGCCCGTCACCACATTGCTGAACCAATGATGATTCCAACATGAATGAGTCCAGCACCTTAAGCGCTGCTTGACTATCTGAGCAAATGACAATCCCCTCCTGTATTCCTTCTATGACTTCCCTCATCGTTGTTGCCATTAAAATGACGTACACCTCAGCCTGAAACTCCGTAGAAAACTTTCCCAAAGGGAAGCTGGACCCAGTTTGTCCGGCCTTTATATATACCTCTGCTGCAGAAGATTGCAATAATGTCCTACGTGAACCATCCGTATAACAAATAAGTGCATCCCTCGATAATTTCACCCTGTTTCTCTCCCAATCCTCTTTTTCCGGGATTGAGATAGTATAACCCTTATTCCACCCCAGTCTGCCTGAGGGTCGTGCTACTCTATAGGTGGACATCGTGATCTCTCTTTCTACAATATATGAGATTTTTGCATGACATACCACCTCTGGCATGCCATGCTCCTGCGTCTCTCATTTTAGTTCTATTTATACGAGTTTCATTTCAAAAGGCAAGTTTAACAAATAGACTTTACTGGGTCCACTTTTCCTTTCCTTCCTGACAGAATGGTGAAGACATATATTGTTCAATATAATATCATGTAAAAACATTTTTTCAATATGCTTGCCATAGGAACACTCCGGTAATTTCATCCAAATTGGCCAAACGCGGAGTAATCGATGTACACGCATAAAAAAATACATAGGATGGAATTGATAACCTCCTCCTCTTTTGAAGTCGTTAAAATATAATATTATTCACTTCTTCAATATATAAAAATAGATGCCGAAATATCGAACAACTTCAACTAAATATAAGTAAATAAGTCCAATTATACAATTAGTAATTCTCAAAACAGGAGAAACATACGAAACGAGAATTTTTTTATTTTATTTAATTTTTATGTTCGTTTTTTACTTAATTTAATGATTTTAATTTAGGTTCTTTATATTATATTATTTTAAGCAAAATGTAATGTAAATGTATCCTAAAAACATTTTTAATATGGCTCCCTATGAGGCCAATGTTAGTGCGAAATATCTAAATTAAGACAAGTTTAATTTTTTTTGAGATGCAGCTAGTAACGTTACAAACCATTCAAAAACTCAAATTTTCAACCTTGATTCTATTTAATAAAACTTTTAGTAATATAATGAACATAGGTGAATACAGTATTATCTGTAATAACTGTTAGTGTGTAAATATTTATTTTTTTTAAATTACACAATTTAAAACTTTGTTTACGAAAAAAACTTACTAACTTAAGTCTGAAACTGTGAGTCTTAGACACTCAGCTTAAATTTAATAAACTATACAAAAAAATAAAAAAATCAATACGTGAAACATGGCAACGTTGTTTTAAGTTTTAAAACGTGAGTATTAGACTGTAAATAGAATAAACGTCTTTTTTGCAAAATTTGAAAAATTTTAAAACTACCTTAATTTTGTTAACTTCAAAATAGTTATAAAACTGAAGAGAAATGGCAATAAATCCGAAAAGTTGTCTTACAGACTAGTCTTTAAATGTACTATCATATTCTGCAAAAATATGTAGTGGCCTATTTAAAATAAGAAAAGTTCTTGTCAGCAGCCCTAGAAAATAAATTTAAACTACAAAAGAAATAGAAATATTTGTCTTTTATTTTATAGTTCTCTAGATAAGCGGATAGGCTATCTTATTTTAGACCTCTTGTATAGTGACTTTTTTCTTTTAAGTCACTGTGGAATATTGTGATATCTCGAGACATCTACCGTTTATATGTTTAACTAAGCGACGTAATTATAGCCAGGGTATATAGATCTGCGATGATAATGTCATTACTATATAATAGATGGCAGAAGCTAAGTATGTAAGAATTAAATTTAACAGCCAATTGTAAGTTTTTCTTCTTATTGATACCAGATGACAGCACATGTTATTTAAATAAGAAATGTATACCAAGTGTCCCAAAAGTTTAAAAGAGTATTTGCAAAGCTACTAATTATAACTGACTTATGATCCCTGTGAGTCAAGATAGGTGCTTTCGTTTTATTAAAGTAACTGAAAAAATTGGCAAGTCGTATACCTATATTCTGGGAGAGGCACACTATATTAAGTGGTGTGTAGTTTCGTTTTCAGGCTTTGGTGGAAGTAGGAAGGCCATTTTTTTCTTTTCTGAAAGATCTTTCTTTGCTTTGAGTTCAATTATGGAGAGCGGATGGCTGATGGCTACGGTATTTTGTGATGTATCTAAGGCGTTTTACTGTATATACCAAAGAATATTGTTGGGTAACCTTGAAGTATATGGTTTTAGAGGATAGTCTGGCACAATCCCTTCAATTTAATATATTACTAACAAAACAAAAAGCGAAAGCCTTTTTTCTTTTTCAGTCGCTGAAATAAAGGCACACATCAATATTTACTCAAAGGCGTCAATTTGGGTGTGCGCGGCTGTGCGGGATCCTTTGCAATCATAAGGTTTGGAGTCGCGCTGTGGTCAAAATCTAACATTTAGGATTCCAAAAATCAAATTAAATTAAAAAAGATCAGGTGTGCTACTTTTCCTTCATAATTTGGTGTAAATATTACATTTCAATGAAGATAGTTTAAAAACCTTTGAAAAAAAAACATAACGCTTATTTTTTTAAATTAAAGTTCTAAATCAAAATTATAAAATTTTATTAGTTTTGGTTAGTTTCTATTGTGTATTGAATACACGAAGCAAAATTAAATAAGGATCACTAAATATTTTGTCATGAGTTTCAATGTAAACGTGCTCTAATCTAAACTTATGTCTTTTGTAATTTTGAAGCTAATTAAGAATCTTGTTATTACAAAATAAGAAGAATAAATGAATATACGTGGCTATTTCAAATGAAATCCGGATTGCGTCTTTAACTCAATCCAATATAATTCTTTTGAAAAATCATGAATAATATTATTTACTTTGTACATTTAGGAAGAACTTGACGCTGTTTTCAATTCTTTCGACACATTGTTTTTACAATGGAGAAATGCGTTCAGTCAGAAGAATTTTAGGTACTGAAGATGTAAATCCTTCTGAAATTCACTTAAGACTGCTCAGTGTATACGAAAATAACTGTATAGCTGGTTTAAATGTTTTTGAATGGGTAAAACAGTTTAAAACTTATACCGAATATGTTCCAAATGCGGCGCGTCCCGGGCAAGCAAACCATATGTTCACAGAAAAGAACATTAGGACCGTTCAGGAGCTTATTTTAGAAAATCGACAAATAAAGTCGAATGGCTTCTAAAATTGATATAGGTACCAGTTCAGGGCATAATATTGTCTTTAAGCATTTCAAAACTATCGGAAAATGTGTGCAAGATGTGTTCCAAGAAAGTTAATGCCCAAACTGAAGCAAAAACGCATCGAGGCTTGCTCTGTTCTACTCAGACGTTATAAAAAAGAAGGACCTAGTTTTCTCGATCGAATAGTGACTGGGGACGAGTCCTGGGTTCACCATGTTCAGACAGAATGCAAACAAGCTTCCAAAGAATGGAGTCATTCCGGTTCGCCTAAACCCAAAAAAATTTAAAGCTGCTAAGCTCATATTAACAGTATTCTGAGTGAGGAAATAAGTACAGTTGGCGACAGATAAATCCGTACGGCTTAATTGCTTCATTGTAAATTGTACTTCATATTCCTTTACTTATCTGAATTACCTTTTGAATTTGACACTTATAACAGCACATGATGACATGATTAATTGCTGACGTTATTTGACATTTATTAATTTTTGATGTCAGTCTCACTTTGTCAAGTGCAAAATAATAATATAAAATACGCCACATTTAAGTATTGTTAAAAAAACTGCAATATTTGCCCTAATAGAATAAAGCTGGTCTCTCGTGAAGGTTGCCAATTATTTTGGTATAGCTAAGAGCACTGTTCAGGGAATCGTAAAAAAATGGTGTGAGGAACATACATTGGAAAGATAGATCAGCAGGGACAGGTTTAAGTAACAAAAATACAATGGATGAAAATGATGCGCACTTAGTAGTAGGCTTCCTGAGACAAAATCCATTTAAAACGGCTGTATCTGCGGTATATAGGACAGAGTTTTCATGCTCAAATAGGACAGCTCAGCGTCGTGTAATACAATGTTCCAACATAAGAAATAGAGCAGCTGCCCCAAGACCTTTCTCAAAACCCAGGGATAAAGAACAAAATGGACCATTTCATACAGCTCGGTTAGCAAGAAACAATATTAGATATCTGCCATGCCAAGGTGTTCTAGAAGTCTGGATTTAAATCCCCTAGAAAACGTCTGGAGATATATGGTCAAGAAAATATATGTTTACAAATTTCCGACCGAAAAATTAAATCAAAACTGTGGGAGAAGATAAAAGATATTTGGGAAGACATTAGTCCAGATTATACCTATAAATTGATTTCAGTTCCTTTCGCTTCTATTTTAAATTCTAAATGTGTATCAATTAAATATCAATCCATTTTACGAATCTGTTACTGTTTTTCTCCTAGTTTATAAGAATTTTAATGTTACGTTTACCACTACTTTAGTTATTTCTGATTTTAATATATTTGTTGTTTTTTAATGTGTTTTTTATTGTTTTATAAATTATTTCTATTTTGAAATGTTTTTTTTTATTTCCTTAAAGATGAAACTGTATACTCATGTTTTTGTGTTAGTGAATTTAATATATATCTTTGAATGTAATCTAATATAAATCTAATCCTTCACTTAAATAAAAAATAATATACCTTTAAAACCACCAAGCCCATATGGTTGTAATCTAGGTAACAGGTAAAAATAAAAGTCCGTATTATCAAGATATCATAAAATGCGCTTATACTGATTTGATAAAGACCACAAGCAACATTTTTTTAATTAACACTTTGTTTACCTTAAAAAACGAAAATCGATACACGTTTTATAAAAAAGTTAGTTTTTATAAGGCATTTACTATCGCCTATGTAGAGGGTGTATCAAAAAGTTACATTTTTAATAAATACAAAAAATACCTAGTATTATTAAGACTCTAACATTATATAAACTAACAAATAAACCCCTTGTATTATTTTAAATCGCTACATCAGGGATGTTTTTGAGAAAATAAATTCCACAGATGTTTTCACAATGAGTAGGGCTGTATTCCATCCAAAATCTATATTTCGAAGTCTATTTGTTGCATCAAGTATTGTTGTTAGAAGTCGGGTTGAGGGATATAGGATATTATCGGTATTTTCATGCTTAGCATATCCTAAAATCAGAATTAATATATTCATGATAGTTTGCAAATCATTTTATACACCGTAAAATATTGTATAACATTAATTAGATAATAAACGTAACTGTTATAAGTAGTAGTATGACCAAAAATATCATTTTTAATACGTAAGTATTATATTTACTAACCTAAGTACCACAAAACTGAAGCAACTCGACCGCACACTCCTAATGTCCTTGCAAACATCTTACAAGTAGAGTATATAGCTCTGATAGGATCTAAATTCGTTGATTTCTCTGTCAACCAAAATAAAACAAAAATGTTGTGCCACTTGCACATGCCCAGAAAATAGTCAGACTTTCAAAATATTTTCATTAAGAAGCTGAACTTCAATTCCTCCTTCGTTTCTCTCTCTTTTGTCTTGTATATATGAGGGCGCAAGTGGGACTTGATATGTGCCAGAAGTGTTTGACACAACGTACTCTAACGGACATCTGGGGAACAGGAGATTGGGATCATTAATATCGAATACTTCTTCACGTTGTCTTAAAAGATTATCCGCTTGGACACGTTCATGAAGGTCATTATCCTGTTGAGTTAAATATAACATTTCTTGAGCTGTTTCAGCCGTAAAACCTAGAAACATATATTATATACTATCTGGCGATTCCCTAATATATAGTATATAGTATAGTGTACCTAACCTTCCACAAGGTTCATGGAATGCGTTAGTCATGACACACGCAATTCTTAAATAATAATAATATACATTTTGGAAAAACTTGAAGATAGATTTAGGGTGTCCATTTCGCATTTAAATAATCCATCTAGTCTTAGTTACAAGTGTCTTGCTTCATTAGCCTGTAAACTGCCTCTACCTACCAAAAACATAAATATAAATCGAAGCACTGTACCAACTTCTTTCGATTTCTCTTATGGAAATTCCAAAGCATATTTTGTACTATACCGTCTAGAAAATATAAAAAATTCCAAAGCATATTTTGTACTATACCGTCTAGAAAATCATGCATAAAATACCTTGGTTGTTAAGTATTTACATATTTTTCATTGCTTTGATTGATTTTTTTTGGATTGATATGTGAACAAAACCCAAGGCAGTATTACCTACTTACCTGTTTGTAGGAAATCTGGAATCTCACAATTTAAATGCATGTTTTCTAACATCTGCACTGCATCTTGATAGCCCCTCTCCAATACTATAATATCTTGCTCAATTTTTACTTTTTGACTTGAAATACGTGCAGTCAATGTATAAAATAGCTTTAGGTATTTGAGACTCTGGGTTATATAGCATATTGGCGAAGTCTGTAGTGTGGTTTTGTGTAAAATTCTCTTTATTTCGGACATTTGGAGAATTGACGCCGAAAGATGTAATGGGGCAAAATTGGCAAATAATGATTGACTTGTCAGATCTATAGCATGGCTAACACATTGTCTGGTCAAAAAGCCCATTATAGTTTTTATAAAGTTGTCTCATAAGACCTGGCGTATTTTCATGAAATATACAATAAGATACTTTTTGGTTATACATCTATGCACCTCATTTTCAAATAGAAACGGATGACAACTTTAAAACATTAATCTAAATTGTGCTTTTGTTATTGACGTTATGGGTTTAAAATCGTCGTCCCTGAAGTTGTTTTCATTATCATAGAGATTTTAATCAGTGTTTCTGTTCTTTTAAGCTCTTGAACCATTTCGTCATTTCTTCTCCAGTTAAGAGCACTTTCATTTTAATAGATGTAAATCTTTAATGGAAAAGTACTTCATCAATGATGTTTTCAGCAACTTGGTGAGGACAACCTCTTGTGTCGGCAGGTGTATAAATCTTGTAAGAAAAAAATAAACTATTGCACAGAAATTCAATCGTTGCATCGTCCCATGCACGCAGAAAAGACAACCTCCTGCGCACTAAAACATTAAATTCTACTGCAAAAGGGTTGTCCTCCAACTTTATTGCTCTGAGTAGTATAGTATAGCAATTTAAACACATCTTAGCATCATCACTCAGGTCCAGTTCAGTTAAATTAAACCCCTTTCTACGGTCTTTAGCCTAATCTATGCGTTTTTTATTTACAGCAATCGGATTATGGGGATGAGATATATTTCTGGTTACTCTTCCATTTATTTGAAAAACAATACAAATGTAGCAGTTAACCATTTTCAAAATACTTTAAAGAGATTATAAAATTAATACGAACGTCAAAATACTTTCGCTTTGAAGCTATACCATACCATACCATTGATTTAACAGTTTTACTAGATAACAAACCGTAAGCTATACCAACTTCAAAGCGAAAGTATTTTGAAGTTCGTATTAATTTTATAATCTCTTTAAAGTATTTTGAAAATGGTTAACTGCTACATTTGTATTGTTTTTCAAATAAATGGAAGGGTAACCAGAAAAATATAGTTGGTGGTGAATAAGGAATTATTTTTCACTTAAGCTGAATTTGGTAGGTAATAGTGTAGAAACTGGATTGTGGATGTAAGAAAACTCTGATTTAATTAAATCATTACTTTCCTTTATAAATTGGATAAGTTCACACTTATATAATTGTAGTAATGCAACTTCCGTCAATATATGTATGTGCCGCAACACAAATGGTGGGTGTTTCTTAAACAGAATTTCTCAGTGTCACTTAGGCTTTATTAAATAGTCAGTGCCTCCTGGAAGACTCGGAAATTTAATTTTAAAACAAGATTGTGCTCCGTATCAGAAATGAAGACAATCGGTAAATTTTTATTACCTGTAACCCCCCCTAAATATTTCCTTTATTAGGAATAGTGAAGTGTGACCTAAGTTAGTTCAATACATAGTTATTTAGGAATACACACACACACACACACACATATATATATATATATATATATATATATATATATATATATATATATATATATTTATATAAATATATATATACTGTCTTCTCAAACTCTCTTTATTGGACGCCATTTTGTTCCAACATATTAAATTTCAACCAATATTTTACCAGTTTCTACCTATGCCACACTTGATTTTTTGTGATAATTTAAATTAAATTCAATAAGTTGTTTTTACATCGGCACACACCACCATTTTGTTACGTCATGTTGAATTCGCACCAATTTATCCTTATATCATATTTAATTTTTCTCCAAAATTTCAACTCAATTGATTAAGAGGATTTTTCTTACGTTGATTTTTGAACATTTTATTTGGCTGCCATTTTGTTCCGCTCTCTGCCATTCGTAACACAACTTTACCAGTTTATCTCTCTATATCACACTTAATGCTTGCATAAAATTTGAAATTAATCTAATAAGTATTTCTTTCAGGCCGCTTCTATAAATACTTTATTAGGCCGCCATTTTGTTTTGCTGTCTTATATTCATACCAAAAACGCGAAGAGATGTAAAACCTGACGGGGTGATTTTTTTCAGATTGGAAACATTTTATTTGGACGCCATCTTGAACTAGTACTACAGTTTTACTAGTTCATCTCTATACCACAATTAATTATGGCACACAATTTGAAATCAGTTCATTAAGTAGTTTTTTCAGACTGACTTTTTACATATTTTATTAAGCCGCTATTTTGTACCGCCATCTTGTATTCGTACCAAAATTTTACCACTTGATTCCTACATAATACTTGATTTTTGTGCAAAATTTAAGATAAATTGGATTATTAGTTTATTTAGTAATATTTTTTAACGTTTCACTAGGCCGCCATCTTGTTTCGGCATATTGGATTTATACCAAAATATTACCAGGTCATCCCCATATCTATTTGTTGCATCAAGTATTGTTGTTAGAAGTCGGGTTGAGGGATATAGGATATTATCGGTATTTTCATGCTTAGCATATCCTAAAATCAGAATTAATATATTCATGATAGTTTGCAAATCATTTTATACACCGTAAAATATTGTATAATATTAATTAGATAATAAACGTAACTGTTATAAGTAGTAGTATGACCAAAAATATCATTTTTAATACGTAAGTATTATATTTACTAACCTAAGTACCACAAAACTGAAGCAACTCGACCGCACACTCCTAATGTCCTTGCAAACATCTTACAAGTAGAGTATATAGCTCTGATAGGATCTAAATTCGTTGATTTCTCTGTCAACCAAAATAAAACAAAAATGTTGTGCCACTTGCACATGCCCAGAAAATAGTCAGACTTTCAAAATATTTTCATTAAGAAGCTGAACTTCAATTCCTCCTTCGTTTCTCTGTCTTTTGTCTTGTATATATGAGGGCGCAAGTGGGACTTGATATGTGCCAGAAGTGTTTGACACAACGTACTCTAACGGACATCTGGGGAACGGGAGATTGGGATCATTAATATCGAATACTTCTTCACATTGTCTTAAAAGATTATCCGCTTGGACACGTTCATGAAGGTCATTATCCTGTTGAGTTAAATATAACATTTCTTGAGCTGTTTCAGCCGTAAAACCTAGAAACATATATTATATACTATCTGGCGATTCCCTAATATATAGTATATAGTATAGTGTACCTAACCTTCCACAAGGTTCATGGAATGCGTTAGTCATGACACACGCAATTCTTAAATAATAATAATATACATTTTGGAAAAACTTGAAGATAGATTTAGGGTGTCTATTTCGCATTTAAATAATCCATCTAGTCTTAGTTACAAGTGTCTTGCTTCATTAGCCTGTAAACTGCCTCTACCTACCAAAAACATAAATATAAATCGAAGCACTGTACCAACTTCTTTCGATTTCTCTTATGGAAAATATTAAAAATTCCAAAGCATATTTTGTACTATACCGTCTAGAAAATATAAAAAATTCCAAAGCATATTTTGTACTATACCGTCTAGAAAATCATGCATAAAATACCTTGGTTGTTAAGTATTTACATATTTTTCATTGCTTTGATTGATTTTTTTTGGATTGATATGTGAACAAAACCCAAGGCAGTATTACCTACTTACCTGTTTGTAGGAAATCTGGAATCTCACAATTTAAAAAATATTACCAGGTCATCCCCATATGAACCTTAATGTTTGACTAAAATTTAAGGTCAACACGATGCAGACAAACCGACAGACGGACTAACGGAATTGATAAAAACCTATTTTTTGGCTTCTAGGGACGCTAAAACTTAAAGAAATGTAAAACCTGAGAGGGTGATTTTTCAGATTACAGAAATTTTATTGGGCCGCCATCTTGAATTAGTACCACAGCTTTACTAGTTGATGTGTATACTAAAATTAGTTAGGCAAACAATTTGAAATCAGTTCAATAGGTACTTTTTTCAGGCTGAATTTTGTAAATATTGGATCTTGGATTCATACCAAAATTTTACCAGTTGTTTCCTACATAATACTTGAGTGTTGCGCAAAATTTGAGATAAATTGCTTAAACACTTTTTTAGTAATAATTTTTTTTTAACATTTCACTAGGCCGCCATTTAATTTTGTCATATTGGAATTTTACCAAAATGTTACCAGGTCATCCCCATATGACAATAAATTTTTGACCAGTATTTGAAGTCAATCGGGTAAGTAGTTTTTTAGCTATGCTGCGAACAGACAGACTGACAGACCGACGGAATCGAGAAAACATGTTTTTCGTTTTTTCGTCATCTAGGGATCCTAAAACGTAGAGATCTGAAAAATCTCGGAGGGTAATTTTCACGATTACAATGGCCGCGTTCACCCGCCTGATCGCTCGTTGGCTCTCAATCATTAAAGGAGCGCTCAAATAATAGCAATGGTTTGAACGGTTTTTAGAGATTTAGAACGCAGAAAATATGTCTTGATCTTAACTTTGATGAGAATGAGAATATAGGACAACGGGAACAAGGAAGGGCTGAAATTAAAAGAAATATTTTTGTTAAAGAAAAAGATTAAAAACATCTGTTATCCCTCTGGAGTATTATTATATTATACAATTATTGCGGATAATGTTTACCTTACATGCCGCCATCTCGTTTGTTATGTCAGCTGATCGTTGCTCAGTTAAGTAGCGAAAATAAAATACGATAAAAAACATGGCGTCCGCTAAACGACCCGCTATCAAAGTAGCAAGATTAAATAGCTCGTTCATTGTACCGCTCTCAGAGCGATCACTAAGCGATCAGGCGGGTGAACGCGGCCATTACTTCCCTTTTACAAGGCCAGTAAAAAAGCAAACCATATAAAAATACAATACAGAGGATATAATGGATTGTAGGGTACTCTTAAAGATATAGTTCAGAAACACAAATCGTTATGTAAATATATTATTTCGTTAACAACGTTTAGAAATCCCATTTGGTGTTAAAAAATATTTTAGATAATCGTCTATAAGTCCGAAACGGTGCCATGTTATATATATATATATCGTTGAACTGTTCGTTTAGTCCTCTATTTAGATCTAACATAATATACACCACACTGTGTCAATTTTTTTTATTTTGAGAGTTGGATTCTGGGCAGTAAATAAAAACTAAATTTAAGAAATCATGGTTCTTGGGATTAGATCGTGTCAAATTGGAATTGCTATCCGACGTTTCGCCTTCGGTTGTACGAGGCATTTTCAAGGATCTTTACCCCACGAGATCTGAACATTGAATTCATTCAGTGTTCATGGCTGTCTTTTAATGTTTCAAAACCAACATTATCTTCTTTATATGTAGACTGAATGACTAATTTTTAAAATGACAGATTACATGAGAAAATATAACTAAATTTGTGGATTCACAGACTGATAATAAAACTGAAGTTTGATGTACATGTCGTATCGTCATAATGAATAAAACACACACAGTTTGGCTTTCCAATAGGAAGAAATGTATTTTTTCTAATATAATGTCACCTTCAATATGGTGATTGTTTAATTGTGGTTCATGCGCTAATTATTTACTTAAATATCTTTCGTATTACAAAAAAAAACAATTAGATCTTTATGCATTGATATTCCTAGGGATTACTGTGCTTTTTATTAATCAAACCATTTGAATGAAGCATAAAAATCAATTTCTTATGACAGTAAAAAAATGTTTAACCATCTCCCTGAGCATGTAGTAAGTATTTATTACATGCCATTATTTTTAGCGGTACGTTTTTAAACGTATTTGTTTTATATTGTTAAACAGATTAATATTTGATCCATTTTTCTTATCCAAACGACTTAAGTGTCATGCGATGATAACTGAATGTGATTATAAAATACTAAACAAAAGTTCCATTTCAAAAAGTTTATTTCTGGTTACGCAACTGATTTATACTTTCCTCATAAAAGGGAAGTATTGTAGTCGTGAAAAAATCATTCTCCCAGATTTTTTCAGAATTTTACGTTTCAGGGTCCCTAGATGCAGAAAAACATGTTTTCCCAATTCCGTCGGTCTGTCTGTCTGTCTGCTCACGCATAGCTAAGAAACGTAACCCCTTCAAATTTTAGTCAAAAATTAAGGGTCAAAGGGTAAGATTTTGGTAAAAATCCAATATGACAAAACAAAATGGCGGCCTAGTAAAACGTTAAAAAATTATTACTAAAAAACTGCTTATCGAATTTATGTCAAATTTTGTACAAAAATCAGATATTATGTAGAAATCAACTGGTAAAATTTTTGGTGCGAATACAAGATGACGGAACAAAATGGTGGCTTAATAAAATATTTAAAAATTCAGCCAGAAAAAAGTCTACTTAATGGACTGATTTCAAATTGTGTACCATAATTAATTGTGGTAGGGTCAAAAGCAGTGTTATCGTGCAGGTCATACGATTTATCAACGACAAACTTTTTAAGTTTGTTTTTCTTTTATTACGTGTAATCATATCCTCCGCAGAAAATCCGGAAGATGAATTAGATAGACCTATGATATTTTCATATGAAAAAAGAGGATAAACATATAAATACCAGCAGTTGCAAAAATCTTTGAGCGACGTCACTTCAAAGTCAGATTGACAAATCAGTGACAAAATGAGTAATAGAAAACAATTTTCGGGTTTTTTGCATCCACAAGCGAAAAAATGGTATTAAATCTAATAAAATATTAAGAAAATGAAAATTCCCTGACCAATATCCAGGAGACAGTAGCAAAAGCTCTGGGAATCGGTATAAGGACTGTGCAGAAACTTGTGCATGAAAAAAAGCATAATTTACTTCCGAAGAAGATTAAGAAATGTACACGAAAAAAGCCAAAGACAGAAGACTTAAGT
Organism: Kuschelorhynchus macadamiae; assembly: GCA_030620095.1. NCBI lineage: Eukaryota > Metazoa > Arthropoda > Insecta > Coleoptera > Curculionidae > Kuschelorhynchus > Kuschelorhynchus macadamiae. The sequence continues at coordinate 133,502 of JAUTXW010004453.1, read as the reverse complement.
GAGAATGTAAAAATGGATGTTCGTAATGCAATTTACGATTTAGTCACATCAAAAACTAATATAACCCTTCAAGTTTTAAAAGAAGCTTTAAAAAATCGAGGCATATTGAAAATTGGACTAAAATCGCTGTCAAAATTAATAAAAATGTTGGGTTTTCGATATAAAAAGGGCTGTAATCGAAGATTTTTATGCGAGTTGCCACATATAGCAAATCAGCGTATCCAGTTTTTAAAGAAATACACGGAAAAGGTTAATTCAAAATTTAGAAACGTGGTATTTTTAGACGAGACTTGAATATTTTCTAATGGAAGTGGTTCGAAATCTTGGCAGGACGAGTCTGTAAAAAGTGCCAAGAGAAAAAAGGGATGTGGGACGGGAAAACGGTTCATCAGTTTGCACGCAGGTTCTTCAAAAGGATTTCTCCCAGGTGCAAGTTTACTGTTTTCTTCAACATCCAAAAGTATGGACTACCATGATAATATGAACTGTGAACTGTTTGAAAAGTGGTTAAAAGAACAACTGATTCCAAATTTAGATGCTCCATCTTTAATCATTCTGGACAATGCATCTTATCATTCAAGAATCTTAAATAAACACCCTACTTCATCCTGGAAGAAAAGTGATATTTATGACTGGCTAATAAAACAAAAACAAAATCCTTTACTAACCTAACCTAATATGCTGAAACTAGAACTTCTTTTAATGGCAAAATCTATTAAAAAACCAATAATATATGCCGTAGATGAAATACTACGGGAAAATGGACATGAGGTTTTACGACTGCCGCCATACCATTGCCAGTTTAACGCAATAGAATTAATATGGGCTGGGGCAAAATCATTTTACGAAAAACACGTGAACGATGGTCTTACATCAGATGAAGTGCAAATTGTATGGCAAGATTCATTAAATTATATAACGCCGGAGTACTGGAAGAAATCTGTGGAACATACGGAGAAATTAATATGGGATTGGTGGAATCGAGAACGAGTTCTAGATGTCGAAATAGCACCAATGATCATTGCGCCATTTGAGGACGACTCAGAAGGTGAAGACTTTTTAAGTGATGATGATATTTTTTAGTCTATAATATTAAAAAGTTTCTGAAGGATATAAGTCTTTGACACGTATAAATCATAAATTGCATTATGAATATCTATTTTTGCATTGTAACTTAAGTCTTTTGCCTTTGAATTTTTTCGTGTACATTTCTTAATCTCCTTCGGAAGTGAATTTTTTTTTGTATATATATATATATATATATATATATATATTGTAATTAGGTACTTCTTTTCTTGGGATGCGTGTTCATAAAATTAAAACGATTTTTTAATTATTTGTCATATTTAATTCAATTTGACGTTTCGACAGGTAGTTCCATGTCTTTTTCAAAAATGTTTTATATATATATATATATATATATATATATATATATATATATATATATATATATATATATATATATATATATATATATATATATATATATATATATATATATATATATATATATATATATATATATATATATATATATATATATTTTTAAAATGTAGTATATCAATGTGAATGTCTGTTTCTACTCTAAGGTTTAAATTAAAAAATAGCAAAAAATTATCTTTAGATTCCTCAAAAAAAAACGTACTACGATAAGAACACCTTTTTGTCTAAAACTGTGCCATGAGTCTGGCAAACCACTAACTTGCTACCTATTATTCAAATATAAATAAATAATCAACATGTATTTTTCGAGGTATGTCACCTTATTTTATTAATTTTGTAATAATTATCGCCAATAGTATAAAATTTTAAATCAGTTTTAGAAAAACTGTAAATGTCATTTTATAATTAGAGCACTAAATGTTTTTTAAATTAATTGTAGATAGGTAAGGAAAGCCATATATACCAAAAAAATGTATATATATATATATATATATATATATATATATATATATATATATATATATATATATATATATATATATATATATATATATATATATATATATATATATATATATATATATATATATATATATATATATATATATATATATATATATATATATATATATATATATATATATATATATATATATATATATATATATATATATATATATATATACCATTGCCAGTTTAACGCAATAGAATTAATATGGGCTGGGGCAAAATCATTTTACGAAAAACACGTGAACGATGGTCTTACATCAGATGAAGTGCAAATATGTTTTATCAATTCCATCTGTCCGTTTGTCGATTTGTTTGTCAGTTCGCTGCAAAGTTGAAAAACTTCTTATCAGATTGACTTCAAATTTTAGCCAAAATTAAGGGTCATATGGGGATGACCTGGTAATATTTTGGTAAAATTCCAATATGCCGGTACAAGATAGCGGCTTAGTGAAACGTCAAAAAAAATATTATTTAAAAATGACTTATCCAATTTACCTCAAATCTTGCACAAAAATCAATTTTTGCATACGAATGAACTGGCAACATTTTGGTATGAATATTAGATAGCAAAACAAAATGGCGGCCTAATAAAATATTTAAAAAATCAGCTTGAAAAGCTACTTATTATATTAATTTCAAATTTTGTGCAAGCATTAGATGTGATATAGAGATAAATTGGTAAAGTTGTGGTACGAATTCAAGATGACGGAACAAAATGGCGACCAAATAAAATGTTTAAAAAATCAACTAAAAAAAAATCTTATTCAATCGACTTTAAATTTTGCAGAAAGATTAAATGTGAAGTAGGGGTAAACTGGTAAGAATTCAACATGACGTAACAAAATGGTGGTGTGTGTCAATGTAAAAAAAAACTTATTGGATTTATTTTAAATTATGCCTGTAAATCGAGTTTGGCGTAGGTAGAAACTGGTAAAATACTGGTAGGAATCCAATATGATGGAACAAAATCGGTCCCAAAAAAATGTTTGAAAAGACAGTATATATTTGTTACTAAATGACTAAGGACTAAACTAAATTGGGTCATACTTCACTATTCCTAATAAAAGGAAATATTCATAACGAGGGAAGTTTTGGGTAAAGGAAATCTACCGATTTTTGATGAAATTACAGTTATATTAAAATGCGTGAATCATTTAAGTTAGCACCTTTCGTAATTATCTGATAGTAATTATTTTTATTAAATATTAGTAATTCTGTTATTTTAAAATATAAGGAGGCACATACAATTTTTTATATCTATTGTGTTACGCAAATTGGATTTCGACCTGATTATATATTATTTAATTCTTCTTTTGAATCGACTGGAGTCTTATATAGTCTCTTCTTATGAGTGTTCCAAAAATAAATAGTTAAAAAAAATAAAAGTTAAACGACATGTAAGATCAGGTGACCAAGGTGGCCTTAACCAAGGACCCAATATTCTTGGCATCAAACCATTCATAGAGAAAATTCGATATTTGTTAAGTGCAGTGAGCCGGCGCACCATCTAGTTGATACTAGTAAAATGCCTGTGTTTCTTGAGACAAATCATCCTAAAAAGGGCTTAAAGCATTGTTGAGTATTTCGGGAATTCAAGTTTTCGTCATAAATAGAATAGGCAAGCTGATTATCCATGAGTATCCAAAATACATTAAAATCAAACGGGTGTTGAAATCGCCTTTCCTTAATAAAACAGGAGTTTTGTTGTGCCCAAAAATGAGAATCCTTCTGTTGAATATTCCTTCACGAATAAATTTTGACTCTTCTGACAAAATATTTTTTTAGGAATCCGGGATGTTCTTGGATTCTGATTAGTAGTATTTTGCCAAACTCTACTCATTGTCCAGCATCTCTTTTTAAAAACTGGACTATTTCAGATTTAAAATTATGCACACCATTTCCATTTAAGAATATTTCAATTAAAGTAAGAGATTCACAAAATCATTCACAGCACTATAAATTTAGGTATGGTGATAGGCCTCAAAATACTCCAAAACATTAATAACATTGGTTTCGTCCTTAGTTATTGGACTAACCGGAATTGGGCGGGCTGTTATTTTTTCATTGTTAATTAATTCCTTTTTGTTCATTGATGGTAAAAGGATATATAGATCATTAAATTGTCTGCATGCTCATGTTACTGTTTTGTTGTTGTCTCCAAATAAATAATAAAAAGATTAATGATGTATTTGAGTAATTATTTGCCATTTCAGAATGCTGAAGAGTTAGGATGGTCAAACTCAATGATAGTTTGGTTAATGTTATGCATGGCCTTAGTCTTGACCTACCAGAAATATTTTTTAATTTTCAGCATCTTTAACAAAATCCTGTTTTGAAACTTGAATATTTAGAAAACTGCTATAGATAGCGATAGGAAAACAATTAACTAAAAATATATAGAGTGTTCCATTAAAAAAAAGTTATCATGAAATGAAAATGTCCTGAATTAAGGTTAATATATCAATATTTTAAAACTGTATTATTTTGTATAAATAAATACAGTGGTTTTCATAATATGTAGAATATTATAATATATTAATTAAAACTATGCATTTTTATTTTTATTTCACGAATATTTCCAAAACAAAGAAAGTTGACCTCACTTTCGGTCAAACCGGAAATGACACAAACGTCAAGATATTTTGCTTGGCCAGAGCTGAACTTACTGAAAAAATATACAAAGATATACAAGATACAAGTTTTTTTTTAAAGTATCTTAGATACTTTCAAAAAGATACATTTAATCAACAAGTAACTAAGTTCCTAGTAATTGTAAGTTACTTTTCAAAAAGTTGCTAGCAACTCCAAAAAGATACTTCGTTTTTTGAGCTCAACATAGGTAGTATAAATTAAACACATTATTAGGTACGTTATTAGATATCCATACTAGGTATGATAATTTAACAACAGAGCACTTATCAAGACATCAAAAACCTATTAGAAAAAATAAATTTTCAATAAAATATACCGCTGAAGCAGTTACTTTAATATAACAAAATACACGTAACAAAAATAAATATTACCACTCGTAAAAGTAATGCATATGAGAAAAACTAATTTAAACTAAATTTTGTATTACACTCTAGGCCGTGGGTTAAAAAATCATGTGAGAGATGAAAAAATATAAAGACTATTTTTTTGGTTTCATGACTAGATTTAGGTAGTCAAGAACATATTAAAAATTCTCCCACCTCCGATGAAAGTATGACCCCGTAAAAATGCAAATTAGGTACAAGAAGATGGTTTTTGTCACACCGATAAATATGACAAAATAAAAAGTTGCGTGCCAATATAAAAACTTATTTAATTTACTTAAAATTATCCCCAAAAATTATATTTGGCATAGGTAGAAATTGCTAGAATAGTGGTAGGAATACAATATGTTGAAACAAAACGACGCCCAATAAAAATTATTGAAAAGACAGAATATTTGTTTTTCCAAATGACTATCAAAACTAACATGAACAAATAACAATAGTTTGCTATGCTTCCTTCCGATATCGAAGTAACAATAGCAGAAGGGGCAGTAATAAAAATTTGGTGAAACTGGAACGTTCGGAAAATAAAAAAGAGCCAGGTGAATAAAGTCAATGAGCGACGTCAAATCGTAAGCGCCGCAAAGAGTAAGAGCCGACTCTTTAACGCCATTTTCGCGAATGCGGCTGCCGCGTGTTCCCATGTTTTTATAGGATTTATACGTTGAAGTTAACCAGGCTACGAAATATGTAACTGTAACTAAGATACTCCTTTGTAACTGAAGTTACTTTTTGTAGCTAAACTTTTTGTAAAGAAAGATACTTTTCAAAAGTAAGCGTTACAAGATACTCAGCAAAAGTATGTAGTTACAAGAAATTTTTTCATAATTAAAAAAGCAACTAACTTACTCTAATGTAACTTAGATATTAGATACTACCAGCTCTGTATACGGCTATGCCAAATTTGAAAAAAGTGTTACGTGCTTTTTACGGCTAAAGTGCCATCAGGTTTGGTGCACCCTGTATTGTATTTAAGAAGGCATTACCACTCAGCAGCTAGACGGTGTCTTAATTTTAAACATTTGGAGGCTATTAAGCCATTTTCATTATAGGAAGTGTTAAGTGCATGTTTGTAGATTTATATATCGTTTACATCAGCGTACGTTTCATAGAAACATGTTTTTAATAATAATAATAAGAATCTTTATTTAGCGTACAGCACACTTTCAAAATTACAATAAAACAATTACAATATATGTATACATAAACCTAATGTGCCCTACTTAAAATGGCGAAGTTCATTCCTTAGGTACACGAATGTCACCAAAGAATGGTCTTCCACTCAACCCTCAACAACATAGTAAATAAATTAAAAAACAGACAAAAGACAAACAAGAACAACAATTACTTTTACTTATAAAAAATAGAATACCTAAACAGAAAAGGAAACGTAATATATACAACTGCATTTAACTACATTTAATGCTAGCAGGCGGAAAGAAATTCACTCCTGTTTACTCAAAAGAAAATCTTTATAGGATTTTTTATTTTCTATAGGTTTATCTTTAAACTGGGCGGGAATATCATTGTACACTGCAGATATCGAATATGAAAAAGATCTTTCAAAGAAGCTGGTTTTATGAGCAGGCGGTGTTATTGCACTTTTAAATCTCAAATTAAGCTTGTGAACGTCCGTGCGAAATTGTATTTTATTAAACAAATATGGGGGAGTCTTGTTTACGATAATATTGTAACACAGACCGGAGCGATGTAGTTTTCTCCGAGCAGAAATTATTAACCATGCACTCTCTCTAATTTTGTACCAAACTGATTCGCGCCTTCTGATCTTATACGTAAACCTCAAACAATAATGTTATATTCTTTGAACTCTTTTAGAGTCAGCAGCGGTCCAGCAAATATCATACACAGTATCGCCATGGTTGAAAGAAGACAAAACCAATGAGTCACATAACATAAGGCGATGTTTTTTAAGACTTGTCGTGAATTATACAACATTTTTAGCTTATAAATAGCTTTTTTTACGCATTCAGAAATGTGCTTGTGCAATTCGGTATCCATCCAGACCCCAAGATTTTTGGCCACGTCAACAAATTGTACACTTACGTCTCCAACTGATACATCTAGGTTGTTCATGTGCAACACTCTATCCTTCTTTCGACTGAACAAAAGTCCTATACATTTTTTTGGGTTTAACGACAAGCAGTGATCTTTGGAAATCTTTGCAGTTTTTTGAAGTTCGTTGTTGACAACTCCACACCTATCAATAAATTTATCGGGAAAGAATGAATGCAGCAACTGGGTATCATCTGCATACAGTTGAAGTTTTGCGTTTCAAACATGCTTGTGAAAAAAAGCAGTGTAGATTGAATATAGCACAGGTCCCAATATTGTCCATTGAGGCACACCCGTTAATATGCCTCTTAGTTTGGAATATCGTTGATCGATATACACTCTTTGCTGTCGCCCTACAAAATAAGTGTGAAGTAGATCAATAGCCTGATTAGTTAGTCCAATATATCTAAGAATCCTAAGAAGAACAGTATTGTTTAGGGTATCAAAGGCTTTAGAATAGTCTAGAAGAATCATCACGGTCAGCATACCCGAGTCAACCGCTCTAATAATATGATCGCTAACATTTAATAAAGCAGTAGCACAACTATGGCCAGACCTAAAGCCAGATTGAAAATCGAAGAGTACGCTGTTTTGATTCAAATGTGTAACAAGCTGTGTTTTAATGACACGTTCTATTATCTTCGACATTACAGGCTTATTGGCCTTAGATCGGCGAAACCTTTTACTATATCTAACTTTGGAAAAGGAACAAGATTTGCGACCTTCCATTGAGAAGGGAAGGACGAGCTGGTGAGACAAAAGTTTCCAAGATGGCATATATACGGTATAATAAAGGGACTGCAGAGCAATAAAAATGTTATGTTCAATCAATCACTTCTTGTGGAGAGAGTTCTAATTGAGTACAATTGCTTTGCGACTTCACAGTCATTCACGGTGGTAAAATTTAAATGACTTTTTATGTTCTCCATATGGCATTTATAAACCTCAGAAATATCGCACTTTATATCTTAAAATATCTACTGTATACGTAATAATAAGATAGGCCTCACAAACTACCATTGTAGAACTCCCGAGTATGCACATACTCCAAAGAACAGATCGAACCATCCAAACTCCCGCCTTCTATATAAGAATAACCGAAAAAAAAATATGTTATTGAAACCATAATGGTGTATATAGTTAATATATGATTGATGGTAGGTATCAAAAGCCTTGGACAAGTCTAAAATCGCAAGCGCACAGTATCGTAACCACGGGAGGCATTATATTTGTTCATAACAAAGGTAAAATAAAAGTTTTTCAGATTAAATCAAATGCCCTTATTTTGGATTCCCCCCCCCCTTATTCTTGAACTGATTTCGGGACTGGAAGCGTTCATACATCTATACAACTTTTTTTAAAATAAACATACATATTTACTGTATTAGTAAAAAATATTTTTTAATTAGTTAATTACCTTTCAAGAAGTATATAAAATATCGCAGTAAAAACTAGACCGTTTTTTAGTTGGAAATGTTAGTAACCTCTGAGGAAAAATCATAGCTTTATTGTTTGTCCACAATTCTTCTTTCAACAAGAAGATCCCAGAGATATTCAAGCATAAAATGTTGCCGACTTTAGCCATTCATTTCTCCCAAATATTAGTTTTACCAATAAAATTGCCCAACTATAACAATGTTGACCCAAAATTATATAAGTGCACTATTCCATTCAATTGATACGCTATGATTTAATTATTATATTACAGTACACTAACGTAAGACTCAATATTATGAAAAAGTATTTTTTCATTAAATCTGTTGCGATAACCATCTGTTTTCGCAGAATTCGACACATTAAAGAAAAAGTTCCCTTTTCATTAGAAATGTTGTCATCGAGTTAAACAGCAAAACCGCATAGCAAACGGTCTCTGTTGGCAATGCTGTAAAAGAATGTTGGTTATGGAATGGGCTGTTACGGATATTGGGTACTGAATAGGAAGTAATTAACAAAATATTATATTTTTAATACATTAAATTTGTTTTTTACTAAAAACCTATATAAAATAAACGTAAAATTATGGTAAGTAAAGAACAGTTTTACAATTGATTATTGTTTGTTCATTTACAGTAATTACATAATAACAGTATCTCCTTTTTATCGCCTTTCTCGGAAGCAAGACAGAAAGGTACATTTATTTCGTGAAAAGGGGTATTTGTTCTTTTTCATCTAATGATCTGTGATTTTTCTTCATCGCCTTTCTCGGAAGCAACACACAAAGGTATCTTTGGTATCTTTATTTTGTAAAAAGGGGTATTTGTTCTTTTTCATCTAATGATCTATGATTTTTCTTTCGGTAGCATAAATACAATGTTGCAAATAAAACCTCTATTGGGTAGAAATGGCTTTCAGAGCTGAAAAACATTTACCGAGATTCAGAAATTTAATTTAAACCAATTAGTTACGCTAAACCAAAAATTTCCACAAAAGAACCTTGTTTTGGCAATTTTTTAATTAATTGAAAACTGGTATGATTTATATTTTTATTTTAAATAGTATTCTCATTTGATTATATAGTTTATATATTTATTATGTTAATTTTATCTACATTATTTAAGTTAATCGGATATTCAAGGATGAGGAGAAGTTGGTATTTTCAACCAAAAATGTTTCCCTTTGTCAAATTCCTCTTTAATTTTCGTATTTATTTTTTTTTATAATTTGTTTTACATTTTTAATGGTAAAATATTTTGTTTTTACTACATATTTCATTTGTATTAACATTTAAACAAGTTTCCTACATTCTATTGGTTTTCAGCAAAATAGTCTAGTTCACAAACTCAAACTTGTTAATTCTTGCTACTGATAGCAAAAATATGAGTGAGATTGGATTCGGAATGACGACTAAAAAAACATGCAAAAGTTTCAAATCCATAGATGAACGATTTTAAAAGTTATTAGCAAATTGAGATTAAAAAAAAGGCGTTCAGTTTTTGTAAATAACTCGGAAACTATTAAGGTTTAAGAAGTTTTAAAAAGTTTCTTAAAGAGAAAGGAATTTCCAAAAAAAAGTCCCGTCTCCCAGAACTCCATCTCTATTACTAATAATTTTAATTTAATTAACTTATATAATTTAAAAAACTCGTTAGGATGTCCCAAAACCGGTCGTAACGAGTAAAAAAAAAGTTTTTTAGTATTAAATATTAATTTAAAAATAAAAAATGGTACTATCTAGGCACTTGAATGAACAATATCCTGCTGAAAAAAGTTTTTCACTAATTTTTCATAAAATTACCCTATTGATAATTAACATTTTTTTTTAAGTTTTCATTTATATTTCCAGTCAGATAATTGTTAACAAAAGCCACTAAAATTATTTCGCTTCACGAAGACTTTATCACAACTATACCATATGAGATTCTGACATTGCGATGTTTTAATTGATATAACTTTTTAGTTACTTATTATTGAAAGTAACAAAAAAACGTTTTTTATTAGTTTCAATAAATTAATAACTAACAAATTATAATAATTGAAAACATCGCACTGTCATAATCTCATATAGTATAGTTGTGATAAAGTGTCCATGAAGCGAAATAATTGTAATGGCTTTTGTTTCCCTAAATGTTAACAGTTTCTAACTTATTTTCAACAATCTAAACGTCTTCTAATTTGTTAATAACTTCTGAATTTGTTTATGTGCGGATTTGAAACTTTTCCACATTTTTCTACACGTCATTCAGAATCCAATGAGCCCTCACTCATATTTTTACTAGCAGTAGCAAGAAATAACGTCATTTTGATTATGTGGAGTAGACTAAAAACATATAAAATAAACGAAACATTATGGTAAGTAAATAAAATTCTTAAAATTTACTATTTGTTTATTTACAGTAATTATATAATATGTATGTATGAAGTATCTCCTTTTTCACCCTCTTCCTCGGAAGTGATGTAACAGAAATATATTCCTTTGTACAAGCACGCGCTTATTCTTTCTTATCTAATGGATAGTCTCTCAGTCTTTGGTGCCAATTTTTTGCTATAACTCTTTTATGGCAAGAAGAAGTTAATAATGTTCCCCAGCAGAGGTATACTACGGAGCCATCCTAAAGGATAGAACTAAAATTATCCTAGGACGGTATTTTCGATAAAAAAATTAAAATAAAAAAGTGAAAAATAAATTTAGAAAAAAGTAAGATCTCTGTTGGTTGTTGCCCGTTTAATAATCTACATGAAGAGAGGATGGAAATGTGACACGTCTAGGAAAATAACTAATCATTTTTGGGGAAATTTATTTAAACAAAAGTATAAAAAAACAATAAATTTACTAAAATAAATAAGCGTTATCGTTCATATTCAACAAAACGTTTATAAAAATCCCGCTCGTAAGGAGCAGTAAGTTTTCCTTTACCTCCTGCGCCGCCATTTTTACCACCGGCTCCGCCTCCATTGTTTCCACCTGCTCCACCGTTGTTGTTATTGTTGTCTTTAGGCAGCTGGGGCGGGGGAGGGGGAGGAGGCAACTGTGCGGCTTTTGCCAATCCCGCTGCTGCCTTGGCTGCAGCTGCTGCTGCGTTAGCCGCTGCGATTTGTGCGGCTGCTTGAGCTTTCTGCGCAGCTGCTTGTGTAGCTTGAAAGTCGATTCTAACGCTTTTCAATTGTTGCCCTAATTGATCCAGTCTCTGTATCGCTGAGCCCACCATAGCTTGTTGTGCTGCTAACTCACCAGCGGCTTCCGAAGCTGCTTGAGTCACATGATCAGCAGCCGCCTGAGCTGCATTTAGGGTCTGTTGCAAGACATTAACGTGAGCGCGAGCTTCCTGCGCAGCACGATTTGTCGAATCCGCGGCTCTCTGCGCTTGCATAAGCTGCTGTTGCTCACCCGTCAGCGCCTGTTGTGCGTCTCTGAATTGTTGCTCGAGTCCTTGAAGGATAATTTGTTTCCCTGCTAATGCGGCTTGGGCTGTAGCTGATGCCTACACGTGAAGAAGAAAAAGAACTGTAGGTTTCGTTGAATAAGAATGCATAACTTCATAAATGAAGTCAATTTCATGTAAAGATAAAATAAAATGGCTATTAAACAGCAATAAGTGTCTTTAAAAAAACAGAATGGCCACGACGTAAAGTGTGTCTCTTTATATTTTGTGCTTCCCCCGCCCTACATCATTTATCAAGTTTTAAGATTTTGCCAAAACCAATAGACAAATGAGCATCGCAAATCGGCCAAAAAAAACAAATTTTGTTTTTTTTAATGTAATACCCAGTATATTATTTTTTATTGGAATTTTAGTAATCTCCTGATTTCAACAATGAATATGTGCTGTATATTTACTCAAATGTTGATAAAACTAACGGTTTTATCAATATTTTACGTTGAAAAAAAGCAGACTCATTAAGCTTTATGTTCAGACAATCTTGTTTCGCATATGCACAACTGTCATATTTATTAGAGGTGGCTTTGAAGGTGTTTTCCGACCACCGTATATCCAGATATGAGTTGCAGCAATATTTGCTGCATTTGTAAAATAAAACTGCACTGTGTTAAGTTTTTCTTGAGTTGAATATCCCATAATATAAAGAAATTAAAATAAAACTGGAGTTTTGATAATGATAGCTAAGCAATCATCATTATCTGACGATCACACCAGTTTTCAAGGTAAGCATATTTTTTTTCTTTGATGTGAGATATCAAAAGAACAATTAGAGTAAATACATAACATGTACATAATCCTGAAATTGGGATATTATAAGGATTCTAATAAAAAAATAATACACCGGCTGTTCCATTAAAAAAAAACAGAAATGTATGTTTTTTGACAGGTTTGGATAGTTTGATTTGATTATTCTGATAAGAAATCCTGGCGGTTCAGGCAAAACCTTACAATTCTTACATTTAAAGCTTTTTTATCTCTAAAAATAAAAGCTATAGGAGCCCCAAAACGTAAGGAAACACCTAGTAGCAGATTCTTTTAAATGCTTCAAATTCTAATATATCGACATCGAAATATCTTTTAGAAATGTTAAATTTGCTAGTTTAAACTGACGCCAATTATATATTTTCATGTAAAAAAGTTAAAACATCTTTTGAATAACGCTCAATTATGATGTTTGTAGTGAAGTTTGTTTTAAATTCAATTTCCAGTTGAAAAATTATTTCAAAAAGTTCGAAGTTTTTTTTAAGTAGTGAAATGCTTCAAAAAATAAGTTTCAATTTACGCCTACATGAATAAATTAGACCGTGAGCATTGATAAAAAAAATAAAATACATTACTTTACACTATCATGTACTTTAAACTAAATGAAAACATGATGTAACTGCAAATTATACTCAAACATTCGTGGTAGCGATGGTTTGCCGAACTGAAAACCATTCATCCAAGTAGTAATGCTAAAAAAAAATTCGAATTTTTTATTTGATTTAAAATTTTATTTAGATTTTTCTGATCTTTAATGGTATTTTCATTTGTTTTTTGGTTCTCTATATTATTATAAGTTTTTTATGTACATTTCTTAGGTCAATCTGAATCTCAAATATGTATATTTCCTAAATTACTTTTAGTTTTTTTGCATTTTTAATTAAATTTTTAAGTTAAAATTATTTTTTTACTTACTTCTACTGTCTGATTCATTTATATTACTATTTAGACAAAACGTGTTTTTAATAGCGGAAAACAAAAAAAAAAAAGTTTTGCGCATTTCAAGATAGTTTCATAAAAAAAAAATGTTTTGAGTATAGCCTTTATTAAAGATTATCGCAATTTAGAACAATGTTCATTTTTAAAACAAATTTAAATAAAATTGAGTATTAATATATTTTTGTTCCACGTTATTGAGATTTATTCTAGTTAACAATTTATTTTTTTATATTTCTTTTTTGACTTAAATTAATGGATTATTCAAAGGGTTAGTTGTTTTTCTTTTATGGGTTAAATTATTCGGGGTTTTAGGTCATCTAGATAGTATCTATATGCAGAAAAACCTTTAGTGTTGACAAATTAATTAATTATTTCATTTTTGGTAATAGTATTTTTGTCCATATTTTTTGTCATTTATAATGGTTAGTCTGATAGATGTCGTTTGGGTGTTTTACATTATTAGATACTTTTACAATCCTTGCGATTTATAATACACTGCAAATAATACAAGAAGCACAAATATTGCCAATCCTTATGGTATTGGACTCTATCTAAACATAGAGTCTGTCAACTAACTATAAAAAGTCTGTGACCTAGTCTGGCTCCAGCAACCACCAGACGACTTTTTAAAAATCTACTGTATTTTTATAGACCCGGTATATTAGCTCAAAGTACAGTTGAATTACGATCTAAATTATCAAAGGGTCAGCTTACTATGAATAAATAATCTATAAAATCAGACGAACAGTTACAACATATTTTTTCTGACTTATTTTAATAAAGTGGATTTTTTCTTTGTTTTCTAAGAATTCAAAGAGGGGTGTTTGAACAGGAACTTCGCTTTAGGTTACAGATAAATATGAGACTGTGAATTGTCTTATTTAAAAACAAATATATGTTATGACATTTCCGGGAAATTGTATTTGAAATGAGACTAACAGAAACATGATTAAGACGATTTCAGGGGTAACCCTACAGTAATCATTCAGATATGTTTCTTACTCCAGCTGCAGACTGCGCAAGCGTATTCTTAGCCACATAGGCCGCCTGATAACCGGCTGCATCTTGGTTATTGACCGCATCCTTGGCCGTATTGGAAGATCCCTCAGCGATGCTCCTTAAACTGCTCCCAACACTGAGACCCTGTTTTTTGCCTCCTGCTGAGCCAGCTTGACCACCCTGATCGGAACCACCGGAACCACCCCCTCCTCCTCCACCACCGGTCTGTATATTGGTGTGGTACTCGATGTCAAAATCCGTGAGCACGTTGACATCCTCGTATTCTTGAGTGTAGAAGGATGGTACCACTAAAACAAAATTTACTGTGAAAAACTAAAAAGATTTACCCTAACTACGCCAAAAAAAAGTTACCAGTTTAAATATTTTAAAATTTAGAAATACATAAAAATTAAATTCGGATTTCAAAGCAATAATTTTTACAAATAGTAAAAATTTGATGTACGTACTTTAAAATAAAAATTCATATACAACATACGTATTCGTATAAAACAGATTTTCCAAGAAAACGCTTAAACACTATAAAATTCTACTTAAGGATTAAAAAGTTTTACATTAACTTTCAAGCGATTCCAAACTCAAACACAATGTACTTATGTTCGAAATTAGAAATAACAGTATTAATTAAAGTAATGATATATTAATTAAAATCAACATTAAGAGATGTCCTAGTAACTAACTAAAAATAATAAATCTATTCTAAAACAAAAACCACTTGTTTTAACTTTAAAGTAAAATACTTTCATGGCTCAACACAGAGTAAACATTTCATGAAAATATTTTCACACATAAATTTTACATATGAAAGAGTACTTACGGGTACATGATATGCAAAATATCAAGAACAATCTCATCTTCCTTAGCTGAAATGATAAAAATCCATTTAGTGATAAAACAGCACAAAATAACACCAATCACAACACTTATAATCCACCTACCAAAGAAACATGTAATCCTCAACGGCACTTATTCAACCTATGGGGGACTGAACAGAATTAGCCAATTCCCGGTTTTATACCAATATTGATCTGAACCTAATCAGATTTTTGGGAGGGGACAAAAATGACACTCTGTATGAAATAAGCAGAAATGGCAAAAAGAGAGAAACCAAACGATTAAAATTTTTATTTACAGGTTTTTAGGAAGTGAATGAAATGGAACAATTTAAGTATCGAATCGATTGGAACAATATTTTTTTTTAATAATAAACTATCGTCGGTGTGCGGTTGCAGACGAAAATTTCACTTTGTATTCGACGTTGGGATCATTTTATTCATTAGATCATATGACAGTCACTATCCTCTAGCTGAAATGGTTTATATAATTCAACAATTTTCAACGCTTCAGTTTTTATATTATTGACACATATTAATTTGGTAATGTATACAACATTTAACAAGATAATAAAAATAAATTACTATTAAAGGTAAAAGTACTTCAAGAGGTAAATTTGTTTGCTTTGGTACGCCAATTGCAAAAGCTAATATTAAAAACTATTTTCTCACACTAAGGGTGCCATATTTTAGTGTTGAAATTAGGACAAGTATGGGTAAATGCATTATAGTCCAGCTAAATTAGACCAAAAAGAGGCCGTGGTTTTCATTAATTGGCAAAAAGCTGGAAATGATTTTATTTCACTTTGTGCATCTCAAACAAGAGTAATATGAATGTGCGATGGTTTCTCAGGTGAGTCAAACTTTCGGAGCTAAAAAACCACGAAGTTTTGGCTTCTTTTTTAATTTTTAACTTACAACCTAAAGGGCATATTGTACAGAAAATTTCAATCTTACCAAAATTAAAGAGCATTAAATGGTACATCGAATGACCTCAGCAGTCAAAGATGAGCAAATTTTTCGATTTCGAAAAGTGCATTACGCTCATTTTCAAATGTAAAATACGGAAGATCTAGAGCATCAAATTTTGCGTTCAAGCAACAGAAAGCTGAAAAAAAAATTCTTAATTAACAAGAGACTCACTTTATGAAAAATCAGTGTAAACACAGCATAATATTGTTCCTTCCCTTAAGTGTCTGGATAAGAGCATACTTTTTTTAAATTTTCAAATAAATATTTAACAGTGTAATTTTTTTTTTTAGTTTTGAGGCATCATAAGAGCTTAACGCCCGTTGCGAGCAGCTTTTCGAATATTAAAGTAAAATTATTAATAATAGAGATAGATTTCCGGAGTTTGGGACTTTCAATTGGAAATGTCTTCCTCTTTAAGATTTTTTTTTTAATTTCTTAAAAGGTAATAGTTTCCGAAATATTTGCAAAAAACTAAACTTTTTTTTTAAATCTTAATTTGTTAATTTCTTTTGAATTTTATTGCGTGATTCCGAATCCAACGAGGCCTCACTCATATTTTTACTAGCAGTAGCGATAATTAGCATCATTTTGAGTTTGTGAACTAGGCTATCCGTGTTTGATGAAGTATACAGAAATTGAATCACCTATTACTTATTTAAACAAAACCATTAAGACTAATTTATTAATACTCCAATGCATTTAAATTTAATACCGAGACTGTCTTGTTCAAAAAAATGTAGATTTTGTTAATTCAGGCCCCCAAGGGATATCTGTCATGGTTTCGAGTAGACACTAGAATTACAGAACTCCTCCTTTTTGAATTCTGTGAAAAAGTTTCCTGGTCGTGCCCTTCTCCTCCAGACATGAATAAACTCTGCCTACCTTTTTTAGGGACTACCTGGCTTGCTTCTTTTATCTCACTCTCCCCTGTCACATTCCCTATATTGCTTCCTTTCATCAGCAAGGGAAACCTTGCCGCTCCTAAGAGGAGCCACTGTTCTATAATGGCATGATCATGGTGGTAATTCGGGGTAAACTTAGTATTGTTAAAAAGGGGTTGAACACGACACTCTGATAGGATTTCTCCATTAGTGATGCTATGTTCTGTTAAGACATGGCTAGCATGACTGGTGGTATTTAATTTAGTTGATTTGAGCCGTTGCAAACACGGCACACTGATGGGATGTCCCTACTAGGAATGCCATGTTCTATGAAAGAATGGTTCTGGTGGAAATGTTGTTGTAAATGCATATTATTTATGTTTGTTGTGACATAGCCATCGGATGCGTTACCTCAATCTGAGATACCATGTTCTAAATAGGAATGACCCTGCAGATTTGTATTATTTTTCGCCGCAGGGTTGAGTTTGAGTAGTATTTTGTCCTGTAGAAATTTTTAAACCCAAATGGACCGCAGGCGGTCGTCCAAATCAAATTAATTAGTTAGCTCTGAGGCCATAGAGTTGACACAAGCGATACTAGTGACAGTAATCTGGAATTCTGACTACTAATTATCTTTTCATTTAGTACGAGTGTGTTAAACTTGACCAGTGATAGCGACGTTGGCCGACGAGTTCATTAAGCAATCTATGGTGTTTTTTGTCGTCAGTTAAAGACTCGAGATCGACGTTACAAGTAGTTTTAATTATCTTAAATAAGTTTAAGAATAATCCAACAAACACAATATTTTGAGAGTAGCGACGGGGAAGATTTAATGGGAAAAAGTAAAGTCCTGTTAGTCGCTTAAAAACTAGCAACTCAGACGCCGAGTGGATAGTTTAAAACTAGCTTTTTATAAGTTTCAGTGACGTGACGTGGATTTAAGAACGGGTAAAGCGCAGGTAGCTGGGTGGACAGCGCCGTATTAATTATTAATTATCCATAGCTTTGGAGCGGTTTTTAAGACTTAGGGGAAATAATATGAATTAATAAGATTTTAAATAAATTTTTTTGTTCTTAAAAAACAGTTATGTACCTATATCTTAAAGTTAATTTCGATTCGATTCGATCCATGCAATACTGCTTCCGCCTCCGATGATCCGAGCGCACTAATTTACATTAATTCCAAAGCGAACAAGCGCCTGCAGCCTGCAGCAGCAGTTTTATGCCGCTCCCATCTCTATTTGGCTTACGGATATTTACCATTGCGTTGCCATAGCAACTTCTGTAAACAAATCTAAGCGCAAAAGCCTGCGTGCGGGGGGAGTCTGATGCGGAATTTATTACTGCTGATTGTGATTTCTCAACGGGTCGCTCTTATGGTCATTATTATTTTTTGAGCATATAACGCACTAGTTTTGATAGGGAATAATGGTATAATTAAGTAAATAATGTGAATTTATATAAAACATACTGCATTTTAATAACAAAAATATACATTATAAAATGCCTAATATTTTAAAAATATTTTTGTTTTTAAGTAAATTGATTGGAAAATGTAAGTGAAGCGGCGCTTCACCCGCGTCCCCTGACTTGCAGTTTAATTAGCACAGTTCTTAATTACGCCATTATTTCTTTGATTAAATTTTATTTGTTTCACTTAAAATGTTCTGGAGTGAATGTTTTCAGTTAGTCACCGGTTTAGGTTGTTATTACAATGAATAAAACATACAGTCTTTTGCTCGCAAACATTTTTAAAAAACATATTTTACAAAAATGTATTCCTAAGATATAGGGATAATAGAATTTTATATTATACTACGATATAGTTACTAATTTATGTAATTTTCTGGCTCATAGAAATTCGATTTCCCAGACGAATGTGGGTAATTTTGGTTTCAAACGTCATGAGCCTGCAAAAGAGCCACTTTTGTTTTTTTTTGGGTGTATCCATGAGTAGGAATAAATAAAACTTGCTCCCTGAACGCAAAATTTGATGCTCTAGAACTTTTGCATCTTACATTTTTCATTTCGAATAGCCGTTTTAGGTTACAGGCCTTTGAAAGTGAGCGTAACGCACTATTTAACCGAAATGGAAACATTTGCTCATCTTTGATGAAACCGCTGAACCAAATTTAATAGTTTATGAACCCTTTAGATGTTATAAGCCACAAACTGAAAAAAGTGTCAAAATTTCGTGGTTTTTTGACTCCCAAGAGTTTAGCTCACTTCAAAAACCGTCGCAAACTCATATTGCTCTTATCTGAGATGCCCAAAGTGAAATAAAATCATTTCCAGCTTCTTAGGAATTAATGGAAAGCAAAAGTCTAATTTGACTGGGCTATTTACTAATTATTACTTAAATAATGAATAAATCTGGTTTAAGGTGATATGGTAAGTGTACCAATACATTTTTAGATTTGCAATTTGTTTTTACTTGTAATGTCTACAAAAAAATATCAAGTAAAATTTTGTCATATATTGGTATTATTGCGGAGGTAGGTATTTAAATTTACCTTCTTTACGTGAACTACGAGGGCTATAGCCTCCGTCGTAGACAGGGCCCCAGCACAGAGCTGGCGAGAGGTGGTTTTGCGGTAATTTACCACTGAATTGTCGTAGGCCTACATGCGGTGCGGCAGAGGCCTTGCGAGGTATAGGCAAGAGGGGGAATAGCAGCTTATCAGGGAAGTGCAAGAGAGAAGATTTTTTTTTCTTTGTTGACCTAACAGTTGTTTGTAAAGAAAGGCTTCATAAAACCTCGCGCTGCTCAGGATCCCCCTCATTTTTCTTAAAAGCCCTAGTGTCTCATAAGCGGCGTACAAACCCGTGGATATTTTTAGTCATAAGTAAATTGTTGCAGGTCTCAGGGGCCCCTAAATACTTAAAGCCCCAGTTCCCAGAACTCCTTAATCTGGCCTTGCATACATAATATCCATTCCAGCCGTAAGAGAGGCGCGCACCCCACGTGGGCGGCGCCGGCAGAAGACAAATACAACGATCGCGTCATGTTCAAATTTATTCGTAAAAGGGAAGTATTGTAATCGTAAAAAAATTACCCTCCTAGGTTTTTCCAGATCGCGTTTTAGGACCACTAGATACCAAAAAAACATATCTTCTCAATTCCGTCGGTCAGACAGACCGCAGCATAGCTCAAAAGTTACTTACTGAATGACTTCAAATTTCAGTCAAAAATCAGGGGACATAAGGGGATTGTCAAAATCCAATATGTCGAAACAACATGGCGGCCTAGTGAAATGTTAAAAAAATATGATCTAAAAACTACGTAGCCAATTTACCTGAAATTTTGGTACGAATTCAAGATGACAAAACAAAATGACGACCTGGTGAAATGTTAAGAAAAGATTACTAAGAAACATATCCAATCAAAAGATGGCGGAACAAAATGGCGACCAAATAAAATGTTTGCAATCGTTAAAAAAATCCCGCTCCAAGGTTTTATATAGCTTCAAGTTTTAGCATTTCTAGTTCCCCAAAAACATGTTTTCTCATTGTGGCGGAACAAAATAGCGGCCTAGTGAAATGTTAAAAAATCACTAAAAAGGTATTATCCGAATTACCTCAAATTTGGCACAAACGTCGAGTGTTACATATGAATGAACTGGTAAAATTTTGGTATGAATCCAAGATAGCGATAGTTAAAAAATCAGCCTGAAAAATAACTTATTAGATTAATTTCAAAATTTGTGTAAGCAGAGTGTGATATAGAGATAAGATTCATAACGAGGGAAGTCACGGGTAAAGGAAATTTACCAACTTTTTTTTGTATGTGGAAAGAAAAACTACCACTCCTATTCTAGTTCCCCCCTCCCTGCATTGCGTGGTTATACTTTTGCCCCTGATGATGTCTTTCTTAATGATGTACTGACTAATAAGAATAAATTTGAACGTGACGAGATCGTTGTATTTGTCCTGCGCCGGCGCCTTCCACATGGGGTGCGTATGCAATGCCAGATTAAGGAGTTCTGTGGACTTGGGCTTTAAGTAATTAGGGGGCCCTTGGGACCTGCAACAACGACTAAAAAAAATCCCCGGGCTTGTATGCCGCTCAGGCTTTTAAGTAATTGAGGAGGATCCTGAGCCCCGCGGGGTTTTATCAAGCCTTCCTTTACAAGAACAACAAAGAAAAAAAAAGATCTTCTGTCTAGTACTTCCTTGATAAGCTGCTATTCCCCCTCTTGCCCATACCTCGCGAGGCCTCCGCCGCACCGCATGTGGGCCCTACGACAATCCAGCTCTGTGCTGGGGCTTGGGGCTATAGCCCTCATAGTTTCATGATATTTTTTTTAGACATTAAAACTACAAAAAGAATCTAAAAATGTATTGGTGCAGTTACCATATCACCTTAAACCAGATGTGTCCATTATTTAAGTAAGAATTAGTAACTGCCCAGTCAAATTAGACTTTTGGTTTCAATTAATTCCTAACAAGCTGGAAATGATTTTATTTCATTTTGAGCATCCCAAATAAGAGCAACATGAGTTTGCGATGGTTTTTGAAGTGAGCTAAACTTTTGGAAGTCAAAAAACTACGAAATGTTGGCACTTTTTTTAGTTTTCGGCTTATAGCATCTAAAGAGTGTATTAACTGTTAAATTTGGTTCAGCGGTTTCACCAGAATCAGCAGTCAAACAAATAAAGTTTAATCAAAAATGTAAGGATGTAATTAAGTGTGATAATTAAACTGCAGGTCCCGTGAAACACTTTTTCTAAAATTTTTTATAAAAGTAAACCGAACTTTGCGTCAGCGCTGAGGATTAAATAAAACTTATAAAAACCTAGTTTTAAGCTATCTACTCGGCGTCCGGGTTGTTCAATAAGTAATTTGTGAGCTATGCTGCGGTCTGTCTGACCGACGGAATTGAGAAAATAGGTTTTTTTGGCATCTAGGGGCCCTAAAATGCGATCTGTAAAAACCTGGGAGGGTGATTTTTTTACGATTACAATGCTTCCCTTTTACGAGAGAAGTAATATATATATATATATATATATATATATATATATATATATATATATATATGTATGTACATATACATATAAATATATATATATATATATATATATATATATATATATGTATGTACATATACATATATATATATATATATATATATATATATATATATATATATGTATATACCTGGTTTGCTACCTTTGTCTTTTAAAACACCCGAGAAATGTAAGAAAAACCTTGCCATAAGAGGCACTGTGTTACATAGTGGAATTCATGGGAATACATTGCCTTATGACAGGATTTTTTTCAAACTTATTGTCTTTAAAGTTATCAAACCAGGTATATTTACAATTAGAAAGACGATACCCATTTGATGGGCATATAATATTCAGGGCATTTCATTAAAAAAAATGCAACTTTGCTTTGCCTCGATTTTATGACCAATCCTACATAATCATTTTTTTTTCTCCAATAGATTTTTAAAAGTCTTTTCTATTTGACATTTGTTGCTAGCTCTGTTACTTCTAGAAATATTCTACCGTTTGAGTACATACCAACGACCCGTATGTACAGGGTGTCGGGTTAAATTTTGACACCCACCTACAGCCTTTTTTATGAGTTATATCGAAAATGATTATTATAAAAGTTGTAGGGATTGTCCCAAACCGCCAGGATTCGTTAGCAGAAGAAATAAATGATTATCGGAAATTAACGAAATGAGCATCAACTTTTTTATTTTAAAGAAACACCCTGTATAATATATGTCCGTCAAATGGGTCGCTTTTTGGTGATTATAAATTTACTCGCTTTGATGCCGTAAGAGGCACATATATTCCCATCGACTCCAGTGATAGACCGTGTTCCGTCTCTCTCTGACACACTGCCTGTTTTGGTAGGGTTCTTCTCAAATTTGTCTCTTAAATATATCTGGTTTTAATCTATCAAGACATGCCACTGCAGGACTTTTCCTGTGTATCCTCTGTTACACTAATTTCTACAAATGGATGGTGCTCCAGTGGGGTCCTCGCTATCACCAGTAGTCGCGAATTTATTCATGATATACTTCGAGAAAGAAGCTCTTGAGAAAGCAAGTTTAAAGCCCAAATTATGGATTCGTTTTGTGGATGACATTTATTATATGGCAACATGATCATGCAGAGCTCGAAAAATTTCTGACTCACGTAAACTGAATCCACCCGAGAATACAATTTACTCTAGAGTTAGAGGAAAACAACAAACTACCATTTTTAGGTGTTCTGGTCACAAAACTCCATAACGGACATTTCGAATACACCGTGTACAGAAAACCAACACATACAGACAGATATTTAAATGCAAGATCACATCATCACCCAGCACAAATTCAAGCTGTGGCCAATACCCTAATATCCAAATCCGTGCGATTAACTGAAACACAGACGAGACAAATGAACTTTAGTGCTTTACAGAAAAACGGCTACACAAGTCGCACCATAGAGAAAGCTATTAATCCACAGGGTTCCCAAACAACAAACAACAAAAATTATGACCCCGGAAAGCAACAAGTAGTCCTACCATATGTAAAAGGCACAACAGACAGAATCCAAAGAATTCTTAGGAAACACAACATACAAACAATACACAAGCCATAAACAAGTATAGGTAAACTACCTCCCAAAAAACCCAAAATATAAAATCAAACTAGAAAACCGCGGAGTATATAGCATTCCGTGCCAGGATTGTGAAAAGATGTACGTGGGGCAGACTAACAGGCGAATATCAGCAAGAGTAGAAGAGCATAAACTCAGCATCAGAAACAAACAAACAACCTCAGCTTTATTCCTATATCATCAGGAAACCAGCCACAAAATAAATTTCGATGGGTGTAGGGCAGAATAATCAGAGAAAGCTTCGAAAAGGCCAAATGTGATTTTGGCGAAACGTCAGCAAAACTGTTCTTTTCAGAACGACAGTAGTAAACGGATGTACACCCGGAATGAAAACTAAACTAAACTTAAAGGTCACTTTAAAAATATTACAAGGCTTAACTAACATAGTGCTCCTTAATAGAAGACTGACATCTGAATTTGGAAGTTGAAAAGTTGGAATTGGCGACAGGAAAAAAATCTGCAAATTAGATTATTGATTTACTTTTACGTAATGCAACAGGCTTTGGCACATATTAAAAAACAAGCAAAAATTATTGAACAATAGCAATAATAGATAAAACCATTCCTAATCTACAGACCAATAAAAACATTTTAATTAGCGAAACTAAATATTGCAAGACGAGCAATTTTCCAATTATCGCAGAAGCCTGGTTAATTTGCATTCCAAGATTATTTCTTTCAGGGAATGGATTGGTTAACTCGTTGTTTACGGTTGAATGTATTTTGCGAATAATGACTGAAATGCGGTTTTGGTCTTCCAAATTCAGTTTTACTATTTATTTTCCTACTGCACAAAGGAATGTAAAAATGTAAGAGAGAAATTTGAGAAAAACCCTACCATAAGAAGCAGTGTGTTAGAGAGAGACGGAACATGCTCTATCATTGGAGTCGATGGGAATATATTGCCTCTTACAGCAGCATTGTTCTCAAATTACTCGGGTATCTTTAGAGGTAGAGGTATGGAAGCCAGTAAATTTATAATTAGCAAAAAATGACCCATTTGACGGACATATATTATACAGAGTGTTCCATTTAAAATAACAAAGTTCATGCTTATTTCGTTACTTTCTGATGTTCATTTGTTTCTTCTACTAACGAATCCTACAACTTTTATAATAACCATTTTTTTATATAACTCATAAAAAAGGCTGTAAGTGGGTGTCAAAAGTTAACAGGACACCCTGCACATACGGGTCGCTGGTATGTATTGAAACGGTGGAATATTTCCAAAAGTAACAGAGTTAGCAACAAATGTTAAATAGAAAAGTCTTAGGACTTTGGACTTAGGAAAATAATTATATTAGGATTGGTTAAAAAGTCGCGGCAAAACAAAGCTACTTTTTTTTAAATGGAATGCCCTGTATATTATATGCCCATCAAATGGGTATCTTCTTTCTAATTGTAAATATACCTAGATGATACCTTTATCTTTAAAGACAATAAGTTTGGAGAAAATTCTGTCACAAGAGGCAATGCATTTCCATGAATTCCACAACACAGTGCTTATTATGGCAAGGTTACATTACATTTCTCGGGTGTCTTTAGAGACAAAGGTATCAAACCAAGTATATTTATAATCAGCGAAAAGATTCATTTGATGGTCATATAATGTATAGGGTATTATACTATTTTAAAAAATGCAACATTGTTTTACCGCGATTTTATGACCAATCCTGCATAATTAATTTTTCTTTAGTCCAATAAATTTTAATAAATCCTAAAATTTCTTAATTTGACAATTCTTGCTAGTACTTTTAGAAATAATCGACCGTTACCATACATACCAGCGATCCTGTATAAATCCATTGTTTGTTAGGACCTACAGGCTAAACACTTGGACCGATTTTCACGAGTGAAGATTTAAAAGATACGTCTGTATCCCGCGAGTGTTCTTAGCTAGGTGCCTAAAAAAAATAAAATAGTGGAAATAGTACTACATTTTGTCCAACATAAACATAAATATTTTTGTATGATCGTGATAGGTATCAAATTGAAGTGCTCACAAAGACGATTTTAAATATGCAGGGTCTTCCATACTTGCATGCTGACTCACGATATGATCTTTTTGACTAATTTTAAGTAGGTATAAAAAAATTTATATATATATATATATATATATATATATATATATATATATATATATTTTTAAAAATAAAAAAAAACACGAAAATGAAAATTTTAAAAACAGAACATCACAATAAGAAACGTGAATTTTTGAGATGATTAACATAAAGAAAAATGCAAACGCAATAAATAATAAGTACGAAATAGCTTATTTAAATAAAATATATCATAATATTCTAATGTAACATATATAGTCAAATTGTGCCTAGCAATAAATGACCAACAAAAAAACCAAATTCTTAAGATAAATATTTGCCGTGGAAAGAAGGAACAACTTTTAATTCGTTTCAGTACTCTTTGTCACCCGTACACGTATACGTTTACTGTTTTGTATATGTAAATTATTTTGTTTAACCTGTACGTGTTCAAATGTAGTGACGATTTTGTTCTATTTTTTCTCTATATGTTAGAATAGAATAGAATAGAATAGAATAGAATAGAATAATATATTACCAAAAATATACAAATTTGTACATTGTGTCGTCAATAATTTTACAATAAACAGAAAAAAAATCAAGAATTATATAAAATATAAAAGAATTATATAAAATATAAAAGAATTATATAAAATATAAAAATCGTATACTGTATGCATAAACAAACGTTACTGTATTCGTCAAAATTTTAATACAATGTCGAAATAAAAACAACATAAAACAAAAACAAATTACATAAAATAAAATAACAGTAAAACAAACAAAATACTAATATTTAACATAACAAACAGGTAAACACAAAAAACAGTGCGGCTAGAAATAAAATAAATATTGAAGAAGCCAATCTAAAAAACAAAGTAACCAGGCAGCAGGCGAAAAAACGCAATAATCGTATTTATGCTAATGTCCAAAAAAACTCCTTGATAGAATAGCAACACTTAGTCAGTACAATGGATTTCACCCCAGCAGTAAATTTTTTGCCACGCAACATGCGTATATCCAATGGTAAGCCGTTGTAGAAATTAATACAATTGTACAAAGGAGATCTCTTAAAGAACGATGTTCTATGAGAGGGGATCATAAGAAAGTTCCCTCCTCGCGTGTTGTAGGTGCTCCCCGATCCCAGCTCACCAAACATGGATCTGTTATTATTTACTAGGAAACGTGAGAATTCTCCTTTGCAAAAAAACGTCTCTGCAGCTCTCGCGCATATCTAAACCAAATATGAGACGCAAAATTCTTTTTTGATTAACAAAAACCCGTTTGCTCTGAATACCTGCATTGCCCCAACAAATAATATTATTTGACATATGACTAAATGCCAGGGAGTAATACGCCGACAGAAGGCCATCAATGTCAAGGGTATTCTTTAAACTCCGAATAGCTAAATACGCAGAGTTAAGCTTACCACAAACATAGTCTACATGGTCATTGAGCGAGAGCCGCGAATCAATAATTGTACCTAAGAATCTATTGCTACCAGCAAACTTAATAATTAACAGTTTTTTTTATATTTAATATTAGTTCATTTCTTTGGCACCACGCTTCCATACTCTTACAGACATTCAAGATCTTTCCACTCAAGTCGTCCACACTTTCGGCACAATAGTAGTATCATCAGCATACATCGTTACATTTCCCTGATTAATATATAGCGGGAGATCATTTGTATATAGAATAAAAAGCAGTGGACCCAAAACTGAACCCTGCGGTACACCAATATTTACTGGACACGCCCTAGACTTTACACCGCCGTACTTAACTACAATCTCCCTTTCAGACAAGTATGATTCAATCCACTGTAGAAGTGTTCCGCGAATTCCCATATTATATAATTTACTAATGAGGAAGTATTTATTTATTGTGTCAAACGCTATTGACAAGTCAAAAAATATCGTGACCACCAGTTTACCTGCATCTACACTCTCGTAAATCTGGTTTAGATACTGATACGAGGCCGATTCTATAGATTTGCCCGATAGGAAGCCATGTTGTGCGGAATTTAGCAAATTATATCTGTCAATAAAATTTATGATTTTGTTATAAACTAGACGTTCGAATATTTTTGAAAATACACTAAGTAAGGATATTGGACGGAAATTCTCAATGTTATCACGAGCACTTTTCTTATGAATAGGTACTACATTCCCAGTTTTAAGTACTTTAGGAAAAACACCTTCAGAAAGGCTATGGTTAATCAGGAAAGTGAGGGGTAGCAAAACATGATTTATAATATTTTTAATTATATTTAGGTCGTCAAAACCTGCAGAGTTCTTGTTTTTTACCTGTTTGACAATCTGGATAATTTTATCACTGCTTACAGGACCAATTACTATACTATTAAAAACAAATGGTGGAATTGTACAGTGATAGGAGGAACATCCGCTCTTGAAGTTTTTTGGCAGACACAGCACTGAAGTATGCTACAAACTCATTCGCCACGTCCTTAGTATCCGAAACAGTCTCATTGTTGATAAAGAGTTTAATTTCACTTTGTTTATTGTTATGTTTATTTAATTTATCATTGACAATAGTCCATATGGTTTTAGTTCTATTAGCAGAATTGTTTATTTTGGTTTTAAAAAATTGCTGTTTGCAAGTCTTGATTTGCTTTTTGTATAGTTTCTTAAGGTTTAGATATTCTATGTAGACGTTATTGTTATTACTATTGCGATATATCCAGAATAGTCTATCTAAATTATTTTTTATGTTTGATAAATCTTCATTATACCAACCCTCAATACGTTGATTCCTTTTAATTTTACGATATTTATGTGGACAGCAAACATTTAGACAGTATATGATATCTTCCATAAACTGCATCCATAGATCATCACAACTCGGAAAAGGAGTCAGCGTATGGTACCAATTTAAGGACATCACCAGTTTGAGAGAAACTTAATATTGCCACCTGAAAGGTCCCTAGAAAACCATTTGGTTGGTCTCTGGGGCCACATCAGCGATACACTTTTCGCCCGATAAGTTAGCTACAAACCTATGAGCCAGATGATCACTAATATGTGGGTTAAAAACAGTGCAATGAGATAAATCACTGGAAATATTTGTAGCCACATAGTCGATAATGGACGAACTTGTATGGCCAGTTAAAATTGTGCATATTCTGGTAGGTTCAGATGTTGTAATATTTAAATTAAAAGAGGTGAATAGGTCCAATAATTGTTTTTTTGAAATATTATCAATAGAGAAATTTATATTGAAATCACCACAAAACACCAAATACTTGCAACGAGACGCCATTGCAGATAGCGCCGCGCTCACAGAGTCAAGAAATATGTCAATACTACCAGAGGGTGGACGATAACCACAAATAATACAACATTCCTTAGAGAATACACCACACAATTCACTGTGTAGTTCGACAGCTGTGTTCTCTAGATTACATGACCTAAAATTATCTCTAAGTTTATTTTTTATAAGCATAAGTGAACCACCGTGTTTTGAACTAACTCTACAAAAAAAATACACTAAGCCCTTAATATTTAAGTTTGTACAGTCTAAAGTAAGCCAATGTTCAGTAATACACATAATATCAATGTTCTCCAATCCTAATAGTTTTTCTAGTATATCTATTTTATTGCTAATACTCTGGATATTTAAATGACATACTACAAGATTCCCCCCTTTTTTGCCCTCATTATTATTATATTTACGTGTTATATCTCCGTTAGATCCCACTGGAAAAGACGTGGATATAAAAAATCCTGTGTCGAGTTACCAGAGACTGGATTAGAACTAATGGTAGTACTTGTATCTTTCATGCCCTCACAGTCAGCTCTCACAACATGTTCCACCACATCAAACAACACACTTGCAACATCTAAGTCAATCACATCCGAAACGTGGCTAGGCTTTTGTTCTCCACTCTGACTTAAATGAAAAAAAAGTCTTAATTGATTTTAATAATACTTTGCTATTATTAATTGAGAATTGAACATGCTCAGCCAACTGCCTGCACAGTCTGCCCTTGTTTAAACGATAGCATAGTTAATTTTTGAATTATGGACTAAGCGAATAGAAACGTTTCTATTGGATTGTTTAGACAAGAAATTTTTTAAATTATACATAAAAAATCATAATTTTGTCCTTGGTTTAACAGATCATACTTAAGGCAAAATACAATATTAGTATATCGACCTATTGAAAATAAATTTTCCAACAGATTAGTTTTACATATAAAAGCCTTGTCAAAATTAAGAAAACATACAACAGTGTCATAAGACGAAAAATCTTTGCTAATATTAAAAATTGAAATTGAAAGTTCTACAAGGTCAGCACCGCGTTTTATCCATCCCTCAATTGCGAATTTTGTACTATCTAGATGTTTTCTTAGGACTTGAGAACAATTCAGTCCAGAGTTATCACCATAGATCAATCCTTTAGGTTTGGAATCGTATACGAAAAAACAACCTCTAGGACACTATTGCACGTCAAGCTCTTCCCGAGAGGACTAATACGCCCACAAAAATTAAAACTCATGTCAAAAATCATCAATATAACAGAATGGTTTGGCGCTCCCGCTCCCCAGATTGTAATCCAATCGAACACGTACGGGATGCTTTAAAGCGGCGCACAGTGGCCGATTTTAGATATATTACTAAATAAAACTGCTCTCTTACTAATTCTTTTTTATGGTAAATGATTATCTTTTAATAGTTCTAATACTTCTAATGACAATGAATCGCTTTTTCGCCAAGGCAATTTTCTCAAACTTGTTATTACCGATCTGAAGATATTAATATATTATTCACAATCCTTTTGTCTGGCCTCCTGTACATCTTCTGACAATTGCCCAATTGGAACTGGGAAGGACTGAATTATATCCGCACTATGAATTAATATTTTATGGATTGACACTGGCATTTTATTCCAAGGATATTTCCAAACAAATAGTTCTGCAGTTTCTAAGCAGTAACGTTTAAATGTATTTGTTTTTATACTATACCCAGATGAGAGAGTACTTAAGATAGTAGCAAATCGCTTAACAAGCTCAACATCTATGCCGATGATATTAGCAGACTTCTCTGGATCTTTAAAAAACTTCCGGGCACTATTTCCATCATTCGTGTTTCCCCCTCCTTGCTTAGGGATGTCCACCAAGTGTCCCATCTCTGTTCTTAATCTATTCTGAATATACATTTTTTTTCTTCCACCCTTTTCTTTGCCTCATTTCTCTGAGCTTGCCAAAACTGGACTTCAAGTTTGTAGGAAAGATGAATTAGTGTTTCAAACGATCTTATTTGCGCGTGAAGTGTTGACAGTCTTAAAGCAAACGCACTTTCATTGCAAGGTCTTTTAACAACATTTTGCAGATCATTCATATGCTTTGGAGATGCTTGGCAAATGTAACAAACGGCACTGGCTCTATTTTTCATTACTGCATTACATGTCTTACCATCAACCATAGTTTTTAGAAAACTGTGCGTGACTGTGAAAGCTTTATCACCAAGAACTAAATGTGTAGGCTGTAAGCTATTAATTTCAATATCCATTCTATTAAATTCTTCTTCTATGACATCAAAAGTTTCTTTCGTGAAAGAAAAGCGGACTGGTCGACAGTAACGTAGAGAGGACGTTCGCGGATTGCTCCAATATTGTACTACTTTGTTATCAACGTCTCGTGTAAACAATTGTAGGGGAATGATGGAGATCATCAAAATATTGGAATCATTCTTATCGTCTTCATTAGTTAAAAATCGTTGTTTATATCGAGAATGACCTCCACTACCATCACATCCCCATTTCCATATACATTCTAAATTATTATTTTCACTGCAATGTGTTTCAAATACATCTTTTTGAACTAACGCGAGACGTTGGATTGTTAGATCGATCAAAGGTTGTAATTTAAGTTCGCATAATGTTTCTGTAATTGTTTTCGAATCAGCAGCTTTTTTATTTCAAGAACAGAGTCATACTTGGGGTAAATGTTAGCATTTTTTGTTTTTGCACTTGCTTGTAATAACTTATACTGATGTTTTGTAAGTTTTAAATCGGCAATTAATGCCAAGGCTTCTTCGGGCGTGCACGGTATTATCGCATTTGGAAAATTTGGAGTTTTCATCTCTTTAATACTCTTTGGAGAGCTAGCTGCAGCCTTTTTAATGACTTCTGCCAACGAACTTTTACCCTGCTGTTGGTAGGAACGTACAGTCGGGAATAAAAGTTCTTCGGGGGAATGGTTTAACAAGCCACTGACTTTCTCTTTTCTACTTCTATCACCGCATTCACTAAATTGCTTCTTTGGTTTACCCCTATTTTTCTTGTTCTGTTTTTCCTCTATAATATATATATTCTTCTAACCACTTCGATTCGGAATTTAAAAATCTGTCCAATGTTCGGTTGTGTTTTTTCCATTTACAAACAAGTTTAGTTTCTTTAGTGATTCATCTATGTTCTTCCTTTTTTCTGATATATATTTAACTATCTGTTCTGTGCAATGTTTAATCGAATGCTTAAATAACCCATTGTCGCGTATAAAATGGAATAATTACGCAAAAATGTTGATGTTTTGCATTGAACTAACACGGTACTTAAAACAACGTAAAACGGACATAGGGGCAAGTCGGGGCATCTAATTTTTATATTTTTATTAAGATTTCTAGTGAACCTTTAAGATGTCGCAAATTAGAAAGTAGAACTCGGTGGAACTTTTTTTATAAAGCTTCATTAACTTAAGAAATTTGTAAATCTGATCGGTGGAATATATACTTACATCTTTTATGATATTATTTTATTAAACATGTAAGCACGAATTTAATATATTGTGCACATAAGATACCAGTTACAACTACATCCATTTCAAATTTTTCACAACACAAGCTTGTTTCCACAATTTTTTAACAACGCCAAATCTTTCGCGGCTCACGTTTACTGCGATAGCACAAAATAGGATTCTACTCTAGATCATCTGTTTTGTCATGGGTAATGACAAAATGGCAAAATATGATACATTTGAGGGATATTATTGTTTTAAGATAACATTTTGACTCAATTTAATTTAATCTATCGAAGCATTTTTTAAATATTTTGGATGTAAAATTTGGCTTTTTGTCATGCTAGCGGTGTATAAATCGTCCTCTTTGCGGTGTTTGTATGCTCGAGCAATACCTTCTAGAATTATTGATGAATTGGTTGAAGCAATTCATGAAGAATGGCATTTAATTCCTCAAGAGTTAATAGACAATGTTATACCAAGTATGCCCAGACGATGTCGGGAGGTTATAAGAATTCGCGGAGGACCCACCCGATACTAGTACCTATAGTACCTACTTGTCTATAGTTTTTTATTTTACTTTCGGTTTTAAAAATAGTGTTTTAGTTAAAGTTAATTTTGCTAATAAATGTGTTTTAATGGTAAACATTGTTGTATCACTTTTTCACCAATAAGGTAGTATCATAAATTCAAAGTTGTACAAAAACCTTGATAATAAAAAAACGGAATAACTTGGCAAAGGTTTAAAAAAAATTGTTTTAAAGCATTGACATGAGAAGCATAAAATAAAAAGGGATTTGCTGTTTAACTCAGAAATGTTCTTAAATTTTGGGTAAAAAACAAGTGTGTTTGAATCACCCTGTATATTGAGGTTAATTGTGTCTTATGTCAAACTTCCTGCCAGAGAACAAAGGCTAATGTACCTTTAAAACAACAAAAAGTTGTAGGAGTCAAAAAATATAATATTACAAATATTACTAAAATTTTGTCTGAGTCGTTTCAGATTTCGATGAGTGCAATTCGCTAATCAGGTCGAAATCCAGGTCCGTGTATGTTTCATCAGTTTTCGTAATTTAAAATGGAAAATTAAATAACATTCAATAATAATAATGCTGTTCCAAAAATACTGCGTCAATAATACTGCCGACCCAACGCTATGCCATTGGTTATGAAGAGGCCAGGTTTTAACCCAGACCTCAACGCAGTTGAAAGATCTGCTGGATCGAAATAATAGACAGCGATATGTACCTCCAAAAACTATCCATCAGCTTTTGGTAGCTCTTAAGGAAAAGTGGGTCAGAGGACTTCAAGACAATATACGGAGGTGGACTGAAATAAGTGTATAATATTTTATCTTTTGGTGATGTTCAATTGTCACAACAAGGATACCATGATCCCTGACTGGAACATGTCCTGCAATGCCTCAGACGAAATGATCCATTTCAGTCAAACGTCGATCGCGATGTCGCTCTTTTTAGAAAAAGTGCAGTAACTTGAGATATTTAAGATATTTTTAATTCTGACGTTTCGGTTTTGAGATACCATTGTCAACTTTTTTTCTTATGGCCGCCATTTTGTTTTTAGCATACTTACAAAGAACTTTTTTTCCTTTCTTTTGATATGTAACACTTTATAAAAATATATTATTTTTATATAAAAAAAACAATGTTTATTTTTTGTTGAGTTGGTCATTACTGTGGAGGCCATTAGCATTTAGTGCATTCAAGATATGAAGGACTGTTAGTTTAAAACAAATGAATATGTTGAAACTGTCAGAAATTGTTAAGTGTTTAGTAAAATGACAGATATTTTCTCAAATTTGGAAAAATTTGACATGTTAGTGACTTGTATGAAAAATCAAAGAAATGCGGAGAGCGCGATTATTATGAAAATTGTCCGGAAAGACGTTAACCTGGAAGAAAGATGATCTCTACACTTGTTGCCAACCTACTTGAACATGGAAGTTTTAAAAAACCTCGGTCAAAAAAGTAACAAAAAGAGAATGGCAATTAAGATACAAACATCCAAGAATATTTTGGCAAATACATAAATGGTAAACAGAGAGCTTAATATTCGGAAGTCAACCATACATGAGGTTTTAGAAACACCCCATTATCGTCCATACCATCCCACCCTTATACAGAAATACATGAGGGTGATTTTGAGAGAAGATTATAATTTTGCAATTGGTATTAAGCTAAATGTCAAGAAAATCCTAATTTTGGTTTAAATATTTTATGCCCATTTTACTAATTGTGACATATTAAACAAACATAACCATTAAGCTGCAGACAATCCTCAGTTACGGGAACAACGGAGGATGCAAATTCGATTTGGCTTTAATATATGGTGTGGAATTTATAGTAAAAATTAATATCCATTTTCCTTGCTTAAACTCTTGTATTAAGGTATTATCTATTGAGTTCAATAATTTGTGGTTTCAACAAGATGGATACCCCGCTTACAATTCTAGGGAAGTGCAAATATTTTTATCAAAAAATTTTGGTGAATCTAATAAAGGTCTTATGAGATGACCTACCGGGTCTCTAGACTTTACCCCGCTAGACTTTTATTTATAGGAACTGAAATGAAGCCTATGAATTTGATCTCCCTGTATGGGATATACTATCAAATATTAATCGGAACACAATTCACCAGAATGGTATTAAATGAATGACAAAACTGTATTCAAAAAACGTCTGGCATTTTGAATTGTAACAATAAAATTTATTTTGTTACCTACCTACTTTATAATTTTCGTTTTTTTGAAAAGAAATCCTTAAACATTGTTTCCTCACATAAAAAACTCTTAGTATAGGGAACATCGTATTTAACATAAGAGTAGTTTTGGAGTTGGAAACGTTAATATTTGTTTTTTGTATGTTGCTTTTTACGCTAAATTAATTTTTATTTAATTTTTTTAGAGACAATAGCCATTAATTTAGGGTTTTGTTACATTAACACCTGATTTATTGTGCGACGTTGCCATAGTAAAGTGGAAACAAGTCTTAGAATTACTTAATAGCACGCATGTTAACATGTTTGTATTGTGGGCGATTTCAACTTGCCCAAAGAACAGTGGAGTAACGATCACATGGGAGTGCTTGCAGAGGGTGTAACAGCTGCGGCCCAGCCATTAGCGGAGATGTTGCCATATCTTAATTTATTTCAGTGTAGTACGTAATTCTTATGGAGTGATATTGGACTTGGTTTTGTGTGATATGTCCAAAATTAGTGTCATCATCCTGCGTTGGAAATAACCTTGCCCTGCGATGTGTGTAGTCCTGTATTGGAGTATGAACATAAGGTATATGATTTTAAAAGATCTGATTTTGTAAGTCTAGCTGCAATTTTAGGTAATGTACACTGGGATTATGTTTTATGAATCTGTTTGTACATTCAATAAAAATTAAAAGCAGATTTAAATTTCCTATGTGGTTTAATGATGATTTAAAACTAAATATACATATGAAACTGGAAGCCCATGAAAGATACAGACTAGAGACCTTAATGATTATAAGATTTTTGGTGATCTTAGAGCTAAGTGTAAGGTGCAATCCAGTGCATGTTATTTAAAATACATTCAAGATATAGAGGAGGGTGTTCAGTAAGGCCCAAAAAATGTCTGGAGATTTGTTCACAGTAAGACTAAAGATGGTGATATTCCAGCAAGAATCATGTATGGCGATCACGTGGTAACGGAAGGGAATGACATGGAAGATCTTTTTGCATTCTCTTCCGTCTACACATGTTCATCATCCCAGGATACCACTTTAAATATAAATAGTAATGCCTATGTCTCCATTAATTCATGCAGTGTGACAATCTCTAGGGTGTTGGAAAAATGATATAAAATTGATGTTAGCAAAGGCGCAGGGCCTGATAATATACCAACTCTACTTCTTAAAAACTGTGCTTTTTCCTTAGCAAGGCCTTTATAGCTTTTGTTCAACCAGTCTTTATGTAATGGCACTTTTTCAGATGCGTGGAAAACATCATATGTTGTCCCAGTTTATAAAAACACGGGAAATAAATCGAATGTAGAAAATTATCAGCCAATCACCCTGATCTCTGAGATTCCTAAATTGTTTGAATCATTAATTAATGTCCACTTAATTTTTGCTTTTAGAAATGTTATATCAACAAGACAACATGGGTTTATGGGTAGTAGGTCGATAACAACAAATCTCCTTGTATATCAGGTACAATAATGCAGGCTTTGGAGAAAGGCTATTCACTGGATATACACTGATTTCTCGAAGGCCTTCGGGTAGACCATGAGATACTGTTAACGAAAATATGGCATGGCGTTTTGACCCTGAGTGAACCACGAAGGCGAGCCACGCGTCCCTCTATTTTCCTCGTAGTGCACTCTCGTTTTATTTTCCACGCAGACGGTGAAATCACCACATATATTTCTAAATTTGACAATTTGGCGTAGTTATACATTGTTTAAATTATTCACACTGTGTCAATCAGGGATGTATCTCCCATCATTATCAAGTGCAAACTGTTAGTTTAAACTGTAGACAATGCAAGTCCGACAAGGGAACTTTATTCAGAATGTTCAATTATCAGTAACCTTCAGACACGTTTAGTTGCAGTTTTTATTTCATAAATGACGTTAGCTACAGTGTAAATAAGTTGACGAAACTAGGTCATTTACATCAAACGTTACATAATATAAGAAAATGAATTTAAAAATGAGCCCGTAATCTTGAGTCTTGCATCATGATGTTTGCATCTGAGTACGAGTCTTACATAGCGATGTATGCGCTTTAAAATTCATAGCAATGTAGAGCAATTTACGCGCTATAAAGCCAATCACTTATAGTAAAGTACGATAACCTGTAAAATTATATAATATAAAGCACTAACGCATATTTGTAGAAGTCATTTTAGACCTCGCCACATTGCATCTCCATTTTCCTTCACGGGAATCACGGGCCCCTAATTCCAGATAGTGGCGCAAGGTAGCGTGACAACAAATTAATTCTGAATGTTTATTATCTATATTAGTAATTGTTAAATCCAAGAAATTTAGGGATTTCTTGTAATTTTGGATTTCCAATGTGAATTTTATTTTCGAATGAGCTTAGTTTGTCGAGAAAAGTATGCGGATTGTCGATGTTACCTTGCCAAAGGCAAATTATATCCTCCACGCGTCTAGCATAATACAATATATGTTTTGAATACACGATGTCATTTCAAATAAAATTTGTCTCAAAGTGGCCCATAAAAAGATCTGCTAAAAACGGGAAAAATGGAGAGCCCCATCGCCAACCCATCTTCTTGACAATATGTAATACTTTTAAAATTAAATTTTTAATTTTTTTTTAATTTTGTCAATCCTTTGACATATATAGGAAAAGAGCTCACACGGGTGTTATAACTGATGACTTGTCTAATCACGCTATTTCTAACAAATTAGCAGCCCTGCGTAGCTATTAGAGAGAGCATCAGAAATGTCTTTAAATGATGCATCTTTTAAAAAAGAAATATCCACTATCAAACAAATAGAAGTCAACCATCATTTTCATGAATCGTTGATTGATAAGTTATTGCCAAAAAGAGAAACAAAAAAATAATTAAACAACTTTTTCCTCAACCAACTGATAATATTAGGGTCCAGCATAAATACGCAGCAACATTCAATAGCCTATAAAACTCAAAACTATTTTAAAAACATAATTATATAATCGCCTTTAAAACTAATAATACAATAGATAATAAACTGGTAAATAATAAAGATAAAATAGACATATATTAAAAATCAGGTATATATAAAATTGTTTGCGACTGTGAGGCTATAGAAATTTTAATACCAGACAGAACCTACAGAAATTTTAAAACCAGACAAAAAGAACATCTCAGACATATAAGAAATAGCTCAAAGGAATCTCTGTTAATCTCTAAGCATATTTTAGAAACTATATCATACATTTGATATTAACAAAAAGTTTAAAATGTTGCATGTATGCCTAAAAAATCAGATCTTAAATAATTTAGAAATAATAGAAATTCTTAGACACAATACTAGTCAGAATATAAGCTTAAATTATCTGCAAAACTTTAACAGTAATTTTATTTTCTTCTTTTTTTAGAACACATTAGACCTAAACATTTAAATACTTCCTACTTTAGTCTTATGTTTTACTATGTATACACCAAAAATATGTTAACTTGTGCTTTGCCCGTTGTCCCTTTGTTTCTTTTTTAAAATTTACTTTTAATTCAAATATACCAAACAATTGCGATAGCATAGCTACAATTAGCCCGGTACCATCTATTAAATATTAATTAGAACAACGTTTATACAAAAAATGGGTTTTTATTTTTGACAAAAGCATATTAAGATAGATTTCTTATACCTGAATAAATAAGAATTTGCACTTTCCGTTCGAAAGATGGTAGAGTCAATGCTTAATATATAGGTAAATTAGATTTAAATAAGTATATAATTACATCTACTGTTCTCTCTAAATAGCTATGAAGAGCTGCTAATTTATGAGAAATAGGGTAATTAGACAAGTCATCAATTATAAATAACTCCCGTGTGAGTTCTTTTCCTATATATGTCAACCGAATGTTCATTATCTATATTAGTAATTGTTAAATCTAAGAAAGTTAGGGATTTGTCTCGAAGTGGTCCATAAAAGAATCTGCTAAAAACGGGGAGTGTGGAGATCCCATCGCCAACCCATCTTGTTGACAATATGTAATACTTAGAGAGCATTAAAAATTCCTTTCAATGATGCATCTTCTAGAAAAGATATATCCACTATCAAACGAATAGCTGTCAACCGTCATTTTGACGAATCGTTGATTGATAAGTTATTGCAAAAAAGAGAAACAAAAAAATAATTAAACAAATTTTTACTCACCCAACCACTAATAAAACGGACCAACATAAATACGCAGCAATAACATTCAATGACCCTATAGCCTATAAAATTCAAAACCATTTTAAAAAACATAATTATATAATCGCCTTTAAAACTAATAATACAATAGGTAATAAACTGGTAAATAATAAAGACAAAATAGACATATTATTAAAGCCAGGTATATATAAAATTGTTTGCAAGGCTATAGAAATTTTAAAACCAGACGGAACCTATAGAAATGTTAAAACCAGACAAAAAGAACATCTCAGACTTATAAGAAATAGCTCAAATGAATCTCTGTTTGCTAAGCATATTTTAGAAACTAATAATTCATTTGAAATTAACAAAAATTTTAAAGTGTTGCAGGTATGCCCAAAAAATCAGATCTTAAATAATTTAGAAATACTTGGACACTATACTAGTCAGAATATGAGCTTAAATTCCCAGCTAAACTTTGACAGTAATTTTATTTTCTCGTTGTTTTTTTAGAACATATTAGACCTAAACGTTTAAATACTTCCTACTTTAGTCTATGTTTTACTAAGTATATCCCAAAAATGAGTTAACTTGTGCTTTGTCCGTTGTCCCTTTGTTTCTTTTTTAAAATATATTTTGAATTCAGATATGCCAAACAATCGCGATAGCATAACTACATTTAATCCGGTTCCATCTATAAAATATTAATTGGAACCGCGTTTATCCAAAGAATAGATTTTTATTTTTGACAAAAACATATTAAGATAGATTTCTTATACCTGAATAAATAAGAATTTTCACTTTCCGTTCGAACGAGGGCAGAGTTAATGCTTAATATATTTGTATATTAGATTTAAATAAGATACAGATTTGTTTTGTTTGTCCCTGTTGGTTTTCTTTGTCGTATCTTTGTTTTTTAAATAATATAGACAGATATGTGATTATGTGTAAAATGAGTACTGTTATTGTATGACTTCTTGGAAAGTGTAATAGGTATATTTTATTTATTTTTATATTTCTGAATAATGGCATGTGATTGGTAGGTTAGAATAACCTTTTAATGCACTATATTCTTGGTTCTGAAGAAGGGGAACATTATTGTAAGCACCGGAAAGCGGTAAACACAATACATATTCTTATGAGAATAAGATCTTTTTCTTTCATATGTTAATAACAATATGAATCACATTCATGGGTGAATTTTTGGAAAACTATCTTAATTGCTTGTTACTTCGATATTTTTACCAATTTTAGTTTTTTATAAATCTATGTTATCGGCTTCTTCAACACTTCATTCCACATTGATTGAATTCATTATCATAGCTTACAGATTTGCAATTTTGTTCAAATAAACATCTTGTGCTAGAGCCTATTTGCCGTTCAATATTCTTTTCTTTTTCTTCTTCATCATTTTTATGTCCACTTCTGAACATAAACCTCTCCGTGTCACTTCCATACA
The DNA here is from genome assembly GCA_030620095.1 of Kuschelorhynchus macadamiae. Classification (NCBI taxonomy): domain Eukaryota; kingdom Metazoa; phylum Arthropoda; class Insecta; order Coleoptera; family Curculionidae; genus Kuschelorhynchus; species Kuschelorhynchus macadamiae. Next base: position 92,425 of record JAUTXW010004453.1, on the reverse strand, counting down.
TGTCGATCTTGCATGAGCCATTCTAAACCAATGTCGACCAATTTGGTCTCTTATGTCATCGATCCGTCGTTTTTGAGGCCTGCCTCTACTTCTTTTTGTTTCTCTTGGCCTCCACTGTATAACTCGTATTTCTCACCTTGTATCTCAATTATATTCCACACATTACTCAATCCATAGCATATTGTGTTGTTCATAAGCCATTGGCACCGTGCTTTGTAATTGCCATTGTCTCGAGCCCGCATGTGGCCACTGGTAAAATATACTAATCATAAATTTTCCGATTTAGAATAATCAGAATATCAGCATTTTTAAGTATGTGCCGCAGTCTACCGAAAGCGGCCCGTGTTATTCCTATTCTGTGTGTTATTTCGGCTTTTTGATTTTCTTTTCTCAGCCTCATAGCATGACCAAAAAAAAGTACTCGGTAACATTTTCGACGGTTTTATTGTCCAGAGAGATACGAAGGTCGTTGGGGCACATGATCTTGGTTTTACCTATATTTCAGTCCTATAGTTTTTGATGCTTTATTTAATTGTAGCAGTATTGCTCTCAGCTCATCTGAATTGATGTTTAATATTTATGCTTAAACCAGGAGCAACTCTGTCTAGTGTCGTGTGTTGTCCAATGTAATTTAAAATTCTTCTATGTGACTAATCTAAACTTTTTTTTAATAGCCACTTTGTTTTATTTTTTTTTTCAAGTTAAAAATGTCAATTCAAAGATAAAACCGTGCTCTAGTAATCATATAGAGCTACCTAAATATTAGTTTTGCATCTATAAACAGAATTTTATTTTGTAAAGTTTTTTATGTATTTTATTAAATTAGTCTGTCAACAAATATAATATAATTTTATAAAAGCTATTGCCACAACTAACTGGTTGCAAAGAAATTATTTTAAAAATAAGTCCCCATCATTACTATATAAACTACAAATAAAATTTTTATAAAACTAAAATGCAAGTTTTTAGAATGGTTTTATAGTCGTGTAAAATTGATGTATAAACATTCATAAGTAAGCTGTTTATTCTTCCTATATATTTCTTTATTAATTAGTGCTAAAAAATCTATATAATAAAGCAATGCGACAGATTCTCAAAAATAATTCTTCTGTTTAGAGCTAATCTTAACAACGAATTAGCATATCAAAAGCCGTAATAAATCAAATATATAACATATTGGTTTAATAATAATATGATTCTGCTACTTGGGTTGGGGCAGTAGTGTGTTTTTTTTTGCGAAAAACAAAAGAATAGTTATTCGTATCTGGCAAGCCGAAAACAATGGTTGACTAAAATTGTTCACGGTGCAAATCTAAACCAGAACAATTATATTTTATTCTTTTCAAAAATAGCGCTATGTGGTAAGATACAGTTCACTGGCCGCGGCTTTCTGATAAAGCACATTATTTTGCATAAAATTCGTTCTTCTTTCGAACGTTTTTTTCTGTTATTACAATTGGCTAAAACTCTCAATACATTATTTAGCATAATAAAAACAATACGTTTCTATCGTACCATTTTTAAGATTGGTTAGTTTTTACATTTAATTATTTTACTTTTTTAATTGAAAGTAGTTTAATTTTGGGAATTTGTAAGTATGGGACACCAAAATAATTTTAATATCACCAACCCATTTATACTTTATAGCGCTGTATTTCAAAATTTTCTCAACAATCAGTCCTAACATGAATCGGGTTGAATTTTGTACCAGTCTCTAAAGTAGTTTAAAAGGAACATAGACATTTCTTCTGTGTATTTACTTCTTTCACACAAGACCAGTCCTTGATGGCAAAGGGCTGAACGTGAAATAATACCACATATATATATATATATATATATATATATATATATATATATATACAGGGTGGCCCAACGAAAAGGTCCCACCCTTATTTATGACTTTCCTGGTATATTTTGGGAAAAACGCTTGGACACGTCAATTTTGATTTTTAGGGGGACGTCTTTTCATGTATGATTGTATAATACAGGGTGTTCCAAAAATAAGATATCGCATTACACTTGACATTTTTAAAAAACCATTTTGAAGTTATTTGAATAATTGAATAATATCAAGTATTGATAAATTAAATTCAAGAAAGGGTCAAAATAACATTATTTAGTATGTGGCTAAATTAATAAAAAATTTGAAGCAACTAGATCTGTTTCTATCGTACCATTTTTAAACAAAAATTAGGTTAGTTTTTACATTTAATTATTTTACTTTTTTAATTGAAAGTAGTTTAATTTAAATAACTTCAATACTGAAGAATTAAAGGTTCTTCAAATTTTCTTTGGGAATTTGTAAGTATGGGACACCAAAATAATTTTAATATCACCAACCCATTTATACTTTATTAATTTTTTGTGGATATAGAAACAAATGTGACGAGTCGCTCCAATATCGACAATTATGTCTATTTACAGCACCATGTAAATAGAAGGTACATTCATCCGAAAAACAAATGTTAAATAACAATTTGGGTTATTGTTCAAACGTTGTGTCATTAATTCGCAAAACTCCAACCTTCTATCATAATCGTCTTCATTAAGCTCATGGACAAGTTTAGTTTTGTACGGGTGAAATTTATAGGATTTCAAAATTCTTTGCACTGTTGAGCGTGTAGATCCTGAAGAAGTAGCCAGACCACGAGTACTTTGGGTGTTGTCAAGAGCCACGTGTCCCAAAACTGCTATTTCTCTGGCTTCATTTCTACTTGGACGATTTTCCTGATTCCGGCGAATATTAGATACAGATCCAGTTGCTTCAAATTTTCTTATTAATTTAGCCACATACTTATGGTTAATATTTTTGTCTGGATGTAACGCATTAAACTTTATAATACAGTTTCGTTATTTCGAAATTGAATAAATCATTGCAAAATATTATAATAGAACTATTAACGATTTCAAATCAAAGATAAAGTTGTTCTATGATTTACGATGACATTGACGGATGCTAAATTTCTTGCTGGTATCGGTGATTATTATTTTTTTCCGTATTATCAGTACTAAATTAAATGAGGCGAATTTTATAAAAAAAATTAAAAAAACTTCAAAATGGTTGAAGATAGGTATAAACTCTATTATACAAAAGTTACTAAAAACTTCCTGGAGAATCCAAAAATAGAAAAAAAATTGGGGGTTTCAATTTAAAAATGTCAAGTGTAATGCGATATCTTATTTTTGGAACACCCTGTATTATACAATCATACATGAAAAGACGTCCCCCTAAAAATCAAAATATATATATATATATATATATATATATATATATATATATATATATAAAGTAGGCTTTGGAAAAATTTGAAATTTTGGCAGCTAACTAAAGTCGATGGGGGCAGTTCGCGCAAAATATTTTCAAGAAGGCGGCACTTCCGGTTATACCGGAAGTAGACGTCAACTTTCTTTTTTAAATCGAACACCCTGTATATTATCGAATTTTTGGATTCCTCGAAAAATTCTAGGTATATTTCGTGTATAATATCCTATACCTAAGTTGAACTGTTTTTGAGATATTTTGAATTTTATGTAAAAAATGACGTTTGCAGGTCTAGACATAACTATAAACATCTGCTTATCGAAGTCTCTATTATTTATTTGCGGGTGGCTTCATTGTCCAAAAAGGATCCACTTTGGTGGCCTGTGCTGATATTTTTATAATAAATAAATATAGAGTGATCAAAAACTGACATTATAAATATACTTTAAAAAATCGTTAAAAGTTACTTTTTTCAAATGGAACTCCCAATTTTTATAATTTTATCTTATTTAACACTTAAAATAATGGTGACTTTCTATAAAGTTGTCCATTCCAAAAATTTGTAGTTTTTGAGTTATTGACGATTTAACATTTTTTATTATAATAATGCCAGACGGCTTCCAAGTTTTCTTGTTAGTTGGCCATGATAGGAAGCAGAACAAAACCAATTGGTTACTATAGAAACATAATATTTATTGTCGTTTGACAATTACCTACTAAAATATTATTTATTTATTATAGTAATTATTATAATTATTAAACTAATAATCATGCCGGGGCGATTAAATTACACACATAAGGATTATTTGAATTTGTTTATTATCTATGGGGAATCTAACAGAGTTTTAAAAAGATAAACAAAAACCGTCACCGAACAGCATTAAAGAAATGTTTATATATATATATATATATATATATATATATATATATATATATATATATATATATATATATATATATATATATATATAGGGTGTCCCACGATGAATTGCGGCGATCGATTTCTCAGAAAGAAAGCTTTGGAAAAATTTGAAATTTTGGCAGCTAACTAAAGTCGATGGGGGCAATTCGTGCAAAATATTTTCAAGAAGGCAGCAATTCCGGTTATACCGGAAGTAGACGTCAACTTTCTTTTTTAAATAGAACACCCTGTATATAATCGAATTTTTGGATTCCCCGAAAAATTCTAGGTATATTTCGTGTATAATATCCTATAGTAAGTTGAACGGTTTTTAAGATATTTTGAATTTTATGTAAAAAATGACGTTTGCAGGTCTAGACATAACTATAAATATCTGCTTATCAAAATCTTTATTTATTTATTTGCGGGTAGCTTCCTTGTCCAAAAGGATCCACTTTAGTGGCCTGTGCTGATATTTTTATAATAAATAAATATAGAGTGATCAAAAACTGACATTATAAATATACTTTAAAAAATCGTTAAAAGTTACTTTTTTTGAATTGAAACCCCCAATTTTTATAATTTTATCTTATTTAACACTTAAAATAAGGGTGACTTTGTATAAAGTTGTCTATTCCAAAAATGTGTAGTTTTTGAGTTATTGATTTAACATTTTCTATTCTAATAATGCCAGACGGCTTCTAAGTTTTCTTGTTAGTTGGCCATGATAGGGAGGCCTGTCGAAAACAAAACCAATTGGTT